>CP126890.1:227262500-228462500 GCA_030440675.1 Furcifer pardalis | reverse complement strand
TCCTGGTCTTGTTTTTGCTGACTGTATGGAGGTTCTCCATCTTTGACTGCAGAGTATGTAATCAATCTGGTTTCGATGTTGGCCATCTGGTGATGTCCATGTGTAAAATCTCCTTTTGTGATCCTGGAAGAGAGTGTTTGCTATGTCCAGTGAGTTATCTTGGCAGAACTCTATCAGTCTTTGGCCTGCTTCATTTTGTGTTCCAAGACCAAACTTGCCTGTTATTCCATTTACTTTTTGATTTCCTACGTTGGCATTCTAGTCTCCTATGATAATGTGTACATCATTTCTTGGTGTCTGTTCTATGAGGTGTTCTAGGTCCTCATAGAACTAGTCAATTGTGGCTTCATCTGCACTAGTGGTTGGTGTGTATATTTGGATTACAGTGATATTGAATTGTTTGCCCTGTATTCTGACTGACATCATTCTATCATTTTTGAGATTATATCCCATTACTGCTTTTCTCACCCTTTTATTGACAATTATGGCTACTCCGTTTTTTCTGAGGTTTTCTTGTCCACAGTAGTAGATATGATGGTTTCCAGAGTTGAATTCACCCATCCCTGTCCATTTTAACTCGCTGATTCCCAAGATGTCAATGCTTATTCTTTCCATTTCCTTTTTTACCACTTCCAGTTTTCCTTGATTCATAGATCTCACATTCCATGTCCCTATACAGTATTGTTCCTTACAACCAACACTGTATTTCTCCTCCCCCTTTCCTGTCCCTCCCCTTCTTTTGATCTGCTGTGCTAAGCATCCTGTTTCATCTAAATTGTCCCATTTGTTTTGCCTTTTGTTTTGGTCCATAGGGTTCTCTTGGCCAAATTCCTGACGTTGGTTTGCCGGTTTCTACGTCAGTATCCTCTCATCATACATGTTATCACAGTTTAAAACAAGGTATTATCATGCACATTATAACAGTTTAAGCAGTATCAGACTGAAAAGTAAGCTAATTAGTGTTGGTTATATGTAGTTATAAGTCAAGAATTTCTAAGAATCCTTGTTATGAAGTCCAATATATCAAGTCTCTACTGTAAGTTCGCTATAAGTCTCTACTAAAGTATCTAAAGTCAGCTACATTAGTTTAGATGAATTACTTATCATATGTATGCAGACAGTTTCAGCTGCCCAGTGCCTGCTGGTGGTCTTGCGTCAGCAGTGCCTGTGTCGGTTGCGAGGTCCCTCCTCAGCCGTTCGGTCTCCCTCACCCTGCCAGCTGCCCGGTGCCCGTAGAGGTTCTCCTCGCTGCTGTGGCGGCGTTGAGGTGTGTGTTGGTGGCGCGCTTCTCTTGTCCGCCCGACCCGCCGCTGTTGTTTCTCGCCTTCCCTCCGACCACGGGTGTTATGGCCGAGGGGATGCAGGGTCGGCAGCGCGCTCCTCTTGTCCACCCGACCTGCCGCTGTTGTTTCTCACCTTCCCTCCGGTCACGGGGGTTATGGCCAAGGGGATGCAGGGTCGGCGGCGCGCTCCTCTTGTCCGCCTGACCCGCCGCTACTCACTTCTTCTTCCATGTGTAGGCCAGACATGGAACTGCCAAAATGAAGCCATCTTTTGGTGAGTTCATTCTGCAGTTTCTTTCACCTGACCTGGTGTGAGAAAGATTAGCTGGCACAAGGTGGCTGCATTGCCCGGAGTATGTCCAATTGTGGTCCACAAATATGACAATCTTTGATGAGTCTCTTTCTGTGTACCCCACTTCAAACACTGATTCTCTTACATAGCTGTATGGTAGATCTTTAAAAGCTGTGATTCTCCAGATGTTGATGGAGTGACTCTCAATCTATCCTTCAGTTCTAAACAACATAGCTCATGGTGAGGAGTAAGGGAGGCTTAAACTAACAAAATCTGAAAAGCAACACATTTCCCATCTCTCTCCTAATGCTTCTATTCTCACATTAGAGATGTCTGACTCCTTTGTAATATTTAAAACAAGTCTCATTTCTGTTAAATTTAAGAACTCCAGATAACTTGAATTAATAGCTATTACTTTAACTAACAGATAATTTCCATTAGAAGTAATCTTAGGGAGCACTAGTGTAAAAGGATAGCTCAACTTTACATCTAAAAATCACTATTTTAATATTTAATCTGTTTTTGTAAATTATGTACACAGAGCAGTTTTAGATGCCCATATCTTCCAGTGCTGCCATTCTTTTTCTTCAAGGGTCAGTGGCTAGTCATGGGCTTTATCCATCAGAATCTGTTTCCTATTAGCAAGTATTGCACCTCCTAAAGAGCAGTGCAGTGCAATCCCTTATTTGGCTATGCTTGTATCTAAAACACACTTTTCTTCCATGAGGTCACTTAAGAGCCAGGAAAGGCAATGGAAAAACTGCTTTCGAGTCCAAAGGCATTTTCACATAGTGCTAGATCAAGAGCAAATTAGAATCAGGCTGGAGTTAGTTTCTTCATTCTTGTGCCACATGTCCCACCGCTTCTATGATCGCTAGGGACTTCTGAGAACCAAAGGGTGATCGTGTCAATTGTCAAATATACAGCAGTTGATGTTAATTTGCTTTGGAAATGATGTGATGCAGGAGATGGCTCCATTACCATACTGTGTGAGTCACTTCATGGCAAACTAGGATCTACCTTAAACAAATTCACACCAATTGCAATTTTTCCTGAAAATGATTTTTAGGGGGGAAATGTATACTCAGATACAAGTAGCAGACAACGATGAATTTGCTTTTAAAAATATTTTAAAAGATGAATAATTAGTACAAACTTTGTATTAAGCTAATTTTAATGTATTGTTCTTATGCTTTCTCTCTCTTTTTATATATATGTATTCTTTCTTTATATGTTTTGAAAAATAAAATATTTTTTAAAAAAGAACTACAGTCTAAAATAGTGGTGCCCAAACTTTTTGGCTGCTGGCTGGTCACATGGTTCAGGCCCCCAAACGCCAATTCATCTGGCCCGTGAAGCCCTCATCGCTCCCAGAAGCAGAAGTAAAACATCTCTCTCATTGCACAGGTGGAGCTGCACAACAGGATACTGGCCATTTATACTTTCTTTTGCAGCTAGAGATGCTCAGGTTAACATCCTTGACCTATTCCTTGACCTGTCTGCTCATTTATGGGGCATTCGATTTAAGTCTGTGCTGTCTAACATTAATTGTCCATTCCTTGTTTGTCATTAATAGAGGATAGACTTGCCTCACAGATTTATTGTCTGGATTTGTGTCAGTCTGTGGCTGACTTGAGGCTGAAAGAAATGATCTGGTTTATTTGGCATTAGTTCATTATTTGCACTTGCTTTTCCTTCAGTAAATGGTAGTGCTATTCTTATTATCAGGTAGGGGTACAAAGAAAGAGCCCTCTCAAAGATGGGGGTACAGTAATACCTCGGATAACGCTAAGACTTGGTTCCACAAGTCTTGGTGTTATCCGATTTTTAGTGTTATCCGATGCATGTTAAAATCCTATGGGATAGATCGGATAATGTTAAAGCTCCATAGAGATACATTGTAACTGCACAGGCTTTAGCGGTTGTTATCCGATCCATCCCATAGGACCTTAACGTTATTCGATCCAATTCTCCTCCCCAGATTACTTAACGTTATGCGATTTTAGCGTTATCGGAGGTAAACGTTATCCGAGGTATTACTGTACTTCTGAACCACAATCGGGTATATCCTGGTAACAGCAGCCTTATGTTGCTGGCTAATCTTTCTCACACTAGGTCATGCAAAAGGAACTGCAGAATGAACTCATTGAAAGCTGCCTTCATTTTGGCAGTTTCGTGTCTGTCCTAGACACAGAAGAAGAAGATGTATCAGGTAGAGTGAAGCAAACTGCCTCTTACAGTAGAAGCTTAGGAGTCAGGAGTGGATACAACCTTAGAAGCAAAGAATGAACACAACCTGCCCTATACCACTGTCTCCTTCCAGCATAGTCTCATGTCTTCAGGTGCTGTTGATAACCAGAGCTCAGAAATTTTCAACAACTCCCAGAATCCCGTACCTTACAGGGCCAATAGCCATGTTGGCTAGAGCATTCTGAAAGGTACAGTCTAAAACAGTGACATTTCCATGCTCTGTGATTCCTGTGGAATTGTTACCAATGTTGGCACCAGATTTCACTACTAATCCTGCCAGCTTCTGCACTTGGAATGAATAGGTGCCATCTTGTCTTAAGCCTCAAAGGAGGAAAACACCTTAACCCAGCTTTCTAATAGACATTGTTAAACTTCTTTATAATTAAATTAATACCCTGAGCAGATCTGAACACGTCATCAAATGGGTGTATTTAATCCCTTCTGAGGGAGATGGTAATTTTATAGCAAACTCATGCGCAGGGATGTTACTGAGAGAAAAGGAAGACAGTTGCTGGCCAAAGAAGAAAATGTTTTAGAAATAATAGCTCAGCTCAGAGTTTCAGAGAGAGCAGTTTCACAGATTAAACTCATAACATGTCTCCAGGCTCCTTCTAACAATAGTTGCCTACTTTGTTTTAAGAAGAAGTTAACTTGTATATGATAGGGTGCTTATTAAGAGGTGCTTATCCATTCTTCCTTTGTCTGCCTAACAGCCCACGGTGGAGACAAGGTCAAGTGGAGTTCTGGAGGGGGCCAATACAATGGTCTCTAGCAGGGAAAAGCGCTCTCCCGACATGAATAACCAGGAGATTAACAATTCATTTTGCTCAGAGGGAGAGGGGGCTTGAATTAAAGGTGCGAACACTTCTCATGACTTTCATTCTGTGTGGAGGGTGCTGTGAGGTATCATGGAAACACAGCTTCTTTTTATTCTGCCCAAGATTGTTTCTAAAGCTACCGTGGTGATTGGCAGTCAGCAGAACATAATCGTGGTTGACATTTCAGGTCAGTTGGAATGTAAGTCTGGAGCCAGCCGTTTTGGAAGCTGTCCAGTTTTGTCATTTCACTTCTAATGAAGACAGTGCTGTGGCACATTCTGTGCAATAAAACGTAGTGCAGCGGTTTGGCTTTTCTTTTCCTTTCTTTTCTTGTAGAAAAAGAGAAGAGAGATAATTTGCTCCAGAAAGCTTTGAATAGAGCTGAAACTGTTCTGCCTTGAGAGTTCATGGGTTTTTCACTTGTTGAAGCAGGCACATATTTGTCCTCCCACTCTGCTTCAAAAAATAGAAAACTACTGTGTACAGGTTTTCTATATCTGATTTCAATATGAAGCTTTCCCAAATATCAGTCTTACTTGTAGTTTACATTACATGGGTTCGTGAGAGAGGGAGAGATGAAGGGTCTGTCTTTGTCATGTGGTTGTGGGCTACATTCATTCAAAACTTGACAAAGTTACTTCTTTGGAGTACAACACCCAAGAAGTCTACCATGCTCCAGGTAGCAAAGCCAGTGGCTATTTTTCCCCGGGGTTTCTGGCAGTTGTGCTCCAAGAAAAGGTAACTCTCCCAAGCTCTCTGACTCACTGTCTTTTGGTTTCTTCCACTTGATTGAAGTCATGGTTACACCAGCAAAGATGCAGTCCTTCCGTGATTTTCTCCTGACAAATTGTGGTGACATGAAAAATTATGAAGTTTTGAACATGAAAGACAAAAAAATTGTAACAAAGGAATTTCTCAGATCAGATTATAGGTCCAATTATGAGATCTATGTTTATGTTAGTACAGAGTTGCAACTGCCTTCTTTCCTTGCCTCCTACCCATATGTTTTGCCTTTCCCCATACTCATTTTGCTCAGTAATTCTGATAAATCGATACTCAAAGGTTTATGTAGCATTCCAGGCTGTCAGGCAATTTGTGCCTTGGGCAAGGTAGCACATGTACCCCATCTCCTCTTAGTTTATCTGAAGAAATGCTTGCCTTTCATTTATATTTATTATGTGTTTATATATAAGGGATATAAAGGTCATAAGATTAGTTGCTTCCCCCCCCCTTTTTTTTTGGCAGCAACACATTCAGACTAAGAAAGGCAGCACTCTAAATCTTCAGTGCAGTTTTTGCAGCTGTTGTTGACATTTTGACTGCTTTACAGATGTTTATCTTTTGATTGGAAGTAATGGCTACATATGTCTATAAAAGGCTGATTTACCTTTAATGGATATGAGCACCGCCCCCTAAAGTCAGACATGACTGGCTTTCAAGCAAGAGAGGCCTTTACCTTTACCTAGCTGATCAGCAAGACTGAGATTGCACACCTACAGGACTGAGATACACTCTTGCACATTATTTATAATTAAATAATTGTGGTGAGAGACAGAAATATTGTATCACAAAACACACACACACAAAGCCACCAAGATATAGATTCATTCTAGCCATGCAGCTGTTTTCAAACGAGCACATCCATTTGTTACTCTACTTCTTAGCTGCTTCATTGGTGTGGCAGTGTCACAATGCTAACAAAGGCAAAAAGAAACAGAGAGCATGTCCAGACTTCCCTTGTGGAGTGGTCTGAGGTTATTGGTTTGGAAGTTGCTTGAAGATTGTGGAGGGGCTACATCATGTTTGGCCTGCTCCACACAAGGCAAGTGATGTTTTGCCCTTATGGTGAAATGACTGACCAGCCACTTTCCCATAAAAAATATTTCCCCTGCTCTTCTGCAGATGAACAGGAAAAATGTGAAACCCCCCCCCCCCCGGCAGATCATTTGAGCACTGAATCAGTTAGGAGGGTAAAATCTTTTTTCCTTCTCAATTTTCCTTGTAACACTAAGCAAAACCTTTAGACTTATTTCAAAATTTGGTTGAACAACCTTGCAAGTAATCTAAACTGTTAGCTAGTAATATTATATTATAGGCCTATTGGATTTTGTTGACAATCTCTCCATCAATAAACAATATTGTCATTTAAATGAGCAAGTACAGTTGTACCTCACTTAAAGAGCATAATGTGTTCCACAGGATTGCTCTTTAAGCAAGTTTGCTCTTTAAGCGAAACACCATTGTAAATGACCAATTGAGGGGGACTGCAAACCCCAATTTATTTGTTAAGCGAGTTTTTGGTAGGTTTTATTTGTTAAGCAAAGCGAACATTCAGAGAAAATTCTGCTCTTTAAGTGAGCTACTCTTTAAGCGAAACGCTCTTTATGCGAGGTTTGACTGTACTCCCCGAAATATGTCAAAATTACCCCTAGGGCCTCTAGGGGACACAAGAGAACTTTCTGACCAATTTTATTTCAACAACAATAACAATTTAGGGGAGATGTAGAGCAGCCTGAGAGTATCTGAGTGCTCTGAGTTTAAAACTGGCCCCAGGGGCCATTGGTCACCCCAACCTAGAGAAAAAGGCATGTCTATCTCTGCTATTCAAGTGTGCAGTCCTGACAGACCCCCATTTTTAACAATATTAAATAATTATTTATTTGCTCCACTTCTTTTGATCTTACATTTTTGTTTCACTTGTACAGCAAGTGAAACTACAGCAATAAGGAAACTTATTTCAAGCAAGAGAAACCTTTACCTTTACTAAGGGCACTTTCTTAGAAATATAATATTATAGAGCACTGGTGGCTAACCTTTTAAAGACCGAGTGCCCAAACAGAGGGACAGGGTGAATTCTGTGCTGGGAAAGAGAGGAAGCGCTCCCATTGGGCTGCTGGGCAGAGGGGTGGGGGCAAACTCTGTGCTGGGGAGGGAGGATGCACTCCCATTAGGCTGCTGGACAGAGGGGAAGGGCAAACTCTGTGCTGGGGAGGACAGAGGAAGTGTTCCCTTTGGGCTCCTGGGTAGAGGGATTGGGGCAAACTCTGTGCTGGGGCAATGGTCATGTGTGCCAACAGAGAGGGGGTCTGAGTGCCCCTTCTGGCACATGTGTCATAGGTTCACCACCACTATTATAGAGTGTTGAGACATCATCGGCCACTACAGTCAAAACACAATCAATGAGGTTGAGGCTGAGAAGTAGTGGTATGTAGCCACACAGTTCATGAGCTCAATAATCCTCCAACAACTCTGTGGGGTAGGCCAATGTTATCATCTTCATCTTACAAATACAGTAGCCAAGAAAATTCTAGCATGTTTGAGGCCACCCAACAAATTCATGGCTAAGCAATTTTTGACTTCTTGACTCATGGCTTACTCTTATTGCCATGAAATTATGTCATCTCTTCACTAGGAAATACATCTTTTGCTTATATACTTATTTCAGTACATGAGTAGCTTTTCTGAATAACCTTTGCACAGTAACAGACAAATGTCACAGCCAAAACCATGTACCAGTAAAATAATCAGAACTAGAAAAGTGAAAATTAAAAAATGATCACTAAAAGATGGCTGGCATATATTTTCAATAAAGCAGCAGTAATGAAACCAATAATATTCAGGGCATGAAAATTTGTTTAAAGCCCTGTTAAATGAAGATATCGGAACCTAATGCCTCAATTATAACAATGAAAGAACCTTCCAAATCTGATGGAGGAGAACATTCCAAAGATAGAATATCACAACTAAAAAGTCTTTTTTCCTCAGTAGCCTCTTGTCTAACCTCAGCAATTAGGAAGCAGAAATCAGAACGAAAGAGGGAAAACTCTAAAATTGATCTGAAGATGCCTTCATATAGTAGTAAATTATCCTACTGGTATTCTACTTCCAAGTTAAGAGAAGGGTTTTATTAAAACAAGTACTTTGGAGTAACTGAGACCACTATATACTTCCCAAAATTATGAGAGTACATTAAGAACTTGTATATCTGAACATTTAGGGTTAAGCTAGGGATTCAGGATGCACTCAAGTGGCAGATAGAGTATTAGTCTTGGACCAGCTCAGTCTGGGTTCCATTGTTCACTGGATGACATTGGGCAGTCATAGTGAATCATACAACCTCCACAGCAAGTTATTGTGCAGGAAAAAATGAAGAAAAAAGGAAATGATATATACCATCTTCCTCAACCAAGTGGGGGGAGGTTAACTTACTTGGTTGCTTGGTTGATGTGTACTTCACATGTCTAGTTTGATGTGGCAGATTGAAGCATCATCTCCCATGAGATTTTAGCAGCCTCTCACCATCGGGAGATCCTACCACTACTGTAGCAGAATCAGATGGTGCACAGGGAACTGAGGTGTGTGTTTTTGATGCTCCTTAACAATTTAAAATAAGACGACACAGCTGGCTGGCCTCATGTCAAAGTTGGCCATGTTAGAGCAATGCACTAGCCAGATGCATTGTCCAGGTACCCAACCCCACTTAGCTGACCTGCAGTTCCATAACGGAGGACTGTTCCGGACCACTAGCTTTGTAGGATGGTTGAACCTGCCAGGGAAATACATCACTGCCATTATAGCTATCGGATGGCCAGGGTCACCGCTGTGCCACATTGAGGCATGAAATGGGATTTGCAGCGGAGGTTTACATGAGAATATAATCAAGCTACCAGCAGAATTCTACTAGCCACAGCTGGGCTTTTGTTTTATACTGGTGCTGACTGAATACAAAAATATGTTTTGCATTATTATTATTATTATTATTATTATTATTATTATTATTATTATTATTATTATTATTATTATTATTATTATTATTATTATTATTATTATTATTATTATTATTATTATTATTATTATTATTATTATTATTATTATTTTAAATGTCATATGGGTTATGTGGCTCTGGGTTTAAGGCTTTTTGGTGTTTTGTACTGAATACTGATATTAACATAGATAGTTGTGTGCTTCCCTGAATTCCATTTTCTCCTCTATTTAATTCCACAGGCCAGTTGAGACTTGCTTTATTTTCTAGAGTTTAGCTTACAAAAAAAGAGCTAAAAATAAACCAACCATCATGAAAGGTTTGGACTCTCAGTTTCATATTTCAGAGAGAAGGATATGTCTGGTTTAGGGTATAAGCTGCCAGGAGGTTCAAAGCTAATATAAAGTAGTCACATTAGATTGGGTTAGAAAAAGACGAGAAGATAAACTGAATTCAGCTCAAGCTAACAAAGCCTCTATTGAAAATTTTGGTTTCATCTTTCAAGGCAGTGAGGGAAAGGAAATACGTATTTAGACAAGAATCCGTTCTCTAAACAAAAAAAATTCCTTTGACATCATTACTGTTCCACAGAACATCAGTAACTTCTCTGCTAAAATGAAAGGACAGTCTATAAATATGTCTAAAAACAATCAATTAGCAAGTTCCCTTTATTTAAACTGGGCTTTCTTGTGGATATACTGGTGGTTAGATTTATTTTTAAATGGCCTCAGTTGTGTAGAAGCTCATAATAATGGCTCTAATTTTGTTCTTATATGTAATACTGTACCCACTACACTATTTGTGGGGGGAATATCATGTTCAAAAATACCAATGTTTATAAATACACAAGTAATCTATTGTCATCAGTTTGAGGGCAACAATACTGTCTTTGTAGTTATTTGCCTTTTAGTAGCTTAAATTAGGTTGCTGAGTAAATGAGGTATTGGATACAATGGCCAACTTGTCACAAAAGCATGTTAATCACTACACAACTGACACTAGATATCTGTTAGTAAAAGGCATTTTATAGCTTTCATTAAAACTAAAAGAAGGATTAAGGTGCCTCTTTCTTGATTAATGCTTCTGGTGAATGAGAGATGAGAATTCTAAATATGATTACAACATAGTGGAAACAAAATACAGTATAATTTTGGCCAGTGGATCAATCTCATTGTGTACTTGAGTAAAGTATTAAAATAATTCATTTCTTCATCATATTTTAAATTAAGGTATAAAGACGCTACCTTGAGCTGAAGCTATTGAACCATAATTTAAATTTCAGATGCGAATTCCTTCTGTCCTTCCCATGGTGCCACCCAAATTGATTGCTTCAACTTGTTGCATGGTGGGGCCATATATAGCCCATTCTTCCTCCAAGGAGATCAACTATCAATAATTCCACTTTTACACTCACAGCATCCCTATGAGTTAAGAAAATATTGTCTTTCAGCATAAGGCCGCACGTCTACATCCAGGTCTACCACTATCAAAGTACTAATGTTTGATTTCATTTTAAACATTTATAACACATCCCTTAGGCAAAACAAAAAACACCCTGATTCTCAGAGCATCTTGTCTATCTGTCAGTCTTTATCTTCAGTCTTTATAATCTGAATATAAGACACGACATAATAAGGAAAAGAATAAAAAGAAAGGTTCAGTTCTTATAATAACAGCCCCAGTTCAAAGAGAAAGGCAAGATAGAAATCAAAAGATAGATGCAAAGACCAGCTAGATGGAAACGAAAACTTGCTGCTATCTGTCTGTTCAAGAAGTGGCAGAAGTGTGTCCACAGAAACAGTGGGATAGATCTTCCTCGGTTCCTCTGCCACCTGCTAGAATGCTTGCCGCAAGACAACGTGATCTCTCTCAGATGTGGCCTCTCAAAGACCCAAGCCCTGTTCAGTCATTCACTTGAACATGTGTAGGGCTAAATGGCTCATGGAAGTCAATGTGTATGTACGGTAAGTCCCATTCACAAACATCCTCACACAACCAGAAGCATCAAGACTTGAATATTCTAGTAGACAAAGGCAGGGGGGTCAGGTACTGTACAAATGCTTTTCCTATCACCCTTTTAGCCCTATCAGTGAGCAGACAAATGTCTGCATAAGGGCTATAGTTTGAATGTTTCTATGAGAGTCTTTTCATTATCATAAGAAAATATAATAGCATGAGGCCAAGGATACATTTATTATTTTGGTACCTACTTTACAATATTTTGTTAAACAGACTTATAGGAATTTAGTGCATTTATATTAGCATGGCAAAACAGCTTAGTTATCTGCTGTGATTGCAGGGTTTTTGGAATGATAAAAATGTACAATGTTACAGCAGTGGGAATAGTAATTGCTTTGGTTTCTAATGCCTGGCAAAATTTCAGGCCACAATCTTCTTGGGGAAACATGACCTACTTGGTCAACTATGCAAGGGGCTCTCTCTGCTGGCAGGGGTCCATCAAGCATCCAGTCATAAAGTTATTACAAAGCTGGACATATGACCAAGTATATAACCAATTGCATGATGGACAACCTACCAAACAGGAAGCCTCTGCATGAATACACTGTGCACACAATTTTTTTCAAGATGATTTTGGACATGCAAGCTGAAATCCTGTATTCAGAGCTAGGCTGCGTAAAGTTTATGATGTTATCAGCCCTGTGCAGTGTAGTTCTGCAAACAAGATTTCAGACACAGATTAGGAGAATGTTGTAAAATCAGAATTACCACACACAGAGTCCAAAATAAGTATGTTTAAATACCCAAACTGAGAAGATTTAAAAGTATATAAGTAAATAAGATCATAAGTATAAAAGAAAACAGGACAAAGCTCTCACTTCTTCTCACGATCATAGATGTTATAATCTTTGTTAGAGCAAATCTACAAAAGAATTAGAATAAGCATTTTTATGTCTAATAAGAAATAATATAGTAATAAAATATTAGTACTGCCACTGATTTAGGAGCCCGGCTATGCTTCACTCCCTCCCCCATCTATTTCCATCTATAAAAGGGGAAGTATGTCATCATGAAGTCCATTCCCCCTAATCTCCAACACTTGGAGTCGGCCTTCTTTCAGAGGCAGAGGGAATAAGGTATATTTTTGGTGGGTTTGGAAGGGTTGGAGGAGGGTTAAGGGATTTGCACCAGATAAGTGATAACCTGTTTAAATTGTAGTAATAATGTCAAAAATAATAAAAATTGTAACATGGAATGTGAAGGGCACTGGCTCTCAAATAAAGAGAAAGAGGGTGGAAAATGTGCCGAGAAAACAGAAACGAGACATCATTTTCTTACAGGAAACACACCAGAAATCAGATCAAAGGAACAATTTGTATCTAGGATGGATATATATATACAAAAAAAAATCATTTGGAACATCAAAAGCAAAAGGGGTGGCTATTCTCATTTCTAAAAGATTAGGATTTTCTGTAGATAAATGTGTTACTGATGAGGAGGCAAGATACTTGATTTTGAAAGGCAAATTGGGGGAAGACAAGTACACATTGGTAAATCTGTACACAGCAAACCAATCACAAGAAACCTTTCTAGGGAAAATGAAGCATATTATACAGAAAGAGAGCAGTAAAAATATGATTATAGCAGGGGACCTGAATTTAATAAGATCAGATATGGACACCTCAAATGCATTAAGAAGAGGAAAAGAGAAGAAGAAATTAGTTTTGGATAAGTGGATAATGTCTCTAAATATGAAAGATACAGTACTTGGAGATTATTAAAGGGTTCAGAACAATTATACACTTTTTATTCGCAAGCCCATAGATCTTACTCAAGGATAGACTACATACTGGTGTTGAATAATTTAGTAAACAATTTAGAGAATATAGCAGGATGCATTTTTAAGGAGTCTGATCATACCATAGTTATGCTGGAAATGAAGATCAAAGTGGTTCCTAATCAACAAAGAGTTTGAAGGTTTGATGTAAATTTAATAAAGAATGATGAAATAAAAGATAGGCTAAGGAAATAATGGGTGAAGAATTGGAACATTAACAAAACAGGAGAAGTAGGTTTTCATGTTTTGTGGGTTGTAATGAAAGTGACTTTCAAAGGGGACTGCATAAAGAAGATGATAATAGAAAACAGAAAAAGAGAAAGATAGGAAAACTTAGAGAATGAAATAAAGTACTTAGAAAAGGAACATGCAAGGATGCACAGAAACAACATATTTCAGAAATTGAAGATTTTGAGGAAGAAATTGTTAGGACAAGAGATGGAGAAAGTTGAAAGAGATTTGGTTTATTTGGGAAGAGACAATTTTGAGTATTAAAAATATTAAGAGGTTGGCTAAGACAGAATTACCACACACAAAAATATGGCCAATAGGCATTCTATAAAATATTACTGCAAATCCTCTTGCATACCTAGGCAAACACGTTTTTTGATGCAAATTGCCCCAATTGAGAAATCACTGTAGACATTATCTGTCACACACTGAGTCATTCAACTCAATATGGGGGCTGCGGTGGCTCAGTGATTAAGAAGCTTGCCTTGTTAGCTGGAAGGCTGCCAAGTTGGTAGTTTGAGACCCTAGTACTGCATGATGGATTGAGTGCCTGTCTCTGTCCCAGCTTTTGGGGACATGAAAGGAGTCTCATTTGGGCATTCCCAGAGCAGAGTTTCTTCTGCAAAAATCCCTTCAACCCAGGATAATTTCTGACTTATTATTATTATTATTATTATTATTATTATTATTATTATTATTATTATTATTATTATTATTATTATTATTATTATTATTATTATTATTATTATTATTATTGAGCAGATAGCTTCCACAGCGATTTCTTAACTTGATATAATTCACTTCTAAAAGGTGTCCCATTTGTGTTGTGCCAGCATGAAAACGGAAGAAGATTTTGGCCAATACTTCATAGGTTGCCACATCCTATACAGGCTTTCCTGGAAGCTAATTTTATTTAATTTAAAATGTCTTACTTCTGAGTAAAGGCACATGATTGTACAGTTAAATTAGGAACAGGAATATGTTAAGACAGGGGTACCCAAACTTTTTGGGCAGTGGACTGGTCACGTGGTTCAGGGAGCCAGTCACTACAGCCCAGAGGCCGGATCCGGGCCCCAATGCCAATTCATCTAGCCCACTAAGCCCTCGTCACTCCTGGAAGTGGAAGTAAAACACGCCCATGTGGGCGTGTTTTACTTCCACCCAGGAGTGACAAGGGCTTTGTGGGCTGGATGAATTGGCATTGGGGACCAGATCCGGCCCCCGGACCATAGTTTGGGCACCCCTGTGTTAAGAGATTTGTATATGGCCTTTTGGACCACTGCTCAGTCGCATATACTTTCACAGTGTCCTCTGCATTGCAGGGATCTAATGGGAAAGGAAAATAAATTGCGAAGAGAGGAGGTCAGGGAAGGCTGAACACTGTCAAAAAAAAAAGAAGTAGCATGAAAAATAGTCTGTTTACTGCAGCTATTTATTTCTTTACTCCATGTCTATGACTCTTTCTCAGTCTCACACAGAAAACAAAATGAAACTGCAAACTGTTTTGAAACAACAGAAGGAAAACCAGAGTAAGTGAACAAAATATTATTTAGTCAAATACTTGAAAGATTGAGAAGAACACCATTAGAGCAGATCATTCAGTACCTGAAGTTGCATAAATAAATTTGGGCTTTAGGATGTCGACAGGCATCCAATGAAGTTCCTTTAAAATAGATGTAATGTGTAGGAATCCACATACAAACCTCATATAACACTAAAACCTGGTTCCACAAGTCTTGGTGTTATATGATTTTTAGTGTTATCTGATGCATGTTAAAATCCTATGGGATCCATAGAGATACATTGTAACCACACAGGCTTTAGCGGTTGTTATCTGAAGCATCCCATAGTATCTTAATGTTATCTGATGCAATTCTTCCCCCCAGATTCCTTAATGTTATGCGATTTTAGTGTTATACGATACTAATGTTATATGAGGTATTACTGTATACTACTCAAAAATCTGGCTAGCATACTCTGCACTGATTGGGACTTTGAAGTCATTTTCAAGGCAACCTCATACATTGCACATAATAATTGTCCAAACAAGAATTGCCAGAATGTGAATCATGAAGGCCAAATTCTGTCTACCTTAGAAAAAGCTATAGCTGGTGAGCAGTATGAAATTTGCAAAAGGCACTCCATGCTACCAAGATCTCATTGGCTTCTATTTACAGTGTGGAAAAAAGGACCTTAGCAATCTATCAAACCTGATTTCTCAGAGTCCAATCACATAATATGGGTGAAATTCGTCTCCAGATGTGCAAAACACAATCATATGTACAACTGCAAAACAAAAGGAAGTTAATTTGCAATATTGAGAATGAGCCAGTTTCATGCTAGGACAATCAGATGTGTTTTACCACTTTAGGGAGTTCTTTTAATGATATGCTAATTGTCCAGTTAACCTTGGCCCTAGGAGTAAAACTATTGCATCTTGTGTTGTTCAGTCACACAGTTGAGTCTGACTCTTTGCAACCACATGGATCACCACATGCCAGGCTCCTCTGTCATCTGCCATCCTCTGTAGTTCGCCCAGTCTACACTCACCATGTCAATAGCCATTACCTATTTCATCCTCTGCCGTCCCTGTCTCCTTTTGCCTTCAATCTTTCCTAGCACCAGGGCCTTCTCCAGTGAGTCCTCTCTTCTCATTTGGTGGCCAAAGTACTTGAGCTTCAGCTTCAGTATTTGTTCTTCCAAGCAGCAGTCAGGATTTATTTCCTTTAGGATTGACTGGTGATCTCTTAGCAGTCCAGGGGACTCTTAAGAGCCTCCTCCAGCACCACAGTTCAAAGGCATCTAGTCTTCTGCACTCAGCCTTCCTTATGATCCAGCTCTCACAGCCATACATTACTACTAGGAATATCATTGCTTTAACTATGCAGACTTTTGTTGGCAGAGTGATATTTCTACTTTTCATTATGCTACCTAGGTTTGCCATAGCTTGCCTCTTTTTATTTCATGGTTGCAGTCACCATCTGCAGTGATCTTAGATCCCAAGAAGGTGAAGTCTGTCACTGCTTCTATTTCCTCCCGTTCTATTTGCCAGGAAGTGATGAGGCCAGATGCCATGATCTTCTTCTTTTCTTTTCTTTCTTTCTTTTTTTTGGGCGGGGAGGGGGGTTATGTTAAGTTTCAGGCCAGCCTTTTCACTAATAGAAGGTTGAATGTTAGTGTCCAACATCTGCAAGCAAGTAAAATTTTGGTATTTTTTTTCCATCAGAGAGCACCACTGCTAAAATAAATTTCATGTCAGAAATTACTCTGGGTTGAAAGATTCTTTGCTGGAGAAACTCTGCTCAGGGGGCACCCAAATGAGGCTCCTTTCATGTCCCCAAGATCTATTATGCAGCACTCGGGTATCAAACCCCCAACCATCCAGTCTCTAAGCTCAGCGTCTTAACTACTAAGCACCACTGCTAGAACTATATCAGGCAACATATCCCACATCTTCTCTGTTACACCAAGTGTGAGTTTCTGGGAATTTAAATTCCTCAGAATTGTGCTTGATGTTTGAAATCACTTCAGGTACTCCCAGTAGTGATTTTGGTTCTCAAAAAAAAGAAAAAAAAGAAATTAAGTATAAATAATTGGCAGTCCCACCAGGCAGAAACAGAACTTTAAATAGATATAAATAAATGAACAAGCTGGATGCTGAGCATACTTCATATTGTGATTTTAAAATGGGTGAACATTTTGCACATGTTAATATCTGTATATGTTGTTATCTGTAATTGTGCTAGGGAAACAATATCTGGACCACACTTTAGACAATTATGTAGGAAAGTATCTCCATGACAGTACAATCTTTATGTGAGCATGATAGAGCAGGACAGAGATTTAATGAAAAAGACTATATTTTTACTGACTAGAATCCTGATACCTAAACATGGGGTGGTAGGGTGACCATATAAGCTTACTCCACCTACACCAACCCACACTTGCAGGTTCTCTGTGGCACAATCAGTTCGTGATAGATCTTACAACTAATAAGAGAATAGTCCACAGCAAGGAACATGGATGTGCTTTCATGCTTTCCCTTCTGCTCTGCATTTAGGCAAGAGGATGCTACCTTCCATCTGTAATAATTGGTTGGGAGGGATCTTAAAGCATATTTCTGGTTGGTTAGTTGATTGGTTTAATCAGAATTTAATTAAAATTAAGTTGAAAGTAATAGAGTTCATTAATTGAGGAATCCCACACATTTGTAATCAATTTACTTAAGAAGGAACTGCTATTTGGAGAAGGAACATTTTAGCTGTTTACAAAATGCCATAATAGCAGAAGCAGATCTAATTTCCACAGATAACTTGTTCTGTAAAGTGAGGGCCACAGCAGAGAAAGATCACAGCCTTTTTAACTTCTTTAGGCATGACAACACATAGTTAAAGAAGTTGAGTGCTCCAGATACAATTCCTTAGGAAGAGACACTCCCTCCGACAGCACATTGTAAAGGTGCTTCAGATTTTCCATTTCATCACTGATTTATACAGGTTAGTATAAGGTTGCCCTTGCTCAAAAACCAGTTTGACTCTAGGCTTAAGAGCTCATCTCTGTTTATAGCCAAATGCTTTCTGCATTTCTGTGGACATGTGGCAAGCATAACTAAACACCAGAGCTCACAGAATGCTGTTTACCTTCCCACCAAAGTGGTACCTATTTATCTACTTGCAAGTTCTTGCTTTCAAACTGCTAGGTTGGCAGGAGCTAGGACAGATACAGGAGCTCACTCCATCGTGCAGTACTCGGGTATTGAACTCTGACCTTCCAGCCTTCAAGTTCAGTGTCTTAAACACTTGAGCCACAGCAGTCTTACTGTACACTTTATTTATTTTAACTGGAGACCCAGAACATAAAGTACATTCTAAAAATTGGCTTTTTATTAACTTTCCTTTATACAGATATGTAATATAGCCTCAGTTAATTGTTTTGTGATAGTCCAGTGTTTCCCAAATGCTGGTGTTTGGACTTCAGTTCCCAGAAGCCTAAGCCAGTATATTGACTGATCAGTGCTTTGGGGAATTGACTTAAGCTTCTGGGAATTGAAGTCCAAACACCAGCATTTGGGAAACACTGTGATAGTCTGATGACTACATACCATAAGCAAGTTTAATCTAATCCATGTCAAAATAAAGCCTGAGTCCAGACTGAGTTCATCCGGAAAAGTGTGGAGTTGACATGCCACCAATTGCTCAAACTGTTTGCTCAAAGGGAACATGCAGCTCCAAGGATCTTCTAGTTAATATGGATTCTGGCCCTGTTCTGGCTACACACTGTTCTATCTACTGTTTCTCAAAAGCTAGATGTCACTTCCAAGAAAGGAACACCATCACCCTGTATTCACAAAACTCTCATAGCACGGCAACAGGGTTTGGAACATGATGTTTTTAAAAAATGTTTTTATCATTAATTCTATTTCTCAAAGTGTTATATCTTCAAGAAGTACACATTATTTCTCCATTTTTAAAATTAGTTTTGACATCACCATGATCATCACCACCACCACCATCATCACCACCATCATCAGTCGTAATCGTCGTCGTCGTCGTCGTAGTAGTAGTAGTGTGCTGGAATATAGAAATATAAAACCAAAGAGACTCCATCTTTGCCCTCTTAATAGCCTAGAAAGTGGCATGACTGTGATTCCGTTAAAACTTGCCTTCCTGTTGTTCAGGCTGAGGCAATAAACCCTTTCCTCATCAGAATAGAGGTCTTATAAGAGTACCCAATGGTAGAGGATAGATAAGTGTGAAGTTTTGGCCACCAACCATTGTTAGTGTTTAGTTTGAATTCCTTTGTCTCTGGAACCAATACCAAGGTGTCAAGATTCTAAGACCACCGCATGGTGAGGTGCCATGCATTTCCTGTTTACTACTGGGTATATAAACTCTTGTTTTTGAATCCTCGGGGTTCTCAGATTTGAGTAGCTATACTCTCTGTTAACCATTGCGCAAATAAAAAACCCTTGAATCGGTACGACCTGGAATTGCTGTCCCGTCTCATCTTTGATACGACAATTCTACAACAATTTTGGCACCCCAGATGGGACTAGATAGCAAGGGGCCATTGACTCTCCCGCTCAGCTGCCACAGCAAGAGACAAAGCCTTTCCAAAGACGACTCAAGCCAGCAATTTAGATCCTTTGAGGTCTAACAAAGAGAACTCACTGAAAAGGCGTTGCATCTTACAATTCTACAACAACAACAACAACAACAACAACAACAGTAGTAGTAGTCGTCGTCGTAGTAGTAGTAGTGCGAAAATGTCACATGATAATTGATTACTAGGTATGTTGGGTTTCAATTATTCTGCTAGATTATTTCCAAAACGACACAAGAAATAAGAGGGACCATATAACAAAAATGTTGCTGAGTACTAAACAGCCTGACATTTTCATTGAGGAAATGAACCCATTCTTAACTCACATGAATCTTTGATGGTTTTCTAATTTTAAATCAATCTCTATAAATTAGGTTATAATCCTAGTACAGTAATACCTTGGATAACGTTTACCTTGGATAACGCTAAAATCGCATAACGTTAAGTAATCTGGGGAGGAGAATTGGATCGAATAACATTAAGGTCCTATGGGATGGATCGGATAACAACCGCTAAAGCCTGTGTGGTTACAATTTATCTCTATGGAGCTTTAACGTTATCCGATCCATCCCATTGGATTTTAACATGCATCGCATAACACCAACAATCGGATAACACCAAGACTTGTGGAACCAAGTCTTAGCGTTATCCGAGGTATTACTGTATACATCATTTGTTTTGGACCTCAACTGCTAGAAAGTTCAACTAGCCTCACCAATAATAAAGGACCTATGGGAACTATGGCCCAATATAAATTATCCCTATTCCTACTCTACAAGTATTACAGTGGGTGAAATATATAGGGTGTACATGACTCTAGTCGTTATTCCCCACCTTTGCATTCTATATTAGCAAAGTATTTTTAAATGGGAGATTTCCAGTATTGTGTTACACACTAAATTTGCTATTATCTCCCTTTGAACTGCTAAATGTGAGCTATAACTGAGAATTTGATATATCACTCGGAGTTCTCAATTTTGTAACTGTTGTATGTTTTTTCTTATTTTCTTTGGAAGTATATAATAATCTCAAAGCAATCCAGCATTTTTTTTAAATAACAGTATTTTTGAAATACTGTACTAAATACATCACTAAGTATGAAGAAAATGATGTTTCATTGAAAGTGACACCAAATCTTCCCTTCTTACAATGAATAGAAGAAAAAACAAATATTTCAAATGCTTTGGAAAACTTGACAATAAATTCAATTCATTATGCTTCACTTCATAATTTCATCAGCTTCATTAGGCTAAGAGCAACACGGACAAAATGACAACAAATGGCAACATCAGTGTGTTTCAGCTGGTAATGTTTTCATCCGTCAACTGCCATACATAGTTACTGGGTAAGGAATGGGAGGGACTATGTTTTTATGTAGAATGCATACATATATCATCAGATTAAAAACATTTATTTATCACTATCCAGCAAAAAAGCCATCCATCTTCTAACAAGCAAATACATTTATAAATAACTTATGGCACTCTCCCCAGCTACTAAACATAATGATTTAGGATGAAAGAAGAAGGCTCTCTGATCATTGTCCTTTAGAGTTCTAAAGCCCATTTTTCATGTTGATTTGCTGTCGCTGATAAGTGATTGCTCGGTATGTTGTGTTTCCTCTCCCCCTGCTAAATTGTTTGCAAAAGGAACAGCAGACAACTTGTCACATCAAAGAAAGGGCTAAAACCCACAAGGAGGAAAGCAAGAGTTTATAGCCTTTTGCTCTGAATGTTGACAGTTAATTAGTTCTCATCCAATTTATGTTCTTGTGACAGTTGGGTAGGGTCAGCTCAAAACAACTTCAAGGTTAGCAAGCAAAGAGTACATCTGAAAGAGTGGCAGTGTGTTTTTGCAGCATCTGGTGATAGTTCCCTTGATTATCCCAACCTTAACACAAAAAGTATAGATTTGCACATGACAGAAAGGTTTGTTTGTATAATCAGTGGTTGTAAGAGGGCCAGTCAGCTTCCAATCAATGATCCAGAAATAGGCATTTCAGAGTTGTAGTCCATTCCTCACATACCAAAGTTACAAATATGGTAGTTTGCATTCCCCAAATAAGGAACACTGCATTTTTCCCACTGCACTAGAATCACTGGCAGTGTTACTAATCTTGGCCTTGCTATAACCAAGAGAATGGAGGCTATTCCATTTTGATAGGTACACTTAAGAGGTCTCAAAGAACTTTATTGCAGTGAATTCTGCCTCTATGTTACCTGGTCTGCAGCTCCTAGACAAACAGAACACTGGTCTCCCATATGTATGCCGCCCCTCCCCCTGTGCCTATACCAATTGCCAGGGGAGGAAGAAGCCAGGGCAGGATGAGGACCTTGCCGCCCCTCCCCCTGTGCCCACCCCAACATATTGTAATGTAATGTTTTGTCTGTAAGCCGCCCTGAGTCGCCACGGCGATATAAATTTGAACTAATAAATAAATAAAAAAAAATATGTAATACAGTTCCTGTTGCAAAAATGACATTAAAATCAATTAAGGAACAGCACATTTAGAGAGCAAAACTCATTTAGAAATGCATTATATCAAACAAAATATATTTAGAAAAGTACATTGAAATACATGTTTACATGGAATAGTATGTGCTGCGGTGGCTTAGTGGCTAAGAGGCTCGCCTTGTTAGTTGGAAGACTGGCAAGTCGGCAGTTTGAGCCCCAGGTACTGCATGATGGCTTGAGGGCTTGTCTCTGTCCCAACTCTTGGGGACATGAAAGGAGCCTCATTTGGGCACTCCCTGAGCAGAGTTTCTTCCTCAAAAATCCTTTCAACCCAGAATAATTTCTGACACAAAATTATTACCTGGAATAGTCATGCAGGTTTATTAAAAATTTGTGGATTAATACAGACATGAGATGGAAAAGTTATTGAAGTAAATTCATTCAAAATTAAACAGAAAAAAATGGATTCATCCATGCCTAAGTCTCCCTCTCACCACCGCCATTGCTGGGGAGTACAGTCAAGCCTCGCATAAAGAGCGTTTCGCTTAAAGAGTAACTCGCTTAAAGAGCAGAATTTTATCTGAATGTTCGCTTCGCTTAACAAATAAAACCAACCAAAAACTCACTTAACAAATAAATCGGGATTCGCAATCCCCCCCACAATTGGTCACTTACAATGGTGTTTCGCTTAAAGAGCAAACTCGCTTAAAGAGCAATCCTGTGGAACACATTATGCTCTTTAAGCGAGGTGCAACTGTATATAGAAAGAGCAAAATCTTGTGGATCACAAACATTTTTGTATTTGTGGACTATAATCTTCAGAATCCATTAGATTTATAGGAGTCATAGTACAAAACTGTAACTGTTCCAAACTCTTTAATCTTTCCCTTTTCAGCATCCCAAGCTATTTCACTCATCTTGATTGCTTTCATCTCACAATGTAATTGTTAATCAAATGGGCAACAATGCTTCAACCATGCAGCCATTGCTCAACATCTCAAACTCTTACTATAAGTTTTTAGAGCAGCTTTGAGAAGCACATCCACATACAGTGAACGCCTTTTGATCACATGATGGATATTTTAAGTAGACCCAGGGACTGCTTCTCATGGATAAAATAAGCTATTTACACTCATCATGAACTTGATTCTACCATGCTTCCAAAAATTGACTTTATAACAACTTGAAATCAACTCAGAAACAAGATATTTCCCCAGTGGCATGATATAATTTGTCCCTGGCCCTCAAAAGATGGCAGCTTGATGATAATCACAGTAAGACTCCAAGCAAAAGCTGGGCATTAATTTTCATACTTTTGATCTTTATCAGGCAGAGATGAAATTCTTTATCAGGATTTCATCTCTTTCTTTCATCATCCATATTCTATAATTGGTTAATGGTTTTATGGTCCCTTATCCTGCTTCTCCTTTAAACTGTCTAATCTAATGCAATGCTCTGATCCTCCCCCTTTTCACCCAGACTACTACATTCTTTTTCGATTCTTAGTCTCAGAAGGTGCCTTTCTCCAAGAGCAGAATATAATGAAATGTGTTCCTTTATGACTCTGCCTCTTGGTTGAGAAATTTAAGGCATGTCCAGGCCATTCTCATTTAGAGTCTCAAATGCAGGATACCAGAGCACAGTGTTTTCAGCATATATATATAGGTGGCCTGTTTTAAACTCTGGTGGACCCAGTGCCTATCTCTACACAATATGTGCACAGAAGCCAACCTTAGTGAATTCAATGGGAATTCTGCCAAAGTAAGTGTATATATTATTGCAATCTAAATCAGGGTTCCCTGAAGCTCTACATTTGTGCTCTTAGGAAGAATACCTTGATGTTGGAGTCGGAGTGGTTGAATTTTAAGGTTTGTTGCATAAGAAATATCAAATGTGAATGGAGCATTGTCCTTGAGATGCAACTTGATTAGGTTGCCTTTGCCGTTTATAATTCTTCAGGTGACAATGTCATAAAACAACTACTTGGTAAGTACAGTTTTGTGCAGTGGTGAGTTGTCAAAAATTTTACTACCCCACCATGATGTCATCACAGTGTGGGCGGAGCTAACTCCATGATGTCATGATGTCACGGGCGGGGCCAAAGAAAAAATAATAAAAACTATAATATAATAAAATAAAAATAAGCACACACACACACACACACTCAGACACTCGTAAATAAAATAAATAAATAAATAAATAAAAATTACATTAAAATACACCCACCCATCCCAAACACAAATCAACCCACCCCAAACACAAACTTGTCACTTACCTGCTAGTATAAGTGCCTGGGCAGCACCATGTTGCAAGATGGATATGGTCATTGTACCAGTCCTCTAGGATAATATGCCTTAATGTAAATGTAAAACAGCTGTACCTCCTTAAGGGTTCTCCAATTGGAACAGCAATTGGAAAAGCACAAGTGTAGCTTATTGATGAGGTAACTCCACGACTTTGCTTAAAAACCCCAAGCCAGGCCTTTTTAGGAACAGTGGTAGTACGTCAATATATTAAATACACATTAAAATACACACAGACACACCACATCCAAAGGTGAGTCACTTACCCTGGAGAGCAGGCTATAGGGAGCTTCAGGCTAGCAGCTTCTCTTTCTCCTCCCTGCTTGGGAGGACACCAAGGAGGCCGTGCATACACGCCAAGCACTGTAGGCATGCATGCACACCAAGTGTTTAGCGTGCATGTGCAGATGGGGAAACAGTGAAAAGGTAAGCCCCGAAGGTGGCTCCCCCCAAAAGCTGCTACCGGTTCTCCGGGACACTGGGAAAAGTTACTACTGGTTCTGGCAAACTGGTGCGAACCTGTTACATCCCATCACTGGTTTTGTGGTTTTTCTTCATCAAAATGTGTATACGTGGAACTAAAATTCCTATCTTGAAGCACAAGAGTTAACTCTGTTTTGAAGTCATGTGTATTTCCCCTCAGCTGGCATGCTAGCTCAAAAAAAACCCCAGCAATTTTTCCAGGTTTTTCTCCTGTATTAAATCTCAAAAGGAACTGTGGCCTGAAATCTCTAGATTTTACATAAGAGGAGTTCATCAGGTAAGCATGTTGGTGGCACTATTACTTAATTGCCAATGAAAGGTACCTGTATGTCACTTTAAAAAAAGGTCAGTTTAATTTACATCAAAGAACAGTGTTTTAGGAGTGTTATGCAGCTGAGCTGATGTCCTCAACCAAGCAGAAACCAGATCTGCTTAAAAGCTGCTGTTTCTCACTGTCAGATGTACAAAAACGCTACTTTATTCTGGCAATAGTCTTTGAAAATGTCTGATTCATTCTTCTACACATGCATCAACAATAGAAGTTACTCAGTTTAAAAAAAAAATACACAGCTTTGTTTTCCAAGCTTAGCCACCAAGAACAACATCTGACAAATAGGCTGGCTAAGTGCTGATGATGAATTCAAAATGTGACAGATTGGCTATTGTTTTCTTATTGTGCTCTTAAGCTTCTGACAAGATGCTCTGGGTGGGTGAGCATTCTTTTGAGGAGAAGACTAAACAACAAAACAGTGAGTAAATTGTGCAACAGCTTAACAATGCCTCTGGGTGCCATAAAAATGAGCAGTACTGTATGTTACTTCTGCATTAGAAGCCAATGGACTTTATTTGCATTTTCTGTATTATTTTCTTCTCTCCCACACCCATAAATCCTCTTCAAGGGCCCTGTTCTTATAAAACAGGTGTTCCCAACCTAAGGCCCGTGAGCTGGATCTGGCCTGCGGCACCATTTCATGTGGGCCCCCACCCCTCCAAGGGCATTCAAGAAACAAAATGGCTTCCCTTTGAAGCTGTTGGGACACAATGGTCACCCCCATCATGCAGGCAAGACAAAATGTCTGTCCGGCCCTCAAAGTTGACTGAGAGAACATGACCCAGCCCCTGGCTTGTAAAGGTTGGGAACCCCTGTTATAAATGCTTCTTCCCTAGTAAAGCGCATGCACAGAAACAACTTCCCTCATCCTCTTATGAGAAACCCTAGGGAAGCCACCTTCATTTGCCCACTCCACCTGCACATTCCAGTCTTTTTAGCAGCAAAGCTCCATATAGCATTGCAAGAGTTCTGGGAGAGTAAATGAGAAGCTAAGGGATGCCAGCAGCATCCATGGCCTCCCTATAATGACACCCACCTCCCACAGTAGCACTCCACATTAAAACAAAGCCTGAATATATTGAATGACTTTGATTGATGTGGAGGATTTCTTTGCTTCAATTCCTTTTGTTCCTATTGGTAACAAATCTTTGCTCTTTCTACACAGAACTGAGCCCACAGAACCTTTCCAGCTACTCCTTTTTTGACCTCCTTTGCTCACCTTGGTCACTCAGTTTCAGGTTGTTGTTGTTTCTTGTTGTTGTTTTGGGGGGATCTAAGAAAAAGTCAATCCCAATGATTTGGGGGAGGGGAGAGAGAGAGAGAGTCTCCAAACAAAGGTATGTTAGATTGTTTGTGAAGGAAGGAATGACAAATCACTGTAGCTAGTTCCTTTTTCCAATAGCTATAATACAGTGATGGTGAACCTTTCAGAGACTGAGGGCCCAAACTCAACAGTCTGCTGTTCATACTGCAGAGGGTCGGGGCAAACTCTGTGCTGGGGGAGGAAAGAGGCACTCCCATTGGGCTTCTGGACAGCAGGGTTGGGTGAACTCTGTTCTGGGGTGATGGAGTGCATGCCTAAAGAGGGGGCTCTGAGTGCCAGCTCTGGTATGCATTCCATAGGTTCACCACCAGTGCTATAATACATTATAATGAAAGATAATGTTTAATGAAGGATAATATTTGTACTATATGTATACTTTAAAATTTATGTTTACAGTTATGGATCATGGCCTCACTAAATGGCAAGAAGAAGAATATCACAATCCAAGGTACCTTTTTCACCTCCATGTCAAGCCTTTTTGTATTGATGCAGTGAGGAGGTGGATAGGAGGGAAGCATGTTTTATGCTTAGCTGAGAGTAAATAAAACAGAATAGCAAAAAAAGACAAAAAATGTTGTAGCACCTTAAAGACTAACTCCTGTATTTAAATGTGAGCTTTCGTGGACCAAGTCCACTTAATCAGACACTTCATCAGACTTGGTCCATGAAAGCTCACATTTGAATATAGGATTTTTATTATTATTATTATTATTATTTGAAATAGTAGCCATGTTAGTCTGTGGTTCAGGCATATCAGAAAACAAAATAAAAAACACTGTAGCACTTTAAAGACTAACTGCTGTATTTTTATTGTTAGCTTTCGTGGATCAAGTCCACTTCTTCAGACAAGGAGTGAAACTTCCAGGGATGGTTTATATATACCAAATGTAAGGGTCTACATGTTAAAGGGGATGTGCTCAAACAGAATGACAGAGAAGCAGGCATAACAATACAGCTTCCTGCAGCTATCAGTAACAATAGATTATTCATATTAGTTTTAAATGTCTCCTTTTCGATCTCAAATGTGTGGAGAAAGCCCATTCTGGTTTCTGATTAACCTCTTACTTGAATGTCAGAAAACAAACAAAAACACTGTACTTGGTTACTTCCTGTTTTGCTAAAGAGAATTGGCAGGAAAGTTGTAATATACCAAAATTTAATATATAAAATATATAGCAGCATTTAGGAGTTAGTCTTTAAGGTGCCACAACATTTTTGTCTTTTTTTTTTTTTTGGCTGTTCTGTTTTATTTACCCTCAGATATGCTTGCACATACTGTACTTAAATGGCTACCACTTCAAATCTTTTATTCTAGCATTCAGGTTTCTCTAAAGTAACTAAAGTAACTACTTAGTTACATTTCATAAATGTAAAGTCATTTTCTTTTGAGCATATAACAATAACAACAAGTAACTGCTTCTTGGGATCCACTATAATGAATTACTTCCAAAACATGATTCTTGGCACAGCAGACATTGCTTAGGACAATAAATCTGCATGTGCTGAGAGACCTTTGTTCTCTTTACAATCAATCCACCTGACCCTGGAATGTGTTGTCAATAGTGATTGAACACCTGATTTCCAGTCCCTTTTCTCATTGCCCTAATGTTAAAAGACATCCACAGCAAAGAGTACAGTGGCATAGCTACAAAGAATGGGCCTTGAAGAGCTGCTTCAGTTTACCTTCAAGTGACTCTTTGGACTGTACATGTGCATATGTGTATATGTCTAGATTATTAAATCTCTTCGTTGAGGTTAAATAAACAGGCAGTTTATTCCTGTCTGAAGTTTTGGACATCCACTGGTTATCCATATGGAACTCTATGAACAGTTTGATTTGCTGTACTTCAGCTCCCCATTTTCTTGTGACAATCTGGAGTTTGTGAGGAATAGCACCAAAATCCTGACTCAGCTGTGATGCTCCTTGGCTGGTCTCTAGGCACTAGTGCCTCCTGTCAGTAGGGCTATGGGGGTGTTATGAGGTTGTTCTTAGTTACTTCTGATGAGGGTAAGGCTACAGCTCTGCTGTGGAGAAGCAACGAGCAGAAATAATGAATTTGCACTTCCACTACCTGAATGAAAACTGACAGATTAGGTAGTCCCGTAGTATTCTTTATTATATTATGCACACAAATTGATAAAACACTACTGTTATTATTTAGATTTAATAACTTATTTGCCATCATATTCAGAGCAATGCACAACAATTCTAAAAACCAAAGTGACATAAAACCAATGAGCTGGTAAATAGCTCATCATTCTGCTTTGGCGCCACTAGCAGAGGGTTCACTCCTCCCAGGTTCAAAATTTGCCAAAATAGCAGCTCAACAAACCTGCACACAACTGCCAGGCCTTGCTCCCTCCTGCCTTTATTTTTGTGTGTTATAAACACAGTTCAAGGTCAAACGCTACAAATAGAGGAGATTAGCAGACAGCTATTACACAGATAGATCAAAGTTGGATTATGTGTCAAAAAGCATCTGGTCATTTTTATTTGATTATATATACACACACCTACTCCACATGTCTCACTATGTACTGTGCCTTTTCTCATGTTCAGGATCCAGAATAACACAAATAGCAGTTTTAAATTTTCTCAGGGCAGCCAAAATCAGCAAGACGCACTCTCCATATCCTCTGCAACATTGATGCTTAGCCTTTCTATCAGGGGTAGAATCCTGTTACCTGAATGGCAAAATGGGCAGAGCCTCTCTCGCAAAATGAAGGGAGCGGTGCTATTGGTCTGTCTGCCAAGTCTGCTAGAATTTCTGTGATCTGATGTTGTCAAACAAAGAGGGCACATTCTGGCTGCTTGGTATGCCAGTAGGTGTTAACAGAAATGACCAGAGTGTATCATATGAAGCTGCAGCAAGTACGAATGTTCTGTGATGATCACAGAAAACAAGGGAAAAAATCCCTTTGTGCTCTTGTAAAATGCTAATATTTTTTAACATTTTTAAGCCTTTTATCTGACATTAAATGAAATTTAAGCAAATATTCTTCAATGTTATAATAGCTGGAACAAAACCCATTAGCCAAGCTAAATGAAATCTGCTTCCAGGCATTGTGATACATTATCAGTTACAGTACTTTCTTCATCCCAGGGGAAATAGTTCACTGTAGCTGCCAGTCAAAATTGCGTGAATGCCTCAGCTCCTACAAACTACATTCCATTTATTGATTTTTGATGAATGACAACTCTCTTTCTGGACTATTACAGTTTTGTTTTCAAATGTTATTTAATTGTTTGAAGGGGTTTTTTACCACTACGAAAAAGAAAGACAAAATGTTTATTCTCCAAAGGCTGTAAACAGAGATCTCAGGTCTAGTTACTATGACAACCTCACTTGATAGAGCAAGCCTAGATTATCTCTAATGACAGACATGAAGTTTAAATTGCATATTCTGAACAAACAGTGCACTGTTGACCTTTTATTGAAAAATGGAATACGGCATGATTAGCATAATGTGTCTGAAGGAAAAAAAGGGAAGTTGTAAAATGTGCTTTAATCATTACCTTCAGTATTAATCTTTAACAACCTGTTTCTCTGTACATAAAATTCTAAAGCACTGAAGATTTATTCCATCACTGTTTTCAAATGTTGTTGGTAATCTTGAAAAATAGATTTTACGAAACACTTGTGGGCTCCTGCAATTTCCCTCTACAGTATTTCCTTCAATAGAAAGACAAAAATGTGGGAATAAAGCCATTATGGTGGTGGTGATTAGGATGATTCTAGTAGCACTAGTGCTGTTAAATAAGAAAATCAGCTGTGGCCTGTTATGCTCTGGTCACTTCTGTTATGTTTCTCTTTGATTTGCTCTCTCTTGTTTTCCTCTTTTGAGAAGAGTGACTGCCAAAAATATGCTTGCTTCAATAAGATGAAAATATGCATGAGGGTCAGGTCAATTTCATCTATCACATCTGTAAGGAAATTTAGGTGATTTATGTCACAAGGCCTATTTTGAAATAACACATTTCAGAGTAGAGATTCTAGGATTCTATACAAAATTTGTGGCTCATTTCAGCTACAATAAGCTTCTGCTGTCAGAGCTATCTGCTTTCCCACCCAAATACAGTGGAACCTTGGTTAACGTAATTAATGCGTTCTCTAGGACATGTCTTACAGTGAAAATTACTTTAACTGAATTTCCCATAGGAATGTATTAAATGCACTTTCCCATAGAAATGCATTGAAAACCAAAATACTTTAATTGAAACACAGTTTCCCATAGGAATCCACTGAAAACCAATTAATCTGTTCCAAAAAAAAATTCACAAACCGAGCCACTATTTTCTATGGATTTCCTTTTGTTATGCAATTTTTATGTTAACCAATACATTTGTCAACCAAGATTCCACTGTAGTTCCATTCAGAGACATTCTCAGTCTGAGGTTATGAACCCCACTCTATTAAGTCACCATTTAGCCTTCTTTCAGTCAAAGTCAACATCCTTGACATTTTGCTCCTTAATATGTTGCTCTTTCTCAACCTCTAGTTCCTGAGTACAGTATTGTACATTGTATCCCATCTCCTCAAAACACATACACATATCAGTAAATCAAATCAGCAAACAGAAGCTCTTGGGACAATTCTGGTTCCCTAAGAGGACCATCTGGTCCCATAGATGGTCAACTTAGGACATAGGACATCTATGTTAAACCGCCCTGGGTCACCTTCGGCGAGGAGAGCGGTATAGAAATTTAAATAAATAAATAAATATGTATGTATCAGAATTTATGGTGCAGCAGCAACTATGTGATTGGTCTATGGACTAGTCTTGGAGAAGCAAACAAAGCTGTAGTTATGACAATCCCCAACCAAAGAGTAGAGAAAGGGTCTGCCATTCATACCTGCAATCAGGCCTCAGGCCTCATCATGGTACCAAAACCTCATCATGGTACCAAAACCGCACTGGTCACGCTGCACGATGACCTTCTCCAGGAAGCTGACAGAGGAGCTTCGTCTCTCTTGGTGCTCCTGGATCTCTTGGTGGCTTCTTATACCATTGATCACAGTACCTTGCTGGGATGGCTTCCTGGGTTGGGCATTCAAAGCACTGTCTTACAGTGTTTTCGCTCCTTTCTTGGCGGTCGCTCTCAGAGAATCCAACTTGAGGAATTTGCTTCGGCCCTGTGGACTGTCCAATCAGGTGTTCCACAGGAGTCGATTATCTCCTCATTGCTGTTCAATATCAATGTTAAGCCACTAGGAGGGGTCATCTAGAGAGCTGTGTCACCAAAATGTGGATGACATTGAGCTCTAGCTCTCCTTCTCAACTTTTGCAGTGGATGGGGTCCAGTGACTTGATGACTGTCTGGCTGCACTGATGAAATGGACCAAAACTAACAAGCTGAGTCTGAACCCTGACAAGAAGGAGATTCTGGTTTTGGAGGGTTCATCTGCTCAACTAGGTGGCCTGATACCTAAATTGGGTGGGACTGCTCCTGACCTTAGGGATCAAGCATGCAATTTAGGGGCTACATTCGATCCTCTCTTTACCCTTGAAGTGTTCATTGTGACAGTGTATAAAACTGCCTTTCCCCAACTTTAACAAATTGCTTAGTTGTGTCCCTGCTTGGACAGACAATCCCTTTCAACAGTAGTAATCTTCTTGGTAATCTCACATAATGATTATTATAACATCTTCTATATGGGTCCAAATTACAGTTGCTAGGTTAATCACATGAGTGGAAAAACTGAACACATCTCTTCAGCCTGGCAGGTCTGCATTGGTTACCTGTCTCTTTTCGTATCGGGTACAAAGTATTGTATCTGGCATTTAAGGCCCTAAATGGTTTGGGACCTTCTTACCTGTCAGAATGTCTCTCCCAAAGAACTTCAGCCCACATCACTGATTCAGTACAGACAGCACAACTCCAAGTGCCAAGAAATTTAAATGTTTATAGTTGGGATTCTGAAGCTCTGGGATGATGGGGTTGGATTGTATTATGTAGGGTTGGTTTTGGGTTTGGGGTGTTGTTGTTGTTGTTGTTTTTGTGATGTTGTAAACCACCCTGGGTCGCCCTGGCGAGGAGGGTGGTATAGAAGTATGAAAAATAAATAAATAACTAGATGATAGATAGATAGATAGATAGATAGATAGATAGATAGATAGATAGATAGATAGATAGATAGATAGATAGATAGATAGATACCTTGACTAGTAGAAAAGCCTTTCAGTGACAGCACCAAATATTTGGAATACACTACCTGTGGAAAAGCAGCTGGCCCCATCTCTGTTGGCATTCAAAAAACCAACTGAAATTATTTATTTTTAAGGAGGCATTTGAAGATTTCCTCCCAATTGACAATCAATAGATTCAAGTAACTTTACACCTTTCATCGCCATGGTTTGTTGTGTGATAGCTGTGTTTTTGTTCTTTATTGCTTATTGTTCTTTATAGCGTCATTGTTGATGATTTCTTGTTTATTGTACTATGCTTGAGTTTATACTGTATTGTAAACTTTTTTCCATGCTGTGCACTGCCTAGAGTGGGAGAATATCCCAGATGGCTGGGATATAAATACCTTGGATACCTTGGAGTCGTTATTCAGCTTATTGTCCACACACCAGTAGACATCTCTGCGATGACATTCTGCACATGAAAATAGACCTGATAAATCAACTCTACTTGCATGTGGATTTTTAGCCATTTGGATATCATGTCACCCACTGGTTAGGCAGACCATAATGTGTACCACCTCCACCTCCACCACCACCCACCCTCCTTTCAACTTCCCCTGGGAATCTGCTGGAGGATGCTTTGATGAGCTTTAGTCACATTGACAAGTGATGGCCTAGTTAGACCACTCAAGCCCCCATGCCTCAACAGGGCTCTCACCTGGTGAAGGGGGGGATATAAATAATAAACAAAATAAATGCCTGCCTCCCCTACATTCAGTAGACTTCTCACAATGCTAATTCATGTGAGAGAGCTTTCAAAAGCCTAAAGGAGCTCCTCATTTTCTAAATGGAAGTTGTCTTCTCTCACCTATTATTCATAGGTTCAAGAGAAGATAGCACACTATCAAACTACATGCACCTATCCCCTCTGCACATTTTACCAGGTTATTAATTGTAAAGTAAAATGCATTATTAAATACATCAGTAGATTTATTAGCACTTAACAGTGGTGTTTGCACCATTTTACAGCATGTCAGTACACAGGAAAGCTGGCAGTTGCAGGAGAGTTCCTATTACACTAATAAGAGCAACGCTGCCTTAAGGGGACAACAAAGCACTTAAAGACTTTTCCTGTCTTTTGCTGTGGCGTACCTTTGATTTCATGCCCTCAGCATCCATAAAACAAGAACTCAAAACATTTGTGGGATCTAATAAGATGTCATCTGTATTTTGTTTTCATTTTAATTTCATCAGCATAACTGCCTAGAGAGACTGCGGAACCACACAATGGCAGATATTAAAATGCAGTTTTAGGTTGTCAAGGGAGATGTAGGCTGTCAAGAGAGCTGTTCAGCATTTGAAAACTAATCTCATGTTTGGGTCTTAATGGGGAGACTTTCACGCTAGTGTCAGCTAACAACTGGATGGTCTCTAGTCAATCTGTAATATTTTCACAGCCATTAGTTGAACTGCTTTGATGTCAAAGAGGCCTAAAGATGACAAAACTCTGTTTTCTGTGGAATGAAATAAGTGTGTGTAAGGTCACTAGATGGGTATCATTTTCAGCTCCAAATATTTAAACTAGTTAATTGAGATCTTGCCTTTCACTTACAATACAGATTTTTATAAAGGTTACTTGAAAAAATGTTGTGACTTATCTTATACACCTTTCTGATTTGATGACCCATGCAGCTAGCTGCCTGTATTAATGGGGCAACAGGTGATATCTTACCTGATTTTTTTTAGCTACTCTTGATTATCTCATTAATATATGAATTCACAATTAATTCAAAGACCAGGATGATAAGAAAAACCTATACTGTAAGTGTATAGCAAGAAGCCAATAAACCTAGTCAAACCAGCTGTTTTCTTTCTGGTAAATTAGGTTTCATAAAAGCACTGAGATCAAATTCACAAAGACAGGTGTTCTTATACCCAATAAATTAACTGGATAGGTCAGTGATTTAGGGATCTGGCTGCAGTTCTATTCTCCACTGTACTCCAAAAGGAACTGCCAGTGTGTATAGTCAGAGGCAACCTACACAGCCCATAGTGTCGCCAGAAGAAGGGAACAGTAAGCCACTTCTGTGTGTTCTCTAACTAGAAAGGGTCACCATAAGTCAGAATTGACTTGATGACATGCAATTATTAATTATTCTGTCTTTAAACAACCAGCCAGCTGATTCTTCCCCACTTTGAAAATTAGCCTTTAGACAACTGCTTACTTAATTTGCTGTCTCTTTGTGCTTTGCAATTTAGCAAGATTTATGAAATGTCAGGAAGTTATGGCAAGTTTCAGTGCTCAAAAACAAAATCTGTTTCTACCTTGGGAAATCAAGACCTATTTACATCTGCCCACACACATCATAGGTTTTCTGCAACACTGACAAGTTAATCACAGAACTAATCTAAGCAATCAGTGATATCACCAAAACTGGAAGCTTGTCTAGCCTTTTCAATGTTTGTCACAATGCCTTATGACAAGACGTCCATGGTGATATTGAATATTGGGGCAATATTAAATGTACTATGGGTTTTCTGAGTATTTATTTATTTATAATATTTACAGTACAGTACTGTGCAAAACTCTTAGACCACCACCAGCCAGTTTGAGGAAAATTCAGTGAGTGAAGGGGGGGGGGGGGATAACATGAACACCCTAACTCCAAACCTCACCAAACATGGAGAGGCTTGAGAGGAGAGTCAGCAGAAGGCTCTGTCCAATTTTGGTGTGTCTGGGTAGTTCAGGGTCTGGGTATGCTCCCCAAAACAGTCATTGAATTTCCCATCAACCAGCTGGTGGTAGCCTATGACTTTTGTACGCTACTGCCAAAATAGTGTCTAATGCTCCTCAATGTGGTTTACAATCATATATAAATCAAAATAAATCACAACATTCAAGAAAATAATGCCACAAATAAAAACACATTCACATACATTAAAACATATATAAAATATCCCAGATGGGCAATATAAAATTTAATGAATAAAATCCCAAATACCATATGGTGACAAAATATTTTAAGTCCTAAGTTCAATACAGTGGTGGGCTCCAAAAAAAATTACTACCACACTGTGGGCATGGTATGGTGGGCATGGCCAGGGGTGCAGCCCTCTGTTGCACCCAAATTAGAACTACTTTATTTCAAAAATTGGATGGGTGGGGCCAGCCAGAATTTCTGCTACCGGTTCTGGTGAACTGGTGCAAACCTGCTGATGCCCCCCTCTGGCTCAATACCCTCCCAGCTAAATGGAGGTAAGAAACTAAAATTCTACAGACCTTCCCACCATTAAAACAAAGTATTACTCTTACAGGTGCTTTTGCAAATTATTACATATTAGGGGTAAAGGTAAAGGTTTCCCTTGCTGGAATGCCAGTCATATCTGACTCTAGGGTTCAGTGCTCATCTCTGTTTCAAAGCCAAAGAGCCAGCACTGTCTGTTTCTGCAGAGGTTTTCGTGGTCATGTGGCAGGCATGACTAGACACTAGACCACATGCTACGGATGGAGATATTTCCAGGATCTATAAACATGTGAAACAGTTCTAGAAACCATCTCTTGACTGCCCATGTGTTGACCGTCCAGCATACACCCAAAATTTCTGCTGCCTAAGAGAAAGGAGCAATTGGTGCCTTCCCTTATCAGAAGACACAGAGTAGCTCCCAAGGCCAAACATTATTCTGGCACCCAATAACACAGGGGATACTATCTTATACTGAGTCAGACTAGTACTGTCAGCTCCAACCTGGTAGCAGTTCTCCATCACTGCAAGCAGCATTCTTTTCTAACCCAGCATAGCAATGTTGAGGGTTGAACATAAGACCATTTGCATTGCTAAACATGTGTTCTACTGCTACACTACAGCTCCTCTCCACTGCAGCACCCAGTTTTCTCAGGTGGCCTCCATTAAGATACTGTGCTAACATGAGTCTGCTTAGCTTCCAAAACCAGGCAGGACTGAGGATGTTCAAGACATTAGAAGTCAAAGAATCTTATCCATACTTTTTGAAAAAAATCGTTGGTGGTGATGGTGGTTTGGACTGCAGTTTTCAGAACAGCCAAGTTAGTGTAGTGGGTAGCCATGTTGACTTTGGGATTAGAAGTGGTAGTTCTCTACCCTCCCTAAACTATAGTTTTTCCAAACTATTATAACTGGTAGTGTAAATGAAGTAACAACAGAACAAATAACTATTTGTTGCACCTTCATGACACACAGAATGACTATCAAAGAGCCATTCAACACAGCAAAAAATGCTTCCTCGCCAGACATCAATAACTGTCTTTGTTCAACTCACATCCCAATATTTTCAGTGACTTGCCCTTTATGTTTTATGACTTGTTAACATGCATTGATCTTGTCTCAAAACTGGAAGCATGAAAGCCCAGCCATTTAAGTTAGGAATGTAAGGGCTGTGACCAGAATAAGAATACAGTGGTCTCACAGGGTCCATGCATTTAAGCAGAAGGTGGAAAACACACACACACACACACACACACACACACACAGTAGAAATCTTACATTTTCTGCAGACTGAAGGGCACACTTTCAATCTTATCACTATTCAGATTCTGGTAAACAAGCAAGGAACTTTCAGTGCACTTGGCATGATAGGAATGTTAGACAAAGGTGTCAGTAAACTTCTGCTGACCCTTGACATCTGCCGGGTCATGAGCTCTTTCATTAACTCTAATGGTTTTCATATTAGAGCTCCATGTGAAAGAATCACATTGACTGCTAGGGTCAGGAGGTTCACACAACGTCTTGCATCGCTTCCAAGGTACCTTGGTGATTCATTATGACATGAGGCCCTTGCGAATGAAGCAGTGTTAATGAGAAGGTTGAAGGAAGTTCACAAGGAAGATACATGGCAGTATATGTAGGCTCACATAACCCCTTATATAGTAGACCAAAGGATGGTCATTTAAATTAGTGGTTCTCAACCTTTGGTCTTCCCTGTGTTTTCGACTTCAGTGACCAGAAACCAGGCAGCACAGCCAATAGTAAGATTGATAAATTCATGACCTTTCCTTCCAAAATAGGTTGCCATTGCCGTTGTTGTGGTCCTTGTTGTGCCACCAACCCCGCCACCGCCACCGCCACCGCCACCGCCACCCCCGTTATCCCAGCCTGGTCCACTTTAAGCTGACCATGCTACAATGATGACCATGTGGTGAAGGTGATTTTCACTATTTCACTGTTTTGTATCTTCTCTTCTTTCGAACCAGTAGAGGTGACTAGTGTTTTGGATTTTAATTGTGTTGTTACTTCCTCTCTCATTCTGATTACAGATGGTTTGGCAATCTTTTAAAGTCTCTACACGTACCTCTCAGCCATACAGTATATACTTACCACTTGTTGTTGTTCAGTCGCACAGTCGATTCCGACCCTTTGCGACCCCATGGACAACTGTCCACCAGGCACCCCTGTCCTCCACCATCCCCCTCAACTCGCTCAGCTCTGTGCCCATTGTCCAAGCATCAAGGCTTTCTCAAGTGAGTCTTCTCTTCTCATTTGATGTCCAAAGTACCTTAGCTTCATCTTTACTATTTGACCTTCTAAGGAGCAGTCAGGTTTGATTTCTTCTAAGATTGACCTGTTTGTTCTCCTTGCTGTCCAGGGAACTCTCAAAACTCTCCTCCAACACCACATCTCAAAGGCATCTATTCTTCTGCGCTCTGCTTTCCTAATGGTCCAGCTCTCACAACCATACATTGCCACAGGGAATACCATTGCTTTGACTATACGAATTTTTGTTTGCAATTTGATGTTTCTGCTTTTCACTATGCTCCCCCAGGTTTCTCATAGCTTGTCTCCCAAGAATCAGTCGCCTTTTTATTTCATGGCTGCAATCACCATCTGCAGTGAGCTTTGATCCTAAGAAAGTAAAATCTGTCACTGCTTCTACTTCTTCCTCATCTATTTTCCAGGGACTGATAGGGCCTGTTGCCATTATCTTGGTTTTCTTTATATTGAGTCTCAAACCAGCTTTTGCACTTTCTTCTTTCAACTTAATCAGGAGCTTCTTTAAGTCCTCCTCACTTTCTGCCACCAGGATCGTACCATCTGCATATCTCAAATTATTGATGTTTCTCACAGCAATTTTGATCCCAAATTGTGATTCCTCCATCCCTGCATTGTGCATTATGTGCTCTGTGTATAAGTTGAATAAGCATGGTGACAAAATGCAGCCTTGTCTTACTCCTTTTCCTATTACAAACCAGTCCATCATTCCATATACAATCATATCTAGTTAGGACAATTTCCCATTTTATTTTATTTTATTGAATTAACAAAAAGAATGCACTTGCACAGAATTGTGCCTTGCTCAATGAATTTTCTCTGTTTTGCTAATTCTCCAGCATTATTAATCAGGAAAGAAGCATAAACTGCAAATTTCATTAGCAAAATCATAAAAGAGTCACAATGACAACAATCATTTGACTCCTGTTAGCAAAGTCAGTTGTCTATTCAAGCAAAGGGGGAAGAAATTAATTTGCTTGCCATTTTCTCAACTAAAACAATGTGTCTTGCAATCTAAAACAGAACTGAGTGGTTTATAAAAGGCCTCTGCTGAACATATTCCCATAGAAAGACACCAGCATTTTAAATTCTTCCTCATCATCACCACCACCATCATCATCAAGATGAGGAATGAGTGAATGTTTCCCATCAGAGGAAATAAAGTAATGTTTTTCTAATCTGCAGAGAAACAGACAGCGCCGTGATAGGCATTCACTATTTCATTTCCCACAAAGTTTATTATCTACCTCAAGTCAAACAAGCTGTAGCTTTCCGATTCTCATGAGCAGCTTCCTGAAGCAAAGTTTAAAATATGCTGTAACTTCAGAGTTTATGAATGCCTGAGGGGGAGTTATAAGATAGCAGGTAACTTTCAGTTCAGTTTAGTGTATATTTGGTCCTTGTATTTCCTTCTAAAATGGAACCCAAAATAGCAAAAATCAAATATAAAATGTGTATAGTATGATCAAAATGCATTACATATTAGCAATAAAAAAAGATACAATGAACCCACAGAGGTTACATTTGGTATATAAGACAAAACCAATTCATAAAAAATTCATAAACTTAAAACCATGAGAAAATGCATGAAATGAACACCTTTTTTTTTAGCAAAAAAATAATAATAATGCAAAATGACCTTCAATTTACTGGACAATATAACTTGTGTCCAAGTATACATTTTCCCCCCAGAAAATCATTTCAGGAAAAGTGCCATTGGTGTGAATGTATTTAAGGTGGATCCCAGCTTGCCATGAAGTGGCCCACACACTATGATCATGGAGCCATCTCCTGCATCACATATCAAATGAGACATGCAGGATTTGACACCAGGACTGCAAAGGACTGCCACAGCCTTGAGGATTGACAAGGTGCACCGGAGTCAGGTTATTTACCATCATCCAACACTCAGCATTGAGCACTGACTGTACAGTCTACTCCAATACCATAGCAGGTTGTCTAGCCAGATGTAGCTATCAGGGCATATACTAAATAAAATCTACTCCGTGAACAATAAAAAGCAGGAGGTAAGATCCAAAATATTCTGGTTCTGTCTGTCTGTTTGTCTACTTAAAATGAGTATTTCAAATACAAACATCACACAAAAATTATACTGTATTGCAATAGTGATTTAACAAAACTGGATGCTAAAATTTGTAAACCCTGAGCCCTTTCACCAGCACCAGAAAGGGAGTGGCTTGAAAAATTAAAGGGTTCAAATTTCTATTTGAAACTAAGTCAGAACAAGATTCCAGATATATTTATAGGATTTCCCCACCCACTGGACTAAACCAAACAGTCCATAGAAGTTGCACAAACATATCCGGTAAAATTATTTGAAAATTTTCCTTCTTGAAATAATTCTGCTTCGAATATTCATCCTACTCAATGGCACTTCCTGTTCTGGTTCAGAAATGTGGCTGATAGTGCCTTTCACAGCAGTTATGCCTGGAAGAATATTCTATGTAGGGCAGTAAGCATCATGGTAATCATATTCTTCAATTAAGTGTATTTTGTAATAGCAAGCACAATTCCACAGAATGGGATTTGGCTCTACCAAAAAGTTATCCCAGAGTTGTTATTTTTGCTAATATGTGGTGAAGAGAATTGGCGCTGCCCATTCTGCCTTTGGTCATCTATCACACCGGGGCTTCGTGAACAAAGATTTAACAGTCCAGACTATGCTGCAAAGATTTAACAATCCAGACTATCGCAAACACATCCACTTCTGCTTCCAGGGTCATTGCTATGGGCCGAATGGAATGGCATCAGGGGCTGGGGCCAGCTCATGGGTCACAGGTTGTGAACCCCTGATCTAGCTGCTTTGAGGGAGAGGGTGGAGGATACTATGGCATCTTGATGTGGAATATGCCTGATCAGGGCCTCAGATGCAGTTTTTCTTTTACCTCCAACCAGGTTAAGGCTGTCACAAATAGTTTGGATCTTGTCCATTCAAAGCTGAGTTATTTATCCACAACAGGAAAAAAGGAAGGAAGTCAAAATTTGAAAAGAGACAATGCGCCAAAGAACATCAACACAATAATGTTCATGCCTTCATCGTAATCTGATTAAGATGGGGTTCCCAACCTTGTCAAGCCAGAGGCCAGGTCACACACTCTCAGTCAGTTTCAAGGGCCAGACAGCCATTTTGCTCTGTCTGCATGATGTGGGCTGCCATTTTGTCCCAACAGCTTCAAAGGGGTGGCCATTTTGTTTCTCAAATGCCCTTGGAGGGGGGCACATGAAATGGCACCACAGGCTGGATCTGGCCTGTGGGCCTTAGGCTGGGAACCAATGCTTTAATTGAACAAATAAATCTATCTTGCAATGTATTGAAATGCTACTACCTAGCTTCTAGCCATAGTTTGGTGCTGATATTATGTGTGTAAAGAGTGGACTAGATAAATAATTATCATTTTATTTAGCCCTCACACATTGGGACATTTTAGTTCCCCAGAGAGCCGCATTTCACTGTAGAATCCACATAGAAGCAGAGCTACAACACTGCATTCATCCTATGATATTGTTATTGTACAGCTTTAAATAATGTCTCCTAATTTCAGCCCTCTCTTCCATGCATTTTCCCCCATAAACAAAAAGTAGTAATACTGTACAAGAAAATCTCTTAAAATATCTAACTATTTTTGCTGCTTGAGTATTTTTTTTAGCCCTGGCCAGTGTTAATATATTAGAACAAAAGTGGATTTGTGCCATTTCCCCACAATTCATGATACAGTAATGCAAAACAGAAGTTCTGTACTGTATTTAGTTTTTAAGCATGCTGGACCCATTCGGGAGAAACTGACATTTGCTCCAACAGAAGAACATCTGGATTCAATGGGATCTGAAAATGCTCTGTAAATTTTCTGATTCTGGACACAGCTGACAGTGAATAAGATGCATGGCTTTGCATGAGTCGGTTCGAGACAGACCTCTTTAGGTTTAGGAGTTCCCTTTACCTGATCTGACTAATGCTAATTGAACTAAAACGCAATGATGTATCAGTCTTGTCATATTTTCTTCTTGACCTTTTTTGGGAAAGAAGAAAGAAGTTGTCTTGCATTTGTTCTCAAGACATAAGGGACAGCCATGGCTCCCTGCATTTCTGCTACTTGAAACACATCCATACTGAATATTTATTCAACTTTCCTTGCACCCATGATATCAGTACTGTACTCCTGGTGTCCATGTAATGGGGACCTGAAACTTGTGTCAATGCAGTCAAAACAAGACCAAAAAATCCTTGCTTTCCATTTGGGGGAGGCTTTTCTACATGTTTATTATTGTTCTGGTTTGCTTCAGTGAAGTACTGTATCTGCTTATGTGGACCTTGTTACCATCTTTTTACATGCTGATCTGTGTATTTTGTGGGTGGGTGTCATTTGATAATGTTTCCCTGTGGCCATTTTTCTGTGGGTCACTCTCCACCACCAGGTAAAATGATGAAAAGAAGAAATTGTAAAGAAGATGGGGAGAAGGGGGAGAAGTTTGGCAACGGGGGAGGGGGGGTTATGTTGGAATTAAGCATCAAATAGTGATTCCAGACAGATCTACACAGGTGGCACTGGGCATCCAAGCACATCCATCAACAATACCCTCCTCATTTACAGATACAGTACAAATAATGGGATGAGCTATTCAAAACTGCAACAACAACAAATACCAGAATGATCCAAAACAACCCAGAAAGACTGAAGACAACACCACTAGGTGGATGAACTCATATTATTTAGTTGGCATGAGGATTCTTATTATTTACCAATGCCAGTGTATTTCTCTAATGAATATTAGCTTTTAATTTTTGGAGGATACAAAGTGTGCATTTTTTAAAAAAATATTATTTTATTTTAGGATAAATAGAAGTGTGCTTTGTTAACCCATTCTGATTTTCAGAGGCTGGATGGGTACATTTGCTACAGGGTTGTTTACACGCCCACTCATCTCAAACCTTTACTATCTGGCTTAATGTGGAAATTATTGAACTAGATATTTTCATATGTACAGTATATAGCAAAGCAATTACAGGTACAGTATATGTATATACCACCCCTTAATACTTATGTCCCCTCTGGGCAGTTCACAATGTACTTAGTGTTTTTGGAAGAATGGAAAGCTGAGTCAACCTTGAGTTTGTCAGAATCAAATTCACAATATGAGCAGAGTTTTGATAGCACTCTTCAAATATCTCAAAAATAATCAAAACAACCAAACAAAAGACCTTGGGTATGATCTCCATTTTATACATCGTAATTTTCCCAAACCATGATAATCCTAATCTTTGATAGCTATTTAATTTTTCTTTCACCTTTTGTTTCACATTATCAAAATTGAAGCTTATTTCTTTATGATTGACTAACTTTCCCCAAATTTGGGGCAAAAATTATTCAATACTAATACTAATAGCTGGCTAAATAGGTCAGTGGTTTAGATATGTGGCAGAGTAGCTAGAGGTTGGGAGTTCAATTCTTCACTGTGCCTACCAGGAGAAGAGCCACCATCCTGTGTGATGTTTGGCAAGCTGCACAATCCCAAGGCACCCCCAGAAGAAGAGAATGGTAAACAACTTCTGTATACCTAGAAACCCCTGAAAAGACTGCTGTAAGTCAGAATTAACTTGACAGTATGCAATTATTATTAATGCTAATGCTGATACCAATGACAATGATGACAACAAAGAAACTTTGCAATTAAAGCCATGTAATGCAATAACTTCTTTGATCATCAAATATTTGCCAGGGAGTTGCATCAGAGATTGTTCAGAGCACATAACACAGTTTTAATATTTAACTGTGCCCCCCAGCTGGATTCTTTATATTTGCTAGATTGACTAAGGCTACATAGCTATTAGCGCTCTATACATTTCATCTTCAATTTCTTTTCACAGTAGGAGAAACATAAAAATGGAGGTCAACGTCTGGTCATTACATTACCTCTGGCTGGGAAATACATTTCGTAGCAATACTATAGAAGTGACAAAAGGCAAAACCTCAAAGTATGAAAAATTGTAATACTATCATAACAGAGATTTCATGAAATAATATTAAAATAATATGCAGCATAGCTCCAGACATCTTATCAAAGAACCTGGGGGACCTCGCTGCATAAAGGGCAATTAGCAACATCCCTGCAAATGGGTCACATAGGGTCAAAATGAAGACCCAAGTAATCATTCAAAAAACATTAAACCATTCACAACTTTGTGTGGGGAGACATAGAGGAAATCAAACTCCCTAATCTTTCACGCTGGTTCTGTAATAATGTTTTCATCTGGACTAATAGACTTTCCTTTCAAAAACAATTCATCATCTTATTATTACACTCAAATATAATTTAGCAAAAGTCAAACCCCACAACTATGAAGGCCATAAAAGCACTGGAGGAAAAGAATGTTGTGTGCCCAAAAGATATCTGGGATGCCACTAAAGCCCTTCCTGTGTCAGGTTAAATCCAGGGACCATTTTCCTCCCTGTATTCTGCTTCCAACATAGACTGCAGTGTGATACTCCTGGCCGCATACAAAGAAAACACATGCTCAAACCACTCGGCTTTTGTTTTGTTGCCATTTGAATGTTTCTCCAGTTAAGTAACAAGAAATCATTTTGCATGTACATAAAAATGTAAATTGAATGGGAACATGTGTAGCAACATAATGGCTTGTGTTTGTCTGACTATTCATAAGCAGCAATCTTGATGCCTGTCTATTGTTTCCAGTGTACAAAGTAACTGGTGACTGGATAACTCAGTGGGATGGAGCAGGTGTTTAATTCTCCACTGTGCCTCCCATGAGAAGAACCATCCTGTGAAGCTTTGGGCAAACAGCCCATTCCCAGAACACCCCTGAAAGAAGGAAATGGTAAACTACTCCTGAGGGCAGGCCTGTGATGTCCAATTGGGACACAGGGACAAGTCCCGGTGTGCCCCAGTTACTGGTGCCCCCCCAGAGGTGGGCAGAAGTATATCACCTGGTGGCTACAATCCTGATGTCATGCAGTACCCCTCATAGGTGCCGCCCCATCCCTCCCTGTCCAGCACCCTTTTAGCATAGCCAGCGTGCCCCTGCCTGAGGGTTCTGTACCTAGAATACCTTGGATAAAATTGCCATAAGTTGGAAGAGATATAACACCATATTATTATTATTATTATTATTATTATTATTATTATTATTATTATTATTATTATTATTATTATTATTATTATTATTATTATTATTATTATTATTAGAGGGATCAGGGGCAGCCCTACGTATTTTGAAGCCTAAGTCAGAGGACAAGACTCTTCATCTCCCAATTATATGTACAGACATTAGCTGGAGTGACAACTGAATCTTACTTCAGCTCTGGTGAAGGGGCAGCAAGTCCTATCACACCAAAGGGCAGTAGGCTGTGTCATGGAGTGGGGGGCATGCTGAATGGCACATATACAACTCTGTCCCTTAATACTTTGCCCCTGGTCCCCACTGTTTTAGCATCTCCCATCTCAGACAGCTGCCTGACTCTCCCTAACAGTAAGGATAGGAAAATCCAGAAGCTTGGGAAAGGCAAGCAATGAGATGCTAATGCATTCATGTCTGCTTGTGTGGGCTTTCCATAGCCTCTAGTTGGCCACTGTGGTAACAGAACACTAAATCTGACCAGCCCTTGGCTTGGTCCATCTTTGCTCTTCTTATTTTCATCTATCCTGTGAACAAAGTGGCAGTCTTCAAAGGCAATCTCATGCCCCTGGTGCAGAAAAGATAATCAAATACACTGCCTATACACTGGGAGGGAACATAGGTTGAAGCTACTGTTTCTATTGGCAAATTCATACGACTCTTCTGTTTTGCTGCCCATGGTACTTGAATGTGGCCAGGAATATTTATGCATGCTTCTTACCCCAAGAACTATCAGCACTGATGAGACACGGTATGTCTATCCAGCATCAATATCACCTCATCACTGCTTCACTTCAAGATATTCATTCTAATGACACAGCTGTACTGTTTCTGCTGCTGTTCCTTCTGTTCCCATGGTAACCTCCTGTGTCATTTACATTTGCAGAGGATTTACCTGAAGAACACACTTCCCATGCCTTGGAGAGGCCTTTCTCTCAGGATGGCCATCAGGGGGATGTTTCACCTCATCAGTAGGTGGAGAAATCTCCTGTTGTGGATTCATGGGAGACCTACATTACACCTTACTTCAGCCGTGCATCTGCAACATTGGATAAGCAAAGCCTGTCTCCTTCTGCAGCTCTTGTGGTACAAATCTTGTAGCCCTAACTTCAGCCAAATACAGGAGCTTTGGGAAGCACTGTCAGTGATGTCCTGGCAAAGGAGATGGTGGTATGTTGGCAAGACATCACTTCAATCTCTTGAAAACCTCCAGATCATTCAGGGTGAGCTCAGCTGGCACTGATATTCCTCTATACCCGGGGTTTCATTGGCACAATGTGGTATCATGTATCCTATACCCTGTCATTTTCAAAACATGTTCCAGCATTGGACATAACACATCCCAATCCTGGAGCTGAGGTAGTACATTTCTTCCCATTACAGTCAGTGGGAGGGGGGCAGTGGTGGGATATCAAAAAATTTACTACCCCACCGTGATGTCAGTGTGGGTGGAGCTAACATCATGATGTCATGACACCATGGGCGGAGCCAAAGAAACTAAATAAATAATAAAATAAAATAAAAATAAGCACACACACACACCCCTCAACCTACCCACCCACCCACCCACCCACCCACCCACAACACAAGGACAAGGAGGACAGCAAGGAGGCTGTGCATACGCACCAAGCACTGTAGGCATGCATGCACACCAAGTGCTTGGCGCACATGTGCAGTGGGGGAACCAGTGAAAAGGTAAGCCCCGAAGGTGGTTCCCCCCAAAAGCTCCTACCGGTTCTCTGGGACACTGAGAAAAGTTACTACTGGAGAACTGGTGAGAACCTGCTACATCCCATCACTGGAGGGGGGGGAATAGGTGGAATTCCCACATCCCTCTCAGAGCAGAAAAGCATGACGCTAGATAGGATGGATGATCTCCCCCACTATTCCCACCTGCCATGAATTTATGTGGGAAACCAGCAGCAGCAGGTGTCTCTCCCATCCTTCCATAGTGAAAACAAACAAACAAAGTAAACCACAACATATTAATTGCCTGGCCAAATAAGGAAATGGAAGACTCAAGAGGTCTCTAAATGTTTCAGGGCTCTAAGCCTGCTACAAGTCTTCTCTCCACCCTTCCTTGTTCCCAGCGAAGACTGTAGAGTCTTCTAAGGAGACTTTCCCCAAAGATTGGTGCTCTTCTACTTGCATGCAGATAGAGTGATAATACTTTTCCAAGAGAGAATATTTGCCCTAAATGTTGCTGATCTGTGCACTATATACCAGAATGAAAGAAACCCTGTCATTAGAACATGTTCATAATTATATATGGCTTTTCACACTTTTGTTCCTTGTTTATGTTAGAAAAATATTTGCTTGTTATATGGTTTTGTTTTGGGGTTTGTTTGTTTTTTGGCATACATAGCTGAGGGAGTGATCAACACACTTGTTGGTGTGGTACAGTATTACACGTGGCTCTGAGGCTAAGGCCCGCCACCCCACATATAGTGATGGAAGAATCTCTTTTCCATATATTTGTTTCTCTCATTGAAAACAAAGCCAGGTGTCCTAAAGTTATTATTAATAGTCCTCCCAGCTAACAGAAGCTGCAGCATCTTTAGTTTTTAACGTTGCATGGTACTTAAGGGTATTTTTAGAATAACCCAACAAAATACTAAGGTTGAAGACACTTTATATAGTGTTGATTCAACCTCTTAAACTGGGTAGTGAACTTTGCAAAATTTTGCATGGAACTGAGAAGCTCAGTCCACATTCCATGTGTTACTTATGCTTGGTCAAAAAATGTCCACATTGGTAAAAAAAACAAACAAACACTGATTTCACCTACTCTGTCACCATTTGTCTTTCCTTAGTCTCTGCCATTTTTGGAACGTGTATCCTCTTGATACTTCCCAATCTGGAAATCGGTTGGTAAGAATTATTGGGACATCAAGTGAGAAAGTTTTAGAAATTAAAAGTCAAAATTCTATGGGACTTTAAAATTCGAACAGATTTGACTCATAAGACAGCTAATACAGCTGTTGTGGAAAAGAAGAAGGCCTAGTTTACTATACTAGGGAACTATACCAGGAATATCAGAACCCTTTGCAGTAACATCTGGAGTAAAGCAAGGATGCGTACTGTCACCACTATTATTCATCACCTACACAGACAGCATGAGCAAAAATAATTATGCCATTGAATTGAAACAATATCAACAAATTACCTTTGTACATGATCAGACATTGATAGCAAGTACAGCTAAGGGGCTACAACAAACCAAATATTGGGACACTTAGCTCTACACTCTTATAACACTAGGCAATACCAATCAACGCGAAGAAGCACTTCACACTAAGCATATTCATTCCCACCTTAGGTTACCATTGTCAAACATGGATAATTACAACAAAACATAAACAAAATTTGGTCACCAGACAAATGAGGTGTCTGAGGAAGGCTGCTGGAGTGACTAGAAGGGGGGAAATCCAGAATGAGTTTATAAGGGGAAAATTGGAACAGAACCAATCTTGCACTACATACAGAAACAAAAAATAAAGTGTTTTGCCCATTTGGAGAGAATATCTTGGAATTCCATATCTTGCAAGGCATATGTGGAAAGAGGAGAAGAACAAAGACCACAAGGCAGGCTCAGAGGAATGTGGAGAGATAACATCAAATAAATATTATTAATAATTAATATAATAAATTAATAAAAATAAATATAATAAATAATAAATGTAAGTCTTCTTATACCCACAACTCAGGAATAGTATAAAAACATGGCTCCCAGGGCAGGTATGGGGCACTGGCCACACGATGACCCCAGCCTGTTGATTAATCTGAGCCCCCCTCTCCCTTCATCTTTTAATCTTTTAATTGTTAATCTTTTAACCTCTTAATCCTATTAACCTTTTAATTCGTTGGATCTTTTAAATGTTTAATCTGAATTTTTTGGGAAGGGTCTTAATTCTTGATAATTTTACTGTTAGATTGATGTTCCAATGTTCTGTTATGCCATGTCAAGCTGCCCTGAGTCGCTTCGGTGAGTAGGGTGGCATATAAATATGAATAAATAAATAAATAAATTACAAAAACACCAAATAACACCGGTGGAGGTCACTAAAAGTGGCAGAACAAGAACCTTGTTAATCCCTCAATACCCAATTGGGTAAAAGAGGAAGCAAAGAAGAAGATACCAGGGGATGCATGAACAGAGGACAAACAACTGGAGAAAAACACAAAATATCACAATTTGCAAATTGAAGTTGAGTGTTTATGGAAAAAAAGAATCTGTCTATATATTTACACATTATCTAAACAGTTCTTAATCCTTGATTAGGTCTTGAACTGTTAATTTTATACCAGCCTCCAACTGTGAATCTAACAATAGATTTACAGGTATTTCACTTCAACTATTTAGGAATTATGTTTTTCCAGTCAAGTTCTTGGCTATCTACAAGAAGCTATAACAAGACATAGGGTGCTGCCTGATTTCCCTCAAGACAAATGAAATGATGGGCATAAACATCAAATATAGACATTGATACCAGCAGCCACATGCTCCCATCAAGCTCCCCAGTTCAGTAGGAGATGGCCAAGGACTCCTAAGTAATTTATACCTCCAATCGTCCTCACAGCAAGTTCCATCCTGGACTTTGAGAAGGACCACAGTTAGTCTGCTTCTGTTCAGTTGAATAAAGGGCAAAACCCAAAGGGGGCTGGCGGGGGAGACCATCAGTTGAACTTGGTCATCAAATAAAATTGTTTTATTGAAAGTCTATGTTTAAAATGATCACACATTAAGTAATTTGTAAATGGAAGGTATTCACATTGTATACTGGTAGCTGCTGGGCTGCTCACTTGGAACAAGATTCATTGATGCTTGAAATAGATTACCTTTCATTTACGGCTTGAGTGTGGATGTAAGTAGGAGGAAAAGAAAAGCTTTCGCTAGCAGTTCCATTGATGTCTTCCACCTAGCTGCGACAGACTGCTGCTTGAAAGAAACAGTCTTTTCTTGTGCACAGTGGCCAGCAATGCCTACAAAAGAGAAGGATGTTCTTCTGGAAGTTGAAGCTTCCAGTCGGCTGAGTATTGGGAGAAATCATTCTATTTACAGTTAAATTATAGCCTCTTTGGCAATGAGCTACAGTTTGCTCAAGTGACTGATTTCCTGGTGGAATATAGGTAGCTAGAGTTAAAAAGAAAATGAAGGTATGTAATGCATGCTGTGGCTATACACACATAAGCATACAGGTTAGACTTCAAGTGCAATCAGACAGAGAAATAGCTCGACTTTTGGAAGTTTTCTGTGACACCGTCTGTGTGAGCTATTTTCCAGCAGTCAGGTGGTGCACTGGAGATTGTGAACCAGACCAGCCTTGCTCCATGCCCAAGCTGGACCTTTTTGGCCCAACAGCAGAGCTACATCTTATTTGGAGATGGACTGGAGAGATTCTTGGACAGACGGAAGAGATAATTGAAGGGACATCGCTCATAGCAAAGAGGCCCTTTCCAGCATGATCAGACACGATCTTTTCTCACTGTCTGATCACACCTTAGGAAAACTTTATTGTCAATGTAGCGCTTCCAGAAATAGATACTTTCTTTGCAATGCATTTGCATTACTCAGAGTGGCATGCAGCAGTTGAAATTCACAATTGGTACATGGCCATACACACAGTATCCAATTATAAACAAACTCAGCAGATACAAGGCCTAAGACAGGACTACCACATTGCACATCACCTGCCTGGCATGACTAGGTAAAGGTAAAGGCCACCCTTGCTCAAAAGCCAGTTATATCTGACTCTAGGGTTCAGTGCTCATTTCTGTTTATAGCCAAAGAGTCAGTGCTGTCTGCGTCTGCAGACATTTCCGTGGACATGTGGCAGGCATGACTAGACATTGGAGTGCACAGAACACTGTTTACCTTCCCACCGAAGTGGTACCTGTTTATCTATTTGCAATTTCTTGCTTTCAAACTGCTAGCTTGGGAAGAGCTGGGACAGCGATGGGAGCTCACTCCATCATGCAGCACTCGAACTGCTGATCTGCTGACCTTCCAGTTGTCAAGTTCAGCATATTAACTGTTTGCTTAAGCAGGAAGATATTTAACCAGTCAGCACTCCTGTTGTTTTATGTGCCATCAGTTTGCTTCCAATTTACGGCAACCTATGGCAATCCCAAAGACCTTATCATTGTTAATAACTTTGTTCGAGTCTTGCATGCTAAAGGCCATACCTTGCTTTACTAAATCAATCCATCTTTGGTTATATCTCCCTCTTTTCTTCCTGCTTTCAACTTGTCCTACCCTTACTGGCGTTCCAGTAGAACAGCCTTGGTTTAGTCCTTTAAGCTTTTTGTGAGAGTTCAGACTTGATTTGAAACTCACTCACTCATCTTTCTGGTGCTCCATGGGTTCCATAAAGCTCTCCTCCAACGGCTTATTTAGAATGAATTAACATTAGTTTCTGACCACTTTTCACTTTTGGTTCACTTTCTCATCCATACATAAAAATTGGGAACAGACTTGTATAAAATATCTCTGCTCTCCTGTCCCTTGACTCATCATTATGCCTTGAGAATATCTTCTTGTTCATTCTGAATTACCCTTCAAGTCTTCTTTTAATTGTATTCAATCTCCATTTTCACTAACAATTAAAATAAAGTATTCAAAATGTTTCTTTTTCCATCTCTCTTCTTTTAGGCTTCGGGCTCCCTAGGGTTTGCTTTTGTCTCAGAGAATTCCAATGTGTCAAAAAAACAACAACACCAAAATCTTCACATTTGGTGGGGTGAGAAATCTCAGAGTTAAGTGATGCTAAAGGAAGAAAAAGTTCAATTCTTGTGCCTAAGGAAGTTTTAAAGCAGGGGTGCCCAAACTACAGCCCATGGGCTGGCCCCTGACACCAATTATCCGGCCTACGCCTCCTCATCACTCCCGGAAGCAGAAGTAAAACACACCTATATGGGCATCTTTTACTTCCGCTTCCAGGCCCCTGACACCAATTATCCGGCCTACGCTGCCTCATCACTCCTGGAAGCAGAAGTAAAACACACCTATATGGGCATCTTTTACTTCCGCTTCGAGGAGCGACAAGGGTGGCATGGGCGAGATGAATTGGGGTCAGTTTTAAAGCAGGGGTGCCCAAACTACGGCCCATGGGCTGGCCCCTGACACCAATTATCCGGCCTACGCTGCCTCATCACTCCTGGAAGCAGAAGTAAAACACACCTATATGGGCATCTTTTACTTCCGCTTCCAGGAGCGACAAGGGTGGCATGGGCGAGATGAATTGGTGTCAGGGGCCACATCCAGCCCACGGGCCATAGTTTCAGCACCCCCAATTTAAGCAGAGAAAATGGCAGCCTAAAATCTATCTCATCCTGTTGCAAAAATCTGTTGCAAAACGGATGGCAAGGTGTGTTTTACTTCCACTTCTGGTGGGAGGAACCATGTGACTGGCCCGCTTAACCACATGATTGGCCCACTGGACCACATGACTGGCCCACAGCCTGAAAAGTATGGACACCCCTATTTTAAAGCCTTGGCACTAACCTGGCTTATTTCCAACTTGCTCCTGGATTCACTGGATCAGCATGAAAGTATTTTCATATAATGCTATATATTTCTTCTTTTTAATGATTTTTGTTTGTTGTTAAATAAAAGAATTAAATTTAAAAAATAATTTCAAAAAGTATTTTTATGTGTGTTGCCACTAGGAAATATGCATTATTCCCTTTGTTCTAGGCTGCCACATCACCTGCTTAACAGAACTTCCATGCCCATTTACCCAATATGCCCATTTCTACTATCAACTGGTCCAGAAGCAGTTCCCTATCCTTGCTTGCTCTATTTATGTGACATCACAGGAGTTCATCCTGTGAAATCATGAGGCCACTCCCTCGGCTCATGTTTGAGCCCTCTATTTTCACGAATAAGATGCTACTGGCAGAGTCACCACAGTGGCAATAAAATTTATTATTCATTATTTATTATTCAAATTTATTATCCTGCCTCAATCGGGTGAACCCGACTCTAGGCGGCTTACAACAAATGTTTGAACTGGGAGACTGTAGCAAATAATTCATTGAAAAGATGACTATTGATAGATTTTAAGAAAGTAAATAAATAACATCATTTAAGAGTAGAAAAAGAAGGTTGCTACTTGCCCCAAATGATACCAGATTGGTAAGAAATTTTCTATCCCTATCAGCTTCCCAGTGAAATTAAAGTATCTATACTGTGTCTCTTTCCTCTTGGACATAACATATTGTGATAAAACAAACATTTAAAACAATATAATAATTTTGTGTCAGAAATTATTCTGGGTTGAAAAGATTTTTGCTGGAGGAACTCTGCTCAGGGGACACCCGAATGAGGCTCCCTTCATGTCCCCAAGATCTTTTCCCACTGAAGTGGTCCCTATTTATCCACTTGCAATTTCTTGCTTTCAAGCTGCTAGGTTGGCAGGAGCTGGGACAGAGATGGGCACTCATTCCATCATGCAGCACTCAGGTCTTGAACTGCCAACCTGCCACCTTCCCGCTAACAAGGCAAGCTTCTTAACCACTGAGCCACCACTGTCCCGTTTTAAACAGTACAAGTAGTATACTTGTTAGCAACTGCAAATGTGACTTCTTTTTTGAAGAAAAAAATAAAGGAATGTGGATGTAAACATTCATTTAATGATCATAATAAGATGCAGTTTCTTTCAGGTAATTTGCGTTATATAAACATAATGGAATCTGTCTTTTTCTCCCCTCCAAAGGAATGTAGCTTTATTAGACATTGTGTTGAAAGGCAAAGGAGTGTTTCTAGTCATGCAAAACATTTGTGTGAAAATGATATTTTATTTTATTTTATTTGCACTAAAGGACATCTCATCTGCTCCAGAAGTGTTACCACAAAATCAGGTGCTGGAAAATTTCAATTTTGCATTTTAGTTATTAAAACCTTGTGCAACTTGGAAAATATTTCTGTGTACAAAGAATTTGTTTCCAAGACAACTTGGGGTATGGATGTGGGTATATATATATATATATAGGGTGAAGGGGGGGTGCAAGCACACATGCACACATGCCCGCGTGCCCGCGTGCCCGTGAGTGTGTGTGTGGGTGGGTGGGTGTGTCTGTGTGTGTGTGTGTCCCCGTCCCTTAGTAACCAGCTTTACTCAAAGACATCTTGAAAGTATTTGTAGCTATGTTTTGAACTACGGCCCTCGGTCAGCACAAAACCATACTAGCTTCACATTGATGTGGTTTTACTAGCTAGGAGGCATAAAGGAAGTAAATACGCTTTCTTCTTCTTCTTGGTTTTATTACAGTGCTCAGAATGTTTCCTGAAGTAAACAGCATGAAATGCACTGAATCTTTCCAAAGGAAAAGGAAAAAGAAGGATAACTAAGAAGGCAATTGGCAGATGGGATGGAACATGGTTATGGGCATATAATGGGTCTTGCTTTCATTGAAACAAAATGCATTTATATTTCTGGCACATATTCTAAGCAGCATTTTAAAAGTTCAAATGTTTAACGCTTGGCTAGAAGAATCTGCATAATGAACAAAGGAGACAATGGTTAAGATGCCAGCCAACTTGTTAAAAACTACAATTTTGCCATAAAAACAATTGTTTCCAAAGTTCTTAAAGAACAGAAAAATGGTCTGCTGGCTTAATAATTCGCACTTTTATTTCCATTGCTAAAGAAGAAGTGGCAGGGCCAGGTACATCCATTAGCTTGAATGATATCTTTTCTACAGGTACCAAGTGCTTGGGATAGCATCAGAGACACCACCAACCAACCATGTTCCTTCACCACTCCCAACCACCTATGGGGATGGAGGGTGAAGAAGAAGAGTTTTATAATGACTGTGGTGGTTTCAGTTTGTTTTGAATTCCTGGTCACCTTCAGGGAGAAGTTGATAATGTGGCCCACTGTCTACCTGAAGCTTGGTTCTTCAGGAACAAAGCACTATGAGGGAGGTGGTTTCTCACAATGTCATGGGCTCAATGATTCAGACCATGAGTGAAATACAGTACTGGAAATGCGTCAGAGATGTCTAGGTAGCCAGCAGTGATTCAAAATACCTCCACACATCACTGGCATGGTGGGTACAGGGCTTCTCCTTTGCATCAGATGAGTTGAGAGTTGCATAATCTCTGAGAAAAGGTGACCCTATTAAGATCTTCAGAAGAGGACCTCCTCTCAGTTCTACTGCCATTGCAGGTACACTTGATATAACATGAGAGAGGTCTTTCCCTGTAAAGTCACCCTTGCCCAAAAGCCAGTTGTATTTGACTCTAGGGTGCAGTGCTCATCTCTATTCATAGCCAAAGAGCCAGCGCTGTATGCAGATGTTTCCATGGACATGTGGCAGGCATGCCTCAACACTGGAGTGCACAGAACCCTGCTTATCTTCCCACCAAAGTGGCACCTATTTATCTACTTGTAATTTCTTGCTTTCAAACTGCTAGGTTGGCAGGAGCTGGGTCAGAGATGGGAGCTCACTCCGTCGTGCAGTACCCGGGTCTCGAACTCTGCGCTTCCAGTTGTTGTTTCAGTGTCTAAACCACTTGAGCCACCACAGTCTCTGTAGCAGTTCTCATATTGTATAATGTTCTCCTTCAGAAGTTTAAATTAGTCCCCTTTCTTTTATCCACCCACCAAAATTGAAGACCCACCTGTTCAGGCAGGCTATTAATTTTTAACTTTTAACTGAGTCCTTGGCTGCTGGTTTTTGCCTCTTAAGTTTGTTTTTGAAGTTAATGTTTTAAACCATTTGAGATTTTAAATTACTATGTTTTGATTGTTTTTAATGTGTTATTTATAGTATTTTCAGTTTTATTTGTTTTAACCTTATGTCTTCTTATTGAGACAAAGCCAGTATATAAATGAAACTAAACAAATATATAAACTATTTCCCTTTAAGCAAGGAATGCACAATACCCCGCCTGTGGGCTCCATGTCCCCATTACATTCTTTGCCTTGTTCATTTCCCACAGATTTCAATCAGGGTGCTTAGTCCCAGGTGCTGATAGAAAAGAATGGTATGATAAGGTTATTAGAAAGTGGGTAGAGAGAAGGCTCTCTATTTGCTCCAACAAAGAAACAAGAAAACTCTCTGTATGAAAGTATATCCTCACATTCATGTATATACCTGCATACATCTTCCCACTGGGGTGAAGTAGTAGCCTACCCTTTTCCAAGAATTTAAACTTGTTTCAAGGACCAGTTCATTTGTTACCTCCCTCAAGTGCCATTGGGATGTAGCTGTTCCAATGTTGTTATCACTGTATTCACAACAACTTAATTATGTGAAGGCTAGCAAAATTGCTTCTTCCACTGCTAGCAATCTCTCCTGCTACAAGACCCATATTTCAAGATATCCCTGTGCAGATTACAAAACTAAGAACTTCAGGTGGAGGGACTTGAGGAGGCTTGTGGTGTTTGAGGAGAGACATCACCTTTAAAGCCCTCTAAACAGCAATTTTAGTACCAATCAGAGGTGAAACACAAAGGATGCCAGCTAAACAAAAATATAAAAGAGCCCTCCATCTCCAACAGCCCTTTGATAGCCAAAGGAGGTTATGAATCACTGGGTTGAAATTCAGATTATGAATTTAGGATTACATGGGGGATATATGTAGTAGTCTACATCACAGTGGCTGTAAACATGTTGTTTACAATAGTGAGCCACACTAGAAAAGGCCCACTGAATCAATGGGGATTTGGTCAATTCTTCTGTGACCTCAATTAATTCAAATTGGCCTACTCTAGCTGTAATTTGCTTAAATGTAACAAGTGACAACTAGAGCAGACCTGTTTGAATTAGTGGGATTTATGGAGAAATTAACTCACTAAATCCCCTATTACTTAATGGATTTCAACCCTTAAAATAAAGAAAAGTGTGAAAATTCAGGACACTTCGAGTAAGAGAAGCCCGATGGCCAGGAACCATCCAAGTACTGTACAGACAAATACAGGGTTAACTGTAGTTTATCTAGACAGTAGAAATTCGTAGCATTGTTGTAAAAGTTATGGTGGTAACATGAGATGTAAGTTTAGTCATTACAAATGTCATTCCATATACAGTATCAAACTGGGCAATGGTTCATCAACCAAGCATAAAAACCACTGATCTCAACATCATACAGGTATATGGTCCAACTCCTGATAAAGAAGACAGGGAAGATTTATTATATTGTTTGTTATAGAATATACAAAGAAAGTAATGCCTACATTTTGTGATGTGTCTATAAAATAGAGGTCTGCAGAGAAATAGAGCTGAAGAGGTGACAGACACAGAATAAACATAGATAATGAATGCTAAAAATTTTCAAGGCAGAACTTATAGTCACCATTACTTCATTCAGATTATTACCCAGGAGACTGTACTGTATATACAGAAATCCCAGCAAGATGGCACTAAGAACAATATTGTAAGAACTCAAATATTTTAAATAAGCCATATACTTTATGGATAGATTATCAACAACATCTGGCAATTACCCACCCGGCCAGAGGAAGGAGGAACACCTGGGGAGGGCCAGTGCCTGTTTAAAAACTGCTGGATGCTGGCCTCTTACGCACCGGGCCTGAGGAAGGAGGAACAGCTGGGGAGGGCTGGTTACTGATTCAGGAGATGATGGTCCCTTTGCCACAGTTGTCAATGTATGTGTTGGTCTTTTACGTTTTATTCCACTGTTACATTTTGTTGTGCTGTTATATTTTATTGCATTGTTACATTTTATTGTATTGTTATAGTTTATTGTACTGTAATGTTTGATATGTTGTGATTTTTGTGAGCCGCCCTGAGTTGGCGTAAGCTGACCTGACCACGCTCCCTAGACAGCTGAGTGGCCCTGACCACGCCCCCGGAAGTGGAAGCAGGCGCATTTACGGCTGTCATAAATGCACCCACTTCCACATTTATGACAGCCATGGATGCATTTTACAGCTGACATTAACATGCCTGCTTCCACTTCTGGATGTGGCAGCGGCAGGGGCCAGATGGAATGATGTCACAGGCTGGGTCTGGCCCACAGGCCATAGGTTGTGAACCCCTAGTCTAAACCACTTTATTTAAGATTAAACGTGATTTTTAAACAAAAAGTAACACTTTAAAATGGCTTTAAGTATGTACAGTAATACCCCGGATAACATTATGACTTGGTTCCACAAGTCATGATGTTATCCGATTTTTAGCGTTGTCCGATGCATGCATTGAACAATGCTAAAAAAAAGCCCTGACTTCAGGGACAACCCGCTTTAAAGACAGACAGGGAAAGAAAGAGACCTCCCTGCCTTTAAAGCCACCCCCCACGTGCAGCGGTCTCTGCGACTGCAGTAGGGTCGGGGAAAAGCCCCCGCCTTTCCCCCGACCCTACTGCAGTCGCAGAGACTCCTTGTCTCTTTTCCTCCCTGTATTTAAACTACAGGGAAGGGGAAAGAGAGAGACGTGACTGGTTCTCTAGAGAAAGGCAGGTGCTTTTCCCCGACCCTACTCCAGTCGCAGAGACCACTGCGCATGGGGGTGGATTGGGTAGTTCTACCCAAACCACACCACACCTGCAGTCACAGAGCCCACTGTGCATGGGGGTGGATTGGGTAGTTCTACCCAAACCACCCCACACCCGCAGACCATTGCATCAGATAACGCTAAGAATCATCCAGAATCATTATCCGATGCAAGTTTTTTCCAAAAAACTTGCATCGTTATCCAATTCTAGCGTTATCTGATGCAATCGTTATCTGGGGTATTACTGTATATCATATAGTACTGTGCATTCTCAATTCTACTGTATGGCAGGGAATCATCAACTTTTGCACATGCTAACATACCACATTTGAAATGTGGACATCACAGGATGCTAAGTATTTCTCATATCTGGAGGGTGACCGATAAAGAAATATTAAGAAAAACGAATAGAAGCCAAGAAGATAGAAAAGTTATAACATTTTGATCATGCAGTGAGAAATGAAAAGCAGAGATGATTACAACTCACCTTTCCAAGGTAACATAAATTGGGGAGGGGAGAGAAAAGAGAAAAACATATTGCCTGCAGAAACTGGAAGTTAGATGAATGCAACACATCATTGTTTAGAGTGGCTACATTCAAAGTCAAAATACCCATAGCAACCTCCAGGTTTCATCCAGACAGAAGCAACAAGAAGGGTTGCTGTCTGGGATAGATATGGATTAAAAATTATAGTCCATGCTGTTTTGTGTGTGGGTGACCATCAAGTTGATTCTGACTTATGGGTTCCCAAAGTATGTGAGATATTTAAAGAGTAATTTTACCAGTGCCTCCAACCAGTTCATTCTATGATGAGACGGGAATTTGAAAGCAGATCTCTGACACTTTACCCACTATACTACAGTGACACTATCTGAGAGTCTTTAATCTGCCTAGATGTTCTATCTCTTCTTTCAAGCAATGGTACCTTATTTATGAACCTTATTAATGTATGAGATTCGCCATGACTACAAAAAGGATTTTAAATGTAATGCATTATAGAGCCAATATATTCTAATAAAGTTCTGTTAATATTCTGACATGCATAATATGTAACTTTTCTTATGATCCTACAATCTGTTCCAGAATATGGAACCCTTCAGATAGCAAACTTTAGATATTCTTTCAGCTAATAATTGTGAAACATTCTAAGTCAAATTGACAAAATACATTCAATAGAAGCAAAAAAAGTACATTAACATAAAATAACCCTTTGCCTAGCTGTAGGTTTAGTAGGTTTTCAGCTTTATTTCTATATTTTATTTATTTAATGGCAGTTTTGTATAAAAGATACAGTATGACATAGCACTCATCCCATATATGCAAGGGGTTGTTTAGTGATAGCAAATTGCTGTGTAAGGTTTTTCTAGAGATCTGGAGAATGATACCATAAATATACAAATGACACTTCACATTTCCAGACAACTGTAGAATTTATTGATTATTTTCAGGTAGTGTTGACCAAAACATGATTTGCCATTATCTTGCCAATTCTTGTGGTTTCTAACATTAATGTTAATATAGGTTAATATAGTTTAATATAAGTTGCTATGGCACATCAAGTTGCTTCCAACTTAGAGCAACTCTAAAAATGGTTTCTGAGATATGTGAGATGTTCAAGGGCAGATTTATCACTGCCACCATTCAAGAGAAGTTCCATGGCTAAGTAGGATGTTGATTCTACGTCTCCTAAATTCTAATTCAAAAATGTATGCCTCATAATACATCAACTCACATTGGCTGACATAACCATAGCTAAGGCTGCTGCTACACTGATATATAATGCAGGAAATGTTACAAGTTTGGAACAATCCGAATTGCGATTCTTTCTGTTGATCACATGGCATAAAAGCAAATGTAAATCACCCAAGTGTCCTCCACACACTTTGAATCCATAGGTACTGTATCTTCTTTCTTCTTAAAATTAAGGCATATTAGCCTGCTGAAAAAAATCTGGGAAAAATTCACTCTTGTGACTCTCTGATACTCTGATTACCAGTTGCATACAAGAACCACATGTCACTAAGCCAGACTGACAGCCAGTTGGTCCCCAGTGAAAGTCAGCTGGGCCATGATCAGAGAGTCCTTTATCTCAGGACAGCAAACAGAGCTTTGGTTTAATTGCTTGACTATGCTAATGAGTTAGAATCAGTGGCCTCGGGTGCCCTGTGGCAGCTTCCTTTGGAAACAGAACAAGACTAATCCCCCAAAACAAAAACAAAACACTCAAGACCTAATGGTTACATAATAATTTTTGAAAATATTGTAGATATATTTGAGAGAGCCATATTACCAAGAACATCTCTTACTCCTGATTGAGACTCATTGCCATTTATTTTATAAGTAAATAACAGCCACAGAGGGGAAGCAAGGAGAAAGCCTGTTAACGTTTACTTGCACCTGCCAGCTGCAAATCCTTCCCCCTTCAGTCCCTTCGCATTTCCTGCTACTGTTCAATTCACTGATAAAAAGTGCACCTTGAACATTTTCTAAACATTGTCATGGCTTCATGCTGTTGTGAAGGTAGGGTGATTCTCACTGATTTGGTCTCCTGGCATTGGGCACAAGAGCCTCCTTCTTGAGTAGATATCTGGCCAGGAATAGCTTCAGATTTCAGCAAGACCTAGAAAGCATCTTCCTTTGCTATTGACCATTTGAGAACTCAGCCAGCTATAGCAACAGTACTCTAAGCCAGTCGTGCCCAAACTTTTTGGCCCACGGGACACTCATGTGGTTCAGGGAGCCCAAATTATGGCCCGAGGGCTGGACCCAGTCCCCAACGTCAATTCATCCGGCCCACGAAACCTTCATCGCTCCTGGAAGTGGAAGTAAAACATGCCCGTATGGAAGCATTTTACTTCCGCTTACAGGAGCAACAAGGGCTTTGTGGGCCGGATGAATTGGCATCAGGGGCCAGGGCCAGGCCCCGGGGCGTAGTTTGGGTACCCCTGCTCTAATCAGTCTAGCCAAATTTAAAAAGAATCCAGCAATTTGGTGATGCTTTAAGTGCTGTGCCAGAACAGAGGAGGTGGGAACTACAGTTCCATAAGCGCTGTCTGGGTTATGATATATGACAGCAGATATTTAAAAGATCTGTAAATCAGACCAATTATGTGGTTCTTCAGAGGTCTAAGTCCCAGGTTCAGTGCCATTTAAGAATGCAGACACATTTCACACTTACATCACTTTGATATTACGCACTTTGCCATGACTCCATCCTATTGAATCCTGGGGTCTGTAGTTTGGTATAGTGTACAGAATTCTCCATTGTAGCTCAGAGCTGGACCATTAGGAAAGCTGAGCGCAGAAGAATAGATGCCTTTGAGATGTGGTGTTGGAGGAGAGTTTTGAGAGTCCCCTGGACAGTGAGGAGAATAAATAGGTCAATCTTAGAAGAAATCAACCCTGACTGCTCCCTAGAAGTTCAAATAGTAAAGATGGAGCTGAAGTACTTTAGACATCAAATGAGAAGAGAGGATTCGCTTGAGAAAGCCTTGATGCTGGGAAGGGTGGAGGGCAAAAGAAGAAGGGGGCGGCCCAAAATGAGAGGGCTAGATGGTATTGTAGACACAATGGGCACAAAGCTGAGCGAGTTGAAAAGAATGGTGGAGAACAGAAGTGCCTGGCGGACAGTGGTCCATGGGGTCGCAGAGGGTCGGAATCGACTGTGCGACTGAACAACAAAAAAGCTCTGATAAGCACATTAGAGCTGTCTAGCAGGGAATGCTGTGTACTTCATAAAATTACACATCCCAAGATTCCATACAATAGATCTTGGACAATTAAAGCTGTGTCAAACTGTTTCAACTGTATAGTGACATTCAGCCTGAAAGTATGTAGGACAACACAGATCAGCCCTGTTCCCTGTATCCCCACCCTATTCTGATGGAATGTTTAGTGTGAAAGTCTATACAGGTACTGTAAGTGTGTTCAGTTCACCACATTTACATCCTTCTTGTGATCCATAGCCCTGGAGATGACCTGTACAAATTCTGGGTATGGTGTAAGTCACCTTTCTTCACCATGCTTCCTGGCTGAACAGGACTTAAGTAAACTAGGGGTGTGGAGTGCAAGTCTGGTGATGTTCCAGTCCAGATGGAGAAAATTAGGATAGACAGTTGAAAGCAGGCATGTTTCCAAAATGGGTCTGAGCATGATTCAGGCTCAGGAAATGAGCAGGAGATCTGATGAGGCATGTATGTTAAATGAGGCACCAAAATATCTGTTAAATCAGTCAAGGTGTACAGACTAATGGAAAAGGCATGACCAAGAAAGAGAAACAAAGGAAGACAACAGACAGGATCAGGGCCCATGACACAAAAAGCACAGAGGCAAACACAGGAATTAGGCTGAGTAGTCAGCCGGCCGTTTTGTCCTGTTTTCTTTTACAGGGTCTGACTGCAGACTAGGGCTAGTCTGCATAATTCTCTATAGCTGAGAATTTAATCCCAGGTGAGCATAACAGAAAACTAGCAAGGCGGAAGCGAAGAGAGATTCCTGTGCAAACATTGCAGTCATCAAATTTAGGCTTCTGGTTTTAGGCAACAAAGAATAATGCTCCAGTCTGGGCCTGGTTCTTTCACACCAAGTTAGACAATGTTCAGTGAAATGAAACCATACTTAATGGGCATTATTTCAGGAACGTTGCCGCTAATACCATTGCTGTGGTTATAAGGGTATAACAGTACTGAGTTATATTGCTCCAATCATCCATTCAATAACGTTATACTCCAGTTGATGTTTAGAATTTGAGACAGGAGAGATTTGATATCACAGCCTGAGATTTACACGTCTTCTAACTTTCAATGTCATCTTTTTGTGTGTGTGAATAACCAGCAGCCAGAACATTGTGAATTCGATCCTCAAGGTTAACTAAGCTTTCCATCTTTCTGAGGTTATTAAAATAAGTATCCAACATATAGGGGGCAAAATGCTAATTATTCCACTAAGAGTCCACTAAGCACTATGGGACGGTATATAAGTGTAATTGCTTTGCTTTATTGCTATTGCTCTCTTGAACACTTTGACTGTTATGAATATGCATTGAACTAAAATATTTTAATTATATAGCTGTATCTAGTATAATCATTTATTCTAGGAGGTTTATGGATTTTGTATTTTTATTCCAAGCGCATCTAAGGATCAACTGTGTCATTAAACATGATTTAAATCCTGATGATGATGATTCCAAATTACTATGCTAAATTTTTCTATACAAATGTCCCATTTTAATTTACCATTTTCTATGCAGGAGACCATTAAAAGCAATTACAGGAGTGAACCTATATGGAAACATTGCATAGTGGTCTTGGTATATACATGGTTTTTCCAGAAGTGAATCACTGGACAGCTGACAAATCTCCTGAATCATCTTTGTGAATTTAGGGACAAGGTCTATGGGGTCGCAGAGGGTCGGAATCGACTGTGCGACTGAACAACAAAACTAAAACCTCCTCCACATCCCACAGTCATGCCTTCTACAGAGCATCTCCTGCTTTTAAAAGTCTGTTTGCAGAACAGATGGAGAACATCCTCCTTAAATCTGGCTAGATACAGATAATAATTTTTAAGTGATAATATGGTGTAAATATCTTTGCCTACACTTTTTGTACAGGGTGGCCCAGAATTCCCTACGCACCCATATATTTTATGTATCCAGTGTATCTGTGTTCTGCGTGTGTAGGGACTTACGGGCCAAACTGTACATTTATTCTCTTGTCATGCTGTCTGGCACTAGTGATCAGACAGACCTTTGTAGGTTTCTGAATCAAAATGCAAGTCTTTCAACCTAAAGCTTGCTGCCAGACAATGGCTCCTTACCCAGAGGAAGAGGAACACCTGGGGAGGGCCAGTGTCTGTTTAAAAACTGCTTGCTGCCAGACGCTAGCCTCTTACCTACCCAGCCAGAGGAAGTGCTGGTTGCTGATTCAGGAGATAATGGTCCCTTTGCCACAGCTATCAATGTATGTGTTGGTCTTTTACATTTTATTGCACTGTTACCTTTTATTGTATTGTTATATTTTATTGCATTGTTACATTTTATTGTATTGTTCTATTTTATTGTACTGTGGTGTTTGATATGTTGTGATTTTTGTGATTATTGCATAATTTTTGTATTGTGTATTGATTATTGTTTCTGTTATGGGCCATTTTTGTAGGATGTATATTGTGTAATTTTTGTCCATACTGTATTATTATATACCTATTGGATATTGTATCGTTATTGTTGTTAAGCACTGTTTCTTTTTCTTTTCTGTTCTTTGGATGTGTATTGTAAAATTGTTGTATATATTGTATTGCTGTATATTCTGTAAGCCACCTAGAGTCGCTTTTGCGAATGAGGCAGCATAAAAATCTAAAAATTAAATTAAGAGACGAGCATAGGCTGAGTGTACACAACAGGGCTACTGACAGCTCTGTCACACAACATTCAGCTCCTCAGAAAATGGTATCATCTCTCTTCAGGCTTGGTTTAGACCTTTTAAAGGTATGTTCCTTGTACAATCAGCTCACATTGTTACTGGTGATACACAAGGCATTATACTCCAGGAGAATGGAAGCAATGCTGAAGCTGCCTTCTTTTTCCAACCAATATTGGAACAGAAACAGATGAGAAGACAGTTTTGCAGTTAGGTTACAAAATGTTATGTCTCCAAAGAGGCTTTTCAAAGCTTGCACATTTCCCCAATTTACATGACAGTGATTTTTGAGCTCACTGCTTGATCACCAATGAACAAATAAAAATAAGGTAAGAAACAACCCGCAAAACTGTGAAACTTCATTGCAGAAGAAACACTTATTTTAACTTTTAAGAAAGTTCTGCTTCTAATTATAAGCCTGGTGTCTTTCTTGTTTCTCTCCTACACCATACCAGATTTGGTTTTGACTATTATACTGTAGAGGCATGCTGTTGTGTCATATAATGTGTGTTGTTGTTGTTCAGTTGCACAGTCGATTCTGACCCTTCATGAACCCATGGACCACCGCACACCAGGCACTCCTACCCTCCACCATCCTCCCCAGCTTTGTGCCCATTGCGTCAACAATATTATCTAGCTATATCATTCTCTGCCACCCCTTCTTCTTGTGCGTACAAAGTAATTAATCAGAAACAGATCTCTGGTGGAGGCCATCTCTCGCACAATCCACCATCTCACAAGCACATTTGGTGAGGACACAACAGAGGGCCTGAAAAAGTTATAGAATGCTATTCTTCAAGAAGCCAAGTTGCCTTCTCCCTCCACTATCCATTTGGTGGAAGGCAACACCCTTATTTAAAAGCAGCCACTTAACAAGTGAATTGGGGAGTTGGGGAGAGGGTATTATTATTATGCTGCATGTTAGTGTACTTACCAGGATCTCTGTGTTTGAAGTATTTTAAAACTGCTGTTAAATTTGGAGTCTTGCTAATACTGTATTGGGATATTTGGGGGTCTTTTAATGGTATGATTTATTGTGATTTTAGTTGTATTTGTGTTTTTAATCACTTGTAAGCTACCTAAGGTCCCTCCAAATGTGAGAACAACAGTAGAGGAACCTGACATGAAAGAAACAAAGAAAAGAAAAGAAAAGTCACTCTTAGATTTTCTTCTGGAATTGGAATAGAACATTTTTACAACACTGACTGACCTTTGTCAAGCACTTGACAAAGATTTTATTAGTCTATGTTCTTTTGGGGGGGAGTAGGAGAAAATGAGGGATAGGATTTCTTCTGCTAGGAAGTTATAGTGGCTTAATCCCACTAGAACACTTTTTTCTTTACCTAGAGTCCTTTTTTTTTTTTTTTTTTGGCTTAATGTTTGTTATGGTTACTAGTTTCTTTCTGTACCAATTGAGAAACTGGCCTCATTTTGCCTTTATAAAACTGATGATATCAGCAGCACATGAATTTTCATGTGATTTGTTGCCATGTAAAATGATAACTGAAGATAAACTAAGTTGATAAGTGTACAGAGTTTTCTGCTCTATTCTCACACTAACCCCGAGGTAGGTCAGGTTGAGAGATTGTGATTAGTCCAAGGTGACTTGGGGAGTTTCCTGGCTGAGTGGGGATATGAACTAAGATTCCCCCCCCCCCCCAAGTCCTAGTCCAACATTTTAAACACTGTACCACACTGGTTCTCTTACCATTGTAGTACAGATTTTTCCTATTTCTCAATATTAACTAAAATGCATACTTTTATTTTGTTAATCGATAAATATACCCTCCTCTGCTTATCCCTACGTTGCCTCAACCTCCACAACACATCATGTGGCTGCAGCATAAAACACACCATGACCAAGCCCTTGACGCATAGTACAATCCTCTTCCACTGTTTAGTGAAGTCCTATAATTAGAAAAGTAACAAAAGAGATCTAATTACACTACAAAAATGAGCGACATTTCCCCAAATTAAATTACAGTCTTATTGAACTTAGCTACGCCTCAATTGTTCAGGAAAGAAATAATTACAAATGACATTCCAACTCTGATTAGTTTTGTCAATAACAACATGGTAAAAAAGAACACCAGTGGACAGAACGTAACCAGGGCTAGCAGCAAAAATTCATCCCAGTACATTAATAATTCTGATTTCTGCAAAATCAATGTTACTTTTTTTAGGAGGCAAATGTGAAAAATATTACAGATATAAAGGAAAGGCAGATGAATGGGCAGGAAAAGTTTAAAATTAAATATTTCTGTTCTCAGGTGAAGACACTATTCAACTTTCTGGCATAATTTTATACCACCAGGAATGGTCTTATATGTAGAATCTGGCTTTTGATGCTAAGGAAATCTGACCAAATCCATATCCAGGCTAACTTCAGTTTTGTTTTGTTTTTGAGAATATTTGGAAGTGAAATACTGTTGCAGGCATCATCTTATTTTCAATATTCTCCTGAGGTATGACCTCTATGCAACTGCTGAAAGGAGATTGCTCCTCTGGAGATCTATAATCTGCTATAACAACTCATTAGCAAACACAGAAACATTACATCTGCAGTGAATTCTTTCTCATTCAGACTATGATGGTGTTTTCCAGCTAGGCAGCACTTTCCGTTGACTGGGAAGGCAGGATACGGCACATTATTTCCACAGAATGGTGATACTGTTGTAAAATCAGACTTATTTCCAAAATCAGACTTATCTGACAAAGGAATAGGTACCAAGATACTCTGCCTTTGAAGATCTACCATGTACTGAAGAAATGTGTGTATTTACGCTACTGAGTAACAGTTCTTTTGCTTTGTCTCCTATGCTCTTGTTTCTTGTCATTTGCAGAAAGGATCCCTGGCACCGTATAGACAACTGCCACAAAGAATAAAGCCCTGATTCTGCTCTCATTCTAATTTTGTTGTTGTTGTTCAGTCACACAGTTGAGTCCGACCCTTTGTGACCCAATGGATGACCGCACACCAGGTTTCTCTGTCATCTGCCATCCTCTGTAGTCCGGCCACTGGATCAATGATGCATTCAAATTCTAATACTCATTCTAATACTTAACATTAAATAAATAAAGACACTAATTGCATCTCATTTTAAACCCAGTAACTGCAGCTCCCTAAAGCAGGGATTCTCAATGTGTGCTCCACAGGCTGGATGCGGTTCATAGTGCCATTTCATGAGGCCCCCTCCACCGCCTCCACCACACCCGGAAGTGCCATGTGATGGAGGAAGGGTAAAATGGCCACCCAGCCCCCGAAGCTGTCTGAGGGAGTGTGACCCGGCCCTCAGCTTTAAAAGGTTGAGGACTGCTACCCTGAAGGAAACCACATCCTTGAGCTCAGCAGTGCTATTGAGGGCAGGTCATTTTTCAGGCCCCTCTTTCATAAGACTAGCATAACTTGGAGATGGCTTGAGAACACATAATAACAATAGTGACTCTCCAGATGTTGTCAAATTGTTCCTTGACTGCTGCAGGATCTTGGAAATTGAATTCCAACCACATCTGGCACGCTACAAGTCCCTCTCCCTGTTCTAAAATGTGAGGACCAGTAAATGAACAAATACATTCACTATTTTAAAAAATCCTTCAAAAACTGATGAAGGACTGAGAGATTTCTGTTGTCATTGTTCAGAACAACATTTGAAGCCATGTCTACTTTAGGAAGCAAAATGGGTACAAAGTGTTCTCTTCCCACCCCAACGCACCTTTTAAATATTCTCCCCCAAAGGGACATTAAGTTGTTGTTTTCACATGGCACATTACACTGGGAAAGTGCCTGTGCATGTTTATTAGTACAAAAGAAAGGAGTGAACTGATTTATTCCTCCTCTGAGACTGAAGGTTTGCACTGAATCAGAATAGTAACATCAGTTTAGTAAAATACTTGTTGTTAGGGTACAATCATATTTTCTGACAGTTCCTTTGCTGCTTTTAATTATAATGTTAGTTGCCTTCATGCCTCCACTGTTTTGGAGTGGGTATGCATGTATGGTCCCATTATTACTCTCCCTGCCCTTAAATGTCCTGGATTTCTTATGTTACGTAACATGAAACTTATACAGTTATACCTCACTTAAAGAGCATAATGCGTTCCACAGGATTGCTCTTTAAGCGAGTTTGCTCTTTAAGCAAAACACCATTGTAAATGACCAATGGGGGGGGGGATTGCAAACCCTGATTTATTTGTTCAGCGAGTTTTTGGTTGGTTTTGTTTGTTAAGCGAAGCAAACATTCAGAGAAAATTCTGCTCTTTAAGCGAGTTACTCTTTAAGTGAAACACTCTTTATGTGAGGTTTGACTGTACTGGATATGAATGCATTTTGTCCAATTAAAGAAGTTAGTATATAAGGTGGTCATTTTAGACTTTCACATTTATGACCAATAACAAGCCAGAGGTGTGTGTTTGGTGGGGGGTTTATATGCTGCTTTTCTTCCAATATATAGGTCTCCAAATCCTCACTTTATCTTCACAACGTTACTGTGAGGTGAGAGAAAGGCAGTGAAAGAGTGTCTGACCTAAGGTCAGCAAGTGACCATTGAGCACTTAAGCTTGGGTCTCTCAAGACCCTATATAACATTCCAACCATTATATCACACTGAACCTTGAATAGCTCAATTCAAGTTCAAGCTAAAACCCAGAGATGATTCACTGCCTCTTGACACTCTAGCCACTTGTTTTACTTCTCTTCACTTTGCCAAGCAACAACCAATGAAAAGGGGAAGGAGGCAGGTAAATGCTGTGTGACATCATTCAAAATGGGCATTTAATGCCATGCTAATGTTACCCCAGATCTGAAATTACCCTTTTTATTATTATTTTTATACTTTTAATTCCAATTAAAAATACTTCTCTCTTTATTTTTTATTTGCCATCCACTTTAAGATTAGGCTTCCATACACACAAAGCGATGATTCTAACGTGTTCCAGTTTGTATTTTAAAGCAGGAAACTTCCACAATATTTTCTTTAAACTTGACCCTGCCTCAGTACACCCAAGAGGCTTTCTAATACCTGATGCCCAGAGGGCCACACACCCATCACTAAACTTCCTAAAAGTCAGCAGCAAGAACTACAGTCTTGATTGCTTTAATGATTATTCTTTTGGTTGTACCATGTTTCCCCTAAAATAAGACATACCAATAAAATAAGCTGTAGCAGGATTTCTCAGCAGTTGCACAATAAAAGCCATACCCCGAAAATAAGACATAATGATAGGTGTGGCTATGCCTTGTCCCAGTGCAGAGCGGTAAAGAAGACCGGCAGCCAGTGGCGTAATAAAAATAAGATTTTCATGAAAATAAGCCATAGTGTGTCTTCTTGAGGAAACATAAATATAAGATAGTGTCTTATTTTTGGGAAAACACAGTATCTCTTGCATCTTTGTTTCTGGAGACTGTAATTACCATATGTACACAATGCTAGTTAGTTTCTGCATGGAGTCAGGATTGAATTATTTGGGTGGGAACTGCAAAGAAATGCATCAAGTGAAGACCCAAAGTGAAGTTCCTAAGATGCTAACTGATCAGTCAAACCTTCTGCTTCAGACATGCAGCACTTCTGATTGGTTTCTGTCTTCAGCCAAGCGTGTTCATTGGGAACACACTCAACAACTACAGTGGTGTACACAGCCCACTAGTGGACTTCAATTCCCAGAATCCTGCGTCAGTACATTGGCTGATCAGTGCTTTGGGGAAATGACTTAGGCTTCTGGGAATTGACGTCCAAAAACCAGCTTTTGGGAAACACTGAACTACATTCTGCCATTGGTTACTGTATTGACTTGTCTCCACCCCTAACCTCCTCCCTTTCTTCTTTCCTGGAATTTGTAATCTTTTTTTCTATTCCCTCTATTCTTTCCTGGGATTTGTAATCTTTTTTCTAATATGCAAATACTATTGTAACCCAAAATTGACTTATTTATCTAAGAAATAAGAGCTAGCTGCTAGGTTATTGTTTTCTTTGTAAAAGTTTATTGTAACAATAGATGATAGGATTAGTCTGTAGAACTGTATAAAAGGACATTGCCATGTCAGAATTTCAGCTCTCTCTGAACAAATTAGTTAGGGAAGCTCATGGGTAGATTTTTGTAGCAGGGAAAGGTTGAGAACTGTCTTTGACCAGCAGCAGGCCACTGTGGATTAGATGCATATTCAATAAACCATTTTGTTTTTGCCTGAAATTCAAGTCTTCGTGGTTCTTGGGGGGCTCTACCAGTAGACGAACTTTTTGATTTTGGAAACACATCTCCGATGCTTGCAGGGTTTCCTGTGACAGAAAAAAGGGGATAGTAATTTTTAGGTAACACTACCATGGAACTATGGTGGCTTGGTGGTTAAGATGCTGAACTTAATGACTGGAAGGTCAGCAGGTTATCAGTTCAAGACCCTGGTACTGCATGAAGGAATGAGCTCCCGTCTCTGTCCCAGGTCCTGCCAACCTAGCAGTTCGAAAGCAATAAACTGCAATTAGATAAATAGGTATCTCTAGGGTGGGAAGGTAAACAGCATTCAATGCACTCTGGTGTGTACACATGCCTGGCATTTTCCACAGAAAAGTCTGCAGATGCAGATAATGCTAGTGCTTTGGCTGTAAATGGAGATGAGCACTGAACCATACAGTCAGATATTATTGGCTTTAGAGCAAAGGCGACCTTTACCTTTACCATGGAAATGTGAGTGCACATTATCCCACTGTTTCCCCCAAACATGTATTTTGGGCTCTAAATGTGGAGTGTTAAAAAAAACTGTTAATGGGATATGATTCCATCCCACCTGTCTTCAAGCAATCCCATAACTGGCCCACTAATTTTTAGGTAGATGTAAAGTAGCTGAGTTTCACCAAACCTTCCTGCTTCCTCCTTTTCCCCATTCAACTGAAAGGGAGAGCATCTCAGACTGGCAGACTCACTCAGCATTAGCAATTCAAAATTTCTGTATAGACTGATGAGGGCAAACAGAGGCCAAAGTTAGAATCAGGAAGAACCTTGTTTCAAATAATTTTTGATAAAGAATCTCTAGCCCTTGAGAGATGTAAGAATTAAGCAACATTTGCAATTTTTCTCATGTTCAGGAAGTAAAGCACTTGAGGTTGTTTTTGTTTTGAATTATGTTGGGTTTTTTTTTAAATGAGAATTGGAAAAGCCAACATAAATAGGTGCATCAACTCAGGCCAGGGGCTTTGAGTACTTAACTCTTGAGAACACATATTTGAATAACTTGCCAAATTCCTGTTAAATTACACCAACATCCACCAGAAGGAATATTTAATTTAAATTATTTAAAAGCTAGTTATCCCCTCTGTTTCAGGGTCCAAAGCTTCTTAGAGCTACCTTTTCCCCCAAGGAAGACCTTGGGAACCTGATGAAAAATGGGAGTCTTTAATATCCAACAACGGCTGACAAGTAACTGAAGGCAATCGTCTTCCCACCGACTTCATCTCTTGATTAAAGGTACTCTCCTGGTTTTTTAGTGTGCCAATTGTGCAGAAGAATCCATTTTTCTCCTTTATAACTGCTCACTTTCAGATGTAAGAGACTGCAGTGGCTCAATGGTTAAGAAGCTTGCCTTGTTAGCTGGAAGGTCGGCAAGCTGGCAACTCAAGATCCGAGTACTGCATGATGGAATGAACACCTGTTTCTGTCCCAGCTCCTGCCAACCTAGCAGCTTGAAAGCAAGAAACTGCAAGTAGATAACTAGGGACCACTTCGGTGGGAAATGATCTTGGGGACATGAAATGAGCCTCATTCAAGCATCCCCTGAGCAGAGTTTAAGCTAGCGTAGTCCCATGTTACAATATACTGCATGCGGGGATCCAACAGATTTCACAATGGGTATACACAGTGACCAATGGTGTGCTGGCCCACAGGTGTGCTGGCCCACAGGAATACAGGGACTCATCCCGGTGCACCCCAGCGACTGGCACACACCCTCGAGGCAGGCAGAGATAATGGGAATGTATGGGGTTTCTCCCCCCAACCCCCAACCCCCATAGGACACAAGCACTGTGCACATGAATTCCAACTATTTGTGTAAAAGGACACTAGTAATCTTGCTAAATTAAAAATACTGGGCTAAGAAACATCAGTATCATGCACCAAAATGTTTGCACTATACTTGGATTAGTTTATAACCTGCAGCTTCTTGAAAATGTAGGTCTTCCCAAAAATGTTTGTTACATAAGCTCCCTACCAATTTTTATATACTTACGCTTTCTTTTACCATCCCCATGAGATTATCCAGGCTGAATCAACTCATTATGACCACTGACTTATTCCAACCCCCAACCCCAACCAATTTAAATCAACATTCCACTTCCCAGTGAATAAGCAAAATGCTTCAGAAATTGGCCTGGCACTAAAATAGAAGCATGTGACGACTCAACAGAAGAGGCCTACAGTCTGGCTGGGACATAAATGTAGTGAGTCATGGTGGTAGCTATGTGTGTAGGAACTCATATTCCTCTGAAGGGGGAAAGAAGATCTTGTGATTGAAATATAAATGGTTGTTCTTTCTTCATTCTAGTTCTGCTATCATCTATCTTCATGGTTTTCGGTATCTATGTGGGATTTCCCTCCAAACCCAGTAGTCTTAATTAACAGTAATCACCAATAAGTCAGACCATTATTCTAGTGAGCTTCCATCATGTGGATGATCCTTACAGTGTGGCAACATGGAATTATGCAGCTTCCACTAGTCTCAGTGTACAAGCAATTGCCTCCATGAAAAAAAAACCCACCTTCTATGTCAGAGGTTCTCAATGTTTTCCAGCTCTGTGTCTGACACACACCCCTCAGACAACTGAGTGAGCTGGACCAGTGCCGTAAAACACATCCATGGCTGTTGTAAATTTCTGGTATGGAAAAAATGCATTTACAATGGCCACAGACTCATTTATGGCTGCAGTAAATGCATTTACAATTGCAGCAGACTTATTTATCGCTGCATAAATGTGTTTACGCTGCCATAAAGAGTTCGTGAGTGATTCCAGTGGGGGCGGCAGGGGTAGCTGGAGCAAGGTCAGGGGCTAGATTATTTGGCACATGGGTTGGATTTGGCCCACAGGCCATAGGTTGTAAACCTCTGCTCTATATGTACAGTGGTGTGATCCCCTGTCATTATAATGGGATCTTGCCATTTAGTGGGGAACCAAGAGGATACAGACCTCAATGTCAAGAGAGAGAGAGAGATGTTACCTAGCTCACAGTTGTGTGGAAGCTGTGCTTCCTCACTCTAGAATGTTATAAAACTGCATAGTTAGATCATGTTGCCCAAAACACTAAAGAGATTGTTTTAGTTACACTCCTCTGGTCTGATATTCAATCAGATTTTCATGGCTTGGTCTTGTTGAGTACCAGCTTTTTAAAGAATAGAATAAGATACTCAGATGATTTGACATGCAAGATTTCCTTGGTCACTTACCAGTTTTGAGGTAAGAAAAGTGCTCTTTGGGAGCTCAGCATGAAAGCATAGAGGGTTCAAGGAATGGTAGGAATGGGGGCAATTCATGTAAGTCACACCCTCTGTATCTCTAAGCCCACCTAAAAATCCTGCAAATCTGCATAGATGCTATAGTGTTCTTACAATTACCTTTAAAGGTAAACAAATTGAATGTCATACAGTTAGGATTTTTCCTCTTAACTCCAGAATGATATGTTCACTTAAAACTGTACAGATTTAAAGTAAACAATAAGTAACTCTTATTAAAAGTCTTATAAAATACTATATTCTGAAAGTACAGTGAAATCTTGTGACAAAGAAGACACTTGACTTCCCATTTTATTCTGCCTCATATGTTGCTATGAAGTTGTTTCCACATCTTTCTGGTCTCAGTTTATTTCTCTTGATTACATGAATCAAAATCCACTTTTTCACACAGATCTAAAGTTAATTTTCATCCATGACAGCTCAATAGATTTGAAATAGATTTGGTACTTTTTAGCATCCCACAATATTTTTGTCTTTTCCTTCTTTCTGGTTCTTTTTCCTTCTCATCCCTCATCCCCAGCTCTTTCATTTAGGCAATATGCTGTGACACTGTAGAACAATAACTTATTTGGAGGTTCCTGACAGTGATGGTGAGATATTGCTTGTAATAAACAAACAAATGCATTTCTGGTATGGAAAAACTGTATTCCTTACATCATTTCTGATATCATAAACAGTATTTACCAGTCTGGCCAGATTATTCTCCTATGGTAATAGAGTAGACAATACTGCCAATGACTTAATCCTGAGTGTCAAGCGGCAGTTAACTAACCTGACAACTCCAAGGACTAACAACCTTGGGTGCCAGAGTCCACAGAGAAAGGTTAATTAAATCCCACTTGAATCCATCTTGATGGAGGGCAGCAACTTCATCAATACTGGCCTGAGGCTGAAGAAGAAGAAGAAGAAGAAGAAGAAGAAGAAGAAGAAGAAGAAGAAGAAGAAGAAGAAGAAGAAGAAGAAGAAGAAGAAGAAGAAGAAGAAGAAGAAGAAGAAGAAGAAGAAGAAGAAGAAGAAGAAGAAGAAGAAGAAGAAGAAGAAGAAGAAGAAGAAGAAGAAGAAGAAGAAGAAGAAGAAGAAGAAGAAGAAGAAGAAGAAGAAGAAGAAGAAGAAGAAGAAGAAGAAGAAGAAGAAGAAGAAGAAGAAGAAGAAGAAGAAGAAGAAGAAGAAGAAGAAGAAGAAGAAGAAGAAGAAGAAGAAGAAGAAGAAGAAGAAGAAGAAGAAGAAGAAGAAGAAGAAGAAGAAGAAGAAGAAGAAGAAGAAGAAGAAGAAGAAGAAGAAGAAGTAGTAGTAGTAGTAGTAGTAGTAGTAGTTGTTCTCACTGGAAGATGCAAGTGTTTCCCCAATACTGAAATGTCAGGGACTAAATGGAGACCAGTACCCAAAGATTTACAGGGAGAGTGCATCAACTGCAGATTTTATTCTGAACTTTGAAAGAGTTGTCCACAGTGCTGAATCGATGGAGGAGACAGTAAGCTAAGATTTAACCTGAAGCACTGTATAATACATCCTCTTTGCCTATGTATCCCAGGAGTGCATTATTTAACTCATCTCCCAATAGCTTTTGCTCTCAGATCAACCTTCAGCAGACACAGATAAGATTGCAAACAACAAGAATGACAAACAGCTTCCTTTTTATTTAAAAAAATATGCTTGGGGACTGAAATCCTATTGTGCTGCTTCACAAAAGGTGTGACTTTTGAAGCCCCATTTCTCTGAATGAAGAAATTATCTATAGTACAGAGTAATGTAACTGGGTGTGCAACAGATAAACGTTTAGGAAGATTTCTTAACTAACTTTCAAAACCCACATATTTTATTAGCAGAGCAACAAGATTTCAGACATGAAATTATTGCCTTCTGATTGAGCAACAAAGCAAAGCAACTTGGGCAGCTTTTCACCATACACACCCACACACATGCATGCATGCATATACACAAATAGAGAACAAAACCAAGCCACTTCAAATACTGCAGAGCTATACCATATTAGACAAGTTTCAGAGGACTACTCAAATTATTCTATTGTAACTCCCTTCAAGGAAGCCGGTCCTCCCAAATAGCAAAGTGGTACATCCAGAGAAGAAGCAGAATCTTTTGTCACTTCTACAGAGAAACTTGCTGGTTGTTTTCCAGTTGGTGTGTGTGTGTGTGATGAATTAAAAGGCCAGAAACTGAGAACTGGCCACTAACCTTACCCTATAGAACAGGGTATTCAGAGGTAAGTATAACAGTGTGTATGCCTCCAAATCCAGTCACAGCATTATGGTTAAGGAGGCGATTTCCCAGAGTACTTCACACACAACACCTGGCTGCATGAAGGGGCTGTTCAGAACCAGGTGCTGAACCAGAGAGCAGCACCAGTTATTTTTGGTGACTGATGCTGCTATCGAAGGAACCTGTCAGATTTCTGTCTCATTCCTTGAGTGAAACAAAGCGTAGACAGCAATGTGGGGAATGGCACAAAGGCAACCAATAGAATTAGTGCACTGAAAGCAGTGGTCATGCTGCTCACATCAAGGACATTGGGAGAGCTCAAGCTTCTTCTGCCCTTTTAAAGATATACAGTGGTTCCTTACTTAAAGAGCATAATGTGTTCCATGGGATTGCTCTTTAAGTGAGTTTGCTCTTTAAGTGAAACACCATTGTTAGTGACCAACTGTGACTTCTGGTGGGAGGGATTGCGACCCCAATTTAGTTGTTCAGTGAGTTTTGGTTGGTTTTAGTTGTTAAGTGAGGTGACCATTCAGAGAAAATTCTGCTCTTTAAAAGAGTTACTCTCTAAGCAAGGCACTTTTTATGCAAGATTTTACTGTATTTCTTTTAGTGCATAACTGAAATTAATGGGATGTGTGAACTGCTGCATTTGCCAGGATTCGTGAAGGAGGGAGAAGTGTGTGTGTGTGTGCGCGCGCGCATGCGTGCACGTGCATGCATGCATGCGCACGTGTGTGTGAGAGAGAGAGGGAATGAATAAGGCTAGAAGAACCACATCTTTAATTACCTACGTCCACATTCTCTGATTATTCCTTTCCAACCATCTGTTCCTCTGCAGATACTCTCTTAGTCTTCTTACTTGGCTAACTTTCATTCTCAGGCCTCAATGGCTTTTATCATTATCTTCCTCATATCAACTCAAACACATAGTTTCACAGACAAAAGTGCTGCTTCTGTGAATTTGCAACTTCCTTCCTTTCAGCCATTTCTTGTTCTCTGAGAGCACATCTGTATTGTTAATCCCATGTATGGCAGACAGAAATTCATCAGGTAGAGGAGTACTTCTCGTTGTTGTTGTTTTTTAATTCGACCAATTGATTTTCTTCCTGTCAGATCATCTGTTACCCATGCAGAGTATTTCTCAGGAAAAGCGGTCCATAAAATTCCAGATGTAGTAAGTAAAGACTCTGGTCAAAGTGAACCCAGTATTGTTGCATAAACTGGCCTGCCCACTGCTCTTGGTTGTAGTGGAAGATGCCAGCAGCGAAATAAATTTAAGCTATCAGGGTCAAACTATGTCACCATTAGAACTGAGAACTGTTAACATTCTAGAGACATAATTCACACTGATGTTTCATGATGGAACACTCTTGTATGCAAATAAAGTCTGTGCTTAATTCCTGATGACCAATCAGGAAACAAAGCAAACTATTTTGCACATTATAGGAAGCATGAAAAGTTCCTCTTGTGACAATGAGACTTCTCTTAGCACTTAAAATATTCCTTTGTGTAATGATGACCTTCCTATAATAAATAGGTTGACCTTCATACAGTTGTTTATGCAGGAATTCCCTCATCTAAAGGTAACATACAATTTTGTCCTCAGTCCAGTTGGTTTATATTCTGTAGAATGGGTTAATCTGACCCTCTTATTCAACTCAGGGAGGAAAATGTTTTGGTTTGGCCCTGGCTTTGCTACTAGGAAAGATTCCAGATATTTAAAGCTAAATCCATTCTCCTGCCACTTTGAGTAATAGACATTTACATCCTTAACTGTAATTTTTTGGTTTTGTGGTTCTTGGTTTTTTTCATTAAGAATGTTAATCACCAGCTATCCTTTTTCTACTCTCTCTTGCAGGGGAGTTTATAATCCAAATCTTGTGATATCTTAAACATGCAGCTAATCTGCCTCCCAGGGTAGAAAGAAAAGTTCAGCCTCACTATAGAATTGAAAGAGCCTCTTATTTGAGGAAAAAACAAAAACACACTCAGTCCTGAACGGTTTGCATTCAGATCACTTTCTTTAAACATGTTGAACTTGGAACAAAAAATGTTGAAGAACCACCTTTTAGTAAGCATCAGACTCCAGAGGGGAAGGCACTGGGCTTCTGTGATAAACAGGGCCAGCCTGAGCCTGACCTACAAGCCCTTCCTCACTTTCATAAGCAGAAGGAAAATGAACCGGCAGTTAAATCTTATCACAACACTAGCAGTATGATAGCATCCTCCATGTTGCAAGCTCAACTTTGTCCTCCAAGAGGGGTGTGGCCAAAGGACACAGAATCTCAGTACAGTATCTATCATCTGAAGTAATAGTCTCATTGTTTAATCATAGGGGTTAGTCTTCATAGTAGCACACAGAATTGAAAAGTGTCTTGTTAAAAGTAATTCATTCTTGTTTCTTGCTACAGTGTCTGCAAAATAACCCAATGCCGTTACTCAGTGCAAAGTTTGAAAAGGTAACTTGTTACATTACTTGTTGTGTGGCTTGTTACTTTACTTTACTTTCTGTTCCTTTTTTAAAGCAGGGTGGATATCAGATAACATAAATCTTGAAAAATCTCTCAAATGGTCTCTGAAAATTGGTTTTAAACGTATTTGAAATATGATGTGCATTACACCATTGACTTTGGTCCTACTAGTCTTGTTTTAAAATGTGATTTTTTTATGCCTTTGTTACTTGTGAGTAGACTGTGTGCTTTTCATGTAGAAGGGTTCCACTTCAACAATTGGCACCTCTAGTTAAACAGGCAGATAAAAGGATATTGCAAGGATAACTACTGAAGACCCTAAAATAGCCTTCCCAATCCTGCATCCTTCAGGAGTCTTGGACAGCAGTTCCCATAATTCTCCTGTCCACAAAGGGAACAGTATGCAAGATGGACCAAATATCTTGCTCAGTAAACGGTAGCTCCTTATGCTACGTCTACATTTACCACATCTCAGGGCACCAACTGAACTTCATGAATTCCTATTCCTTCCTGGCCCTCCAGATAAAGACTCAAAAGAGAGGCAGTTAGCACTCAATGAGGAGAAAAAGCGATTTTTGTATATGTGATACAGTATCTTTAAAGCCTAGGAGTTCTTTTTGCACCCTTTTGAGCTGACACCAGATCTCACTGGCTCAGTACAAGAGAGTTTATATACTGTATACATTGCCCTTGCGTCTCCTCCTTGGCTGCCCTACCTCTATGACATCACAAGGCTCCTCTGACATCAAAGGGCCTGCCCTTCTGGCCTCAATTTTGTTCTAAAATGCAGGGAATGAGATGCTCCTGACTAGGCAAATCCAATCTTATGTTTTAAAATTTTGCCAGTGTCTAGCTTTTCTCACTGGGTTTCTTTTTCCTTTATTTTGTTCTTTTCCTCTTTTTTACTTCCCTTCATTCTTTATATGATTTGTGCACTGATTGGGGGAGGGAATGTCTCCAAATTCCATCATGCTGTTGTGGGGAGAGTGTCAAACTAGGACTTTAGGAGACCTCTGACTAAATCTCTACTCAGCTATGGAAACTCACTGGAGGGTAGCAATAGTCAGTAATAGTAAGCCACTCCTGGGGTATCTCACATCACTTGAGGAGCTCTGTAAATTGAAAACATCTTGACAGCACATAACAACAGTAAATAAAGTATATAGTTGGCAGAAGGGCAGCATGGATGGAGTTAATAATGCACTTGTCAAAAGAAATCAGATACATTTTTTTAAAAAAACCTTAAAATTGTTTTACATTTATGTTTGGGTTCTATGACTTAATGCTTAGCATCTTAGCATCTGTCGTTGGATTTCAATTCCCAGAAGCCCAAGTAGTCACTTCTGCTGAACAGGGTTCCTGGGAATTGAAGTCCAAGAATACCTGGGGCATCAAGTTTGGCCACCCCTGGCTTAGTGGTTAAGATGCTAAACTTGCTGACTGGAAGGTCAGCAGGTCAGCATTTCAAGACCTGAGAGATGCACAATGGAGTGAGCTCCTGTACTCTACCCCAGCACCAGCCAACCTAGCAGTTCAACAGAAAGAAATTGCAAGTAGATAAATAGGTACGGCTTCGGTGGGAAAGGTAACAGTGTTCCATGTTCTCCAGTGTCTAGTCATGGCTGACACATGACCACCAAAAAAAAAAATACAGACACAGACAGCACTGGCTCTTTGACTGTAAACAGAAATGAGCACCACTCCCTAGAGTCAGATACAACTGGCTTTTGAGAAGAGAGACCTTTGCCTTGGGTTTCTATATTGCAATGTAGATACTCTTCAAAACAAATAAAACAACACTGGCTCTCCATGCTGGGAGCTTTTCCCATCTACCATCTCTGCTCCCAGCAGTACTACAGCCCATTTCTTCCACCTGCTCTGTAACACACCTGAAGTCCTGTTTGACACAACAGATGGACATCGGGTGGGATAAAAGGACCTCCCAGCTGGAACAGATTGCAGGTGAGAAGATGGAAGTTGCTGCTACTGCTTTGCAATTTTGATTTGGCTGCAAAAGAGTGATAGTAGGGAATTTTAAAAAAAACCCTTCAGTGTACTGGACCACGAATGGAGCCTTTTGTTTTCACATACAGGTACTACCAATGTATGGAATAAGAAAGGCCTCTCCAGAGGAACACTAAAGAATGGTCAGGATTAACACAGTCACATGTGCTGGGCAAATGGCTCTGTTAAACACTGATTACAATTGGCGCAAACAACCTGTAGACCTTCCTTTTTGAAAGAGTTTAATTTTTTAAATCCCTTTTGGTGATGGCTTTGAAGTAGGGATATGATATTTCTGTTCCCTTCTTGTCTGATGTCTCATTCAGCAATTTTTCCTCTTCATTCAACTTTGTTTTTCTATTATAGACCAAAGAGCCGACATGGATTTTCTTTGTTTCACTTTTTTCTGTTTTCATAAGCAGCTTCGAAGCAGTCACAGCTAGAGGATTAGAGCTACGAGTTGACTAGGAGCTTTCTTTGCAAGCTGTTTCTGAAGCTAAAAAAACCAAAATGCCATTGTTGGACGCTAGAAAGATTTAGAAAGCACACCAAATGCTAGTAGCTTTTCTTACAATTGTTAAAAGTGTGTTTTGACCACAGGAGGAGAAAATCAATTTAGATATGATAATGTATAAGCCTATGTAATATATAAAATCAAATACTTAAGCTCAAATCTAATGACTGATAAACCTAGTATAGCACCGAACTATTTAGAGAAAAATTTACTGGCTCATTAGGAAACATCATTTGGAGGGGAAAAGATGTACCTTCAACCCACAAGTAAGAACCGAAATCTTCATTTACAGATTCTCCAGTGAGAAAGAAGGTGAATGGCAATTCATCTCAAGAAATTACTACTGGAGACATTATTCAAGTACTGTACCTGGATTTTTAAAAAGACAGAAGAGAATGTGATTCTTTTGTTCCTGGAAGGGTGTCCCGTAAGCCCATCACAGGCACATCTTAATGGCTAGGAAAGAGTTGATCCCACCTTTTGAGTTCAGACAGGAGATCCTAAGATTGTATATGGATAGAATGAAATATATACTTTATGATTTAGGCCCAGCAACCAATAACATTTTGGAAATAAAATTTACAATTGAAAGAGGGAATTGGGTTCCAGGTATAGGCAGTTTATTAATTTTGTTCATTAAGTTGCTAAACTTTTCAGAACTTTTTATCTGCACAGTTAGCATATTGTGTGATTCCAGACTGATAGAAACAGGCAGAATTGATACTAATAATGAAACCAAACACACATTTCAACAAATTAAATATGTTTTCTTTCCAAAAGGCACATGAATAATTCAGTAGTGTTGTAAAAAAATTATCTACTGGATTATTGTCATTGGAGGTGTTCAAGGTATTTGATAAAATGGAATGGCCTCTTATAATGATGTTACTATGGTAATATGTAATTGCTTTGTGGTAGTAGAGTGGACCATACTGCCAATGACTCAATGGCAATTGTCAGATGGCAGTTACTTAACCTGACAACCTTGAGGACTAGTGACCTTCAGTGGCAAAGTTCACAGGAAAGGGTTATTGTCCCTTAGTGGATTAAATCCTACTTGAATCCATCTGTCTGGGCAGCAGTCTGGGCCTGTTGAGGACTTTGTGTGCCAAAAGCACTCAGGACCAGAAAGTGACTTGTGAAACTAGATCAGGTGTCACACTGTGATGAAAAAGGCAATTGGAAGGCCACTGCATTATATTCTCAGGACAGTCTTCATGGCTGAGCACCATGATAATCACCAATATTCAGAGACTTCAAATTGTAAGAGGAAGGATGGTACTGAATAAATTAAAAGGGTAGGAATTCTTAAACTTTACCATAGAGGCAGGGGTACTCTATATAAGATGCATACAAAAACAATGGACTAAGCCTAAACCATTTCCCTTGAAGGAAGGATCTTTACTGACTGTACAGTACTTACTTTGCTGTTTGCAGTGATGATCTGATCCACTAGAGTTGTCATCTCGCTGGGAGAATGGTTTGACGTGTTTGGTAGATAAAGCTAGAGTATGCTGGAAGGGATCCTATGGATCATCATGTCCAGCCCCTGTCAAGCCACAATAGGGAATCAAACTTGGAACCTGTGACTTTGATGGTGCTGGTGAAGGCCACCTTTTCTACCAAGAATAACTATTTGCTGTGGTATATAATAGAATTGGTATGACTACCTAAATGAACTAGGCAAAGAGAGGAAAACAACATACTAGAGATATTTTCAAAAAAAATGGGGAAATCAAGGAAACGTTTAAAGCAAACATGACCATGATAAGGGACAAAAATGGCAAGGAGTTAGCTGATGCAGAAGAGATTAAGAAAAGATGGCAAGAGTACACAGAGGAATTCTGTAAAAAGGACCTCAACACCCCTGATAATCACAATGATGAGAACATTGAACTTGAGCCAGACATTCTAGAGAGTGAAGTCAGAAAGGCCCTAAAAAGCACTGCAAACAACAAAGCCAGTGGAGATTATGGTATCCCAGTTGAATTTTTCAAAGCCCTAAAAGATGATGGAATCAAATTATTGTATTCTATATGTCAGCAAATTTGGAAAGCAAAACAATGGCTACAGGATTGGAAAAGATCAGTACTGTCTATGTTCCAATCCCAAAAAAGGATAATGCCAAAGAATGTTCAATTTATCGAATAATTGTGCTCATCCCACATGCTAGCAAGGTTGTGCTCAAGATAATACAGGATAGACTTCAGCAGCACGTGGACAGAGAAATACCAGAAGTGCTGGCTGGGTTCTGAAGACACAAGGGAACTAGAGACCATAATGCCAACATATGGAGAAAACAAAGGAATATCAGAAACAAGTCTACTTCTGTTTCATTGACTACACCAAGGCCTTTGACTGTGTGGACCACAACAAAATGTGGCAAGTAATTAAAGAGATGGGAATACCAGAGCACCTTATATACCTCATGAGAAATCTGTACAAGAGTCAAGAAGCAACAGTTGGGACAGAATACAGAATGACAGAGTGGTTTGGAATAGGAAAAGGAGTAAGAACAGAGCACATAATGTGCAATGCAGGGTTGGACGAATCACAGGTTGGGATCAAATTTTCTGGGAGAAACATTAACAACCTAAGATATGCAGATGACACTACCCTAATGGCAGAAAGTGAGGAAGACCTAAAGAAAATCCTGCTTAGGTTGAAAGAAGAGAGTGCAAAAGCTGGCTTGAGACTCAACATCAAGAAAACCAAGATAATGGCAACAGGCCCAATCAGTCCCTGGAAAATAGACGGAGAAGAAGTAGAAGCAGTGACAGACTTTACTTTCTTAGGATCCAAGATCACTGCAGATGGTGATTGCAGCCATGAAATAAAAAGGTGACTGATGCTTGGGAGACAAGCTATGAGAAAACTGGGGAACATAGTTAAAAGGAGAGACATCACCTTGTAAACAAAATTCACATAGTCAAAGCAATGGTATTCCTGGTGATAATTTATGGTTGTGAGAGCTGGACCATTAGGAAAGCTGAGCACAGAAGAATAGATGCCTTTGAAATGTGGTGTTGGAGGAAAGTTTTGAGAGTACCCTGGACAGCAAGGAGAACAAATAAGTCGATCCTAGAAGAAATCAACCCTGACTGCTCCTTAGAAGGTCAAATAATAAAGATGAAGCTAAAGTACTTTGGACATCAAATGAGAAGAGAGGATTGACTTGAGAAAGCCTTGATGCTGGGAAAGGTGGAGGGCAAAAAAAAAAGAAGGGGGCAGAAAAAATGAGATGGCTAGATGGCATTGTAGATGCAATGGGCACAGACCTGGGCAGGCTGAGGAGGATCGTGGAAGACAGAGGTGCCTGGTGGGCAATGGTCCATAGAGTCCCAAAGGGTCAGAATCGATTGTGCGACTGAACAACAAAATACAGTACTTGTTTGTATGTACAGTATTGCCTAACAAATACAAAGCTTCTGGACAATCTTGAGCGTTATAATACCAAATCCCTTGCTTGTACTCTTATCTATATCAATAAATGTTCTTGGTCTACTGTTAGTTTTAGGAGTTTGCCATCTTCATTTTTGTGGTATGCTTTTCAGGGGAGGCCCATTCTTTGCAATCCCAGGATAGAAATACTTACTACTGTATCTAGGAAAGACCTTTCAAATTATAGAGGATTGTGCTTGTTGAAGGCTTACCACCCACAGCAAGCTCATGAGAGAAGTCATGAAACATTATTATTTTATTGAAATCTAGTTGCCATTTATTGTCTGTATAAAAAAGCTGCCTGCTCTATAAACCTTGAGAAATTATTTTAGGCTAAATCAGAGAATATAATTTAGGAGGTTACATGGTATTTTTAGGTAAAGGTTGCTCTGGCTCGAAAGCCAGTCATATCAAACTCTAGGGTTCAGTGCTCATCTCTGTTTATATCCAAAGTGCCTAGACATCGGAGTGCATGCCTTTTCCATGACATGTCTAGACATCGGAGTGCATGGAATGCTGTTTACCTTCCCACCGAAGTGGTCCCTATTTATCTACTTGCAATTCCTTGCTTTCAAACTTCTAAGTTGGCAGGAGCTGGGACAAAGACAGGAGCTCATTCTGTCTTGCAGTGAGCTCTAGATTGTATCTTTACCACGCCTCTTAAGAAGAGGAACACAACATACAAAACAATACCAGAAAACAACATTTATATTATGTGCATTATATTGTTTATTTTTTATTGATTGAGTCACTACACTAAATCAAAGTTATAGCTCCAAAAAGACATGGATAGAGAAGGAAATATCACCTTTTGGAATATCAAAACCATCTTCCTGCCCCGTTGCAAGCATGGAAACTTCCTCAGGTTGCCTCGGAGATGGCCAGGGATAGATATGGTGCACTGGAGCCTTCCTTTGCAAACTGATTGGAAGCTAAACTTAATACCCTAACTGGAGATTTTAAAACAAAGGCCAGATGGCCTTCGGGCCAGGATAATTCAGATCTGGATTTCTTGCATTGAAAGGGATAGGGTTATGTAACCCTTGGATTTCCTCCAACTTTACAATTCTTTGATTGATTCAGTACTGAACCAATGAGCTGGTAGTTAATCTTGGATGATGATGATGAGAAGCTGAATGGGGGCATTGGTAGGTTTCACATTTCAGGTGAAAGTTTCTAACATAAACCCCATATTGGTTAAAGGTCTCTCTTGCTCAAAAGCAAGTCATGTCTGACTCTAGGGCAGTGTTTCTCAACCTTTGGTTTTTGGACTTCAATTTCCAGACGCCTCCTTCAATTTTCTAAAACACTGATCAGCCAATGTACTCACTTAGGCTTCTGGGAATTGAAGACCCCTTGTGAGGTATGTGCCCCACATTGGGAACCTCTACTCAGGGAGATGGTGCTCATCTTCATTTACAGCCAAAGAGGCAGCACTGTCTGTGTCTGCAGATGTTTCTGTGGTCATGTGGCAGGTATGTCAATGCCAGAGCAAAAGAATGTTGTTACCTTTCTTGCTGAAGCAGGACCTATTTATCTACTTGCAATTTCTTGCTTTCAAAGTGCTAGGTTGACAGCAGCTGGAACAGATGATGGGTGCTCATTCTGTCGGGCAGCATTCAGGTCTCAAACTGCTGGCCTGTTGACCTTCCAGTCATCAAGCTCAGCATCTTAACCACTAAAAGCCACTGTGGGCTCCAATATTGGTAGGTGACCTAAATTATGTATTACTCTTCTAAAAATTTGCCAGGATTCCTAGCTCTGTCTCCTTCAGCTTAACCTCAAGGTAATTTTTCTTTTCTTTTAAATGCGGTCGGGTTTGGGGATTTAAAAAAAAGCTTAACCTATTTGACAAACATCTCTATAGCATTTGCTGTGATTTTCACTCAGTTTTAATTCAATACAGCTAAAACCCTAGGAAAATTGTTTCTTGAGTGGATTTGGGGTTGTCTATTATGTTTTCATTCCTCATTTTTGAGGCTAGGAAGAATTCCTCTCTAGATGCTTTTCCTGACCAGTCAAGTTATACATTGGCACTCACAAAGGTTCTTTTGGTCTTCAAATGAGAAGAGAATTTCCTCTGTGCAAGGGAAGGGAGGGGATAACTTACTGAGACTTTAAATCTGGGGTGCCCAAACTATGGCCCACAGGCCAGATCCAGCCCCAACACCAATTCACCCATCCCACGGCACCCTTGCCGCTCCTGGAAATGGAAGTAAAATGTACCTGTACAGTATTATTTCTACTTCCAGGAGCGGCAAGGGTGGTGTGGGCTGGATGCAGTGGTGGGCATCAGCAGGTTCGCACCAGTTTGCCAGAACTGGTAGCAGAAATTCTGGCTGGCCCTGCCTATCCATGTTTTGAAACAAAGTAGTTCTTATTCAGGTGCAACACACTGCTTTCCCCCTGGCCACACCCACAATACTTTGCCCACAATGTAGTAGTAAAAATTTTTTGAGCCCACCACTAGCTGGATGAATTGGTGTTGGGAGCCAGATTCGGCCTGTGGGCCATACGTACTTTGAGCACCGCTGGCTTAAGCACAAAAAATGGTAGCCTAAAAATCTATCTCATCCTATTGTAAAACAGATTGCAAGGCACATTGTACTTCCACTTCCAGTGGGAGGAACCACATGACCAGCCCACTGAACCACATGACTGGCCCATGGCCCGAAAAGTTTGGGCACCCCTGCTTTAAATCTTCCCCATGTATCTCTGATTATAATGGTCTTTACGGCACTATGTAATTCTTTCAGGATAAAATAGCCAATGATTCTAAATTGCATTAGGCAACTGTCCTAGACCTACACAGTTGATGTGGCATCTGCTGTGGCATTCTGATCTTGCCAAATCTCCCAACAATTTTATAATGTATTGTAAATAATCTTGAATCAACTTCTTCCTAGCATCAAGGCATATTAAGTGAATAGCAGGCATTTTGACATCTATTGAAACAGTCACAATACTAATTATTAAAATAGGTTACACTTCCCTTTGAATAGATCCTCTGTTAAATGTTTTATTCTCCTAAGATTGTTAAATTCCATTTTAGAATTATAAAATATGCTGAGGCTCTGTTTTATGAAAATTTTAAGATCTTTCTGTGCCTAATAGTACTGATTTATGTCTACTCTGACATATTTTTACTACAACTATATATTTTTTATTATCTACATTAGGAAGGATCAGACACCAAGCTTGCAAGATCTACTTTAGTTTTCTTGTTTGATTAGAGAAACAGCAAATTGAGAGGATGGAGAAGATGCAGTTCTCAAGTGAGAATATTCTCAGCAAGAGTTGATTCATTAAATCTTTTGCATCTTTATAATTTGAATATAGATCACACGGCTAATCTTTCTTGTTCGCCTATGGAACTACTGGATACCGTAAAATAGCCGCTTAACATGGACTTTTTTTGACACTGGGACAGCAACACAAATTGAAGGAACACCACATCACTAGGTAATAATTTTGATTGACGTTATTTTGACTGCAATTGGCATGTCTCGTATGTATACCAAATTGAAGCCTTGCCCCCTGCTGGGAAGTACATGGGAACAGAGGGTTACATGGACTGGGAGAAAAAGCCCAGCTTCCTCTCGGAGTGGCATCCTAACTCCATGAAATATTTTGCTGTTCTTATGAAGAGAGCTTTGCAGACTACCACACCATGAACATTTTAATACATGCCCAAAGAAGTGGTCTGGAACCACAAAAGCTTGTGCAATGTTTTGTTTTTCTTAGTGATCCAATAAAGATATCACCTGCCTCCTGCATCTTTTGCATCTTTATTAAATCAATGAGATTTGTTGAAGTATTGACTCATAATTCAGTAACAGATTCAATGGATCTACTGACAAGGAAGAAGAAAAAGAATTCTGGTCTTAACACTAAAGAATTCCAAAGCTAAGACTTTGTTGTAAAGACCAGAAGAAGTAAATAGAATCCACAGTCCTTTCCAACAGAAGTCCACTCAAGCATCTTTCACTTCACAATGGCAGATTAAATAATTGGTGTGAGGGGGAGGAATGTTGAGTTTGTCTTTTTGTTCAGTCGCACAGTCGATTCTGACCCTCTGCGACCCCATGGACCACTGTCCGCCAGGCACTCCTGTCCTCCACCATCCCCCTCAACTCGCTCAGCTCTGTGCCCATTATCTCTACAATACCATCTAGCCATCTCATCTTGGGCCGTCCCCTTCTTCTTTTGCCCTCGACCCTTCCAAGCATCAAGGCTTTCTCAAGTGAATCCTCTCTTCTCATTTGATGTTCAAAGTACTTTAACTTCATCTTTATTATTTGACCTTCTAAGGAGCAGTCAGGGGTGATTTCTTCTAAGATTGACCTATTTGTTCTCCTCACTGTCCAGGGGACTCTCAAAACTCTCCTCCAACACCACATCTCAAAGGCGTCTATTCTTCTGCGCTCAGCTTTCCTAATGGTCCAGCTCTCACACCCATACATTGCCACAGGGAATACCATTGCTTTGACTATGCGAATTTTTGTTTGCAATGTGATGTCTCTACTTTTCACTATGCTCCCCAGGTTTCTCATTGCTTGCCTCCCAAGAATCAGTCGCCTTTTTATTTCATGGCTGCAATCACCATCTGCAGTGAGCTTTGATCCTAGGAAAGTAAAATCTGTCACTGCTTCTACTTCTTCCTCATCTATTTTCCAGGGACTGATAGGGCCTGTTGCCATTATCTTGGTTTTCTTGATATTGAGTCTCAAGCCAGCTTTTGCACTTTCTTCTTTCAACCTAATCAGGAGCTTCTTTAGGTCTTCCTCACTTTCTGCCATTAGGGTGGTATCATCTGCATATCTCAAATTGTTGATGTTTCTTCCAGCAATTTTGATCCCAAATTGTGATTCCACCATCCCTGCATTGCGCATTATGCGTTCTGTGTGTAAGTTGAATAAGCAGGGTGACAAAATGCAGCCTTGTCTTACTCCTTTTCCTATTCCAAACCACTCCGCCATTCCATTTTCTGTCCTAACTGTTGCCTCTTGATTCATGTACAGATTTCTCATGAGGCCTATAAGGTGTCTACTGTTACGCAAATAGTTTGAAATCACTTTTCTTCTATTGAAGATTATCCAGAGATGTTCCAGTAAATCCACCTTCTGCCCTCTCTATTTTCATTTGATATTTTCATCACATTGTAGGTAAGCTTTCCAGAAAACTTAGATTGGAGGGAATTCTGATATCAATTCTAAGTAACAAGATAATTATTCTTTAACCTATTGTATTTCTATATTTCAGTTGACAATTTTCTTTTTGAGCTACATGTTACACTTTCATAGTTTTTATTAATTATTTGAAGCAATGTCACCCTTTATGTAGACAACACAGGACAGTTCCTCTGTCTAGAACCTGACATTTATGCTTTATCCTTGTTAGACTCAAATATTTATAGCAAACCTTTTACAAAATCCCCAAAGCAGTAGCAAATCTGAGGTAATGGATATATGAAGAGCACTTTCTTATCACAAGAGATGACTGTTAGTGGAGCCGGGAGTTCCATTCATTTGGCTGATTTCACAGAGAATTAATTAATTAAGTCCCATTTGTTTCTGTTCAGCAATAACTCTGACCTTCCGGGATTATGAGACTTCAAATTATAAGAGTAGACTATAAAATAACTTTACATCTTTCAGTTTCCCTGCCACACTTTGTTGTGCTATTTCCCAAGATGGTGCCTACATTCGTCATTCACATGCTCTAATGGTAGAGTTGGCAGGTTTTATTATGCCTCCACAAAGAGATGTGGCATTATAACACAGTTCTGTCTACCACAGAAATGTTTCAGGTCCTTTTCTTTATTATATCACCACCACTGGCTGGTGACCCATTTCCAGATTCAATTCAAAATGCTGATTATGACCTAGAAAGCCCTAAATGGCTTGGGCTCCAGCTATCTGAAAGACTAGATCTCTCTATGTAAATCCCCATAGTACAAGATATTTTGGGGAAGACTTTCTTCCCATCTTACAACCTTCATGGGCTTTTCAGGTAAGAACAAAAGACTGCCCTATAGAATTGGACATGAGTGGCTTTCAAGTAAGGGAGATCTTTACCTTTTACCTTTACAATTCAGTGATGGCAAACCTTGGCACTCCAGGTGTTCTTGGACTTTAATTACCAGAAGCCCAAGTCAGCACTCCTGCTGATCAGGGCTTCTGGGAATTAAAGTTCCAGAACACCTGGTATGGGAAGGTTCACCTTCATAGCAATAGGTAAAGGTAAAGGTCACCCTTGTTCAAAAGCTAGTCATATCTGGTTGAGTGCTCATCTCTGTTTATAGCCAAAGAGCCAGAACTGTCTGCAAACATTTCGTGAACATGTGCCAGGCATGACTAAACACTGTAGTGCACATAATTCTGTTTACCTTCCTACTAAAGTGGTACCTATTTATCTACCATACTTTTAATTTCTTGCTTTTGAACTGCTAGGTTGGCAGGAACTGGGACAGAGACGGGAACTCACTCCATTGTGCAGCATGGGTCTTGAACAGCTGACCTACTGGCCTTCCAGTGATCAAGTTGAGCATTTTAACCACTAAGCCACTGCAATCCCTACCTTTACAATATAAACATCTAGTTTACCCTTGCTCCATCCCCTGTTTCTTGCTGCATTTTTTAGCCTACCAACCACAACAGGTATCAGCCACTACTGCCTTACATACAGCCAAGGACTAGGGAGACACTTTCTAACCTCCATTCAACCTTGAGGTTCAAGTGTAATTAGGGTCCATTCATCGGTATCTTTAAAAGTTACTTTTTTTGGATTACATATCCTAGAAACCCACAGCCAGTATGGCTACTGAATTTGCTATCAACAGCGTTCTGGGACTTGTAGACCAATGGTTTTTCTAGCTCTGGCAATATTTCACAGCCTATCTTATCTCACAGGGTTGGCATAAGGCTGCAGTGGAGGGATAGAGAAGAGAGCAAAGTTTGCTGTCTGAACTTTTTGGAAAGAACAAGAACTTGCAATGTAATTAACAAAATAAAATGCAGCTGCTTTTAAGCCAGAATCCACTTACCCCAACGTAGTACATGAGCCGAGACCTGACATCCCCCCATTTTTTTAAGCTAAATATTCTGATCAGCTTTCTTATAACAGGAAAATCTTTTTCCACTTTTGGGAAACTGACATTCTTATAGACTTTGTCACACTGCTGCTTTGCAACTATGTTTCTGAAATAAATCCACACAACTGGTTCTTAAATAAGGGATGCCTTTGGAACTTCAATCTTTGAAAACCTGCTTGGGCTTCATCTAAACAGAATATATGAATATTATTGCCACTTCCACTTTACCCCCAAGCTATCTGAGTTATAATATCCTCTGGGATTTTTTAAAAGAGTATTTTCAAGACAAACATTCACTTCTAGGTTGTATTCATTTCACCACACTGTTTCTCAGACAGATAAGATTAAACTCCATTAACCTTTTTAAGCTACATTTGTGACTTTCATTTAAAAGGTAGCAAATTGGATAAACCACGAAACAAATACAATGCTGTATGTTGACAAAGACAAAAATACTTTTGACATATATATTTTCATATATTTAAATTAAATAAAAAGTATATTTTTATCAAATACAGTATACAGTATAAGCCTTCCTTTGTTGTTATGTGCCTACAAGTCAGAAAAAAACTTATAACAAACCTAAGTGAGATAGTTAAGGAGCATAATGCGTTCTACAGGATTGCTCTTTAAGCGAGTTTGCTCTTTATTCGAAACACCATTGCAAGTGATCAATTGTGATGGGGGGGAATTGTGAACCCCGATTTATTTGTTAAGTGAGTTGTTGGTTGGCTTTGTTTGTTAACCAAAGCAAACATTCAGAAAAAAATCTGCTCTTTGAGTTACTCTTTAAGCGAGGCGCTCTTTATGCGAGGTTTGACTGTGCTTTTTACCATCACCACCAATGAGCTTCCATGACTGAAAAGGGATTTGAACCTAAGTCTCCTAAGTCCTAGTCCTGCACTTTATCCACACCATCACTCTGAGTAGAAGGCCTTTTTATTCAACAGAATAAAAAGGAGGGCCCTCATTGTGAAGGATGTGTAAAATAATGCACATTAGCATCAAAGGCCAGTGGATTGTCCCTAATTGTGACTGTTCAGCCTCCATTGGAAAAGACATTCCTTACAAGAATGGTGTCCTCCTGCCTCTGGAGGAGATTGTGAAGGTCCCAAAAAATATGGCAGAGGAGAGGCAGGGAAGTCCCATTGTGAGCTTCAAAATCCATGTGTATGAGTCTAAAGTTGCCTAATTGTACTACTGATTGTTGTGGCTTAGTGGTTAAGGACTGTGATAACTTAGTGGTTAAGGTGACTGAAAAGTTGGCAGGTCAGCACTTCAAGACCCGAGTGCTGCACAACAGAGTGAGCTCCCATCTCTGTCCCAGCTCCTGCCAACCTAGCAGTTCGAAAACAAGAAATCGCAAGTAGATTAAACAAATACGACTTCAGTGAGAAGGTAAGCAGGGTTCTGTGCACTCTGGTGTCTAGTTATGCCTGCCATGTGACCACAGTAATGTCTGCAGATGCAGACAGTGCTATATAAGCCCTGGTGGTTCAGTGGATAAACTGCTGTACTACAACCAAAGGGTTGTGAGTTCGATCCTGACCAGGAATCAAGGTTGACTCAGCCTTCCATCATTCCAAGGTCAGTGAAATGAGTGCCCAGCATGTTGGGGGCAAAATGCTAATTAACTTGTGAACAACCCAGCAAGCGTACTAAGTGCTATGGGGCGATATATAAGTGTGATTGCTTTGTTTTGCTTTCCTCTCTAGCTATAAATGGAGATGAGCACTGGACCCTAGAGTTTGATACTACTGGCCTTCAAGCAAGGGCAACCTTTACCTCTACCTACTATTGATTAGCTAAAACAATAAATAGCAACTAAAACAGGGGAGCCAAGCCAATGGTAGTGTTAACACTGTGGCAGTAGACAACATTCCAGAGCCTTGTTTCGATGGAGGTCCATCTTCACAACTACCCAAGGAGCACAGATCACATCTTTTTCTTGTAGTGTTTGATTGTCATTTAACACTCTCCTCCTCCTCCTCCTCCTCCTCCTCCATTAACCCACTTGGATATAGTCTTCCCCTTTTTTCATCTACAAGTTTCTGAGCTGTTCTACCCATTTGGCAGTGGTGGCTGAGGACTGGATGAAATGGCTTCTCTCTCCAAACAGCACTCTTTTGATTTAAAAAAAAGGGGGGGAGAGCACGTAGGACTGTTTCTTAATCTGCATGGACTGCTCAGCTGCAACTCAACTAAGACATCCACTTAACATGCACAGAAGCCGGAATGGTATTGTCACTTCGTGAGTGTCTCCAACTCAATACTAAGTTCAAATACAAATATGAAAGTGAAGTTCACTGATTCAAAGCCAGAAGGACTCATCCCCAAGTTAAGCAGCAACATTTAGCCATTGACTTTTGTGGTAAAGGCTATGAGAGGATCTTACTTGATGCTGGGTTACATGCAAATGAAAAATACCTACTTCTGATCTTTTGACAAATATCAGATATGGAATGGAAGCAGAAGAACCATGTCTCTATAACTCTTTGTACCATACTTTAACACAGGGGTGGCTGACCTACAGCCAATGGGCTGACCCTGGCCCATGGCACCATTTCATTTGGCCCACCACTGCCGCTACTGGAACCAGAAGTGGACAAGTTTACAACAGCTGTAAAACACACCCACATATGTGTAAATACACCTGTGGCTGCTGTAAACACTGCCATAAATGCACCCACGGCTGCCATAAATGCATTTATGACAGCTGAAGGTATGTTTTACGGCAGTGTTTATGGAGGGAGGAACCATGTGACTGGCTCGCTCGGCTGTCATGGGGGAGATGGTCCAGCACACAGCGCAAAAAGGTTGGGAATCTCTGCTTTAACCTCAGTCTTTACCAAATCAGCGCTCAGAAGGTATGTTATCATCCCCTTGACACCATTACAAGTGGCCATGTTTGCTGGAGACAGTGGCAGTTAAAATATAGAAAAAGCTGCTTTAAGCTATAGAAAACCAAACCGTGGCTTAAGACTGCAGCCGAAATATAAAACTTGGATGCCTTACTTAGGTGCCAGTTAGTTCAAAGTTAACATTTAAAATATTCACACAATAAATGAAAAAGCTAAAATGTCTTTAAAAGAGAAAAAAGGGGAAATACTACAATCAGAGTTTATGACTGGATCCCTTTGGTCATTTTCACTGCAAATGCTGAAAAAATAGAGAGGTTTTGGCTTTAATTTCAGAAGAACGAGCCATGCCTCTTTCTTAATATATCATTGCTCTGCTTTGGAAACTGGTACATTCCTTTTTATAGCTACCAATCCATCTATTTGTCATTTCAGGAGCCACTCAGTCAGAAGAAAATGTTTGATAAAATTGGTACTGCTCCACTATCTCTTGTTCTCAGATTTAGCTTGCTTTTCAACAACAATCAGGTTGGAGACATTGCATGCTCTATGGCAGTGTTAACCAACCTTTAGGTTTTTGGACTTCAATTCCCAGAAGCCTCAGTCAATTCCCCAAAGCATTAATTAGCCAATGTACTAACTTAGGTTTCTGGGAATTACAGTCCAAAACCCAAAGGTTGGGGAACACTGCTCTAAGGGACTTACTACCACAAGATACAATGCTAACCCACCAAGTCATTATCAAACCACACAAATCAGCATAACATCAGAAGTTGAAGTATTCCAGAGGCCCAAACTTACCAATGTTGTGCTTGTGCAATCAAACATGCAATCAAACCATCTGTTTCCCTCCCAATGATCCATCACAGCTACAGGAGGTGAGAAAAGCTTGTTATAGAAAATCAGTCATTTGTTAGCAGATAATTAGAATTCTCACCTCTAAATACCAGTACATGCTATATGTATTGTCTAGTACAGTAGTTTGTTTTTCAAAAGGTTAGACAGTTGAGTGGAAAATAAAGCTACCCATAATGATTAGTAGTTAGGGCCCCATGTTTCTAAATTCAGAGACACCAAGTCTTAATTAATTAAGTTTTAATTTTGTAAGCCACCCTGAGTCTTAGGATGAGGGTGGGATATAAATGTGATGAAATAAATAAATAAATAAATAAATGGTGAGCAATAGTAATACAGCTATGTGCTGATTGTGGAGTTCTCAACAGGCATCTAAACTCAAGATCTGAGACTAGTCAGGCCTTCATTATGATACACCAAGTCAAATCAAATCTTTATTATGGACTAAGACCAGCATAGGACAGCAAAACAGAAGTTGAGAAGAGGGTAGATAAAATACATTTTAAAAGGAGCATTTCTGCTCAGAATTAAGAAGTAATAAAATTAGTACGTAAGATTACTAGATGCATCAAATTTCTTTGTATGTCCACGTCCTTATGCATTTTATTCACCATATGTCATCTTATTAAATTAAAACATAAACAGATTAAATGAGTGGAATAATATTTTTTAATATTCCTATATGCCCATATTCCCACCTACTGCTGTCTCTCTGTATTGGCTGCCACCCCTATCAGCATTAATAACCTATGCATATTTCTAATACAGTACTGATGACAAATCTTTATGCTGCTGTGTATTCTTTGTACTGCTTCTCATATATTGACAAAGATCAGCAAAAAAAAATTTTTTTAAACTTATTTAATATTATGGCAAAGCTCATTCACTTCCCAAACAGGCTGTAAATCAATATTTATGTAAATGGAGAAAACCAGTGAGAAAAGAACAGCTGCAAGACATTCAGGCAAACAAAAGAACTGTGATGATACTAAATGACTTCTGTTTATATTGGCATGAATATAAACAATAGTAATCTCCATTAGGGTTATGAATATCATCTGATTTTATTTGTATACAGAAACCTGCCATAGAGAGGGAGACCCACACCTACCAAGCTGATTTTAAAGGTGGTCTAAATCAATTTGTATCAGATGGATGCCAATATGTATATGTGGGTATATCCTTCCAGATCAGGATGGGGAAAAACCTGATTTGGAATTAGGGGACAGAAGGATGCTAAACACCACCCACTTTTAAGATGTGGTAGACCAGGGGTTCCCAACCTAAGGCCTGTGGGCCAGATCTGGTCCATGGTGCCATATCACGTGGCCCCTCACCCCTCCAAGAGCATTAGAGAAACAAATGACCACACACACTCCATCATGCAGGTAGGGCAGAATGGCCATCCAGCCCTCGAAGCTGACTGAGAGAGTGTGACCCTGCCCCCAGCTTGAAAAGGTTGGGAACCCCCAGTGGCAGACCTTCAGTTTGTGGGCAAAGTCTTACCAGTTTCCTTCTTTCTCCCCCCCCCCCTTGGAGCAATGGTCAGTGAAAATATGTAATGGAGTTGTGAAAGATGTCCCCTCAGTGTCCCTGGTCAGCCGTCAGACCTGCCCAAATGTGCCCATTCACTGCCTAGTCCAAATCAGAATCTTTCCCATTTGGCACCCACTGCAAAGGGGGGGGGAGTTGTTTTGTGAATAAAGGACAACGCTAGGCATAAACAAATCAAAGAAAGAAAAGTAGAAAACAGCAGTTAAGGGGAAGAATGAATGACTCTGCTAAGGCTATTTTGAGCTGTCCAATTAAAGCCCACAAAATACATTCAGTTGTCCAGTCTATATAGTCACGCACTCTACATTCACACATACACTCAGTCCTAAGTGTAATAAAGATGTAGCTCCCTGAAAGAAAAAGCAAGAGAAAGTTCTAGAATGCAGAAAATCTAATAAACAATGTACCACCTTCCCCTTGAGGCAGAATGGTTGCTTGGTCAGAGAGTCACTTTGTTTGGGTGGGGAAGAAACAGAGCCGAATGAGGTTGATTGCATCCCTATCAAGGCTTTAGGTCAGTGATGGCAAACCTATGGCACACGTGCCAGAGGTGGCACTCGGAGCCTTCTCTGTGGGCACCCGTGCAGTCACCCCAGCATAGAGTTTGCCCCACCCCTCTGCCCAGCAGCCCAATGGGAATGCTTCCTCCCTTCCCCCAGCACAGAGTTCACCTGCCCCTCTACCCATTAGCCCAATGGGAGCTCTTCCTCCCTCCCCCAGCACAGAGTTTGCCCCACCCCTATGCCCAGCATCCCAATGGGATCATTTCTTTCCTGCCCTGCTGCTATGTTGGCACTTTGTGATAAATAAGTGGGGTTTGGGTTGCAGTTTGGGCACTCAGTCTCTAAAAGGTTCGCCATCACTGCTTTAAGCTTTGGAGTTTTTCAGCACTTCATTTTTCAATCTTTTTTTCTCTTTCACTGGGATTCCAACTGTCAAATTTCTTTTGTTTTGGTACAACCTTCCTTTGCTACTGCAGTTGGTGCCAGGTGTTTTTGTACAAATTTCAGAATCATTAAACTCCAAAATGCCAGACCAAACTTCAGCTGCTTGTAGGAACATCGCAACTCATCAGAGTGCAAGTGGGGACTTCTTGAACCACCTTGCATCTGCCTTTCAGTTCCTCAGTAGATGTGTTACTGGCAGCTCCTGTTAGCCCCTGACACTACCAAGGGATCAGGGATATTTTGCACTGCTCTTCATTTCCAAGTGGGAAAAAAATAATCATCAATTGGTAATTCAACAAAGGATAGAAATGCCTCCTTTGAGCAGCTTGTTGATGAACCAGCCCATAACTGAAGGCTAACTTTCAGTGTACATGGATATGCACCACACATACACATGTGCACACAAGTACACCTCAATAACTTTTACTGATAAATTGCTCTCATGTTTTTACTGTGGAAAAGGGCAACTTGTGCCTTCCAATTGTCACTGGATTGCAAATCCCATCATCCCTCACAGAATGACCATGTTACCTAGGCTGATGGGTGCTGCTAGAGGACCACATGCCGACTGTACCCATTTAACTGCATGAATCCTACTATGTTCAGTGGAGTCAGGATGCTTTTACTCTCATTATTCTAGGTAATTTTTTTTTACATGTTTGATATTTCACTTGATTATTGCTCAAATAATACACAGTAATCTGTATTTAATTACAAGGGCCACTTGTGACAAGGCTTGGAATCAGGGTTGTCGTAGCAACAGAAAAGAAAATTTCACCTCTGAAAGAGAAAAGTGAACCCACTCTATGGTGGAAGGCATCTAGTTCACCTGTAAAGCAATTGTAGTATTATATGTATTGCAATTGGCTTTAAGGATTATACAAATGTTTCAAAACTGTTTTTGTCTCCCTTGTCTCCGGCATGATGCATCTCAGAATCTTCTGCTGTTTTGTTCTGACACAAAACTACCTTGTTTCTTTTGGATGCTGTTTTGTGCATTTTTCTTTCTTTACTGTTTCTTTTTTTTAAAATGTCACTTCCTTTCTTTCTGACAAGAATCTACTTCTTCCATTAAGTTGAGCAGCATTGTCAGTCCCTGATCTAAAGTCCTCCCACAAATCTATAAAAACAACTCCGGAGCCTTTCAAGAGGGGAAATCTACTGGATCTAATGAATGTCACAAATGTTGAAAGCTGTTACAAACAGGGGGTAGATCTTGGGTGATATGGTGAGGAGACAACTGGTTATATTTCTCTTGGGAGGGTGTCAGGGAAAAGAGCTATTTCCAAATGTCTCCCAAGGCTTGAAATTGCTATTTTTCAGCTAGGCCTCATTATTGGCCTCATAAAAATCCTTTGTCTTCTCTCTGCCTCATGAACTCATGTCACAAGATTGCCTGTTTTCCAGTAATTCTTATCTTACTAGCTAGCTGAGATCCATGTTTTGTCTATAGGCCAGAACATTGATTACATACGTGTAAAAACAATTTATTGTTTTGAGAAAGTTTTCTCTGTTACCTGATTGGCTAAGAGTAACCCACCTGATTGCAGATTCTCCATGTTTGCAGAGAAGTGAGTTAGTTCTTTTTTGTCTCTCCATGGATTAAGACCTGGTCTGGCTTATGGATCTGTTATTTGTCTTTTTCTCACTATGATTACCTAACGAACTTGGACTGTTTTTATTGGACTGAACTCATGGTTATGACCCTCTAATCTGTGTTTTTCCATGGACTTTACTATTGATGACCCTGAAGAATAAAACAGCTGTTTCTCTTTGAAGATTGTTGTTTTTCTTATCACACACACACAAGGCAATTCGGCTGTATGCTACCAGAAGAAGAAGCCTCCCTTGTTCTGCTCTACTGCTAGAGCTCACTAAGTTCCTTTTAAAAGCGGCCCAGGTCTCTCAAAGTTGGAAGGTAAGGGTTAAATATGTTCCAGAGATGAGCACATGCTCAGGAGCATGAGTGGGGGGGGGGGCTTACTGAGACGCCTGAAGTCCGACAAGCTATAAGAAACCTAGACAGCATAATAAAAAATAGAGACATCACTCTGCCAACAAAAGTCTGCATAATTAAAGTGCTGGTCTTCCCAGTAGTAATGTGTGGCTGTGAGAGCTGGACCATATGGAAGGCTGAGTGCAGAAGAATAGATACATTTGAACTATGGTGCTGGAGGAGACGCTTGAGAGTCCCCTGGATTGCAAGGAAATCAAATTAGTCAACCCTGAAGGAAATCTGGGCATCCTGGCATCCCGGAGCCGACAAAAAGAACTTCGGCGGCGGGGACCGAAGACGCTCCTGCCCTGCCTCCGGGCCCTTCCACCTTGGCCCAGAGAGGAAAGAAGACGGCGTCAGCTGCGGGCAGTTGAGGCGCCGCCCCCGCCTCCTCCGGGACCAGGCATCCTGGCCCCAGAGCCAACAAAAAGAACATCGGCGGTGGGGACACATTAACATTTGTCCGGAGGTGTTGGAAAGAGAGCGCCGCAGGAGCCACGGCCGGGAAAAACGCCGCCAGCACACGCAGCCCGCGCAGACGTCTCGACCTCCCCCGGACTCGAAACACCTGTCCGGGGGAGTTGATTTTGTCCTGCCGGCTCCCAGAGACTACCTGGGGATAGGGGGTGGGTGTTCGCCGCAGCCATACCGGTACTGGATGGCAGCTGTGCTGGGGGGGATGTGGATGGGTAGTGGGATGGGGTTTTGTATTGTACATTACTGAATTGATTACTGTATGGTTATTCTCTTTGTATTAGATATGAACTGTATTGTGATTATGGACTGTATTTTGATCATATTGTGTTTACATTTATGTTGTTGCATCATGCTGTGATTTTGTATTGTTGATCTGTTATATTGTATTGTATTCGATTTTATGATGTAAGCCGCCCGGAGTTGGTTTTCACCAAGTGGGGCGGCATATAAATTGAAATAATAATAATAATAATAATAATAATAATAATAATAATAATAATAATAATAATAATAATAATAATAATAATAATAATAATAATAATAATAATAATAATAATAATAATAATAATAATAATCAATCCTGACTGCTCACTGGAAGGACAAATACTGAAGCTGAAGCTCAGTATTTTGGACACCAAATGAGAAGAGAGGACTCACTGGAGAAGGCCTTGATGCTAGGAAATATTGAAGGCAAAAGGAGAAGGGACATCAGAGGATGAGGGGCTGGATGGCATCGTTGAAGCAGTGGGCATAGATCTGGCTGGGCTGCGGAAGATAGCAGAGAACAAAGGAGCCTGGTGTACAGAGGTCCATGGGGTCGCAAAGGGTCAGAGTTGACTGTGTGACTGAACAACAAAAGCACAATGATTTGATTTTGCAACGTCCACTGGATGACATAATGGGTATCAGAAATGAATCTTTCTGCAAATCAGGCCAGCCACCCTATGCTAGGAAGCAGGAGAGCATATCCTTCTCCCATATCATGTCATAGGCTGCATACATGAGTCTTTGGAACTCTTGGTGAGATGCCAGGAAGATTGCCAGGACAACCTCACTCTGAGAGAGTTTGCCCATGTGTCAATACTAGGTTGGATACATTTACACATATTTGGCATTCTTGCCCGTTTTGTACAACTGCCAGATAATGTTTTATTACTGAAAATTCCATTCTCTGAAGATCTTGTTCTTACATTATTAGAAGATAAAAATCCTTATTCCTCTGCAACAGTTTCTACATTTGTCGCTGCTATGCAGTTGCCAGGATAATTGAATTGCCTTATGGTGTTTAAATATTTTGGGGTCGGGTAGGGTCAGTGATGGGCAGCCAAAAATTTTACTACCACACTGTGGTTGGAGCCAATGTCATGGGCGGAGCAAACATCATGGCATCATGGGCAGAGCCAACATCATGACATCATGGGTGGAGCCAATGTCATGATGTCATGGGCAGAGCCAAAGTAAAAAGATACATAAAAATACAATACAGGCTGGCTGGAGGTGCCTGACACCCCCAGCCAGCCTGGCTGGGGGTGTCGGGCTGAGTACTGGAGCTGTGCATGCATCAATCGCTATTTTAACGCATGCGCAGCCATTTTTGGCTACAGAGTTGGACTGCTGGTGAGGTGACTGAACCGGTCATCTCAAAAAACAAAAAAAAGGTGACCACCCCAGGTGATCTCCCAGGGCTCTATAGAACCTGGGCAAACCGGCCTATGCCTACCACTGGGCGGGGTTCATTGCTCAAGAGTTTTTCATGAGCTTCTACGGGACAAAAGGATAGCTACAGTCTTGTGAAAAGGAACAGTAGGGTTTGCAAAATGTGTTTAGGGAGAAGGTAGGATGAGTGAACAAATGGGCATGATTTTCAACAGCAGGGTTAAATCAGACTTCCTAAATTTGGTACTCTTCAGGTAACCTTTCTGGACAGGTTATCCTGCTATGGTAATAGAGTAAACCATACTGGCAGCAACTCAACATTGATCATCAGGCAGTGGTTAACTAATCTGACAACCCTGAAGATGAATGGCCTTGGGTGGAAAACTCCACAGGGAAGAATAATGGTCCCCAAGTGGATTAAATCCCACTTGAATCGATCTTGATGGAGGGCAACAGTTTCATCAATACTGGCCTGGGGCCAATGAGGACTTTGTGTGCCAAAAGGACTCAGGACCAGAAAGTGACTTGCAGAACTGGAGCAGTGGTACAGGTGTCATGCTGTGATGTGGAAGGCAAATGGAAGGCCACTGCATTATATTGTTCCCAGGACAATCTTCATGACTGATTGTTATGATGATAGCCAATATTCCAAATTGGCTATGGCATTGGAAGGAAGAGGAGGAACCCTTCCAACCACAACCCTCTTTAGAATGACCAGTTCTTCTAAATGTGGCAATTATAGCAGTAGTCCAAAACATCTGCAGAAGTCTGGATTAGACTAATAGCCTTCTTGTGTAGCTCCTCATCCAGACACTATCACTAGGAACCAAGTCTTAGCAAACTCTTAGCCCTGAGTTGTCATGCATCAGTTGTGACTTTTGCAATGACAAATCCTAGCCAAGATCAAGATACCACAGAAATAAAAATCCTTAGTGGAAGCTATTAAGATGCTATCACTTGTGCAACCAATGGCTGTACAACAGACTCCAGGTAAAAGTTGCACTACCTGGTTGTGGAACCAAATTGACTGTTTGATTACCCATGGGCATCCTGGGAGAAGAGCCAACCTGTGTCCTCTTGAGCAAACTGCAGTGCACCAAAGTTCCCCCAGAAGAAAGGAAGAGAAAACTGTATCTCTGAGTACTTTAGACCTAGGAACCCTTGGCAAAGGTTGCCATAAGTGGCACATGATTATTAATTATTAAGGGGAAAACAGGGAGCTGTATCATGCCGCCTCAATGTTGAAAAAGACAATAGGGCCCTTTGATTCTGTACTCAAAGAAATGGGTCTTGTCTATATGCAGCCTTCCCAGAGCTACATACATATAAGTTACAAAACATTTTTATTTCAATTAAGTGGGATTAAATAAGAGCTTTCCCAATGCCTGGAATATAAAAGTGGCTTGATATTTGAAATAATTGCTTCTTTAACATAAAAGAGGCTATAATTTTAAAACAAAACAAACCCTGTATTTGTCAAATTAGCATTAAGGCAAGATTTTTTGAAACCCTGTGTAACTGGCAGAGAGAAAAGGTGTTGCTTTGCTCCAGGTTGTAAGACCAATTGCAGTTATTAAGGTTGCAATCACTTGAATATTTACATGGGGGGGGGGGAGCCATTCAACACAGCAGGACTTCCTCTGGCGTAGAACACAGAGGCCTGTACTGTATTGTCTCTTTGCAACCATTTCAGAAGTTTGTCAAAGCTAGGTAAACTGCCAACCATTTGGAGCACGAGAAAGCATTGTGGCAAGCAAAGTAGAGTAAGTGGTTTTTCTTCTTGATAAAAACCTGTTGAGGGCTTTTTGGTGGAGTTGCTTTGGCTAAAAAAAGAGGCCCCGGGAATTACATATGGTCAATCTCTCCTTTGGGTAATATAAATATATGGTCTTTTGCCAAAGACTCCAGGTGGTTTCTAATTTTAAAAAAAAGTTAGTAGGTACCACAAGCTTGACCTCTGTGCACCCCCACTTTAAGTAACTCTTCCCTTCTCCCTCAAAAAAATACCACCCTACATGCTTTGGCTTAATTTAGGAGAGACTAATTGATACCATCTTAAGTGTGATGTTCATATTGATTTACCTAAGGTCAAGAACTGAATCCACAAAGGAAAGCAATTATGGACCTGTAGTCATTATCCCTTTGAAATGGAAAACATCTTCACTGTTCTAAGATTGTAAGAAATGTGGCTGTAATTGATTTATATATGCATTACACACACTATATACCAAGGGTCCCAAACCTTTTTTGTACCACAGACTCGTGTCATGCTAAACAATTTTTCCACAAATCAGTAAGTGAAGAGGATATATTTTAGTTTTTCTTAAAAAAAAAAAAAACCTCTCCCATCTGCCAGCCACAACTTGAATATGGGCAGTGTGATACCTCACTGCACATAGGCCAGGGAGGGGAAGAGCCCCACTGTAGCTCAAAAACAAGGAGGAAGGGCCCAGCCACCTGTCAGCCACACTGCTCAACTTGGGCAGTGATGTATCACACTGCACAAGGGGGGGGGGAGCCTTGCCATAGTCAAGCAATGTAGGAGGGGCCTGGCCACCTGCCTATCTGCTGTGTCTGAAGCCTGTGCTCTCACTCTGTTCACTAGGCAGACTCCTGGAGCATGTTAAGGGCAGAAGGCTGCCATCGGGGCTCCCAGCGCCATCCACCCCTGCGACCAGGTTCAGGACAGCCCATGGCCCAGTACCAGTCTGCAGCCTAGTATTATTTATTTATTTATTTAAATTTGTTTATCGCCCTCCTCCCAAAAGGGACCCAGGGCGATTTACAATTATAAAATCATTTTAAAAAATTAAAAACTCTAAAAACTTTAAAAAACTAGTAGTTGAGGACCCTTGCTATATATGATAAATAAATGCACTAGGATGACAGATACAGGTTTTTCCATTACATTTTGAGGCCATGTTGCATTGACAATTTTGAAGGTCTATATTTGGATTGAGGAATTATGAAAAATTATTAACACAGAGAACAGCCCAACATGACTGCATTTTATCTGGTGATCCATCAGATCAAACACTATATCTGAATCAAGTAGGCTAGTTGATTCTCACTCGTCAATATGATAGCAATGGAGATATCCCTTCCTATGCCTTTTTGTCACAAACCTAGTAACTGTAGAATAATATTTGTACTAACTTTAGTTGCATCTTTAAGTAATGGTATCACATTGTGCAAATGGTAGTAAAACCAGCTACGGCACAGCAAAATAATACATCTCTTTAGAAGTAAGTGAATGAATATGTGCTGTATAAATTACAAGGTTCTTCCATGTGGATTTGTATTTGCTCTGCAGGACTATTATTCCCTATGATAAAGGAGAGTAAAACCACTGCCAGAGCAACTTCCAATGTAGACTTCGGTAGTGGCTGGTGAGCCGCTGCACAATGGCAGCAGATGAAACACTTCCTCTGATAATCTGGGGATGGCCCAGTGGTGTAGCATGGGTTTCAGCCGCCTGGGGTGCAGGCCAAACTCTAAGCTCACTGCCCCCCTTCTAGGCTAGCTGCCCCCTCTCTAGGCTCACCACTCCCCTCTAGGCTCAAACCCCCCCCCCCCGGTGGTCCCCTATTTATCAACTTGCAATTTCTTGCCTTCAAATTGCTAGGTTGGCAGGAGCAGGGACAGGGAGGAAGGACCATGGGTCCCACATGCGCCCAGTGGTGCTGAAAGACAGCGGGAGAGTCAGGAGGAGGAAGAGGCATGGATGCAGGAGCAGCTCAACTCCTTTTGCAGGGGCAGAGCCAGTCCCAGTGTCCCGGCTTGGCACTCCTCAACCTTCCAGTCCACTCTCCTTCCCCCTCCGTTCAGCCGAGGTCTCTGGAACATTTTGCTGCCCCCTGGAAAGTCCCGTCCAGGGTTGGCCGCTGCCGCTGCCGCTCCCCCCCCACCACCACCACGCTATGCCACTGGGGTGGCCAGAAGGGAAATGTAGTTCTTTTTTCTTAAATTTGCCAGATGATCATTGTTGCACTGCATCGACCAGCTAACAAAGATAAGGATGAAAATGTTACGTGCCCCCTGACCAAGATGACCAGGACAACACAGTAGGGGCCACAGGAACAGATCACACAATAAAACACAACAACCTGGTGATGGTGTAAAACAACCCAGTAGGCAAGGGAATTTTGTCCCACTGACGACACTAGTTTCAGCCTTGCATTGTGTGGGCACCAGAATCTATGCCACTATCCAGGAAAGTTGAACAATTGCTTAGTATGAATTGATGCTAAATAATTGTGCAATATATCCTGCTTTCCAAGGATTAGAGTTTTTTCATTTCTCCAGCACATAGGTACTGTACTTTCATACAGGGAAAGAAGTGGGATGGATATAAGAAACAAAGCAATAACATAGTTTAAGATTTCCATGTGCTTATGGATTTTTATGCTGCTCATTACATGAAGACATAGGTCTGGGAGAATTCCCGGACTGACACTGCAAGTACAGACATTTCCAAATGCACACTCTGGGAATGCTACATCTTCTCTGTTCAACCCACAGAGAAGTTGCAGGCATCTCCACAGACAATGTCTAGGGAAAACCAGGAGCTATATGCAGTATTCCCAACACAGGCAGGAGCATCAGCACTCCTGGCGGCTCTTGTGCATGCCTGTCTGCACATGCAAACAGTTTGCCCTGTGTGTGTGTGTTGCTTTTCTCATACATTTTAAATTCCAGAGCACTGAACCATAAAGACTGTTCACTGTGATTATAGCTGCTGCTCAACCATGCCCACAGAAATAATTAATACTAACTGTATGCCGTCAAGTCAATTCCAACTTATGGCAACCCTTTCCAGAGTTTTCTCGGTAGAGAATACACAGAAGTGGTTTACCATTCCCTTTTTTCTTCTGCCCTGGGACTTGTGCATCTTGCCCATGGACCTGCACGGGTGGCTCTTCTCCTGAGGAGGCACAGCAGAGAATGGACCCCCCAAAATCTGGCTTCACAGGCAGACAACTAAACCACTGAACTATCCAACCAGCACCTACAGAAATAATTAGGGGATGATCAGTGGTGGGATTCAGCAAGTTCCTTTGACTTAATAATCTTTTAAATTGGTTTTAAGTGTTATTGATGTTTCTGCTGTGAAATCGCTCTGGGTCACTTCGGTGAGGAGGACGATAAATAAGTTTAATTATAAATAAATAAATAAATAGGTAAGTAGGTAGGTAGGCAGACAGATAGATAGATAGATAAGTTCACCCCAGTTCACCAGAACCGGTAGCAGAAATTCCAGCTGGCCCCACCCATCCATAGTCCTAATTCAGGTGCAACACAGGGCTTTCCCCCTGGCCACGCCCACCATACCATGCCCACAGAGTAGGTAGTAAAAAAAAATGAACCCCACCGCTGGAAAAGATGTATTAATGTTCCTGTAGATTCTCAGGAATACCTCACGTGGTACAGTGGATGGAGTGCTAGACTAAGACCCAAGAGACCCAGGGTCGAATCGCCAGTTAGTCATAGAAATTGAGAAGGTTAAATGCAACTGGGAAGGCTTCTGGGAAGGCTCCAGGGTCTGGGGATCCAGGGCACAGTGCTGTCCTGGTTTTCCTCATTCCTGAGGGGCAGGACCCAGTCGGTGTGCCTGGAGAAGGAGAAGTCCAGCCCTAGGCCCCTGCAATACAGGGTGCCCCAGGGCTCGGTACTCTCTCCTCTCCTATTTAACATCTATATGAAGCCGCTGGGTGAGATCATCCGTTCCCACGGGGTAAAGTATCATCAATATGCAGATGATACCCAGTTATACATCTCTGCCCGTGGGGACCCAAGCGGTGCGGTGGAAGTCCTTTCCAGGTGTCTGGAGGCTGTTAAGGTCTGGATGGGGGACAACGGGCTACAGCTGAATCCCAGCAAGACTGAGTGGCTGTGGGTAAGGGGCCCTGTGTTAACACGGGAGCTGCCACCTTTGGTTCTGGATGGGGCAGTCTTGCCCCAAACAGACCCGGTGCGTAATCTGGGGGTCCTCCTGGACTCACGGCTACTGTTCGAAGAGCAGGTGGCAGCCGTGGCCAGGAGGGCTTTTGCACAACTTCGTGTAATACTCCAGTTACGCCCACTCCTAGACCAGGACGCTCTGCTTATGGTCACACATGCTTTGGTCACCTCCAGACTTGATTATTGTAACGCGCTCTACATGGGGCTGGCCCTGATGACCATCCGGAGACTTCAGCTGGTCCAGAATGCGGCGGCCCGGGTAGTGGTGGGGTGTGGGCGTTATGCTCGTGCTTCACCGCTGCTCCGGGAGCTGCATTGGTTGCCAGTATGTCTCCGGGTGCAATTCAAGGTGCTGGTTATTACCTTTAAAGCCCTATATGGTAGTGGGCCAGGATACCTAAGAGACCGCGTCACCCCAAGAACATCTGTCCGACCCACCAGGGCAGATCGGAGAGGCTCCCTTGTTATTCCTTCGGCGAGAGAGGCGCACCTCGCCTGCACCAGGAGGAGAGCCTTCTCCGTGTCCGCCCCGACCCTCTGGAACCTCCTGCCCACCGAGCTGCGCCTTCAGACAGAGCTCATGCCCTTCCGGAAGGGCTTGAAAACCTGGCTGGCAGGACAAGTTTGGGGACCCGGGAACGTGGGTTCTCATACTAAGTGGCTTATTTAAAGGATTGCCACCCCTGGATCTGAATGTGGGAATACTTGTGTGTAGTCTCTATATTGTTTTAACTTTTGATGATTTTAACTCTGACGATTTTTATTGATATAGATTGTTTTATGTTTCCGTTTTTTATCGTGATGTGGGCTGCTCAGAGTCGGGTTCTCCCGATTGGGGCGGGGTAGCAAATGCAATAAATAATAATAATAATAATAACTAGTCAAACCATTCCTTCAAAATCTTACTCCCATTGAAAGCTCTGTTAAAATCACTGTTAGTTGACTCTGACTTAATGACACATGGATTGCTGAGAAGGACCAGAACAGGTCTAGAGTCAACAACACCCAAGAAGGGCCACAGAGGTTTAGTAAAGGTGCTGAACTTGACGACGGGAAGGTCAGCAGATCATCAGTTTGAGACCTGAGTGCTGCACAATGAAGTCAGCTCCCGTCTGTCTCAGCTCCTGCCAATCTAGCAGTTCGAAAGGAAGGAATTGCAAGTAGATAAACTGGTACCACTTCGGTGGGAAGGCAAACAGCTTTACATGCACTCTAGTCATGCCTGCCACATGTCCATGGATACATCTGCAAACTCAGACAGCACTGGCTCTCTGACTATAAACAGAGATGAGCACTGAATCCTAGAGTAGGAAACAACTGACTTTCGAGTAAGGGAGACTTTAACCCTTATACTTCAAGAAATACCAAGCATAGTATTTGGGCTGGATGCAAGCACACACAGCTCCCATCCTTTGAATAGATGGGGTGGGTGGGAAATGTTCTTTTAAGGGTTGCATTATAGGAAGCAATCAACAGGTGGTGTTTTCCCCCATCACTTACTTTCTAGAGCAGGGCACTTCCCTATAAGAACCCTGGTGGTGAAGTGGTTAAACTGCTATACTGCAGCTAGAACGCTGTGAGTTCAATCCTGATAGGACCAATGTTGCTTCAGCCTTTCATCCTTCCGAGGTCGGTAAAATGAGTACCCAGCATGTTGGGGGTAAAATGCTAATTAACTTGTGAACCACCCAGGAAGTGCACTAAGCGTTATGGGACTGTATATAATTGTAATTGCTCTTGCTATTGATTGGTAGGTGGGGAAGCCTTAGTAGACCCCCTTTTCTGACTTGTAGAGAATATGCCAGTCTTCTATTGATACGTTGTGGCAATGAATGCCAAGGAAGTCGCCTCAGCTCCTCTGCCAAGGACCAGAACAGGTCTAGTCTACTCTAGAGACAACAACACCCAAACCTCGACGGAGGTTCGAGTTTCCGCCTCCTCGACGGTGGAAGGAACACATTCCATCCACCCTCTCCTTTCCTGCTTCGTCTTCCCTTAAAAGTTGAATACAGTAATACCTCATATAACATTAGTATCGAATAACACTAAAATCGCATAACATTAAGGAATCTGGGGGGAAGAATTGCATCAGATAACATTAAGATCCTATGGGATGCTTCAGATAACAACCGCTAAAGCCTGTGTGGTTACAATGTATCTCTATGGATCCCATAGGATTTTAACATGCATCAGATAACACTAAAAATCATATAACACCAAGACTTGTGGAACCAGGTTTTAGTGTTATATGAGGTTTTACTGTATTTATTTGTTGTCCCCCCACCCCCACTTTTGTCTATATCCCAGCTCCTGCCTACCTAGCAGTTCCAAAGCAAGAAATTGCAAGTAGATAAATAGGGATTGCTTTGGTGGGAAGGTAAACAGCGTTCCGGTGTCTAGTCATGCCTGCCACATGGCCACAGAAATGTCTTCAAAAGCAGACGGCATTAGCTCTTCGGCTTTGAAACAGAGATGAGCACTGAACCCCAGAGTCGGATACGGCTTTCGAGCAAGGGTGACCTTTACCTTTACCCTCCCTTCTGAAAAAGGTGACAAGAGAACTAACGGGTAGCACAGTGGTTAAACTACGGTACTGCAGCCCAAAAGGTTGTGAGTTCGATCCTGGCTAGAGCACACATCCTTCTGAGGTCGGTAAAATGAGTACCCAACGTGATGGGGAGGGTGGTGGTGGTGACAAAATGCCAATGACTGTTAACGGGGGAGGTACAGAAGTGTGAATGGCTCTTGCTTAGCCAGGACTTCGACGGCCCTCCAAGCCTCCTCCGCCCATCTCCGCCGTCCACGCCCTACTGTCACTGATGAAAGGGTACTCAACCTCACCGGCCAATAACAGCAGCCTGCTTTGGCTGCTGGCCAATTAGAGCGCAGCCTCCTTCCCCCCCCACATCCCACCCCCTTTCGGTATTTATTCCAGCAGCTGCGCGCCCGGAGAGCCTGGCAGAGGAGGAGGAGGAGGCGTTTAGACGGGGTGGTTTTTGGCCAAGGGCTTCGTTCGCTGCTCGGAGCGCTTGCAAGGGCGGCCGGGCGGCCGTCTGCCTGCGGCACCGGGGGGGGGGGGCGCGGTGGGGGTGGATTTGGAGGCCCGAAGCGACGGGCGTCCTTTTCCTTTTTCCCTTCCCATGGAGACTTTCCACCCCAGCAAGCTGGAGAAGCATCACCTTCACCACCACCACCACCACCACCAGCCCGTGGAGTTCTTGCCAGGCGGCAGCAGGTACGGCGCGAAGGGGCACTACGGCGGCGCCTACGAGAACGCCTTCAACTCCTGGAACGACTACCTGGGTCTGGCCACCCTGATCACCAAGGCGGTGGGCCAGGACAAGGGCTTTCGGACCGGCCCTTCCTCCTCCTCCTCCTCCTCGGTGGTGGCGGCGGCGGTCACCGTCCAGCAAGTCCAGGCGGCCGAGGAAGGGGAGGAGGAAGAGGAGGAGGATGAAGAAGAAGAGGAGGAGGAGGAGGAGGAGGAAGAAGAGGGGACCCCTTATTTTGAAAACTCTCTGGATTTGCACGACTTCGCCTTGTGCGGCCATCATCACCACCACCACCATCTCCACCACCACCACCACCACCTCAGTCCCGGCGGGGAAAGCCTGCTGGAGGAGCGCTTCGCCGACTTCAGCCCCTTCGCGGGCCGTTCGAGCCCGGCCTCGGCGCTGTTCCATTGCTCCCCGGAGCACCTGGGAAGAGACCGGTCGCCCCCGGCTTGGGGCGGCCGCTTGCTGGTGGAGGGGCGGCTGCCGGGGCCCCCGCGGAGCGGCTCGCGGCTCCTGAAGCCCGAGTTGCAGGTCTGCGTCTTCTGCAGGAACAACAAGGAAGCCGTGGCGCTCTACACCACGCACATCCTCAAGGGGCCCGACGGGCGGGTCTTGTGCCCGGTGCTGCGGAGGTACACGTGCCCGCTGTGCGGCGCCAGCGGGGACAACGCGCACACCATCAAGTATTGCCCCTTGTCCAAAATGCACGGCGGCGGCGGCGGCGGCGGGCCCCCCAAGCCGACGCTCAAAAGCGCCCGGCACATCCTCGGCAAGAAGCTCCGCTAGGGGGCGCCCCCCCGGGTTTGGCGGCGGCGGGGAATCGAACCCTCGGACTTTGTCCCCTTTACTTTGGATGGGAGGGTGGTTTGGGTTTGTTTTGCGCGCGCGCCCCCTACAGGGAAAAAAAAATAAAGACGCTCCCTAGGTTATTTTTTTAAAACGGAACAACTAATAATGACCTTTAATCGAATGATGTTTCCTCTCTTAATATATTGAAACACAAAGACGGTAGAATGTACAGCGAGAAATGTTCTTGATTTATGTATCCAAATGATCGAGTATAGTTTGTATAAGTAGTAGCCAGGAAGCCTGGCCTCAGAATTAACTCTTATTATTAAGAATTGATAACATACCGTTTAGACCTGAGGTACTGTATTTGTTTGTTGCAAAACATATCTAATTTTTAAATGGAATATTAAGGATATATCCTTTAAGAGTGTGCTCCAAATGATGTCGCTTTCTTTAATATTAATTCTTGGCTGGGAGGAGAGCACACTCTTAAATGAGGACTTTTAAATAGAGCCAGGATAGAACCATGCAAAAGTGACTTTGGCTCCATGTATCATATCTAAATGAAAATTGTTGTTGTTATTATTTAAGTGTGTTTAAATAGGACAATTCTTTCGTGTGTAAGAGACGAGGCTTGAAAGGGCACCGATGAATTAAATGTACTGGACTGTTGTTTGTTTCTACTGAAATCTTCACTGTCTCCAAGCAATATTAGCTTTTAAAGGTTTAAATGGGAGTTTACAGTATATGTTGAAGATATTTCTTATGATACAGAATCACTTTTGGTTAATGGCTTTATATTCAAGTTTTATTTGGAGTGCTTGTTTATATGTTTTTTGCCTTTAAAAAAAAATAATTTTAATACATTGCTTTCCTGTTTTTGCCTTTCTTTAAATGCCAATTATCTCCCTGTAGCACAGTTGAGATGACTTGTTTGGTTTTTATAAAGTGAAAGCAAAGAAGTTGCAAAGACCTGACTTTGGGCTTATTTCCCACCCTTTGCCTAATGGACTCTGGTGCCCAATAAGACCAGTGTGGAACAAATTAAGTTCTGAGTAGTAGCAATCTTGAAGGCTTGTTTTGATCATAGAAGTCAAAGTGCCTTTGAAACCACAACGACTATGGCACCTACTGTGGATATATTTTAGGTGAGTAAAGCACTCTCTACTGTTTTGTCATGGTGAAAAGAAACCTTCTCATTTAGAAACACAAAGGAAAGTTGATTTGACCCTTCCTGCCCAAACTCTTTAAAACTAAAGAGTCAGCGTTATTGCAAAAAATAAGAATGCATGTGATGTCCTTGTGAAACTTAAAATTTTTAAATGATGCCTGTACCATTTTAAGATCCCTACAAAACATAACTGCTCTGGGCATACTTACCAAGGGCAATGGAAGGGTCAATCCCATGCATCCCAGCCAGCTATCCCCAGAATGGAAAAGATTCAGTTATTTTTCTAAATAGTTAAACAAAATAAAATATATAGACAGAAATATTGTGTTAAAACTTCCTCCTAATGATTAAAACATCACAAAGTGTAGGGGGAAATAATTCTGCCCTGTGATGGCTTCTTGGTTAAGACACTGGATTTGATGGCTGGAAGCTCAGCAATTTGAGACCTGAGTGCTGCACAATAGAGTGAGCTCCCGTTTCTGTCCCAGTTCCTGCCAAGAAGTTTCAAGTAGATAAATAGGTACTGCTTCTGTGGGAAGGTAACAGTGTTATGTGTGCTCTGTGTTTAGTCATGCCTGCCACATGACCACAGAAACAACTGCAGACACAGACAGTGCTGGCTCTTTGGCTGTAAATGTAGAGTCAGACACGACTGTTCTTTTGAGGAAGAGAGACTTTGAGCGGTTTATGAGGCTATGTCTATAGCTTTCTAGTAATTGCACTTACATACTGCCCAATAGCCCTTGGTGCACTCACTGGGAGGTTCACAAGGCAATTAGCATTCCCCCCCCCCCCAACATGCTGGTTCTTCATTTTGCTGCCTTTGGAAGGATGGTAAGCTGAATCAATCTTTATCCCTGTCAGGATCGAACTCACAACATTTTGGCTGCAGTGCACCAGTTAAACCACTGTGCCACCAGGACTCCTTAGTATGGCTTGGTTCTCCTATCGACAGGAACATTAAATAGAAACAGCATGCTTATTTTAAAATTCATGTGTTTGCTGCTCAAATGACTAAAAACTTATCAATAAGAGGGTACAAACTGATCTAAATGAAAAACAAGTGTTTTAAATACTAAAGCAGCAAAGTGTGAGGAAGAGCACTTTGTTGTAGGAGGTAAAAGTAAAACGTTCCCCTCTGAGTTTGCAAAAATGCTCCGAAAAAAGTGTTTTTAATGTGCCTGTGGAAAGCAGGCTGTGAGTTTTTTTCCTAGAAGAACTTCTAAGAGTTGGGCTTCGGCTGAAAAAAAAATCGCTTAATAGAAATTATCATTATGCATGGAAGGATTTGGAGGGCAATTCGGGGTGAAAAACTTTCTGCAATTATTATAATCTAAGCTGCTTGCTTTGATTTCCTATTCTTGGAAGACATGGTATGCACTCATTTAAAAATACTTTTTACAGATTAAAAATAAATAGCATGCCATTCTGTGTCACCACACCAGGAAGTGCCACGTTAAGGGCAAAATGGCCATCCGGCCCCCAAAGCTGTCTGAGGAAGCGTGACCTGGCCTCCAGCTTTAAAAAGGTTGAGAACTCCTAGTCTAATGAAATGACTGAAATTGATTCATTTGAGGTCAGGAAGAACACATCCAATAACAGAAGAAACATCTGTCAGTTCAATCTGTGAGTCAAACTTAGGTACATTAATACCCTGGATAATGCTAAAACTTGGTTTTATGAGTCTTACCGTTATCTGATTTTTAATGTTATGCGATACATGTTTTGTATCAGTCGCACAGTAGATTCCAACCCTTCACGACCCCATAGACCATTGCCCGCCAGGCACCTCTGTCCTTCACCATCTTCCTCAGCCTGCCCTGCTCTGTGCCCATTGTGTCTACAATACCATCTAGCCATCTCATTTTTGGCTGCCCCCTTCTTTTTTTTGTCCTCCACCTTTCCTAGCATCAAGGCTTTCTCAAGTGAATCCTCTCTTCTCATTTGATGTCCAAAGTACATCAAAGTACATCAAAGTAAAGCTTCATCTTTACTGTTTAACCTTCTAAGGAGCAGTCACATTTCAAAGGCATCTATTTCTCTGTGCTCAGTTTTCCTAATGGTCCAGCTCTCACAACCATACATTACGACCAGGAATACCATTGCCTTGACTATGCAAATTTTGGTTTGCAAGGTGATAGCTCTACTTTTAACTGCATAATGTTAAGGAATCTGGAAAAAATTGCATCGCATAACATTGAAATCCTATGGGATGAATTGCATAATGTTAAACTCCATAGAGATACATTGTAACTGGCACAGACTACAGTGAAAGTTATGTGATACATCCCATAGGATTTTAACATTGAGTGATGCAATTTTTCCCGCAGATTCCATAACATGGGGTTTTAGCGGTATGTTGTGCAAACGTTATCTGAGATATTACTTGTATTTTTCTTCCCAACAGAATGCACAATTCAGGGAACTATTTTAATCATGTTCCTTAGGAAAATATCCCTGCAGGTTCATAGATGAGCAACCCCATGAGCAGTGATGGGATGTAACAGGTTCTCACCAGTTCACCAGAACCGGTAGTAACTTTCCCCAGTGTCCCGGAGAACCGGTAGCAGCTTTGGGGGGAAACCACCTTCGGGGCTTACTTTTTCACTGTGCATGCACGCCAAGCACTTGGTGTGCATGCACGCCTACAGTGCTTGGCACATATGCACAGCCTCCTTGCTGTCCTCTCAAGCGGGGAGGAGGAAGAGAAGCTGCTAGCATGAAGCTCCCTATAGCCTGCTCCCCAGGGTAAGTGACTTACCTTTGGATGTGGTGTGTCTGTGTGTATTTTAATGTGTATTTAATACCTTTACCTATATTGACGTACTACCAGAGTTCCTAAAAAGGCCTGGCTTGGGATTTTTAAGCAAAGTGGGTGGTGTCATGATGTTGGCTCCACCCACACTGTGATGACATCATGGTGGGGTAGTAAAAATTTTGACATCCCACCACTGCCCATGAGGTAATAATAGTAATCAATAGTCCTCTATCAAGGTTTAGGGAAAGGAGGGTAGGTGGAATATTTGAATTACTAGTAGAACTGCTGAAACCCATTGTTATAGAGGTATTGCCAGCAAGTCATAACTGACAATGTTTGGATGATTATTTACTCTGGAATAAAAGCATTACTGAAATCTGCACGCAGCTTAGCAGTGAAAGCATTTCTGTTGAGAATCTTGTACCTTGAGGTGGATTATTTCCAGCAGTAAGCAAGCCACATTTACCTTACGCCTATTTTGGTGGCCTTTGCCTTCCGAAGCAATATTGAAGTTACTGGGTGGTCTGATTTGACGTCTTGAAGGTCTTATCTCAAAACAGGACAGGACTTGCAAGAGGCTTTGAGGGATCCAGTTGCATATTGCCATGGCAAAAAAGAAGAATCTTAAGTATGTGTTGTCGGAGGGGAGTGCCAGCATTGTGAATTTTGAGGGGGCTTGCCTGTGACAGAGGCCTCGCTTTGCTGATCTGTATCATGCCTTGATCCTTGGCATCTTTCTTTCAAGCTAGGTTCCTCTGAAATGAATGGGGCTGTATATGTAGCATCATAACATCCACTTTTTGGACGTGAGAATCAAGATGAGACATCCTCATAGTACAAAGAAACATCACCTCGGGTGTACATTTTAAGAATGAAGAGGGTAGCAGCTTTCTGTACTGTGTCATAGTAGGTACTGTGTGCAGGTACTGTGTGCAGGTACTGTGGTTCTCATCCTTTTGGAATTTACATCCCATTCAATTATTTTATCAAAGAAGCGCGGTCTCACTGTCACAATGCGGGGAGGGAGCCCACTTTCCCTAAGGGTGAGATCTGTATGTTTTACAGGCAGAGATTTATGAAACACAAATGTAATACATTCATAAGCCATTTTTATGAAAACCCTGCATTTCAACTGGAGTACTTATGCATTCCATCAGTCATGTGTCACCATCTGTTGAGAACTCATGATAATTTCATCTAATGTTTTACAGTGTGTTGATAGCTGGATGTGGTTTTCCTCTGCAATCTCAGTAATTATGCTTTCTTCAGCAAAACTATCAAGACATTTCTCTGGTGATGCTTTCAGCACAGATATTTTCTCAATTTGGTAGTTATTAATGCCATATCCCCCAGTGTGGAGTAATAGACAGAGTGATGGTCTAGGAGTATTTTACACTGTTGTTGTATACTACTGGCTCTGGAAAGCTGGATTTAAATCCTGACTTAGGCAAGGAAACTCAGTGGGCGAGTGGAACTGGTAAAACTAAATATCTCACTTACCTTGAAAACCCTCTTAGGGACACTATAAGTTGGTTTCAATTTGACGGTACATAGCTAACAAGTGTGCTATTACACATTGGCTTCAAAGGGACACTTCCTTTCACCCTAGTTTTGTAGCCACCCTCTGCTTAAAATAACTCTAAAGTCTCTAAACAAATCCTCATCTGAAGTTCAGTTTTAAAAAAATACCCCACAGCTGAAACAGATACAGTACTGTATTTAAGAACCACATCTGCATGATTTAATCACACCAGAACCGTATGTAAGACCTGATACTTTCAACCAAAATCCTATTAGTTGTACCTTGCTTAAAGAGCATAATGTGTTCCACAGGATCGCTCTTTAAGTGAGTTTGCTCTTTAAGCGAAACACCATTGTAAGCGACCAATTGTGAATTTTTTTGGGGGGATTGCGAACCCCAATTTATTTGTTAAGCGAGTTTTTGATTGGTTTTATTTGTTAAGCAATGCGAACATTCAGAGAAAATTCTGCTCTTTAAGTGAGTTACTCTAAGTGAGGCACTCTTTATGCAAGGTTTGGCTGTACATCTTTATATTGGTGTAACTCCTATCAGCATTGATTTCAGTAATGAATTGTCACAAATTCATAACTCAGCATAGGCCTGCGCTGTTGTGTACTGTCACATAACGTGACAGCAAATGCTCACATCAGCTTCTCTTGACTACAATTTGCTGCACAAATTCATTTGTGCTGAAAGGCATAATTAATGGGAGGCTGGCTGCTCTTTAAAAGAAGTTAGCATTCAAACAGCCACCTGCTACCTCAAGAGCAACAAGTCAGCTGATCTGTGGCCTCATATTTCATGATCAGTAACTATAGTAACTTGACTGTCCTCAGTACCTTCAATTACAGCTGCACTTAATAGCGTTGAACTTCAGATTTCTTTGTTTGCTACACAGGTGTTCTGAAACCAAGTGATACTGGCAACTAGAGTATTTCTTAAATAATTTAAAAACCAGTCCAATTGAAGAGGTAAAAAGGTTTTTTCACATCCAAAGTCATTGATTTTCCCACTCTTTCACTTTGCTCTAGATAGTTGACAAATAGCAAATCCCACCCTGTAAAGCAGGGGTTCCCTGTCCAGTGATGCCATCCCATCCGGCCTGTCATGTGTCAACCGTAACATGTGCCCATGCAAACACACCCACAGCTGTTGTAAATGTGGAAGTGGGTGCATTTATGACAACCATAAATGCACCCGTTTCCACAGGGCGTAGTCTGGGGGCGTAGTCAGACCCATGATGTAAAAAGGTTGCCTATCCCTGCTGTAAAGGGGCTGAAAACTGGTATTATTGGTCAGTTTTCTGTATATTTACAGTGGGCTTGATGAAGTAGAGGCACAAAATCCTTGAGCACTAATTGATGCTATTTTTCAGGTGGCGTTTCTTCTAGGTTAGCACTATTCCTCTCTCCATCACATAGTACTGGACAGAGAAGGTGGCAATTCCTAGTGATTATTTCTTTTTGCTGTGTGTATGAGATATAGTTCAGCAGTAAGGACATTTTCTTTTCCAATGCAAAAACAATTTCATTACGTTTATTTTTACAACCTGTTACCCTTCTGCGAAATCACTGTTTCCCCATTGTTTTAAAGTCAGGCTTAATTTAACATAAATAAACTGAAATCAAGGGCAATTTGAGTCAATTTGTCCTCTACCTAAAACATTCACCCAGCTATTCAGGAGAGCACAAATCCTCTGAATTAGAGGAAGTTGGAGGTCATAATTCCTTCCATATCCTGTAAATTCTGCAAGCCAAAGTACAATTAGAAAAGGCTACAATGTTAATCAAGAAGCCACAACAAAAAACACCTTATTTTGTCAAGTTTATTTATCATTGAAGTTAACACACAGCAGCAAGTTCTGTGTTGGCTTCAATTAAGAACAATCATTAGCTTTGCCAATTCATCCCCGAAACTGAAGTCAACCAGCCTTTACTGCAAAGCACTTGGTTTAAAGATAAAGCACTTACCCTGAAGACAAGAAATTGGGAAAGAAAGGAAGAGTGAGCATTTTTTCCAGACCAAGTATTTGAAATAGGACACTATTGAAAAGGCATGAATTATCCATTAACAGAAAAAGCAGACTATATGTAGCAGGGGGAGACACGGGGGACCACCAGCAGTATGTTTATTTAAATCCTTTCAAACTATCATTGGTTTGTTTTGTCACTGCAGTGATACACAGTGTGAAAACTGATATAGTAAAATGGCTTGATAAGTATATGAATTCAAGAAGTCTACAAAAATGTCCCAGTGTAGCTGAAAATCAGTAATATTTACTGTATGTAATTCAAATAAAAACATACTGAATACACAGAATACTATCAGCAGAAATCTCTTGCCAACAAAATGCCCCAAGTAGGAAGTGTTTTATGTTTAACGTGGGCAATACAGTATGGCCTCACAGAATTATCATTTTTAAGTACTAAAACTGCAGTTTCCAACATACTTTGCAGACCATACCGATTTCCAAGTGAAAAGCTACTTAAAATAAATTTCAGTTGTGTTTAACAGAGATATACTTGCCACTCAAGCATAAGTACAGAATTTTATTTCTTACCACCAAGTAATCTGTGACATATACAACATCTGAAATCTCAGAAAACTAGTATTTAATTTCCAATTTTTAGTTGCAAGTTCTATGCATGATCAGTTTACATACGCGTTAAGAGTTTCATGCCTTCACATTACCTAGAAAAATTTGTTAAAGGATTCCAATTCAGGGTGTTAAAACACCAATATTATAATCTGTTATCAAATTGATGCTAAACACCAACTTAAAACCATTTAGGTATTTGAACTTAACGCCGGACGGTGGTCCAACCATCTTCATCTGTTTCGTTTTTAATGCGTCGAAGAGCTTCCCGGTCTTTTTCTGTTCTCCAAGCAGCTTTCTCCTTCTCACCATCTTTTTCTCGCTCTTTTGAAACAGAAGATGGAGTAGGAGGAGCAGCAGCAGGTGGGGGTGGTCTTCGAACAGGTTCCTGTTCTTCACGTTCTTCCTTTTTCTCATCACGTCTCCATGAGCTCACTGCAAAACGAACAAGGGTGATGGGTCTCATTTCTTGCCATGTATGATAACACTGTACAACAATGATTTTGCTACTGGGAACAACACATGTGATTTACATGATATCAAGTGTGCTGATTCCAAATCTGAACTCAAACTTTGCCTATCATGTGCAGATTTTAAGTTACAGTCATACCTCACATAACAAATTTAATTCGCTCTGCGATTTTGCTCGCTATGCGAAAAATTCACTATGTGATTCTGACTCGCATAACAAATTTTTCGCTATGCGAGTCGGACTTTTCCCTATGGAAAAACTCGCATAACGAGCATTATGCGAGTTTTTCCATAGGGAAAATTCCGACTCGCATAGTGAAAAATTCGTTATGCGAGTCAGACTGCTTAGCGAAAAAACTTGCTCGTTATGCGAGTTTTTCGCTAAGCGAAACACTCGTTATGCAAGGTTTGACTGTATAGGTGTGCTATAGCTATTCAAATGGTATTGGTATTTTCACATGGGAACATGACGTCCAAAATAGGTATACAAGGCGAAATGGATCAAGGCCTTGTCTCTAGTGCGAAACCATCTTATTAGATAGCACAGCTAGGCCATAGTGAGTATGTTTTGAGCTAAAGTTGAGAAGACACAGCTCTTTAATAAACCAGACAAATTTTGCTATATTTGTGACAAATATACCCCGTGTGATCAATGCAAGAAGCTAACCAAGAGGATGAGATTTGCTAACTTAAGATCCTGACGTCCTAGGCAGAATTTGGATTCAGCACACTTGATTTAGTATAGGACACATGGATTAGACCAAGTAGCAGACAATATTATTTTTTTTTGTGATGCAATGTAATCGAACCCAGAAGAAACAAATAAATTATGTTGAAACCCAAAAGAATCTTAAGGCAAATCACAAGAAACAAACATAATTCTATCATATGATTTGCTGCATTATATTAACTTACAGTTCTAAAACTGAGCTTTTTTATTTGAAAAGAAAGGTAATCAAGTATTAATATCTTGGGAAACAACTATATAATGAGAAGTAAATAGGAATTACACATTTGATTAGCAAATACACTTTGGAATTACAACCAGTCACAGAGATGTCTACCAATGTGTGGACTCCTCACTGAATAACAACTCCAAGGTATGGTATGGAAAAATACTTTTTCAAGCCATCAGTATCTAAAAATTGAGCCGATGTAGCTGGTTCACACCTAAAAGATATACACTTTACACAGCTGGAACTAGAAAAGTACTTTTGAAGTAAAACAGAAAAAATATCTGCATTTAAAAGATAGATCTAGCTCCAAATTGTCTACTCCACAATGGAAGTGCATCCTACTAAGATAATTCCATAAAGAATGCAATTAAATGGCTGAAATTAATGCAAATATACAGGCCATCATTTGGATAAAAGGTAAATCCTAAATGTTTCTGTTCTTCTTCCGTGTCGCGCCAAGACATGAAACTGCCAAAATGAAGACACCTTTTGGTGAATTCATTTTGCAGTTTCTTTGGCCAGACCTAGTGTGAGAAAGGTTAGCTGGCAACACAAGGTTGCCGTTACCAGGGTACAGCCACTTGTGGTTGAAAAATACCACAATCTTCGAGAGGCTCTTTCTGTGGTGTTACATGTGAAGAACACAATGGTGGAACACAAGTCTACCTTCTTCCCTATCTGTCCTAGCAGGTGGTCCTCTTCTTTCCCTTTCTTCACCACGCCGCTCTCTAGTGTCACGACCACGGTCCTCTCTAGTGTCACGACCACCTTTGTCCCATTCATCACGACGACCTGAGTCTCTCCAACTTGAGGTCTCCTCAGCTGGAGCTCTCCTCCAGCCACCACCATCATCCCTTTAGGAATGGAAGCATAGTTTTAGCAGTAAGAAAAAAGTGTTAACTGTAGTCTTTGCCACAAGAGAAATGCAACATAAAATTCAGATTCAGCCAGTTTATCACAACTTGGTTTTAAAATTAAAATAAAAACTATTATTCTTTCTGTACATAACAAAATCACTCAAAAATGTTTGTGTTAACTTAAACTACAAACTCTTTTTGCAACCACCAATATCCTGTTTTAAAAAAACCTTGAAGCTGTGACAGAATTAGCAACAAAAATCAAACCCATCTTACAGATGCTGCTGAGCAACTACGTGTTTCAAATTATTGGTGCCATATATCCCACTGAATTTCATACATGAATTTAAGCAACTTTTTCTTAAGATGTATGAAAAAATATCTTTAGGTAGAAATTTAAAGGCAGATTCTGAAATCCAACCTAGAACGTCGGAAACGGTCTTCCCGATCTGCATCACGATCTTTGTCAAATTCTCGGTCCTTTTCATTCTCATCACGATCTTTATCTCTATCCCATTCACGATCTTCTGACGGTCTAGAGTCTCTTGGAGGCCCCCAACTATCTTCTCGAGCCTTTTCTCGTTCTCTCCATCCACCTGAAAACAGGAAATAGTTTTCTAACTAATCTTATTTGCAAATTTCAACTGTGAAAGAATACAGAGCTTTTCACTTGTGCAAGGTTTTACTCCTCAATGTTATGCAATCATCCTTCACCAGAACAGTATCCTATGCAGGAACAGTACTATTGTATTTAATGGAGTTTGATCCCTATAATTCAGCATGAGTTTCTCTACCTCCATTCAGTTTCCATGTCAATCCTTCTATAAACAAGGAGAAAAAGAGTCCAGCTACACTGCAGGGTCAAATTCCACAAGTGAAGCAGAATACTCTGTTGAATTATGGACATGGAAATCAATTAAATACAAAATATTCCATCCCTAATCCCATATTGCATCCTATACTGTTACAAAAGGTTCCCAGACTTGTCAGGACTGGTTTTGAGGGGCACAGAGAATTGTCATTAGGAAACAGAGATCTCCTTTGTACCAGTTTCAAGTCTGGATCTGAGCTACTGTAACTTTAGTTAGTGGGAACATGGTGTTAATACATACTGGCTAAATGCTCCAGCTAAGAAATTAAGAGATGCTTGGAAAAGTCAACATAAACATTTAATTAAACAAAGGTGCATAAAGCAGATTTTTTTGAACTCCCTGGAAAAAATACATTTTTTAATGTAAAGCAAACATATCTATGAAGGACAACCACTAGAGCTACTAAAGCAAATCTGACTACAGTCATACCTCGCATAACGAATTTAATGAGTTCTGCGAGGCTGCTCGCTATGCGAAAAATTTGCTATGCAAGTCAGACTCGAATAACAAAATTTCGCTATGCAAGTTGGACTTTTCCTTATGGAAAAACTCGCATAATGAGTGTTTCGATGGGGAAAACTCGTATAGCAATTTTTTTTCGCTATTTGAGTTTTCCCTATAGAAACACTCGTTATGTGAGTTTTTCCACAGGGAAAAGTCTGACTCGCATAGCTAAAAATTCGTTATGCAAGTTGGACCGCTTAGCAAAAATCTTGCTCATTATGCGAGTTTTTCGCTAAGCAAAACGCTTATTATGCGAGGTTTGACTGTACAACGTTTAGAACAGGGATTATCAACCTGCGGCCCACAGGCCGGATACAGCCCATGGCACCATTTCGTGTGGCCCTCCACCGCACCAGGAAGTGTCATGTGGTGTAGGAAGGGTGAAATGGCCAAAGCTGTCTGAGGAAGCATGACCCAGCCCTCAACTTAAAAAGACTGAAAACTCCTGGTTTAGAAATTTGGTGTTGTTGAGTGATTAAAAATGCTTTCGCTCTCTGGCTAAGCTTATCTCTATCCAGAAAAGGCAGCTCTTAGAAAGCATGAAAGGCAGCGTGTTTCAAATAGTCACATGTAATTAATTCAGTTATAGCACGGATTTGCAACCTACAGCCTGCAGGCCTAATCTGGTTCATGGTATCAACTAATACGGCCTGTGGTGACACCAGAAACACAAAAAATGTGCCACCCTTTCTCCCACCGGTACCACCACGTGAAGTGATGCAAGTGGTGAAAATGGGCAGAAATGCACCACCCTCGCTACCACTGGAAGTACCGGAAGTGGCAGGAGGGACCACGCCTCCGGCCCGCACATCTGTCTGAGGGAGCGTGGTCCAGCACACAATGGGAAAAGGTTGCAAACCCCTGCCTTAAGATAACTTTATTTCTACTCTCAGCAACCAACGTAGATAGATGTCAATTTGGCACATCTCTATGATACAGAAATAGAAATAACTTAGCTTATTTTTTCAAGACAGATATATATATATATCTATATATAAAATATACATGGCGGGCAGGACTTCACAATGAGTAAGGCAGGTAGTTGCAAAGCTAGAGCAAAGTTCACTGCAAGCCTTGGGCAAGCTGTACAATTCCAGGACACCCCCCGAAGATGGGAATGGTAAAACATTTCTGAGTACTCTATACCTAGAAAATCATAAAAAGGGTCACTATCAGTCAGAATTGACTCGACAGCATGCAATTACTATTATTAATTATGGAATATACAATGCCCATTCTTCAGAAATGCAGAACAAACAGTTCCAATCTGTGTGAATCGGCTTACCAGGTTTAGTTAATGGTCTCCAAGGTCCAGGTCTAGAATCATCTCGTCTAGGACCTCTATCATCATCACCACCACGCCTCAAACCACGATCATCATCACGCCGTGACATTCTGTCATCATCCATTCCACGTCTTGGACCCCTATCTTCATCTGCAGCTCTCCAACTTGGCCTGTCATCGTCCAAGCCACGTCTGGGGGTCCTGTCCTCATCGAAGGCACGCCTGGGGGCCCTGTCCTCATCGAAGCCACGCCTGGGGGTCCTGTCCTCATCGAAGCCACGCCTGGGGGTCCTGTCCTCATCGAAGCCACGCCTGGGGATCCTATCCTCATCGAAGCCACGCCTGGGGGTCCTGTCCTCATCGAAACCACGCCTGGGGGTCCTGTCCTCATCCAAGCCACGCCTTGGGGCCCTGTCATCATCCAAGCCACGCCTGGGAGGCCTGTCATCATCTGTGTTGCGCCAACTTGGTCGGTCATCATCCAGGCCACGCCTGGGTCCCCTGTCGTCGTCCAGGCCACGCCTGGGGGGCCTGTCATCGTCCAGGCCACGCCTGGGGGGCCTGTCATCGTCCAGGCCACGCCTGGGTCCCCTATCATCATCCATGCCGCGCCTGGGTCCCCTGTCGTCATCCATGCCGCGCCAGGGGCCCCTGTCATCATCCAAACCGCGCCTGGGTCCCCTGTCATCATCCAGTCCACGCCTGGGGCCTCTGTCATCATCCAGGCCACGCCTGGGGCCCCTGTCTTCATCCAGGCCACGCTTGGGGCCCTTGTCATCATCCAGGCCACGCCTGGGGCCCCTGTCTTCATCCAGGCCACGCTTGGGGCCCTTGTCATCATCAGGTGATGAACGCCAACTTGTTCTATCATCATCTAGGATTTTCCTAGGACCTTTGTCTTCATCAAGATCATTCTTCATGCCTTTATCATCTGGTGTTTCGTGAGAAGACTTTACCTCTTCTGATGTAGTCTGATTACTCAAATCATCTTTTTGAATAGGTTTTTCATCATCACGTGCCTCTCCACGACGCCATTCTCTATGAAAGTACAAAAAAAATCACAAATGTTGAACATTCAAGTCTTTCAATTGCTAAAAGCAAGCTGAAACACTATTCCTATACACCAGTGGTTCCCAATTAGTGGTAGGCGTACCCCCAGGGGTACGCAAGATTGCATCAAGGGGTATGCGCAGCAATCTCTTAACTAAAATATTAAATCCTTAAAAAAACAATAATGCAATAACAATTGCCAAAAAATTATTCCATTTAATTAAACGATCAGTAGGTAAGTCAATCGTATGCATCAAGCGCTTTCTCCTGCGGTGGTGGTTTTCCCCCCGCCTCCCGCGCCTTGCGTCACCCGATCGCGGCCGCCCCCGTTCCCGCCTATTTGCTCGTCATTGTCAACGTGCACATTTGTCACATTAATGAAACATGTGTTCTCTGTCATTAGAATGTCTTTTGATGATAATAAATATAAAATACACCTGATTTCATTTTTTATTTAACGTTCCTGCAATAAGGGGTACGCGACATTTAACGTTCCTGCAATAAGGGGTATGCAAGTTTGAGGTCTTTCTTGAAGTGGTACGTAGAAAAAAATAATTGGGAACCACTGCTACACACCAATACTATCCAGACTTTGAAGCCCTGCTTGCCCTGGAAGGAAGGGGCCGACCCGCTCATCCCCTTCCTTTCAAAGCAAGCCAGGCTCGAGGCTTCGAAGTCCTACTTGATTTGAAAGGAAGGGGGGCAACCCACTCATCCCCTTCCTTTCAAAGCAAGCGGGGCTCAAGGCTCTGAACCCCTACTTCCTCCGAAAGCAACAAGTACAACGGAAAAAATAGGAGGTGCATCGTACAACGAAAATTTTCATTGTACGACGCACCCATTTGTTCCAAAATCCTCTTCATTGTACTATATTTTTCGTTGTACGATGCAGCATTAGTTATACAGTGTTCCACTGTACTTTATTTTACTTCTTATGCCCTCCTTTTTTGTCATCATAGCTTCTATATTGTACATCTGCATGCAGACATATGTCCCGTTTTACTAGCTGTATGTAATTCACTCTGGGAAATGTTTTGGGTGAAGAGGAAGGATTAAATTATTTTTAACATGTAAATTACCGGTAAATACACAGGCAGGAAAGTTTATCTGAATAAACACCACAGCAATATTACAAAGGCTATAAAAGCTAGTAACTCATTTTTTAAACCTAAAATTACACACAATATAAGTAATGTTTCATGTGTAAAGCCTAGGGGAGGGGGAGACCACTACTTTTCAAGAGTTAAAGAACTTTCATGAGTAATTATACTAATTTAAAAAACTATAAATGAACATCATTACCAAGAACAGAAAAGGCAACATCTGAGGGTCCCAGGGTCAGAAGTGGCCAAAATGGAATTTAAAAAAAACACAAGATGATCAAATATGTGCTAGTTTGGGGAAGGAAGACTGGAGTGGGCTACTGCTAGAGTCCTTTGTTTGCAAAGGGGAGAATTAGGATTTTTGCTGTTTGAAATTTAGCATGCTCCGGAGAAGCCACTAGATGGCACTGATGGAAATGTAACAAATATGCTTTGAAAATTTATAAAAATCAGCTCTGAAGCACACTAAAAAACTAAAACAACTTGTTTTTCTGTTCCAATCTCTTTCTAAAGTGCACTTTGGAATTTTTCACTGTGTTTTTGCCACTTTAGAAGGAGTTTTGAATAGAAAAACTGTGGGTTTTTTTCTTTTCTAATCTCCGTAACATTTTTAAAATTTTCAATGCATTCCTATGGGAAATCGTGCTTTGCATTACAGAAAAATTGCGTTACAGAAAACGTCCCGGAATAGAGTAATTCCATAACCGGTGCTTCCACTGTATTTTGTTCGATTTTTATTCTGGTCTACCTGATGATATATTTATCCGCTTTTTTGCTGCACACATATTCAGAGTCTTTGGCACCACATAATCTGTAAACCACACTTCTTTCAAAATGAAAATTGTGACATCAAAGTATAGGTCAAGACTTAGAGATGAACATTTACATGACCTAGCTATAATGCCTAGCTATAATGCCTGGTTTTTAATGCTAAGTTTTTAAGCTTCTTTTAAAACTTTTAATTTCTAAATTGGTTTTAAATTGTTGTCTTGATGATTGTGTTGGGAATCGCCCTGGGTCCCTTCGGGGAGTAGGGCGATAAACAAATTTTAAAAAAATAAATAAAATAAATAAATGACATTTTAAGGGTGTCTGTCACAAACCTTGAATTGGACATTAAGGCCTTGGCTAACACAAAATATCCATAAAAATCACACTGACTGGGTAAGCACATGTAGCTAGATAAAAGGATTCCACAGTAAAATATTGTTCAAAAATGGATTGCATTCCAGTTAACATTTCTTCACTGACCTCTGAATGTTTACTTTTGATCTAAATCAACAGGCTAATAATTTTGTTACATTTTGATTTAAGCTGTGACCATCTATTGACATTGGGCATACTTATGTCCCAGAAGGAAGGTGACTGTGCAGTTAAGTCACACTAGAGCAGGCCCACTGAAAGAGCAGAGATTTGGTACATCAACAACTTTGTAAACTCTGCTGATTCAAATGGGCCTACTCTAATTTCAACTTATGATAAAATAGGTTTAAAGTAGAATAGGCCCATTTGAATCAACAGCAGTTGCATAGAAGTTGACTCATCAAATCACTACTGATGTAACTGCCTATTATAGTGCAATTTACTATGCGAAGCTACTTTCAATAACTGTTTTTAGATGACATCGTATGTTTGCATAGTAGTAGGTCCCTCTGGTTAATGCTTTCTTAGTTATACTACTAGAATTATGACAACAACAACAACCACTACCATCTAAGAAGTGCAGAACTGGAAAGGACTCTATGGGTAATTGAATCCAGTCTCTGACAAGATACCTAAACCACTGAACTACCCAACTATGCTTGCTTTGCTTGTGCTTTTGTGAAATCTTCTATTTTTGTGTATTCAGCTTTTATGACATCTATGCTACATACCATGGAATATGGCTGTTGTCATAGCTCAGTGGTTTAGGTATCTGGCTACAGAGCCAGGCATTGCAAAACTGATTCCCCACAGTGCCTTGCGTGAGAGGAGCCAGACTGTGTAGTCATGGGTAAGCTACACAGTCCCAAGGTACCACCAGAAGGGAATGTTAAACCAGTTTTGTGTATTCTCTACATAGTAACCCTGGAAAAGGTAACCATAATCCAGAATTGACTTGATAGCATAACATTAATACTTACTATTATACCACACATATTTTCTGGCTTTTTCTTTACAGACTCAGGAAAAACCAACAGTTTGAACTAAGAAGCCATCAGTGGCTGGGCAGGACAGAGGTACACACTTGGAATTAAGAAACATTTATAAAACATCAAGAACATGAATAATTAATATCACAGGATCTCAAATTATCAAAAAAAAAGTCTCCTTAGGTTGCACAAATAAATATCAAAGAGAGGGGAAAAGTGAGGGAAATAAAAATGGCAGATTTCCACAAATGGATTTATTTATTTATTTAGATTTATTATCCCGCCCCAATCAGGAGAACCTGACTCTAGGCGGCTTGTTCAGAATGAAAATGCATGCTAGACATTTAATTGGGGTGGAAAAGTTGTTTCAGACACAGAATACTTTGACTTTGAATGTATGCAAGTTCGTTGGTCCGGCCCGGAGAGTGAGCCCAGCTGCTGCGCGGCGCGGGCGGGCGGCTATAAGACCTGCCGCCTCCCCCCCCCAACGAACTTCAGCTCCTCGTCCGGTCCGGCCCGGAGAGTGAGCCCAGCTGCTGCGCGGCATGGGCGGGCGGCTATAAGACCTGCCGCCTCCCCCCCCCCCCCCCCACGAACTTCAGCTCGTCCGGTCCGGCCCGGAGAGTGAGCCCAGCTGCTGCGCGGGCGGGCGGCTATAAGACCTGCCGCCTCCCCCCCCCCAACGAACTTCAGCTCCTCGTCCGGTCCGGCCCGGAGAGTGAGCCCAGCTGCTGCGCAGCGCGGGCGGGCGGCTATAAGACCTGCCGCCCCCCGCCCCCCCAACGAACTTCAGCTCCTCATCCGGTCCGGCCCGGAGAGTGAGCCCAGCTGCTGCGCAGCGCGGGCGGGCGGCTATAAGACCTGCCACCGCCCTCCGCCCCCCAACGAACTTCAGCTCCTCGTCCGGTATGGCCCGGTGAGCCCAGCTGCTGCGCGGCGCGGGCGGGCAGCTATAAGACCTGCCGCCGCCGCCGCCGCCCCCCGCCCCCCAACAAACTTCAACTCCTCATCCAGTCCAGCTCGGAGAGTGAGCCCAGCTGCTGCGCGGCGCGGGCGGGCGGCTAGAAGACCTGCCGCCTCCCCCCCAACGAACTTCGGCTCCTCGTCCGGTCCGGCCCGGAGAGTGAGAGACGCCAGTCCCGCTATTACCGCCACAGCTGAACCACGGCCAGCCACTCCCCAGTTAAATGTATATTTATTAATTGAAATATTTATAAGGGATGAGGACTTTCCCTATTGCTTTGTACTGTATATCCATGATTGTTTTTTGTATTTCTTTGACTGTACTGTATTTATATATATATATTATTATTTTTTATGAAGGTCTTGTCGACCACATTGATTGTATTATACTTGTTATATTGTATGTATATTATGTTTTCTGTTGTAACATTGTTAGCCGCTCTGGGTTGCTTCGGCAAGGAGAGCGGCATATAAATTTGAATTTAATAATAATAATAATAATAATAATAATAATAATAATAATAATAATAATAATAATAATAATAATAATAATAATAATAATAATAATAATAATAATAATAATAATAATAATAATAATAATAATAATAATAATGCACAGTTGAGTGCAGCATTGGTGCTAATTTCTACCACTACCTAAGGGATTTTGAAGACTGTTCCAATATTCATTCTTGCATAGAGCACCCAAATGTTGAGAGAAATATTAATTAACTGTAGATGATTTTAAGCATTATTTCACAAGGTACCTTTCTGGTGGTTGGCGCCTCCATTCTGATTCTGGCTCAGCACTTCTTCTCCAGGTACTTTCACTATCTCGATCACCCCAACGGGATTCCTACATTTAAATAGGAACACACACCAAAAACATCCTCAGACCCACTGTGATATTAGATCGATTTCATGTTTTCATTTTAAACATCTGGCTCGTGGGCCTAATTGGCTCCCTGCATATAATTAATGTGGCCCATGGTGAGCACCAGGGCTTCACCGCGGACCGCCACCCCCACACATGCAGTGGTGGCGGCAGAGGCCGCGACTGTGCTTTTTCCAGGCTGCTCTGAGCAGCCTCTCACTCGATTCTTTCCCCTCAGCAGCTTGTGCTGAAGCCGATCGCTACTTGAGGGAAATTTTCGGAGCCTCCTACAAGGCAAAATTCACGATGCTAAGAGAGCCCCCTGGCACGCTCGCAATGACGGAGTTCTTAACTGTGATTTTTAATATATGCTTTCTGCTGCTAATGTAAAAAAAATGAAATTTTGAAAAAAGTCGTAACTTCAATGTATCAGGATACTAGTAACAGTGGTTACCTTCCTTGAAAGTGGATCATCAAGATGTTTCCTCTCCTCCTCTCGACGACGTTCTCTCTCTTCAATCTCCAGTTCTCTTTGTCGCTTCTTTCTCTCCACCTCTTCTAATTTACGGACACGTTCTTCATACTCACGTGTTTCTTGTTCACGTTTTTCACGTTCAATGCGTTCTTTTTCTTCTTGCTCTGCTCAAATAATTCAAGTAGATAAACAGGGTAACATTCCATTTTTGCTTTGAAAAGGCAACCATTCCTTCCATGCTTATTCATTCTGCATAAACATTTCATGCAAGCAAAATCTAGTTATTTTCATTCACTATAAACTCATGCAGTCACACCACACCTCAGAGGAGCAAAGCTCTTCATGTACTATTTGGGATACATTAAGACAATACAAGTAAGAATGAACTGTCGGCATGTCCAGGTGCATTTTACTTCCGCTTCCAGGAGAGACACGGGTGGCATGGGCCAGATGATTTGATGTCAGGGGCCGGAACCAGCCCACAGGCCAGTCTGGCCACCCTTGGTTTAAGTAGAGAAAATGGCAACCTAAAATCTCTCCCCCTATTGCAAAACATATTACAAGACACATTTTACTTCCACTTCTGGTGGGAGGAACCACAGGACCGGCCCACTGAATGTGACTGGCCTGCAGCCCGAAAAGTTTGGGCACCCCAAGATATCCTTTCAATAACAGCCTCCTATCATGTACCTTTAAGCATCTTTTCCTCTTTCAATCGTCGTTCTTCCTCCTCTTTCCCCTGATAATAAGCAATACGTCTTTCCTCTTTCCGCTGCCTCTTCCGTTCTTCTAAGCGGTTACGCTTTTCCTCTGCTAGTCTTTCTTCAAACTGCTTAAGCTTTTCCTAAAATAGGCATATATGTACACATGAATTGTAAGTCTAACGTTACAAGTAATCTACAAACCAGCAGTCAGACACGGATGTTGAAGTACCTGGACAGTCAGACCAAATGCTATAGTCTCCAGATTCACATTTTGTAGCAGAATTCATGTAAAACTAATTCAACAAGATAGATAATTTATGACAATGTTACCTGAAAAATTGTAAACAATGCCCTCAAGTTTCAGCTGCCACACAATTATTGCTTTACAAACAACAAATAAGAACAAAAATTATCCCACTAAATCATTTGCTTTTGCCTTTAGATTACTTTTCTGTCAAGCAAATGTAACATTTTATCATTTTCTGGAGAGCCATGAAGACAAGTAACAAAACTGACACATTCTGGTATTTAGCAGCTTGGCATTTCAGGACAGGGATTCTCAGGTAGGTTCAGAAAATATAATATGTGTACAGTAATACATCGGATAACGTTACGACTTGGTTCCACAAGTTTTAACGTTATGCGATTTTCAGCATTATCCGATGCTCTTGCTGCCTTGGCAACCATTCCTCTCCATTTTCTGATCTCTTGCATTGGTGCTCGGCTGCCTCTGCCTGCCATGAGGCATAGCTCTATGTTCCGCAATCAGCTGGTCAAGCCTGGCTCAGTTGGAGCAAAGAGCAGTTAGGCTGACTCCACATGGGCAAGGATCGTGCACGCTACCCTTCCCCCCAAATTTGTTGTCGTTATGCGGTTTTAGCGTTATCCGGTGCAATCGTTATCCGGGGTATTACTGTATATTTAATCCTTCCACTAATCCTAATCCTGTTACTAACATTCAATACTTTGGAATTCCAAGGGGAGTATAAAATATCAAGAACATCATCATCATTGTCATTTTTGATTTATATGCCACCCTACTCGGTAAAACCGCGTCAGGGCGGCTCACAACATACAATCGAATACAATGTTACAATTCAATAGAACAGCATAATGTCACAGTATAATCAGATATCGTACATCAATAATTCAAAACAATATCATAAAATACCATACAATAAAATAGAGTCCCAATATACGTCATAAGGTTACAAAAATATTATGAAACTTCATTGGATCCATGGTTTTATCGACCTAAATTATGATTAGAGAACTATCTAACACTCTAGATGTTTATAACTCAACACAAAGGAGGCTGTTTGCATGGGAAGCTGGTCAATGGCCATACAGGAAAATGTTAAATTTATAATGTTGCAACAACATGCAAATACAGACTAGCATATACAAAGCAAAACCTAGACAGAAGCAATGAATTTTTGTGTTCACACACAGCAAGTACTGTATGTAGAAGATTTTAAAGAAAGCAACGTGCCATGAATGTTCTTGTGTGATAGTACATCTTAAACTAGTTGGCCAAAATTTATTAGTCTCCATGTACAACTTTAACAACTTGAAACAACTACTTGTGGCTAACTGTCAAGGTGGCAGAACATGTCTTCCTCACAATGCTTGGTTAAGCATCTGACTGCAAAACAAAGATGCACTCCAGAACCCCAGCAATTACCCACAGAAAGCTAAGTCAACCTTCAGCTGACACCAGCAAGATTCTAACCTTTGTATTCTAACTTCTAGATTAAAACCTACATTTCTAATTGTTTAAAATTATATTATTTCATTGACCCTCTCAGGATTAAACATCCTCCTACTGTTAATATTTGGAGCTAACTATAAAGTTAAAGGTTGCCCTTGCTTGAAAGCCAGTCGTCTCCGACTCTAAGGTTCAGTGCATATCTGTTTATAGCCCAAGATCCAGCACTGTCTGTGTCTGCATTAGTTTCCATGGACATATTGCAGAACACTGTTTACCTTCCCACTAAAGTGATACCTATTTATCTACTTGTATTTTATTTATTTATTTTTTGCTTTCAAACTGTTAGATTGGCAGGAGCTGGGACAGAGTCAGGAGCTCACTCTGTGATGCAGTACTCAGGCCTCGAACTGCTGACCTACCAAGCTTCCAGCCATTAAGTTCAGCATCTTAACCACTAAGCGAACTACATCAGAGTTCTATTCTGCGTCTTGTTTATCCAAAGGAACTAAGTTACAAAAATGATTTACTTTTTCCCCTTCTGCAAATACATGCATAAACAAATATTTTCACAGTATGCAATGTAAGGAATACTACTAAAACTGGTAACCAGAAATTTCCCAGAATTTTCTGGATAGTTACATGAGTTGTAACTGAGCAAGTATTTAACTGGAATATGTTACAAGCATTTATAACAATCAATCAGATTTTACTTGTGATGTGTTTGTTTTGGGATCCTAAGCTGTAGAGAGATGCAGAAGAAGATAATTTGAAATTTAATTGATTTTGGGTGCATGGAGGCATGTGCAAAATAGAGTGGTGGGGTTATGTAAAGTGAGCATAATTTTCTAACAGGAGCAAACCTACATGTGTATGTATGAACTACATAAAAAACTGATTTACCAAATAAACGGATCTTCTTGCTGTTTTGAGGTTAGTTACAAAAAGCTCACGGTCCTGTAGCATCCTTGATAGTCTTTTCTTATGCTCAAGAGCCTTTTCTCGTTCCACCTGCATGTTTGTGATCTGAAATATGTGCAAAATACAAGAGAACATTAATCCAATCTAACCTGTTCCTAATATTTTGAATATGTTTAATAGCTTCAAATGCCTTTCCTTTTTTGAAACACCAGTAATATCAGGAATGTGGCAAGCTAGTTCAACATTGGATAAAACCACCAGCAAGCCGATTATTTCTTCTACAATAGTATATGAAGTGCTTCATTACAGTAGTGATGCTACTTTACAATTCCTTGATAAATGTTTTAAAAGATTCTAGCTTTTAAAGAACTGGAACAGCGATAAAGCATTCAACTGAACTGGAAATATTATGTTCACCATCAATTAAATAATTTTTCCAAATGTAACATTTGTACTCTCTTGACTACAGAACTAGCAAAGTAACAAAGACTGGGATCACTTGACTACACTGGTTCTAAACACCATTTAAGGGTGGCCCTTAAGTCCCTACCCATTCATATATCTTGTATATCCAGTGTAGATGTGTGCTGTCTCTCATTCTTACTGCATAATATTATGTGACGCCATGTTTTGTGAGACAATTCCCTCAACATAGCAGGGGTTATTGTTCCAAACGCCACAGTAACAGCTGCCTTTCACGTTATTCAGACACAAAGAGAGGACTACGCTGGAAGAGGGAGGGAGCACTCCCATTAGGCTGGTGGGCAGAGGGGTGGGATAAACTGTGGTGGGAGGAAGAAGCGATCCCATTGGCTTGCTGGGCAGAGGGGTGGGGCAAATCATGAGGAGACAATGCAAGTGCCCACGGAAAGGACGGTTAGGGACTTACAGGTCAGGTAGGGACTTATGGTTCACCCTTTAAAAAACATTACTAAATACATTGCCTACATGGAGAAACAAAATTATAATAAGAGGAGTCTCTTATTTCTACAAAATGGAAAAGAAAAAATATTAATAAAATTACTTTTATTCCAAGTTCTCTCAAAAACCTTACCCTTTCTTCTTCTTGCTGTTCCCAAAGATCCATATCTCTGATTCTCTGCTCTTCATAGGCAGTCTTAATCAATGGTATTTCTTCTAAGCGTTTTGCTCGTTCAAAATGATCTATCTAAATAAAACAGAAATATTCATTTTTCTAATTAAAATGCAAAATTAAAAACATTATTTATTAGGTAAGCATTACTATCTTTTTCATATACCTTCTTCTCCTGATTCTTCAAACGCTCTTGGAGTTCCTTTTTTTCTTTTTCCAGTTGTTCAACTTGCTTCGCCATAATAAAGTCTGGGTCCAATTCTTCAAGATCCTACAACGAGACAATCGCGTTAATGCTATTTTAAAGTATTCCACGGTTTTTCCACCTGATGAAAATTTACATTTTCTCAATCCTTTGGGACATTTTTCAAATCTTTTAATATTCAGAAAATGACTACAATCATTCCAATACACTTATGGAAATACAGGTACCACTAAACTCTGGAAAGTTATTCAAGACGAGATAAAGGTGTGTTGAACTCACTTATAAATCAGGTTTTTTTAGCCTAGTCACACTTTCAGTCTTGCCATGAACACCTAGGGAGCACTCATGGCTTGAAGTTATTTTCATCTGGTAAGACTTGGTGTGCCAGCTATAGCCATTCAGATATAGAAATGCTTAGCCAGTTATTCCTTGCTCTGATAATACAGATAAGAGCAAGACTAGGAGTCCCCTCTGCCTCTGATGACAAGTCAAAAGAACTATTAACTACTCAAAAGAAAACAGTGTGTTTCTTACTTCAATATCAATATCTTTGAAAGCTTTGGCCCCCAGCTCAGTCTTCTTGATTTGCTCCAAACGTTCACGAACAGTTTTCTTTTTGATTTGCTCATGTTCCTGCAGAATGCGCTCTTTTTCTCTCTCTTTTGCCTCTTGCCGCAATCTCTCTTCTTCAGCTTTGCGAACCTTTTGGAGTTCAGCTTCACGCTGTTCCAACTCTTCCTTCTCACGCTGAATGTTCAGACTTTCCAGACGTTCTTTCCGTTCCTCAATAGTCTGACGGCGAGTAAGAATGCGCTGATGTTCTTTCTTTGAATTTTTTAAGTAAGCTGTAACAGCCTGTTGGCGTTGCTCTTCCTTTTCTAGCTGCATAGAAATTAAAGACACAATGCAATTTTTAAAATACAAACACCAAGTGGCAAAACCACTGCTGAATTCCACAGACAACTAATGTAGTTTTTTGTGGTGTGCTCATTGCTGATTTTTATGCCAGATTAAACAATAGCAAGACATATTCAAGAAAGAAGAAATGTTTTAACATTTATTTAAGACTGAAAAATCAAAGGGAATGGCCTTCAAAGAAACTAGAACATGCGCCAATAAACTTGTCAAATCAAATTACAATACACAAATGACCGGTGTGCCAATTTAAGGGCCAATGTTCTCATACCCACAGAAACTCAAACAACACTATCTAGAAATGATAATGAATGTAAAGTAGGGCTGTGGTGGCTCAGTGGTTAAGAAGCTCGCCTTGTTAGCAAGAAGACTAGCAAGTCGTCGGCAGTTCAAGACTCGGGTAGTGCATGACAGATTGAGCACTTGTCTCTGTCCCAGCTCTTGCCAATCTAGCAGGTTGAAAGCAATAAATTGCAAGTAGATAAATAGAGACTACTTTGGTGGTTGTGGGAAATCTTGGGGACATGAAAGGAGCCTCATTTGGGCATCCCGAACAGACCTCCTCCAATAAATTTTTTTTCAACCCAGAATAATTTCTGATACAAAATTATAATGAATGTAAACATAATTTCCTACATTTTAGTAACTATTTCTCTATGGAATTAATCACACACAAAAATAAGCTGTGGGAATTCATTTTAGATGCATTGAGAAATGTCAAAATGGAATCAGTACTTTTTATCAGTATGCAACCCCACCCCAAGAACAAAATAACCGACATGCACACACAAAACCCTGCTTACATATTAATCGCCATATACTGTATATTTACTTTTATTTTATGAAAAGTCAAAAAATGTAATGTCAGGAAGTGAAACTAAAATGCCAACTTGAAAACAAAAGTTTAATTATCCAATAAGGTGTCTTTTAATCATTTAATTTCTTCATATATTCCTCCTAATCTGCTAAAGCCAGGCACACACACACAAAAAACCTCAGTGTTAGCCACAATGCTCTGGCTAAATTCAATGCCATTCACTCCTTTCACACCCCTCTGCTAGTAACAAAGTCCCACCACTTTTGCTCTGCAGAAATTGCAACTGCAAAGGACTGTCATGAATGAAGACAATAAAACATTCTGCATATGTTCCACTGACAATTCTTAGGTAACTGAACGTACGATCAGTCACATTTCTTGCATCTTAGTGTAACTGCAATACTAAAGACTTCAGACCTGTTATAAGCACACCAAAGATTCCCAAGAAGGATCAGTATTTTTTAATGGTATAGCTAAAGCTAATGACTTACCAACAAGTGAGGTGGTTTAATCACTTGAAGAGCCTTTGCAAGAGCTGAAGACATTGCTGTCAACTGATTCCTAATCTGCTCTGAAGGCATGCTTTGTAGCTGAGGTCCAAGAGGAGCATCTTCTCGGGTACAATAATTCAAATCTGATCCAAAACTCAATGTTCGAGTTGTGTGATCAATACGAACCTTTTAAAGTGAAAGAAAAAAACCCAGCAGATTATTAAATCCTGAGGTTATGTGGAACATTTATCATTTTTACTCTTTTCATAAATGTTCTCTAATCAATTATTATCAGTTTTATATTATTGCTACTAAACCCTGAGACTAACAGTGGCTAGAATCCTGTTGATGTCATTCCTACTGAGCATGCAGATCTGTGCAGAAAGATACTGATCAAAATAAAAGATTTCTGAAGAATTCTTCTGAAATGAAATTATTATGTGCAAGAAAAATTAAAATTAGTTGAAAATTATTTCCATTCTACTGAAAACCTCTTGCCTAAAGAAGTATTAGATTATTATTATTATTATTATATTCAAATTTATATGCCGCCCTCCTTGCCGAAGCAACTCAGATGTTCAGATTAGACGTCTCATTCATGAATCACAAATACAGTAATACCCCGCATAACATTAAAACTTGGTTCCACAAGCTTTAGAGTCATGCGGTTTTTAACGTTGTGCAATAAATTTATTGCACAACATTAAAGGTGTCCCAAAGCCTATAGGGCTGGTCTCCACCTGGGAAGCGCTTTCCCAGGTGGAGAGCAGCCATGTGGGCTTTGGGTCTACAGAGGTGTCTCCATAGATCCAAGTGTCCAATCCCCCGGTTCCCTTTCTGAGGAGGCAGGCGAGCAGGCACCTATGGAGATCGAAGTTCCAAAGCCTTCAGGGTTGGTCTCCGCCTGGAAGGCGCTTCCCAGATGGAGATCAGCCCTTGCTTTCGCTGTTTCAAGGCAAGTCTCAAAACAGCGAGGATACCTCCGTAGACCCAAGCTCCAAAGCCCGCAGGACTGCTCTCCACCTGGGAAGCTGCTTCCTAGGTGGAGGCCAGCCCTGTGGGCTTTGGGGCAGAGATCCCCGGATGAAATCTGAGGGGGAAATGTGATGCATCACACGTTAACTTAACGTGCGGCACATTTTCCTCAGATTTCCTAATGTTATCCGGTTTTAATGTTGTGCGATGCACACATTATCCAGGGTATTACTGTATAAGCATAAAACAGCACTAGGAAAAAAAGTGATTCTAAAAGAAAAGATGCAATCTATTTTTAAGGCACCATCTAATAACTGGCATTTCACTTTTCATCTAGAACAGAATGCCTGTTCTATGACACAGCTTGGCATTTGCAGTACTTATTAACCACCTGTATTACAAACAATGTTTTATGAATCTACCATCAAATTAACAGGTAGCATATAATAATTGATCTATCATCAATGTTATCACTTCTAACAGAAAGGTAGTTTTCTAAATTCCAGCAGCCAACTTGCAAGAGAACAGAACGTACTCCACAAAAGAGAGTAATTTTAATGTTTAACAGGCAAAAGTCATATTTGCATTAAGCTATGAATGTATATATAAAGGCTTGAAATGCTACTGTGGTGCTTACCTGTAAATCACAATGTCTAGCTGCATCTACTATTGCACGTTCTAGTTGGAAAGCATCCACAAAAGGAACCAAAGTAGTGAGACGAGAAAATTCAATGCCTTGGTAAATCTGAGCCACCTGCATAACACATGAATATTTAACTGCTTTCAAACAATTCTTTTAAATATTGGGAGAATAAAGACTGGTACTAAAAATTCTGGACCACTTAATCAACAGTACAGCTACCTTTCTATTTACAAAAAAACATAGTATTTTTTACCACTATTTATTCAACTGAACTGTTTACTGCTGAGCAACAGTCATGTATGAAGGAGACTGGCAGCAATCACTATGTATAGTAAAGCTGCTAATTAGCCTTCAAGGTTCCTTTAGCACAGCAGAAATAACACTGATTACCAATGCAGGTAGCAGGTCAATGAAATGTGCATTAGACACATCTAGAATAAGCAAAACAAAAAGCATTTCAGTAACTAGGTATCTCAGATTGAACTCCACAACTAGATAAAGCTTATTTACCTCCTACAGCTTTTTAAAAAGCAACACAGTCTTTCAATTGGTTTATGATATTTAAATTAGGATAGAAATACTACACAATAATTTTTTAAATTTTTAAATTATTATTAATTAAAGAGATTTAATGGTTTCAATAGTGATTCAGGAGAATGGTTATATCATGTGAAAATTGATCTAAGAGAAACAACTGATGTAACATGTAATGAATTACGTTTTATACATATATTTTTTCTTATTTCTATTCCTAATTTTTTCAGTTAAATTTGAAAATTTAATAAAAATTAATTTAACAAAAAGAAATACTACTCAAATAATAAAAGGATAAATGTGGTGGTAGGCCCCCTCACCCGATTTATACATATTCACTGTATCATGTATACAATGCCAACAAATGCATATTAACTAGGGATGCTATGCAGAACCTTAGTTATGCAGGTTTCCTATTGCACCCATTTGTAAGCAGCCAGAGAGCATTCAAACAGTATTATGGACTTGGGGAAAATGGGGAAGAGGGATTTTTATGGCAAACCACACACCCTCCTACTCATGTTCTCTTTTACAACAATAATTCACTGATGTGACATTATCCAAAGTGGCAATAGTAGCTACCACAACACTCCTTGTAATTAACTTCTGTTAATTACAGGGAAGAACTATGTAGTTATGTTACTTTGTTACTAAGCAAAAGAAAAAAGAACAGGGAAGGAACTTTCAGATTTGCAGCACTCCCAGATTTCATTGAGAATTTCTCCAAGCAAATTTCTAGGAGGTACATCCAAAAACCAGAAGTCTACAGACTGGCTTTACCTACGAGATGCCACCATCTGTATGATTCTCCTTTCCAAATAAAAAATAAATTAAAATTTAAAAAACTGCCCAGGGTTTTCTGAGTGTTGCAAATGAGTAGATCTTTAGGAGGTTTCCTTTATGGAGCCTAATTGGCAGTGAGACAACTCCTTCCACAAAGCCACTTTATATTCCAGACTATAGGCAAGAGAAGGTTGAACTCTGAGCTTTTTATGATCAGTCCAAGATATCCTTATACACTTGCAAATAAAATACTCATCTCTTGTTGGTTTCATTATCACCTGATATAGACAAACCAAAAAAATCTCAAAGCAATTCACTGTTTAATGAATTTAAGAATTTAGGAAGATTTACTGAAAAAAATGCATTCTGTTTCAAAACGTTTTGGAATGATACCTGCTGAAGCAGTCTAAGGATGGTGTTGTTTTGCAGATGAGGAATATACAGCTGCAGCTCAGGCTCCTTTTCAGACTGGTCTCTTATCCAGTTTAAAACCTATACAGAACAACAAATACAGGCCATATAATTGATAAACATCAATTACCCAAAGTGAAGTTGCAAACGCTGGTATAACTGGTATAAATGTGGATTCTGGAAAATAAAACTTTCAGAACTAGATACCATATATATATTTGATTTCCCAGAAAATCAGAATATTTGTTGACAAGCGATACATGTTTTTAATTTGAAATGCAAGTGACTTGTATAAACATTCAACATAGTAGCATGTTCGTTAAGACATACACAATAACACTCCTACAACTGAAAAATAATACAATCTAAAACACTTATTTTAATATCAAGCATTCCCACACTCAGTAATCCATACATTATTTAATTCAATGATTAATGCATTCCTTTTCACCTTTAATGAGGCATATGTCAAGTAAACTACTGTTACAACTGGTGGTATAATATAATCAGTGTAAATCTTGGCAAATAAACTGTCACAAGGTAAGAAGACAGTACAGCTGTACCTCGCTTAAAGAGCATAATGTGTTCCACAGGATTGCTCTTTAGGCGAGTTTGCTCTTTAAGTGAAACACTATTGCAAGTAACCAATTGTGACTTCTGGTGGGGAGGATTGCAAACCCCAATTTATTTGTTAAGCAAGTTTTTGGTTGGTTTTATTTGTTATGCGAAGCGACCATTCAGAGAAAATTCTGCTCTTTAAGTGAGTTACTATCTATGTGAGGCGCTCTTTGTGCGAGGTTTTACTGTATAGACATTTCACATGACTGAGCATACAACGAAAAACCCTGATGTAACTTGAGTTGAGACAATTTGTTGCAGAGATTTACACCAATTCTATTAGTCAAGCAATATGCCCACTTTGGCCAATGTAAATTTTCATTCAGAACATCAGAAACAGGTAGGAATGCTAGTCCATAATACAAACTTGTGGAGGAAGCACATGCTCGATATAGCATTTCACCAGAAACTTCTCTGATAAAGGATTTTACATAATTCTCACAGAAATTACAGTACAATCAAACATAGTAAGTAAGGGCAAGTACGTAAGTAAGTGGGTAAGTAAGTACATAAGCAAGAAACTCATAGTATAATCAAGATAATATGCAACTTTTAAACATTTTTAAAATGTTTACTTTGAAACATTTATTTTAGCAAACTGTAACTACGCATGCTTTTTATTTCTGAATAAAACACGCAAATATGTACCTTGCACACACGACCACATAACTTCAATGGATGGAAATCCACTTCAAGCCAGTTATAAAGCTCCTTTACCTCTGGAACAACATGCTGTACCACATTAAACCTCACCTAGGGGACATGACGGCATTTTTAAAAAATTAACCAAACAATCAGTTAACACTAAATTTATTTCAGATTTGCTTAAACCCAGAATTCAGAATAGATAAAATGAAGGGCTAAGAAACACGGAAGCATACATTTTATACGCAAGCAATGTGACAGAGCGTACATCTGCACAAATTTAATAGCTACAACGCCACTCTTTCATAATGCTGGTCTAAAGTCATTACATCGAAATATGAAGTATGCCCCTTACAGATATATAACAGAAATAGGCAGGCGGGAACTGAAGGAATGAAGCAGCAACTGTGAAGTAAATGAATGAAACATTTAACTTTCATTAGCTTTGTATACTCTGCACATTCTACGTATTCTAAGAGCCCTTGTGGTGCAGTGTTTAAACTTCTGTCAACGAAAACTATGTTCACAATCTGAGTTCAATCCTGATGGGACTCAGAGCTGACTCAGCCTTCCATCTTTCCAAGGTTGGTAAAATGAGTACCCAGAGTGTTGGGGGCAAAATGCTAATTATCTTGTGAACTGCCCAGAGAGTGCACTAAGCACATGGGGCTCTATATAAGTGTAACTGCTATGTTTCTTTCAGCCAAGGATATTGTGACTTTTTGCTCTGATCTATGTTTCCAACAACAATTTGCAAAAAAATAAGGTATAATATAAATAAAATAGCTCACAAAAATCTTATTTACCATGTCGTTAATAAGAGATATCCGTGTAGGTGGGGCCTGGAGGCCCAACAGCGTTGTCAATCGCCGCTGCTTCTCAATAATTATGCCATCCATGTCCAGAAGTCGAGCAATGTCAGTTCGTTCAGGAGTTATTGGAATTGAAAGAGTGGCCAAAAGGACTCTTGTTGACATCCTTTGGAAAGAAGATGGGAAAAAATGAACTTTCAATATTATTCCTTTGGTCATTTTTAATGACCACCTTACTCTCCATTTAACCTGATAAATCTAACATTGCCAAACTTTTTAAGTTTTAAACAGAACTTCCAAACACTCAATATTGTTTCACACCTATGACAAAACCATACATCTGCTCACCTCTGCATCTCCTCCTGTGTAAGATTCTTTCGCATCTCCCTTGAAAAGTGATAAAGACGGTGAAGTGTGGATGCATGAAAGAGTGCATTTCCTGATTTCCAAAACACTGTAGAAACTTTATGATAATAGTTTGCCATCAGCTGGGGCTTGGGTGGTTTTTTGGACAAAGAGAACAGACCATGTATATCTTCCACAGCTTTGAAGGCTTCCTAAAAGGAAATAAGTGCATGTAATACCAAACAGCAGGAAGGAGGATATAAGAAAAGAGTGGTGTTCATTATCGACTTAATTTTTATATGTAGTATATACTGATTACACCAACGTATAAATCAACCATATCAAGTAGTAAATATGCATTAAAATACCGTACATCAAATTGTATTTAACGCTGTGGTACAAAGGTTATATACTCCTTAAGATGAGTGAGAGCTTAATTAATGTGAAAAAGGAAGTTTGGGGGAAGAAACAGATGCTGCAGTCCTGTCTAGTACATACCTGCCACAGTTCCATGCTAATAGCGCTATCCAACTGTACAAGTCTTGTCTCCAAGTGCATTGACTGACTCTCTGGATTGTTGAGATTGATGGCTGTACTTTGATTGTGATGACGCTGGATCTGTCCCAAATGCATTCTTAAATTGTCACAGAGTTTGCGAAACTCAGCCTTACGGGTATATTGCAAACAGAACTTGAAAGCTGGAAAATTATATTTCTAATGTTAAATATAAGAGCAGTCAAGAGACAAACTAAATCTTAAAAGTTATAAATTTCCAAAGCTTTCTAATATCTCAAAACATTGTTATCTTGATGGTGGAGAAGAGTTCACTATCTCCACTCAGTTCCTTCATAGAAAACCAGATATTACTCCAATTGCTATTATTTTAAATTGTATTTTAAGCCGAAGAAGCATTCCGATTTGATTTCAAGGGGGAAATATTCCCTTTATCGGCCCTCAGAAACAACCAATTAGAGTCAAACACTTTTAAATATATTGCTCTTAAACATGATGTATAAGTCTCTTAAAATTTTACCTTGCTGTGCAATATCATGGTAAAGCCGCTCAACTCTAGAATTGTTTCTCAGAAGATCCAAACACTGTCTGTATGATTCCCACAGAAATTTAACCCAAGGGGTCAGAAGTAACCGGTCAGTACGATCCTGGGTATCTTCCCCACTTACAGCACTTAGAAGAACACTACAGTACAAAAATGGGGAAACTGTTAATCTATAGAATTATTTTTCATGTTTCTCTTGCATGAAGTAGCACAAGGAACTATTGAGACCTACTGTCATCCTTTCCATTTGAAAAAGTGGCATGGTATCATTTATGCAATCATTTGCAAGTTGTAAACTGTTATTTGTGATATAATGCTGCCATCTCCTGGTAAAATAAAAAAAGGACTGAGCCCTTGGACTCTATTCTGTCAGATGGGCATCTGTCAATTGAGCAGACCACATGCTAATCAGCTGACTCCAAACTCAACAGATGAGCTGCAGCTCACCACCTAAAACTGATATATAAACCATGCCATTAAAACCCAAATAAGAGGGACATGGAGCAGCAGACTGCACCATGCAGTGGACCACTGTTTGAGTAAATATAATTTGCTTATGCCTTCACTGCATCATTTTATTATGCTTAAATTTGCTGATATTAAAAAAACCACTGACAGCAGTAGTTGTGCTAAGGAATGATTACCAGTTTGTTTTCTGTCTCTTGAAACCTGCACTTTAAACAATAAGTGTGCCTCAATCTGGTTCTTATAACCATTTTGGAGTTAAAGAATAGATTTACTTTTTTATGAGAAATATTTTATCACCAAGAAGAATGCATTATGTATGCAAACTAAAGTTATGCTACAGATTGCCATACAAATGCTTTGCTCTGCTTTATTTTAATAAAAATCTAAGTTTTCATTTTGGAATGTCACTTACTTTCAAGTACGGTAAACAAATAAAGGAACAGATACCCACAAACAGGAACCAAACAATTCCAATGCTTTTGCAAATGTACCTGGTATTTCAGAGCCTCTAAATGTTTTTTTTGTCTTGGTCATAGTAAGATGAACTCGAGAGGAAAATGCATGATGCAATCTGTGTCTTTATGCCAGAGACACATCTCATTCTCTCTCTCTCTCTCTCTCTAAATTTTAGGGTTGCATAGTCTGGGAGCATATTTCACGGTCATGGGAACACATTTTATTTTATCTTACACTGGCTTGCCATAACATTTTACGCTAAAAGATAATCTAAACCAAAGAAAATTGAACCTGATAAACAGTCATAAATTAGGAACTGAGACTGTGAATTAGTTGGGGCAGTTCTTTTTAATATGTACAGTCATTTAAAAATTCAAACTTATTAAAAGGAAAGCCCATTTTTACCTTTCTGGAGTCTGAATATTATCCAGGTCTTCTATATCTAGCACCATCTGCTGGGACTCTTCTTTAGCAGCTTCAGTTTTTTCTTCTGCTAATTTTAAATAAGCCCGAACTACATCCTCCAGTGACTTGATGTTCACCTGTATCAAAATAAGGGCGGCTGGAGTAGTTATTCTTAAAACATAGGAGCAGAATATAGCAAATGTATTGGTGTATTGAGAGCAAATGTGTTCTGCTTTTACTACTCAGGTTCCAGAAGGACCAACTGACATTACAAAAAAATAATAATTATACTGAAGAAATCTGGTTATCTGAATATCACTGTGCTATTTGTGGGCTGAGAAACAACCTCAGAGTGAGGGACAGACAAGCATTTTTTTTTCTAAAACACAAATGTCTTATTACTAAGACAGTGACTCTTGATTTCCTACGATTTCAAGGTTTTACCTGCTGGCAGATGTTCTTGTACTGATATAGCCCTTCCTTTGCCAGGTGGCTCTTGCGAAGGTCCACACAGAGCTCCAAGTACTTTAGCATAATCGGTTCGTGTATCTTTTGCCATGTTCGGTGTTTTTTACTTTTCATAACATCGTAGAGAACATCAAGAGCAGGTTGCTTCTTCCCAACCTCCAGAAATTCTGGGGGGAAAAGTGAATTGGGATACTGTATAAGGATTCACTCTTAAAAATAATAATAATCCAAGAATCTACTTTTAAGTAAACAAACATCTTATGAAAGGAAACCTACAATATCCAAGTTCAGGCTTAGAAAAAGCCACTCCAAGTAGCTTGGTTGAGCTTTTTTTTTAATACACTTGTTTCCTTTATATAATATGATCAATGCAAAGTTTTACATCTCCTCTGTGTTCTGACCTTGCAGTGTAGCTGAGGCTGGGAGAAAGCGACTGGCCTAGCTTCACAAACTGAGCTTGATAGTTTAGTAATGATTTCAAATTAGGTCTCCAAAATTCTAATCCAACATAACTCACACTGCATACACTAGTTTTGTATATATAATGGGGAAAAATCAACTAATCTCTAATCAGAGATATTATTGTATTGCTAAAAGCATACAGTTAAACCTCACATAAAGAGCGTTTCGCTTAAAGAGTAACTCGCTTAAAGAGCATAATTTTTTCTAAACGTTCGCATCGCTTAACAAATAAAACCAACCAAAAACTCGCTTAACAAATAAATTGGGGTTCACAATCCCCCCCCCCCCACAATTGGTCATTTACAATGGTGTTTCGCTTAAAGAGCAAACTCGCTTAAAGAGCAATCCTGTGGAACGCATTATGCTCTTTAAGCGAGGTACAACTGTACAGGTTCCTTGGCCAAAGATTCTGAATCATATTTCTTTTGATTACATACAGATCCTATTTAGTTATAAACCAATAGAGTAGATAGACATAAAAACTAATTTGAAAGAACAGAGTTCCTCCAATCAAGTGACTTATTAGTTATTCTAGTAGATGTATTAAGCATCACCAATTCTGGATTTAACTCAATAAAGTAACGTCTTAATGCACCATGTTTGTTGCAGAAGCATAAAAATCTGAAAATAAGAAAAAATAATTTAAGTCAATGAATCTTTCTCTTTATTGTCATACATCTGTGTGAGCATTAAGTTCATATGTGTTACTTAAGTCAAAACTGAAAACTCTGTCTCCTCAAAATGAGCATAATAAACTATAGGTTTCATAGTAACTTCAAGATCCAACACATTTATTCTTGAATGTAATTTCCAGTACTACTTAGCATTCAAAGTAAGAAATTGTTGTTGTACATTCTATCACTCTAACAAAATAAACTCAGATCAGGCATAGGAACCTACAACATTCCCAAGAATTACAACTACAATTTCCTTCATCTCTGGCCATCCCTGAACCTAACAGTCCTATTCCTTCACCAGTTAAGAGCTGCACAATGGGGGACATGAAAGAAGCTTCATCTGGGTGTCCCCTGCAAAAATCCTTTCAACCCAGAGTAGTCTCTGACACGAAAACAAGCCAGTTAACTCCATTGCTCTTTCTTGTACACTAGTACCTCAGATAACGATGAGACTTGGTTCCACAAATATCGTCATTATCCGGTTTGTAACGCTGAGCGATGCATTGATCACACAAAGTTAAAAAAAAGAGGAAGAGGAAATGGAAGAGGGGAGCGATCAGCCTGCTTCTTTGGAAAGGGCAGTGGGGATTCCATGAGTGGAATTCCCCCCTGCCCTTTCCAAGGGGGCCAGAGAGCCCGAAATGGTCAAAAATCTCTGCTTTTTTCACCCATTTTGGCCTCTCTGACCCCCTCTTGACGGCTCCGAGCAGGTCACATGACCTGATCCGCGCTATTTCCGAAGTTCCCCCACCTCCCTGGAGACTGAGATTTGAATCCCGACATTTTGGCTTGCTGCAGCAGCCAGAGGTGGGGAAACTTCGGAAATAGCAAAAAAGGTTGTTTTTTCCGCCCATTATGGGCTCCCTGACCCCCCACCCCTTGCCGGCTCCAGGGAGGTCAGGGGACCCGATCCAAGCTATTTCCGGAGTTTCCCCACCTCCCTGGAGGCTGTAACAAGCTAAAACGTCAGAATTCGAATCCTGACGTTTTGCCTTTCTGTAGCCTCCAGGGAGGTGGGGGAACTTCCAAAATAGCTCGGATCGGGTCCCCCGACGTCCCTGGAGCCGGCAGGGGTGCCGGAGAGGCCTGCCGGCTCCGGGGTGGTGGTCGGAGTACCCGATCCACAGCTGCAGGGTGGCTGGGGAAGCTGATGGGGACTCCCCATCAGGTTCCCTAGGTACCCACCCCTGCTTCCACAGCTGTGGGCTGGCTGGGGAAGTAGATGGGGGAGCCCCCCATCAGGTTTCCAGCCACCCCACCCTGCCTCTGCAGCTAAAGGGTGGCTGGGAAGCTGAACGAAGAACCCCGTTCAGCTTTCCAGCCACTCCACTGCTACGAATGACTGCATCGGATAATGCTAACAGATCATTATCTGATGAAAAAATTCTTTAGAAATTTTGCATCATTATCAGATTTTAGCATTATATAATGCAGTCATTATCCAAGGTATTACTGTACCTGCATTCACATCTCTCTCTTTCCCCCTCCCTGTAGTTTAAATACAGGGAGGGAAAGAGACACAAGCAGTCTCTGCAACTGCAGTAGGGTCAGGGGGAAAGGCACGTGCTTTTCCCCGACCCTACTGCAGTCGCAGAGACCTCTGCGGGTGGGGGGTGGATTGGATAGTTCTACCCAAACCACCCCACACCCGCAGACCATTGCCTCAGATAACGCTAAGAATAATTATCCAGAATCGTTATATGATGCAAGTTTTTTCCAAAAAACTTGCATCACTATCCGATTCTAGTGTTATCCGATGCAATCGTTATCCGGGGTATTACTGTATTTTGATAATAAATCTAAAATATAAAATAATAATTAATGCAAAGCATTAGATTTCATAATAAGAAATGCTTTACGTACTGTACTCTGGAATCCAGTAACAATGTTACACTTTGCAAGTCTAATCAGCCATGGCCATATTTCAGTAATTAATATTTTCAATTTCTAGGCTCCCTTAGGACCTCTTTGCTCCTGAGGAACACTTTGAGAAATGCAGGACAAAATGGAAATTCTTAAATGTCTGAACACTGCCACTAGTAGCCCCCTTTAATTTTGCTAATACAGTAAAACGCCGGATAACAATTGGATTGAATAACGCTAAAATCGCATAAAGTTAAGTAATCTGGGGAGGAGAATTGGATAGAATAACGTTAAGTTCCTATGGGATGGATCGAATAACAACCGTTAAAGCCTGTGCAGTTACAATGTATCTCTATGGAGCTTTAATGTTATCCGATCCATCCCATAGGATTTTAACATGGATCGGATAACACTAAAAATCGGATAACACCAAGACTTGTGGAATCAAGTTTTAGCGTTATCCGGTGTTTTACTGTATATTATAGTTTTATTTTTATCTGTAGTTTCTATTAGTCCTCCAATACTATGACTCAACAGTAAGATCTTGTTTTAAACACCAGACTAGTTTTGTACAAAAACTGTGGATTTCATTTTCAGCTTTCATTTCTTTCAATAGCTCATTTAATATTAACCAGGATTTATGTACTTAAGGAGCACAGGATGCAAATGTCTGCAACTCTCTCCCATCTGTAAAGGTTGCCCTTGCTCAAAAGCCAGTCTGGGTATATTTGCATTTATAAAACCTGAGTCATACATCCACTTACTCTAAAATAAACCCATGTAAATTTATGCATTGTTCTGAGGAGGAATATACTGTATAGGGCTGCACTTCAGGATACAGTCCTATGTGGGTTTAACTGGCATTATGCAACACTAAATGACAATGGTCTATTTCTAAGAAATATGCAGATGTTTGTTTCATTTAAATTACAATTATGTAAATAAAACTACAGTAATATGTAACTTCAAATATGTCAAATGGTAAAATTTTATAATCAAGACAATAAAAAATGATACATTTTCTTATTAAATTGGAAAAAATCCTGAATTTTATAAGAAAACAGTGTAGATTACATTTCCACCAAACTTTTCATTTCACTTTCAGAAGTACAAAAATATAAATATGTCCAGAAGTATTTGACTTACAATGCCAAACCAAGCCGCTCAGAGTCGGGTTCTCCCGATTGGGGCGGGGTATCAAGTGTAATAAATAATAATAATAATAAACTAAGTTATCACAACCATCATGTTTACACATTTCCATTCCTCCAATTAATAACTGACTAGTCTTTCCCAAGGAAAATCATATCTTTTCTGACAAAGCAGAAAAATGATTGCCATAGACAAGAACCAGCCAGGTATGAAATAATATCAAGTTTTAACTTGAGTCTTTTTAACAGCAAACCATACCTTGGCATTACATCTGAATAGCTCAAAGGCAGGAAGTGACAAAACCAAGATAATTTTAATATACAGTATCATACAATATAGTAATAAACTAGTGTATAACATATTTTTTTTGAAAAATACTTTAAAACAATTATTGCGAACTATAACTGCATCTGATTACTATTCTTAAAAATATGCAAAATACTGTATGTATGACTAAAGTCTCCTTTTATCAAATTACAATACATTTAAATTCTCTTAGCATAAGGTTTCATTTTAAGCAATTGTACCACTCAGAACTGGTTTTAACCAGCAGTTCTGCTTATAAAGCTGCCTTTGAGAAATCGGTGTGTTCAGTACATATAAACACAATGAGTTGCACTAAAGGAATTGTCAGAACTCCACATAAAAGGCACAGACAGGGAGAATGGAAAGTCAAACATAAATCAAAGGCAGAAATGTACTTTGTAATTACAGTACTACTAAACTTGTTTCTGAATTTTTCCTCCTCGGTTGATACATCATAAGAATACACTTACTAAAAATTTGTTACTTATTTTAATAACCGGAGTAGCTCCATTTCTGTCAATGAAACTTATGTAAAATTTGACTTACTAAATTCCCATTAATTAAGTAGGCCTACTCTAATTCTAATGTAATTCTAAGAACAGGATTTCAACCAATAATATTCCACAACATTATTATACAAATGAGGGGAAACCCTATGATAAAGCACTTAAATGATTACTCTTATTTTCACACCTACAGTAATTTTTAGACACATTAAAAGGTTTCAAACTTTACTGGGAAATGAGTACGATCTACAGATCTTTGCCACACAATCTAATATATTTTAATGGGTTAAATATTTATCATCACATATGTTGTGACCTTTAACAAATTACATAGTGTAGTCTCAAACAACAACCATCAGCCCATAGTTTTGAGTCTTAAGAGTATGTCTCATTTAAAGGTCTTAAAATTGGGTAAGAAAATGAGACAAATATTTTCTTTTCTTTATGTCATCTACTCCTAATATAGTTTAACTATCAAGGATTAAATTATATTTTAAAGAGGACTGATCGAAAGCACGTCCAGCAAGCGGGTATGGAAAGGGTTTTGTTTTTGTAGGTATAAATGCTCCCAAAAAAAATGGAAACAGAAGATGGACCACTAAGGGGGTGGTGGTTGGGAGAATGACCTGTTTGAACCTTGGCGATGATCATAATCAATGCAACACTGTGCAGGGAAACACATAAGTACAGTTGTACCTCGCTTAAAGAGCATAATGCGTTCCACAGGATTGCTCTTTAAGCGAGTTTGCTCTTTAAGCGAAACACCATTGTAAGTGACCAATTGTGGGAGGGGGGATTGTGAACCCTAATTTATTTGTTAAGCGAGTTTTTGGTTGGTTTTACAGTAAAACCTCATATAACACTAAAACCTGGTTCAACAAGTCTTGGTGTTATATGATTTTTAGTGTTATCTGATGCATGTTAAAATCCTATGGGATCCATAGAGATACATTGTAACCACACAGGCTTTAGCGGTTGTTATCTGAAGCATCCCATAGGATCTTAATGTTATCTGATGCAATTCTTCCCCCCAGATTCCTTAATGTTATGCGATTTTAGTGTTATTCGATACTAATGTTATATGAGGTATTACTGTATTTGTTAAGCGAAGCGAACATTCAGAGAAAATTCTGCTCTTTAAGCGAGGCGCTCTTTATGGGAGGGTTGACTGTACTGTAACATGTTTTGTGTGTGTCACCAACATGGCTCACTGCTTCCCAAACTCATAACCTCCCCTTCCTCCAACGCAACTCGCTCGCATGAACATGGCAGGGCACGAGTTGCGAGAGGTGCAGGGCATGAGAGAGATGGGGAGGGAATAATGGTTATATATGGAGCTGCGGTGGCTCAGTGGTTAAGAAGCTCGCCTTTGTTAGCTGGAAGGCTGGCAAGTCGGCAGTTTCGAGACCCGGGTACTGCATGACGGATTGAGCGCCCGTCTCTGTCCCAGGACAAGGAGCCTCATTTGGGCGTTCCCCTCCCGCAAAAATCCTTTCGACGCAGAATAATTTGACACGAAATTATTATTATTATTATGTTTATGTATAGATAATGATAATATGTGTTAGATATAGTTCCTGTTATAATGTAATATATCGATCTATTATCTTTCTCTCTTATTGTGTAGCTATACGTCTATCTATATATAAAGCTGGCGATGCTCTCCCCCCCCTTCAGATTGTCTCCTCCGGTGGCCAGAGGGCAGAAAGAAAGCGAAGGGAGGGGCTGCAAGGCGAGGGCGGCGGCGGCGGACGAGGCGCCGGCCCAGGCCTCGGCCTCCATTACGGAGCACCACCATAGCCCGGCGGGCGGAGGCAGGAAGGAAGGCCTAATAAAGACGAGACGAGGGCGGCCTCTGCCCAGCCAAGCGCCCCCTCCGCACTCACCATTCGCCCGCTTCAGGGCGTTCTCGGGCCGCTGGAAATAGACCGGCATGATGGCGACGGGTTCTCCTCACGCGGCAACGAGGCCCCAAAGGAGCACCCAGCCAGGCAGGCAGCGAGCGAGCGAGCGAGCGAGGCCGGAAGGAGAAGGCGTCACGTGGCCGTCGCGCACGTACGTGTCCGGAAGTGAAGGCGGTTCTTGAGGGGCGCATGCGCGGGTGGCCGCGTTCGGAGCTGAGACAGGGGGGGCAACTTCACTTGATGTGTTTGGCTTTGTGGTTGCGGGTTCGAGCCCCGGTGCTGGCGTGAGCCTGCTTTACTGTAAAATAATTCCTTGCGCCCTGCTTCGTACTACTTAATTTGGTTTGTGTGTATATGATCACAGCCGTAATTACTTCTCTGGTTCTTTAGTGTCGTGTTGAGGGTGGGTGCGTGAGACCAAGTAAAAAAATCCCTCCTCAGCACGCTTTGTTTTTGTTTTAAATTTGGCCAGCAAGGGAGGAGCACTTTGCCCCATAACTCTGCCACTGGTCCTCTGCCCATTTGGGTGGTATCCAATTTATTATTATTATTATTATTATTATTATTATTATTATTATTATTATTATTATTATTATTATTCTGGGCGGTGTACAATCAAATAACATGACACACAACAAATCAAAACAGACAACCGACAAATACGTCTCAAAATAAAATAACTGGAGCCTGAGGGCTTCAGATATGCCAAATGGTAAAATTCTATAAGTAAGAAAGTTAAAAATGATACATTTTGTTATGACATTGGCAAGAAAAAAAATGAATTTTTTATTCTAAAATTTTGTACTTCACTTCTGGTTTCTCTTGTGCTGCCGCCCCTGCTAATTACAGTAAAACCTCATATAACACTAAAACCTGGTTCCACAAGTCTTGGTGTTATATGATTTTTAGTGTTATCTGATGCATGTTAAAATCCTATGGGATCCATAGAGATACATTGTAACCACACAGGCTTTAGCGGTTGTTATCTAAAGCATCCCATAGGATCTTAATGTTATCTGATGCAATTCTTCCCCCCAGATTCCTTAATGTTATGCGATTTTAGTGTTATTCGATACTAATGTTATATGAGGTATTACTGTACTTCTAAAAGTTTCCAGCCATTGGCAGATAAAAGCTTCGCCATGTACCGAATGACTTTTTGTTTTTTATATACAAAGAAATTAATGGTTTTGAAATTATAGCTTTTGTCCATATTTTAGAAATATAGTAGTTTTTGACATGTAATACAAAAATTGGCATAGCATGTGCTTTCCATGTATGTGATGAAAGTATAAAATTATATCTAATTTAGTTCTAAAAGCATTTTAAAATTCAGCAGACACAAATTAAACCCTATCAGATAACTGATAACTTGCTTTCTGTGATTAGTTTAATTGGTTATTTAAATAAGGGGCAGCAAACAGGTAACTTTGTGAATTTAGCTGGCTGTTTAAATAAAGTGATTCTTCTATGTTTCTGTTACACAAATGTAATAATTGGCTTTTTTGTTGTTCAGTCCCACAGTTGAATCCAACCCAGTACAGTATTTTGGATTGGACTTAGAAATCAACTGGCATGACACAGGATAGGTGAAATGGCACCGTTGCAGAATACAGTACCTGTATCTCAAATGTACCAATAGGAGGAAGCAAACAAACATACAGTATCAGTTTTTCCCCTCTGGATTGAGAATTTTTTTTTGTGAGCTTTGGTTTTGTTTATTAAAAGTACTGGGTTAAAAATGTATTTTAAAGGGGGGGGGGGGAGAGAAATCTCCTAATGGCCATATAGCTTTTTGAGTTGTATTTGCTCTTACTAGATCCATCAGTCATTACTAAATACCTGTACATGAAACTGAGGACTACAGTGCTATGACTGTTACAGGCATGCATTCTAAGACAATAGGGCTTTCAAGTCAAGTGAGATGTTTAAGAAGTGGTTTTACCAGCTGCATACACCCAATGAGTTTCCATGGCTGAGTAGGCATTTGAACCCAGGCCTCCTGAATCCTAGTCTTTCATTCTATTGACCATTACACCAAACGGGTTCTAATATATTGCAATAGACATTTTGGAGATCGCTCATTCAGAGTTGCCATAAGTCAGATTCAACTTGACAGTACGTAACAGCAGAACATAGTAGATATGGTCAGCTCCTGATTGATACTGGCCATGTTTGTTTAATTAACTGAAACTGTGTGAAATTATTCCACAGGGTATCCAAGTCAGATTATTTGCAGACCTAATATTGTCCAGATTACATCAAGCAATAAACTGTTTCTACACATTTTCTTCCACACTAATGCTACTTGTAAAGGATTGGGGAGCTGCATGCATTTGATCCACTGACAAAATCATCCCCAAGGGTTCCAATACTGAATTTTGTGTGAAGCATTTCTATTCCTTAAAAGATGTGGTCACTGGTAGTGGACTTTGTATATGCAGGCGCACTCTTCCGTATAATGTTTCAATACATCCAGCACTTAACAGTGATCATCAGGCAGCAGTTAACTAACATGACAACCCTGAGGACTAACAGATTCAGGTGGCAAAATCCACAGCAAAGGGTGATGGTCCTCAAGTGGATTAAATTCCTCTTGAAGGAGGGCAGCAGCTTCATCCATACTAGCCTGGGGTTGAAGAGGACTTTGTGTGCCAAAAGGCCTCAGGCGGCCTTTAAGTGACTTGTGGATCAGGACCAGAAAAGGCCTCAGGACCAGAAAGTGACTTGTGGATCAGCCATACGGGTGTCACTCACACTGTGATGTGAAAGGCAAAAGGAAGACTACTGCATTATATTGTTCCCAGAACAATCTTCATGGCTGATCGCCATGATGATAGCCAATGTTCAGATACAGCACTTGAAGAAGGGAAAATTTTCTAAATGATATGAGCTGTTCAATGGAAGAACAGACTGTCTTGGATGGTAGTGGACTTCTTTGCTGAAGGCATTCAAGATAGTTGAGGAAGGTGGGGTCGCATCTGTTTTTGTTGTTCAGTCGCACGGTCGATTCCGACCCTTTGCGACCCCATGGACCACTGTTCACCGGGCACTTCTGTACTCCACCATCCTTCTCAACTTGCTCAGCTCTGTGCCCATTCTGTCTACAATACCATCTAGCCATCTCATTTTGGGCCGCCCCCTTCTTCTTTTGCCCTCGACCTTTCCAAGCATCAAGACTTTCTCAAGTGAATCCTCTCTTCTCATTTGATGTCCAAAAGTACTTCAGCTTCATCTTTACTATTTGAACTTCTAAGGAGCAGTCAGGGTTGATTTCTTCTGAGATTGACCTATTTGTTCTCCTCACTGTCCAGGGGACTCTCAAAACACATCTCAAAGGCATCTAGTCTTCTGCGCTCAGCTTTCCTAATGGTCCAGCTCTCACAACCATACATTGCCACCATTGCTTTGACTATATACGAATTGTTGTTCGCAATGTGATGTCTCTACTTTTCACTATTATGCTGAATGTAGACCTATATATCCACCCTGCTTTCTCTCCCTAGTAGTCACTCGCACTCCAGCATTTTTCGCCACTCTCTGCAAAATGGATTTCACCCCCCGGACCGGAAGCCAGGAGGCGTGGGTTACTCCGTGTTTCTCCTGCAGAGGCCCGGCCGGGCTCTCAGGAAATAGGCGGGGACCGCTGCGAAGGAGGCGGCCGAGGAAGATGGCAGAGACGGAGGTGCAGCTGCTCCTGAGCGTAGGGCTGATCGGTGAGCACGCCTCAGTTTGTCCCCTTCTTGCCCCGAGGAAGGGAGAGAGGGAAGGAGCACATACACCCGTGCATTTCATTTTCCCTCCTCTTCCCCCCTTCCTCCTGGACCTGGAACTGCCCCATGACTCCCCTCCCTTGGAAAATGGGCATGAATTCGCATGCGGGGCTCTTCTTGTCCCGTATTGGTCAGCCCTCAGGGATAATATTCGACCCATTCCCTTGGTGTGAGTAAAGGTAAAGGTCAAACTTGCTCGAAAGCCAGTCGTATCCGACGCTAGGGTTCAGTGCTCATCTCGGTTTATATTAGCCGAAGAGCCAGCGAAGTCTGCATCTGCAGACATTTCCGTGGAGATGTGGCAGGTATGCCTAGTACGCGGGGCTATAATCCAGAGGGTGGGTGGTTTCGTCCTGTGGGTTTTAGCCCGCACTGATAGATACTAGCCTGGGGTTGAAGAGGACTTTGAAGAGGACTAGCCTGGGGTTGAAGAGGACTTTGTGTGAAGCATTTCTGTTCCTTAAAAGATGTGGTCACTGGTAGTGGACATTGCACATGAAGGCGCACTCTTCCGTATAATGTTTCAATACATCCAGCACTTAACAGTGATCGTCAGGCAGCGGTTAACTAACATGACAACCCTGAGGACTAACAGATTCAGGTGGCAAAATCCACAGCATGAATAGCCCGCACTGATAGATGGGTGGTGAGACAGCTGTTGGGAATTAATTAACAGCATGAGAAGCAACATGAAAAGGTACTGCTACAGAGGCGTAGCTACCGCCGTATCTGCCGTATCAATTATACGGGGCCACGGGGGCCCCCAACGTGCGTAAGCAAAACAAATCTTTACCCTTCCTAAGGGCCCCCAAACAATTTTTTTTACGGGGCCCCGGCAAGGCACGCTACTCTTCTGTACTGCTACTATTACAAAGGCTGTCAGTTTATGTAGGCTCCACTGGTACAGAAAAGCTCCCATCAAGTCAGCCAGGACAGACCCCGGCCTTATTTGTACTACTCAAATTTTTTGGAATAGTAGCCGTGTTAGTCTGTGTTTCAAGCATAACCAGTGGTGGCAAACCTACGGCATGCGTGCCAGAGGTGGCACTCGGAGCCCTCTCTGTGGGCACCAGTGCAGTCACCCCAGCACAGAATTTGCCCTGCCCCCTCTGTCTAGCAGCCCAATGGGAGTGCTTCCTTCCTCCACTGTTGCTGTGTTGGCACTTTGTGATAAATAAGTGGGTTTTGGGTTGCAATTTGGGCACTCGGTCTCTAAAAGGTTCACCATCACTGGAATAAACAAAACAAAAAAAAAAACGCTGTAGCACTTTGGAGGCTGTTTGTCGAAGTGGACTTGATCCACAAAAGTTAATATTAAAATATAACAGTCTTCAAATTGCTACAGTGTTTTCCTTTTGCTTATTCTTTGATATGCTTGTAATACTCATTTATATTTACTAAGTGGGGAGTGCCACCCCACTTGGAGTACTGATTTACAGAAGGCTGCTAAAATCCTTGGTGCCAAAGTAGGCAATGCTTTCTCTAGCCCTGTAAGTCACTGCTGTGTGTAAGTATCTTATGCATTTTTCTAGTTAGCGTTGCAGTTATGTATTAGATTTGTCGAACATATTGTACATCCTTTTTAGCCAATAAAGGTGCACATAGTAATGCAAGCATTAAAATATTCTATCCTCGGGCGAATAATCTAAAAAGAGAAGGATTCTGGGATGTGGAGAGAGACGGCAACAAATAAGTTTCCATATACAGTAAGTAGAATTTCTTCCACAAGGCTCATCATGCTTTTTCAACAGGAGAATTTTTTTAATGGTCATGTGATCCATTCATAAAAGCAGATTCTTTGTTAAGCAATACCTTGCATAATTATTATTAGTTAATTTCTTTCTAACCCAGAACTTTGTTTTTATGAATGGATCACATGACCTTTTTAACAGGCTCATCGGCAGCAGAGCTTGGTAAAATTTAATTATATGTAGTAGTGCTACTTGAGAATCTGTGATAATAGGTTTCTGCAGTTTTCAAACAAATGGCCTTGTAAATCTCTGTTAGCAAGTCAGGGGGAATGAAATGTAGGAAAAGGAGAAGAAGCAAAGGGTAAACTATGGTATCTTAAAGATAAATACCTGTAGACGTGTTTCAGTTTTCATCACCATAGCTTACAATGGAATAAATCAGTTAATCAAGGTGCCACAATACAGTATTTAGTTCTTCAATTATTATTTTTTTAGTTTCTTTTTTCCCACTTTAATTGTGTCATCATAACTGCAGTGTTTAATTAGAAATACAGATTGCAACACAAACTTAAAACAGAAACTGATGTTGCAGTGGTTTAAGTGTTGGAATTAGGATTCAAAAGTTCATATCCCTACTTGGTCATGAAGCTTGCTGAGTAATCTTGGACCTGTGACATGTTTTCAGCCTTATCCTACCTCCCAGAGTTGTGACAATAAAAAGAGAGGAGGAGAGCCATGTCCACAACATCGACTGCATTGGATGAAGGTGTAGGCTAGTGGTACCGAACCTATGGCATGCATGCTAGAGGCGGCATGCAGAGTCCTCTCTGTGGGCACCCATGCAGTGACCCCAGCACAGAGTTTGCCCTACCCTGCTGCTCAGAAGCCCAATGGGAGCGCTTCCTCCCTTCCTCCCCCAGCACAGAGTTCTCCTCACCCTCTGCCCAGCAGCCCAATTTATTTATTTATTTAGATTTATATCGCCACCCACTCGCCATGGCGACGCATTGGCCTTTGGCAGCCAATGGGAGCTTTTCCTTCTTCCCGTTGCTGTGTTGGCACTTTGAGATAAATAAGTGGGGTTTGGGTTACAGTTTGGGCACTCAGTCTCTAAAAGGTTCACCATACTGGTGTAGGCAGAAACCTATATCTCTGTGTGTGTAAAATGCAAGTCTTAAGGTGATGGCCACAAAGGGGTCTGATTAACCAATCAATTTACTTCCTTGCTGCTGTTGCTATTCTCACAGTGAACATCTTTCCACCATAGAAAAAGATATGAACGAAGATGCTCTGTGGGTTTGGTGTTACCCATCTACATCAGTTGAGCTAAGGGATCTCTTACTGAGAAAATGCTGCCTTACAGATGAAAGCAAACAGCTACATACATTCATATTTGGCCAATACAGACTGACATGGTTTTATATTACAACCATGGAAGTTCCAGATTCGTCAGCTTTGAAAAAGGTAGGCTTGAAACTCAGTGGAAATCTTATGTTGTCCATTGTTCAGAAATGGTTATGTTCTTACTAACATGAGAGTAATGGATATTACGAATAGTAGTCAAAGCAAGTTTGGCATGCCTGTTGGTGAGCTGGATCCTCCATATTTTCCATTGATTCAGAGGCCTAACTTAATGGCGACTAATTGGTAGGCAACCGGATTTCAGCTGCTTTAATTCAAAGAAATTTGATGCACTTTTTTCTCCTGGTATTTGTACTTTATAATATTTTATACACCTATGGTGATAAAAGTTAAATAGAGAATTGTCATATAAAACTATCATTTCTTCCTGTGCATTGAATAGGTGAGCCATTTTTCCATTGTTCTGACTACCAAAGACTTTAACCCAGAGAAATATGCAGCCTTCAGTAGGATCCTCTGTAGGTAGGTATCAATGACATGTTTTGTACTACAGTAGCAAAATTTAGTGAATAGTTTAAAAAGTCTTTATATCAGGCAGAAATATGCTGCCAATTCATAGGCCCATTGTCTTTTGAACGAATGGTTCATGGTTGCTGTTATGTTAAAAGCAAACATACTTGGCAAAAGATACATATGGTCAGTACCATCTTGGGAGAGCCATTCCACCTGTGTTCATATAAAAGGTTATACACACAGATGTCACGTCTCTCTCTTTCCCCCTCCCTGTAGTTTAAATACAGGGATGGAAAGAGACACAACCAGTCTCTGCGACTGCAGTAGGGTCGGGGGAAAGGCGCGTGCTTTCCCCCGACCCTACTGCAGTCGCAGAGACCTCTGCGGGTGGGGGGTGGATTGGGTAGTTCTACCCAAACCACCCCACACCCGCAGACCATTGCCTCGGATAACGCTAAAAATCATTATCCAGAATCGTTATCCGATGTAAGTTTTTCCCCAAAAACTTGCATCGTTATCCAATTCTAGCATTATCCGATGCAATCGTTATCCGGGGTATTACTGTACTTCTTTTACTTTGGAAATAGTAGAGGTGCCAGGAATTCAGCTGATTAATTCTGTTGCAGTCCTAACTAGAGAAAGCGGATTTACACATGGTTGTTTATGATCCTCTAGAAATATGCTTTGAATTATGCTGATACTTCCTGCAATAAAAATTATTTGGAAAGTGTTTGGGAAATTCAATTTGGCCAAGGATGGAACTGAGTGTCTAAAGTCTAGTGTACTAGTTCATTTTAAAATGTAATTAAGAGTATAAGATACCTAATTAGGGCATGAATTTTAGTCACTCTGGAACTGCTACAGACCACTCCCATCTACAAATAAAACTGGAAATCACTTAAGTTTCTTGTGTAATAATTTTCCTTACTTGTCTGGGCAAAACTTTTTGAGCTTGGTGCACCTTACTTAAAGAGAAAGAATTACTTGTACTCTGCATTAAATGATCCCTACCAACTAAATGATATCTTGGGCTAGACAGACAGTAGATTAAAATCTTCATTTTAATAAATTTCTGTAATATTTCCCAGCTCTCAGTTGTTTAACTGTAGGAAACACAAAAGACTTGCCCTAAATTGTACTACGGCACTAAAGAAAGCTTAGACAGTGGTTTTGTGGGTATGGAAAAACACTGAGACCCATTCTGTTCTGCTACTCAAAATACATTTCTGGGCTCACAGTTGTTTAATTCTGTCTTGTTATGAAAAAGATTCCATATACAGTACTTAAAGTTTTCCCACTTTAAATCATTGTTCTTTAACTTTCTTTTAAACATTTGAAGGCCTCTTGCATATAATTCGCTTTGTTGGTATTTATGAGTTTTTAAAACTGATACCTGGCATTACTCCTATTGGAGGCCTGTAGGATAACTCACTCCTGTCATTAAGCTTATTTTCTGACCCAGGTATTTTGTTTCACTGTTTTAAAACAACTTGAATTGGACAAAGAAAGACAAACATGTTTGTTTGTAAAAATGTTTTCATTTAAAATGAACAGCAAATGTTTCTTAAGGTAGTTGTCCTAGAAAAAAACTGATTTTCCCTTAAATTTGTTTGCTTTTTAAAACAAATTTGAAAAACAGACATGTCATTTCCTCTCCCAGAATATACCTGAAATACGGAAGTCCAGTAAAAATGATGGAGAGTTATATATCTGTACTTACAAAGGGAATCTGCCAGAGTGAAGAGAATGGCTCTTTCCTGAGCAAAGACTTCGATGTCAGAAAAGCTTACCTTGCAGGATCAATCAAAGGTGGGGGGAAATTTTTCTTTCCAAAATCTGTATTTCAGCTCAATTTCCATTAATGGAAACAAGTGCCAATTATGTCTAAGTAAAGTAAAGGTGTCCCTTGCTCAAAAGCCAGTCTTGTCTTACTCTAGGCTATGATGCTCATCTCCATTTACAGCCAAGGTTCCACTGCCTGTGTCTGCAGATGTTTCCGTGGTCATGTGGCAAGCATGACTAGATGCCGTAGTGCACGGAACACTGTTACCTTCCCACCAAACAGTACCTATTTATCTACTTGCAATTTCTTGCTTTTGAACTGCTAGTTTGGCAGGAACTAGGACAGCGACAGGAACTCACTCCATCGTACTCTACTCGGGGCTCAAATTGCTGACCTTCCGGTCAGCAAGTTCAGTGTCTTAACCACTAAACCACCACAATTCCTTTGTGTCCAAGTGCTTATTAATATTTTTTGTACCCCACTTTTCCTGTAACAACTTTCAAGCCAGTTTCCATGAATCTCCTTCCCCAAGCTAGTTGCGTAGATCAGGCTGAGGAAGGAAGACTAGGTTGAATGCTTTGGCAGCTCAGGGGTATCATAAGAAATTGAAAATGTGACTACACCCAACTGTTGCCACCAGATAAGCTCTTGAGAATCTGCTGGTAGATAGAGGTTGCCCTCTTCAGTGTCTCCCACCCACAAATCTAGAGTGCTACCCTCCTTTTGTGTTGGCCTCTCAGTCCCATTAAAACCTTTTCTCTCATGAGATAAGCTCTTTAGCAGCACTGCAGCTGCCTATATGGTAAAAAGGGCAAAAGTCTATCTTGCTTGAAAGCCAGTTACATCCAACTCTAGGGGTCAGAGCTCATCTCTGTTTATAACCAAAGAGCCAGCATGGTCATGTGGCAGGCATGACTAGTCACCAGAGTGCATGGAACACTATTATCTTCCCACCAAAGCAGTACTTATTTATCTACTTGCAATGCCTTGCTTCCAAACAGCTAGGTTGGCAGGAGCTGGGACAGAGATGGGAGTTCACTCCATCATGCAGCACTCAGGTCTTGAACTGTTGACCTGCCAACCTTCTAGTTGTCAAGTTCAGCCTCTTAACCACTAAGCCACCACAGCTGCCCATATCAACCCTCAAAAGAGAAGGGAGACAGCTGCAGCCTTATTTTTTTGTGCAGTACAGTTGTACCTCGCTTAAAGAGCATAATATGTTCCACAGGATTACTCTTTAAGCGAGTTTGCTCTTTAAGCAAGACACCATTGAAAGTGACCCATGGGGGGGGGGGATTGCGAATCCCGGTTTATTTGTTAAGCGAGTTTTTAATTGGTTTTATTTGTTAAGTGAAGTGAACATTCAGAAAAAATTCTGCTCTTTAAGCGAGTTACTCTTTAAGCGAAGCGCTCTTTATGCGAGGTTTGACTGTACTTTAAACTGAACACTGTTCTCATATTTATTTTTTACAAATTGACATGTCTTTATTTTATGAAGACATACTTATAAATGTGCAATGTGTTGTTCCTGGATTTTAAAAGTAAAAAATCTGATGTACAGGGCTTTTCATTATACAAATATAAGATAAACTATTTCTTTTGTTTCCAAAAAAGGTTCCACTGTTGACAAGTACTGAGAAAATTTCCTATTCCTCTGATAGCAGAACATGCTTACGGCATTGTTATTCAAGTTAATTATTGCAAATATTTCTCCTTTGTATTATTGTCAGTTGCATCAGTCTGCTGTACTAAAATCGTGTTTCCCCTCCTCTTTTCTGTTCTAGATATAATATCTCAATTTGCTATGGAAACCGTCATCCTATACACTGCTCTCATGCTAAAGAAAAGAATTGTAGTATATCACCCCAAAATAGAAGCTATCCAGGAGTTTACAAGGTAGGGAACATATCTAAAAAAAAAAATGCTCCCTGAGTTTACTCAGTTTTCTTTTCTGGTCTTAGCAATGTACCTGTCTGGCCAGGTTATCCTGCTATGGCAGTAGAACCACACTGCCAGCAAGTTACTGCCAATCGTCAGGCAGCAGTTAACTAACCTGACAACCCTGAGGACTAACGGCCTGGGGTGGGGAAGTCCACAGGGAAGGGTGATGGTTCCCAAGTGGATTAAATCTCACTTGACTCTATTTTGATAGAGGGCAGCAACAGCATCCATTCTGGTGTAAGGCCACTGTATTACATGGTTCCCAGGACAATCTTCGTGGCTGATCGCCATGATTGCCAATACAGTTGTACCTCGCTTAAAGAGCATAATGTGTTCCACAGGATTGCTCTTTAAGCGAGTTTGCTCTTTAAGCGAAGCACCATTGTAAGTGACCACTTGTGGGGGGGATTGTGAAGCCCAATTTATTTGTTAAGTGAGTTTTTGGTTGGTTTTATTTGTTAAGCGAAGCGAACATTGTGAGAAAATTCTGCTCTTTAAGCGAGTTACTCTTTAAGCGAGACGCTCTTTATGCGAGGTTTGACTGGGTATTCGGATTTGGATATGTATAAGAAGAAGAAGAAGAAGCCACATACATTCTTGTATTCAGAGTATTCTGTTCTACATTTATAACCCAAAGTAATAATCACCTATAAGTTTCACCATTATGGTGGTTGAATCCACTGTGCTTGTAGTTTGAGGTGCTTTACAAATAACATTAAACTATGGTTTAGTTTAGTGCTACATGTACAGATGGCATTATTGCCAAATAGACTCTTATATACTTCCTCCCTCACTATTACACATAAGCAGGAAAATATCTTTGACCACCTTTCATTTCTTTGTCACAGAATCTTGGCTTGTCCTCGCATACAAATCAGATATTGTGGAGTTTTTTTTAAATAAAAAAATAAACACTGGTTTGTTTAACAAGGATAGTTTCATGACCTGTGGTTTTGGCATGTTTCAATATTGATCAGAAACAGCTTGTTAAAATTAGATCTGGTTTTGACCTAAATTATGGTCAATTTCAAAACAAGCCATCTTAAGATATGAATTTTGAAGCTCTCCAGTTTAACTCATGTTATTGCAAGCTGTCGTTGGCTGTTACTCGTACCCGAGTGTACATTTTTTCCTAGAAATTATTTTCAGGTAAATTTCCACTGGCGTGAATTTGTTTAAGGTGGATCCCAACTTGCTATGAAGTGACCCACACACTGTGATCATGGAGCCATCTCCTAAGGCATGTATGAAATGAGACATGCAGGATTTAACATGCAATGGACTGCTACAGCCTTGAGGATATGAACAAGATGTGCCTTCACAGCCAATCCATCTGGCATGGCCTCTTCCACCTTCCTGACTGTTGGGAATCAAAAGTGGTTCTTCCGCTCATTTTGCTGTTGTGCCCAATATGATGGTTTTGAGTGGCATTTCCTCCCCTGAGGGGACCATCACCCCACCTAAAGGGGCTCCTCTCCCCATAGCCGTTGGCCCCTTTAGAGAGTCAGGTTATTTACCACTGCCCAATACTTGGCGTTGTATTGCTGGCTATACGGTCTGCTCCATTACCGTAGCGGGATATCTGGCCAGACTGTTGATTGAAAGCATTTGAGGGGGAAACTACATTAATGTTCTTGAAAGTAACTATATTGCTAAACATAATGTCACTATGTTTTTTTTAAAGGGCTCTACCAACCTTAGTGTGGCATCGGCAAGATTGGTCGATCCTTCATTCATACGTACATCTGAATGATGATGAACTGGAAGCATTAAAAATGTGTCCAGGTATTGCTAATAAATGGTGTGTTTCACCACTACTCAACACAGTGACTATATTCTTTCTTGCTGTATTAAGACTACATTGTATCAAATGAAAAAACTACCAACATTATATGTTATTCTGCCCATTTCTGTTGGAGAGTCTATGGGTAACAGTATGTTAAAGATGGAATTTTATGTAAGCATTTCCTTCTCTGAAATTAGTAATGCAAGTTTAAATCAAACACTTCCAATTAGGATGTTCTTGCTCAATAATCATGATAAAATCTTTTCCTGGTCAGGTTACATTGCTGGATTCATTGATTCAGAAGTGAGCAACAGACCAGATCTGTATGATGTCTATGTTAATTTGGCTGAAAGTGAAATCGCTGTTTCACCACAAGCAAAAGGTTTGTTGACAGTGCCATGTATCTCTTTTTTCATATTTTTATATGGTACTTTGACAGAAGTACATTCAAAAAGAGTTTTATGCAACTATCTATTCTTAGAAAAAAGAAGTTGCATGCGGTAATCCCACAGTTAAGCAGTCGTGTCCTCAAATTAAAGTCTATCCTATTCTGTTCTCCCTAACACTTAGAAAAGGACATAGATGAATTTAGGAAAAGCAGAGATAATGAAGATTCTTAAACAAGCGGGTTTTCTTTTGAAAAAATACACTTTTTTTCTGACCCTGGTTAAAATTAACAAACATCACAATCCAAATATCGTTAGGTGTAAGATGGTGGCAAGAAGGATTTTGTAAGACCAGCTGTACTGGACACAAATGGCAGAGCCATAATCTGTAGCTATATAAGTGCACTTTGACTGACTTGGAAGACTAGAATGAAAGTACCATCTTTCTCTCTGTGTGTCTCCTTATGACCCCCTCCAGAGGCAATGACAATGGGAAAATTGCACAAAGAAATTGGTCAACTTATTGTTCAGTCTGCAGAAGATCCAGACAAGCCCAACAGTCAAGTTGTTAAGGTGATGTGTCTTGTCTTTGGACAATTTAATATTCTGATTTTTTTTGTTGCTTAAAATTCTGTGATCTCATCTTGCTTAAGAAAACATTGATTCAAAGATCACCTAACGCAGGGTTGGGGAACCTGCAGTCCTCCAGATGTTAAGACCACAGGAAGTTGCTTTGAGTCGGACCATTTGTCCGTCAAGCTCACTATTGGCAGCTTGGATTGGCAGCACCACCACAGGTTATTAGGAAGGAGTCTTTCCTAGTCCTGTCTGGAGATCCTTGGGGATCTTCCATCCAAGTAATAAGTAGGCCTCATCCAGCTTAGATTCTGAAATCAGAGGAAAGCGGTCATGTTGAAGTCAACTTCCATCAGCCCGTACACCAGGGGTGCCCAAATTATGGCCTGTGGGCCAGATCTTCCAGGAGTGGCAAGGGCAATGTGGACCGGATGAATTTGTGCTAGAGGCCAGATCTGGCCTATGGGCCGTAGTTTGGGCAACCCTGGTTTAAGCAGAGAAAATGGCAGTCTAAAAATCTATCTCATCCTGTTGCAAAACAATTGCAAGGCACGTTTTACTTCCTCTTCTGGTGGGAGGAACTACATGACCAGTCTGCAGCCCAAAAATGTTTGGGCACCCTTGCCTTACGCTATGCCCAATGATCAAGCTTAATGGGAGTTTTATTTCAACACTGCATGGATCCCCAGGACCATTTGCATGTTTTTAAAAGATAATGCCTGAATAAGGCTACTTCTTCCATGTCGATGCTAGATGTGAAACTGCCAAACTGAAGGCACCTTTTGTTGAGTTTATTCTGTAGTTCCTTTCGCCTGACCTAGTGTAAGAAAGATAAGCTGGCAACACAGGGTTGCTTTTACCAGGGTATGCCCAATTGTAGTTCAAAAATACCATAATCTTTGTGGAGGCTCTTTCTGTATACCCCAGTAAAGCTTCTATGACCACTGGATTTCTCAACCTGTTGCTGTGGTGGCTAAAGCAAAAACCTTACGATTGCAGACTAACACAGGCACTGAAAAAAGCCTCAATCCTATGTGTAGGTATCTGGGAGTAAGCCCCACCCACCCTGCACAGTGAGGGGAGAGAACGTCCGAGTAGACACAGGGTTGCCTGCTCAGGATGATGGCAGAAGAAATTGTGCCCCTTTCATCAGGTTTTCAACACACAAGCCATGGCTACATTCCCATAGGACACATCCAGCTTGCCTTTTGATGCAGCCTAGGGTTATTCTACAAAATGACAAGCTGATGCTGTTACCTTCCGTCTTTTGGCCATGCATGTATTGAAAGTAAAATGTGATCCCAGTGCCTTTTTTTGAGATTTTCTTTTCCTTCCATAAAGCCCCCGGTGGTTCTGCTGCTATCTTGAGAGTTAAATTTGTAGGTGGTGAAGGTACCCATGGATACTTCTTCACAATATGACTTAAAGAATAATGGGATGTTCCTTAGGTGTTACTTACCTGGGTGGATTCAGGGGACAAGGGGAGTGCCTAGCTTTGCCATTTCTACCATCACTTACTTTGTGTGGCAAGTGACACACCTGTAGAGGGGAGGTTCCTGTTTGTGTAGTGGCTGTCCAGGTAAACAAGGCACCTGGCTTTCTGGTGTTTTTATTTATATGGAGAGTCACCGCATGAATATGAGCCTCTCTTCTTCAGAAAACACTGGAGGCTGCATGCTCACATCATTCTGTGTTGGCTAAACAAGGTAATGACTTTTGGCACCCTGATTTATCTCCTGTTCTTTTCATTTTTTTAACTGTTCTTGTTTGTAGGACATTTCACTAAAGACAAAAGACATTTTGACAAGTCTAGCCTCATTCACAGAAGTTCTATGTGACAGTGAGAAGCCATTACTTAACTTTGAAGCACTGAAACAGAAGCGATTTCCACCAGCAACTGAAAATTTCCTTTATCACCTGGCAGCTGCTGAACAAATGCTTAAGACCTGATGTTTTAAATGAACCTCAGTATAGTGTATCAAAAGGAAACATCTGTTTACTACAATACTTTAACTTATACCATGTCTTTGTAAAGCATTCAACAGAGTACACGGCTTTTTTATCTTCTTGGAAAGTGCAAGACTGAGATCAGATCTCTGTATGGAATGATTTTATTTTTTATTTTGCTTTAGTTTTTTCTACAAATGGGAGAGATTTTTCAAGACAAAGGACAACCAACACCTGCTTTTCTTTGCATTTCTTTGGAGCTGGAAGTGTGGTCAATACATTTAGATGAAATGTAGTATAAAGCCCCATCAATTACATAATGGCCAGAACCTTATTGGATGTTTACGCAGGGGTCGTGAAAGCTGGTATGGCTAATTGATGAGGTGCTGGTTATATACCGGTCATGCGCCATATCACATAACCAGGATGCTCTGCCACTAGCTGCAATTAGCCATAGCAGTCTCCATAATTCCTATTGCATATGGCTAAATATCCAATAGGATTTTGACTAATATAAAACAAAATACTGAAAACATGATAATGACAATCTGAAAGCCATTAAATGGGGTGGTGTTGGTGTTGTCTTATGTAGTCAACATTCAACCTAAATCTGAAATGGAAATCCAAGTTGATTTAGTAGTCATGGGTCTGCTGGCAACCATGATTTTAGGATTAATAAACAAAAGGGTTTCCAGGCATAAAAGTACTCGGTCTTCTACAAGTGCACTTTTTAATTCTTGCTGATCTCACTAATCTGCCTCTTGTTTTGGGAGCAGGATCATATATAGTTCTCAACTGATATTTCCAGAGTGCAAGGCTTGCTTCTGTATTCATTCTCCCAATGGCTGATTTCTCTTAACAGGAAACTAGTTCCAACTTGTGTCATCAGAGGAAAGGTTCAACATTTTTTCTTTTCCTGTTTTGCTGTACTATTCCACTCTCAGTGGCAAAAACATTGCTGACAATAAGCTTAAGCCTGGATCTTTGCATGCTGAAACCAAGAAGAGGAAGAGCAGTGCACGTGCACATACATGCACACTCTCTCCATAGCATTTTTTCCTCTTGAAACCACATCAAGCAAAGCTGCTTTTCCTCTAAAGCAGCTCTTGAGATTTGAATAGGGGTGTGTGTGTACTATAAAATTTTGCCTACTCACTCAAAAGTACAGTACAGTACTGCCATTACAAAGCAAGGGTATTGCAGAAATTTCAACTAATGGCGAACCTCTGCTCTATCACTTTGATGTATTTAAAATTATTTCTAATCTATATACATTTTTAATCAGTAATCTTTATTTCCACAATCATATCCAGTACATGTTAATTATTTGATATCACTGTGTCCTAGCAATATTAACTTGAAAATAATTTGTCTTCTAGCCTTTTTTTAATGAAGAATCTAAGTTTTGACTTATAATTGGAGAAAATGAGCAACTATTGTAAAATTCTAAATTAGTGCTTGTAAATTTGTGGAGCATGATTACTGCTCCAGTTTTTTGAAAGGTCTGTTTTCTCTTTTGTACAGAAATATGTGTTTATCTTAACTTGTACATCTGAAAGCTAATTTACTACATTTTTCTTACTCAATTTTGGTCTCATTTCTCATAACATTTTGTTGTATGTGCTACTATGTCAATGTAGATGAAGCATGCATTTCTTTCCCTTGTTGTCTACCTATACATTTATTACAATACATGCATGGTCCTTTAAGGGACCACTTAACCTGGTAGGCCAAGAAATGGCCTGTTGGAAACTGGGGGTGGCTTGTGTGCAATTTTAACTGAGACTGCTATTGTTGTTCAATCGCACAGTAGAGTCTGACCCTTTGCAACCCCATGGACCATCACATGCCAGGCTCCTCCATCCTCCTCCGCAGTCTAGCCAGACCTATGCCCATTGCATCAATAATTCCATCCATCCATGTTATCCTCTGCTGCCCCTTCTCCTTTGATCTTTCCTAGCATCAAGTGAGTCCTCTCTTCTCATTTGGTGTCCAAAGAACTTGAGTTTCAGCTTCAGTATCTGTTCTTCCAAGGAGCAGTCAAGGTTGATATCCTTCACGATTGACTGATTTGATCTCCTCGCAGTCTCAAAAGTCTCCTCTAGCACAATTCAAAGGGGTCTATTCTTCTGCGCTCAGCCTTCCTTACGGTCCAGCTCTCACAGCCATACATTACTACTGGGAATACCATTGCTTTAACTATGCAGACTTTTGTGGGCAGAGTGGTGTCTCTTCTTTTTATAATGCTGCCTAATAGCTTGCCTCCCAAGGAGAAAGCATCTTTTTATTTCATGGCTGCAATCTCCATCTGCAGTGATCTTGTATCCTAAGAAGATAAAGTCTGTCACTGCTTTCATTTCCTCCCAGGTGTGGTAGGGCCAGAGGACGTAATCTTGGGGTTTTTTTATGTTGAGTTTAAGGCCAACTTTTGCACTCTCCTCTTTCACCCTCATCAAGAGGCTCTTTAGGTCATCTTCACTTTCTGCCATTAGGGTAATATCATCTGCGTATCTCAGGTTGTTGTTTCTCCCAAAAATCTTTAATTCCCCCTTGTGCTTCATCCAGCCCTGCATTATGCATGATGTGCTCTGCATATACCGGTAAGCTAAATAACCAGGGTGACAGTATACAGCTTTGTACTGAGACAGCCCTATTTTAGGCAAAACAACCAACTACACTAAGCACCATACTGTTGCAAAGGGAGGTTCTGACTACCTCACCAACATATTTTTATCCTATGAGGCTATGTGTTGTGCCTATTTTTAAAGTTCACTTGGTTTTTGCCCTGCCCCTGCTCAGAGGTGGCATGAAATTCCTGACTGTACAGCCTATGGGGGAAAAGTTTCAGTGTCATATCTCCTGTAAATCTGAAAGAGATTATACACCCAAACAGATTTCAGTATCTCTTGTTCAAAGTGCATAGTTTCAGCTGAAAAAGAGGGTTTACGATTAGATGTAATCATGTAACTTAAAGTAAGACATGAAAGAGCTCAAAGCCCAACAGCTCCCATAGAGCTTGTGTCATATATGCCTTAAATTACTTGTCGGTAGCAAAAGAATAGGCATTGCTCTCCCAAACATCTGGCTTTTGTTACAAACTTGCTCTTCAGAATTAATTTATGATCTCCCAGCAAGGAAGACATGCCATCTTAATTCTAGAGTCTGAACATACATTCATAGAGTTTACCTCTGGCATTAAGATCCATGGGATTATTTTTATGAGTAGGTCATAAAAGATTGCTCTCTACAACTGATTCCTTCGTCAGTGGGCAACATATTCAGCCATGACTAGAATAGACTGTGAGCTCATCTAGATCAGGGGTCAGCATATTTCACTCTCCAGGTGTTCTTGGACTTCAATTATCAGAAGCCCAAGTCAGTACACCTGCTGGTCAGGGTTTCTGGGAATTAAAAGTTCCAGAACATCTAGAGAGTCAAGACTGCTGACCCCTGATCTAGATCAGTGGTGGTGAACCTATGCCACGTGTGCCAGAAGTGGCACTCAGAACCCTCTTTGTGGGGGCCCTTGCAGTCACCCCAGCACAATTTGTCCCGCCCCTGTGCCCAGCAGCCCAAAGGGAATTCTTCCTCCACCAGCACAGAGTTCACCCTGCTCCTCTGCCCAATGAGAGCACTTCTTCCCTCCTCCAGCACGGAGTTCACCCCACCCCTCTGCCCAGCAGCCCAATGGGAGTGTTTCCTTCCTCTCCTGTTGCTGTGTTGGTGATAAATAAGTGGCTTTTAGGTTGCTTTGCGATAAGTGGGTTTGGGGTTGCAGTTTGGGCACCCAGTCCCTAAAAGGTTTGCCATCAAGCAGCACTGGAGGGTAAGGAACAACCCACATAATCTATCCCACAGAAACAGGAAATGCCAGAAATAAATTACAGCTTTAAAATAGTAATTAGGCAAAGCTTTCAGAAGCATTTGCATACATGTACAACAATTTTTAAATGTTTCATTTTACAGCCATAGCACTCTCATACACCATTACTATTCAGTCAAGCAGCAACACGGCATTCTTCATGGATGATTAATTGCTCCAAATAAATGGGTGACAAAATTAAATCCTTTCTCTTTTGAAAGGCATCAGTGATAGAATGTAGAACCAGGGTGAACAAAATTCAGTCTCAATCTATACACACAATTGCATTAAAATCTAGAGAAATATATACAGCATAAGTCTGTTTGGGTGTTTCAGTAAACTTGAAGTTATCATCACATAATCTTGACCTTAAATTTAAAGTTGCAGATCTCATTGTGCCTGTAGCAGTGTTTCTGATAAATTATCAAATATTCAAATTACTAAACTCCTCTGTTATAAAACAATTCTGATTCTTCAGTGGATAAGTCTATTTCAGGCTCCAGTTCACTTCGTTTTATCTGAAACATAAAGACACGAAAGTCTTACAATAGGAGTCCATTACTGGCTTTTTTGTATCAATTAATAAATACACACTTAGTAAAGGAAGCCCACTACAAGTCTGTAACAAATTAAAGGATGATGAGATGTTACCACTTATATGCAAACTTTCAGAAGTACTGTACTGTATTGCCATTTAAACTAAGAGGATAACCTACCAAAGCACAATAATTCCAATCCAATCATACCATTTTTTTTGACATTAATAGAAATATTTAGGAAAGATATTTAATTTGGTCATATACTAACTAGACCAGTGGTGGCGAACCTTTTAGAGACTGAATGCCCAAACTCAACAGGCTGCTGTCTACACACAGCAGAAGGGTGGGGTGAACTCTGCTTGGGAGAGGGAGGAAATGTCCCACTGGGCTGCTGGGTAGAGTGATCTCTGTGCTGGGGGAGGGAGGAAGCACTCCCATTGGGCTGCTGGGCAGAGGGGTGGGGCGAACTCTGCTGGGGGAGGGAGGAAGCGCTCCCATTGCACTGCTGGGCTGAGGGGTGGGGCGAACTCTGTGCTTGGAGAAGGAGGAAGCACTCGATTGGGCTGCTGGGTAGAAGGGTGGGATGAGCTCTGTGCTGGGATGAGGGAGGAAGCACTTCAACTGGGCTGGTGGGCAGGGGCGGGGTGAACTCTGTGCTGGGTTGATGGTATGTGTGCCCACAGAGCACGTGCCATAAGTTCACCACCAATGAACTAGACTCTAATGATTTTGTAGCTAGTAATGCGTGTATGTGTCATATTTTTGTACTGGCAATACTCTATTCCAAAACAGCATGATCACCATTCCATGTCCTGTCCCAGGGTTTCATCTGCCTTCTCTATAACAGCCTCCATTCTATTCAACCAAACAGGAACCACTTGACACTGTTTCAAGCGGAAAATGAAAAAATGTGTTAAAAAACCCAGCTCAGGTAGATAGGAATCTTTCTGAGTTCCTGAGCATCTTTGCATTCCCATAGCCAGTAAATACTCCCAAGGAAAACACAACATGAGAATTACCTTGCCAAATTGTGGCATCCAGCTAAATGAAACGGGTATCATGGCTCCAAGGACAAAAACTATTATAATCCCTCTGAGTGAAGTAAATCTTAACGAATGTTTAAGCAAAGTGTTCTTGCTAGAAAAAAAATGAAAAGGATAGATTATTGAATAGCAAAGAAGAGTGTACAGTCAATCACAGATACCAAAAACAGTTTGTGAAAGCAAATGAAGTAGTGCAGGAAAAGATTTATGAGGTGCTACCCTAACCTAAGGGGGACTGCGGTGGCTTAGTAGTTAAGATACTGAACTTGACAACTGGAAGGTTGGTAGGTCAGCAGTTTGAGACCCAAGCACTGCATGACAGAGTGAGTTCCTGTCTCTGTCCCAGCTCCTGCCAACCTAGCAGATCAAAAGCAAGAAATAGCAAGTAGATAAATAGGTACCTCTTCAGTGGGAAGGTAAGTAGTGTTCCATGCACTCTGGAGTCTAGTCATGCCTGCAACAAGCCCATGGAAGCATCTGAAGACATAGACAGCGCTGGCTCTTTGGCTATAAACAGAGATGAGCACTGAACCCTTGAGTCGAATACGACTGGCTTTTGAGCAAGGGCAATATTTACCTAAACCAAATACTACAAGAATGTAGACAATTTGATCAGAGCAGCTGGTATTCTACAGGACATGAAATCTTCAGGAGTTTTCTCCCTCTCCTCCTTCTATATCTTCTGATTTATTTTGTAGCATTGCTGAAGTCTCAATTTTTTATAGTCTCCTAAAAATATCTCAATTAACCGATATTGCAGGAATAAAGACACAGAGATTTTGAAAAGTGGGCAGCTTGTTTGTTTTCAGTAGAAATCTGACTCTCCAGATATTGGGAAACAACACATCTTGCAGAACCTTTTGAAAGGTAGGGCCGCAGAGCATCCTATAAAATTGTAGGAATTGGTTTGTGGTGCTAATGGTTGTCAGATGGATGCCATGTAAGATCATTAAGTTATCAACAAATAAGTACTGTATACCGATAAGTTTTGAACATGTGGATATCTTTATTCTTGTCACAGACTTTTAAATAAAAGATAAAATATACAGAACCAACCAAACAAAATAGTATTAAAGATTTGAACAAGACAAAATAGGACTGAAGTAGTTCTCTTGTAAACTCCTTATATGCTGATTGCATAACTTTTTACTTAAACCAGAGATTCAGTTATAGAATTGCTGTTTCTCACAAGAAAATGAACATCCTGCAGAAAGCTATAATCTGCTTTCGTTAATGGAGAACTTAGTTTGGTTTAGGCTTCCCATAAAATTTGAATACCAAAAGCCCATTTTAAAAAGAGTTTAAGTTTAACCCAAGGCACAGCAGAAAATATTTCAAAATATGAAACTTCCATAATATATGCCTTCCATTACTGCAAATGGAAACACTAGTACAGTGGAACCTCGGTTAACAAATGGTTTGGTTAACATAAAAATTGCATAATAAAAGGAAATCCATAGAAAATAGGGGTTTGGTTGCTATCTGTTGAGCGTCTCTCCCTCAGAACAACTCCCCGCATCACCAGAAATAAAGCCTTCTTGGTGGTGGCACCTACACCGGAATACGCTACCGGTGGAGCTGTGCCAGGCCCCATCACTGGCTACCTTTAAAAAAAACAATTTAAAATGTTCCTGTTCAAGGAGGGCTTTTCAGGGCATTGTTTCATTGTCAATAGATTAGCCAGTTAGGTTCAGTTTCGATATTTTCTGTTGCCAATTAGTTTCGTTTCATTTCATTTAGTTAATTATGTATTTGGTGGTGGTGGGTTTTGATTTGTATTGTTGTCATTTATTTTCTGTTTGTTCACTGCCCAGAGTGGGATAACATCCAGGTGGACAGTATATAAATTTAATAAACAAATAAAATTTGGAACAGATTAACTGGTTTCTAATGCATTCCTATGGGAAACCACATTTTGGTTAACATACTGTACAGTAATACCTCGGATAATGCTAAGACTTGGTTCCACAAGTCTTGGTGTTATCAGATTTTTAGTGTTATCCGATGCATGTTAAAATCCTATGGGATGGATCCGATAACGTTAATGCTCCATAGAGATACATTGTAACCGCACAGGCTTTAGCGGTTGTTATCCGATCCATCCCATAGGACCTTAACGTTATTCGATCCAATTCTCCTCCCCAGATTACTTAACGTTATGCGATTTTAGCGTTATCCGAGGTAAACATTATCCGAGGTATTACTGTATTTTGGTTTTCAATGCATTCCCATGCAATGCATTCCTATAGGAAATTTGGTTTAAGTAATTTTTGCTTTAAGAAACGTTCCAGGGAATACATTAATTATGTTAACCGATCTTTTACTGTACATGAAAAAGTCTTCCTTCTCTCCTTCAATCCTTGTTTCATTCAGAGACCTACACTGGCAATGCCTTACCGTTTGAAAAAGTGCATAGCAATGTCTGGGACAAACACTGCAGTAGCGAGCAGTGCTGCTCTGGATAGCGCTGTCTCTTTCACAGCCTAGGGGGAGAAAAACAGAACACGCAGGCACAGACAGAGCTGAAACAAAGCTGAGGATAAACTCTGAAAAGTACATTTCTGCAGCTATCTTTCCAATGATCCTGGATTTTCATACACCAACCAAACAATAATTCAGTTAAGCTTGTTTTATGAGACCCCAACACAGCCTAACAAAAAGCAGTGCTGTCTATCATGTGAACTGCTGTAGTCTTACTTGTTTATAAAGGATTTTGCTCATGTGCCTTTCATTCTCAATTCATTATCAAAGTTAGGACTATGGTGGCTTAGTGGTTGGATCCTGAGCTTGAAGACTGGAATATCGCGTTTCGACACCTGAGTGCTGCACAACAGATCTTGGGGACATGAAAGGAGCCTCATTCAGACGTCCCCTGAGTGGAGTTTCTCCAGCAAAAATAATTTCAATCTAGAATACCGGTAATTTCTGACACGAGTATCATGCAATTTGTAGTGTGCAAGTTCTAAAAGCACACTCTTACTCTCACAACCTCCCAGTCTTTTGCTGGGAAGGAAAAATACTGTTGGCTTTAAAAGTCCTCTTTTGACCTTGAGGTAATTAGGAGTAAAAAAATTTACCTCTTAAAAATGTTTATGGATACTGTAGGGCACAAAGGGGCCATTTTAATTTTTAAAAAAAATTATAGGGGGAAACACTGAGCTGGAGTCCCAATAGTCCTCCAAGAGACTGGTGCCTATAGCCCCCAGATCTCTGAAAGTTGCCACCTTATTCTAGGACAACCTTGGTACTCTTGTCACAAGGAAAGCACTGAAACACAAGGGACCATGCCATCTAAGCTTCCATTATATAGGCCACATATTCAGAGTGTTTTGAAGGATATAGAATTGATTTATTGGATGTTGCCATTAAAAACTGGGAAGGTTGCAGTGTGAGAGATCATCAAAGCTATACACCACCTTCCAAATATCCCTATTTAATGAATCAGCAACAACATCAGGAAAAGTACCACAAAGTCCCATGTTTTTCATTGCTCCAGGAAGAGTACCACAAAGTCCCATGCTTCTTACTGGACTTAAACAAGAGGTCATCCATGTGGGAAATGCATTCCTTTCCCCTCAATTTACAGTAATACCTCGGATAATGTTTGCTTTGGATAACACTTAATTTAATTTAATTTAACTTAATTTTCACACTTATATCCCACCCAATCAGAAACCCAACTCAGGGCGGCTCACATAGTAACTACCCAAAATACAATAATACAATATACAGTACACAAAAATAATATACATTACACGTCCTACAAAAACAGCACATAACAATAATAACAATACACAACCAATAATACACAATCAGATGTCGGGGAACTGGAGGCAAACATTTGCACTGCACAACGTTAACATGATTTTTGTATTTGTATTTTGACTTATGCAATGCAAATGTCTGCCTCAAATTCCCTGACGTTGATCTCTACCCCAAAATCTGCAGTGCTGGAGAACAGCCCTGCGGGCTTTGGGGCAGAGGTCTACCAAGGCAAACATCACTGGTTTGTTTTGTTTTTTTTTTTTGTTTTTTTTTGGGGGGGGCACGCGCCCGATCTCCCCCCCCCCCAACCAAACCAGCGCTGTGCCCTTGACAGCAGCAGTGCATTTGGGAAGCCGACTGGGGAGCTTGGGATCAGCCCCGGGGTTGGGCGGAAATGGAACAAGGCTTTTTTTTTAATGTTGTGCGATCAGTGCATCGCACAACGTTGAAAACTGGATAACGTTATGACTTGTGGAACCAAGTCATAACGTTATCCAAGGTACTAGTGTATTTTCATTTCCCTGGTTGGACAGTGTTAGGACATTTTTCATTTGGGGGTATTGTACAAAGATTGCTGCCCAGTGGAATAATACAACTTTAAGGCCCTCCATGTGTTTTGAACACAGGTGTACATATTAGAGCCTGAAACTGATTGCCAGGCTGTGCATGCCTGGTCCACGTGCTCATGAAACAGCCCAGCTGTGGCTGATTAGAGAATCTGCCCAGCAACACTGGGGTATAACTGTGGCCCTCTGGGAAGGGTCTATGGGAGGAGGCTATCACTGGAAGGAGGCTATTATCTGTGAGGAGGTTGCTATTCTGAAGGAGTCTGTCATACTGAGAAGGACTGAGACACTGAAGGAGGTGATGGTGTTCAGAGTTTTTCTTCAACTGAGAAAAAAGAACTGCTAAAGGATCACCAGGACTTTTTGAGTGCTCCTGGAGTTGGAGCCAACAGAGGACTCCAAGCTGTCTACCTACTGTGGGGCTTGGAGAGTGAGAGACTGTTGTATATAGTCCTGTGTATGTCTGTCTTCCCCTCACTGTAAGTAAAGCGCACCTTTCCACTGAAGGGATATATGTGTGTGTTATTGCACTAAGGCTTTCGCTGCGTAAGAGCTTAAAAGTGCTACTCTGCTATCCAGCCACACATATCGCTAGGGGAATCCCTGATAGACAGCTTCATTTTAAAAAGTGGGGTTCTTTTAAGTTTAGAATTTGGAGACAGAGAAAGCTGAAGGGTGAATCCCCAGAAAATAGGAAGGAGAAAGAAAAATCAAGTAAGTGTACCTGCCTCAGACATGACGCCATAAAGGACCACTCAAAAAAGGGTTCTGCTAAGTCAGGGGTGGACAAACTACAGCCCAGGGGCCGGATCCGGCCCCGACGCCAATTCATCCAGCCCACAAAGCCTTTATTGCTCCTGGAAACAGAAGTAAAACACGCCCATACAGGCGCATTTTACTTCCGTTTCCAGGAGCAACGAGGGCTTTTGCAGGCTGGATGAATTGGCATCGGGGGGGCAGATTTGGCCCCCAGGGCCATAGTGACCAGCTCCTTGAACCACGTGACTGGCCTGCAACCCAAAAAGGTTGGACACCCCTGTGCCAAGTGAATATGTGGCAGCTTATCATTCCAGCTGAATGAGTGGCTGAAACAGGAATAAGAATGTGTTGTATGGTTGAGGATTTACTTTGTTGAAGACAACTAGAGATAGGATGGAGAGCAGAAACTGAGCCAAAAGGAAAAAAATGCTTTACAGTACTTACCTTTTCTGCTGCTTTCTTAGATACTCCAACAACGTTACCTTTGCTATCCAGTACCTGAATTCCTTTCTCAGACTCTACAATTCTAGAAGCCATCACATCTACTGCACAGAGAACACCTGGAAATTAAAGAAAATGTAAGCTTATTAAATAATACAAACAAACTTTGCCTGCCTAGTAATAGTGCTTTAATTACTTTTTCAATCATATTTAATATATATACTGGCATACTCCAACTTAAGATATATTTTTTTTGACAGAACTGCAGTGTTTCAACTTGGAGCTATGAACAGCCACAAATGAACAACTCCATGCACCAATTGTACACACAAACAGAAATTCAACTGAAGACTCACTAATTAGCAGGTAGTCCTACTTAAGTTGTGCTGCACTACTTGTCTGCTTTTTGTGCCATCAAGTTGCCCTCCAATTTACAGTAACCTTATGAATGCACAATCTCCAAAATGTCCTATCCTCAACAGTCCCACTCAGCTCTTGTAAACTCAAGCCTGTGGTTCCTTTAGTAAGTCAGTCCATCTCATTCCTGCTTTTCCAACATTAATTTCTTTTCTAGAGAATGTTGCTTTCTCATGGTTCTGATTCTGTTAAAATTCAGTTGTTAAATTTTAAATGGGAAAATTTCATTCCATGCTATTGCCTGCCTAGCAATTCTTCTTCTGTTTTTATAAGATACCGTACATTCCACCAGCATTAGAAGACCATAGATGTGTTTAAAATAACCTTACTTCAATAACATTTTTGCTCTGCAGTATATTTTATGCAATGCTGAATAAATGCTTAAGAAAATTCTCTTCTGAGATATTTTTGTTGTTCAGTCGCACAGTCGATTCCGACCCTTTGCGACCCCATGGACCACTGTTCACCAGGCACCTCTGTCCTCCACCATCCTCCTCAACCTGCCCAGCATTGTGCCCATCCACCAGAAAGTGACTTGTGGATCACTCATACGGGTGTCACATTGTGATGTGAAAGGCAAAAGGAAGACTACTGCACTTCTGTACTCAACCATCCTTTTCAACTCACTCAGCTCTGTGCCCACTGTGTCTACAATACCATCTAGCCATCTCATTTTTGGCCGCCGCCGCCGCCCCCCCCCCCTTTTTTTTTTTGCCCTCTACCTTTCCCAGCATCAAGGCTTTCTCAAGCAAACCCTCTCTTCTCACTTGATGTCCAAAGTATTTTAGCTTCATCTTTACTATTTCAGAAAGCAAAACAAAACAAAAGAAACAAAATAAAATATAAAAAACACAGTAGCACTTTAAAGACTAACTGCTATATTTTTATTGTTAACTTTCGTGGATCAAGTCCACTTCATCAGACAAGAAATGAAACTTCTGATGAAGTGGACTTGATCCACGAAAGCTAACAATAAAAATATAGCAGTTAGTCTTTAAAGTGCTACAGTGTTTTTTATTTTATTTTATTTCTTTTCTTTTGTTTTGTTTTCTGATATACCTGAACCACAGACTAACACAGCTACTATTCCAAATCTTTACTACTTGACCTTCTAAGGAGCAGTCAGGATTAATTTCTTCTAAGATTGACCTATTTGTTCTCCTCGCTGTCCAGGGGACTCTCAAAACTCTCCTCCAACACCACATCTCAAAGGCATCTATTCTTCTGCGCTCAGCTTTCCTAATGGTCCAGCTCTCACAATCATACATTGCTACTGGAAATACCAATGCTTTGACTATACGAATTTCTGCTTCTAAATAAACTGGAAGGAGGGTTATCCAGGTTCTTCTTCTGCCATATCCAAATCCAAATATTGGCAATCATCATGGAAACTGTCCTTATTATATAATGCAGTGGCCTTTCATCTGCCTTTGCCATTGCAGCATAACACCTGTACCACTGATCCACTTTCTGGTCCTGAGCCCTTTTGACACGCAAAATCCTCCCCAGCCCCAGGCCAGTATTGATAAAGCTACTGCCCTCCATCAAGATATATTCAAGAGGGATTTAATCCACTTAGTGACCATGACCCTTTCCTGTGGACTTCCTCACTCCAGGCTGATAGTCCTCAGGGTTGTCATGTTAGTTAACCGCCGCCTGACACTTGGCATTGACATTGGCAGGTTTCAGATAGGAACCATCATTTTTACTTGCAAGGGTGCTTAGATTCCAATGGTTCATTCTTTTTCCTTTGGGTCTTTGTTAAGCTAAAACAAATCTAGCACCGGGGAACAAAGGTCTGTGCTTTCTGTGTTAAGAAAAACAGGACACACACACACACACCTTTCTAGGGATGATACTGGAACTAAAAACTTGAGACTCATGTGCACTTAGCCAGGAGAGCATAGTGATTATCTGGCAGTCAGTGAGTGCTAGTTCATTTAGCATTACCCAGAGTGCACCACAAGAAAGCAAACTAGCTTTACACCCTTAGAGGGAAATTAGCTTTACAGCCTTAGAGTATATGAGGGCAATAGTGAAGATTTTTCTAAGGGTGACTCCTGGTGCAATTGAATATAAAAATTGTTCAGGTGTTTGCTTATAAATTAATGTTTAGTTTTTATAGTTTATATATATATATTCTTTTTGTTATATATTCTGTCAATCTGTACAGTGCCACATGCTAAATAAATAAATAAACTGGAATTAAGCAAACATCACTAATAAAACACAATGGTGATTCTTAGTTCCTAACTGTTCAAGAGAACAGAGTTTGGAATAAGTTACTTTTAAAAAACCCACAAGTCCCAGAAGGTAGCTGGCATGCAGAAGGAAAGAATCCAAGACTTTACTTATTAAAAAATTGACCAAACCATACTGAAACAATATCTCAAGACTCTTGATTTTGTTTAAATCACTCACCTGCAAGTGGTCCTGGCAGAATAGTCCTTATGAAAAATGGCACAGAAGGACTCAGTGGTTTAAAACGGTTCAAAAAGTAATGAGGAGATGTCTAGAAAAGACAAGTTGTATTAAGTACATTAAGAAATGCAAAGGTTTCCCATGCCAACCACAAATGTATTTATTGTTTGTCTCAATCATGTTCTATCCTATGTATCGGGAGTAACTCACAGCAGTTTTTCTAAACTTAGACAGAGTCATCACCATGATGTTCACACCCAATATACATAGATAAGTCAAGTTCACATCACAGAATGCTGTCATTCTAGGGCAGGGTATCCCAACCTTGGGTCCCCAGGTGTTCCTGGATTTCAATTCTCAGAAGCTCAAGGGAGCACACCTGCTGATCAGGGCAACTGGGAATTGAAGTCCAAGAATACCTGGGGGCCCAAGGTTGGGAAACCCAGTTCTAGGGTGTGGCTGTGTGTCCATCAAGATAGGTAACCTGCAGCTTGCCCGTTGCCCAATCTCATGAAGCCTTTGGCCTAATGTCAAAAGCTCTCTAAAAGTGACAAAAGCTTCAGGTCTGAGCAAGAGCAGTCATTCTGTTCCTTTGCAGTCCACTAGATCAGTGTTTCCCAAATGCTGGTGTTTGGACTTCAATTCCCAGAAGCTTAAGGCAATTCCCCAAAGCACTGATCAGTCAATATATTGGCTTAGGCTTCTGGGAACTGAAGTCCAAACACCAGCATTTGGGGAACACTGCACTAGATGAATGTGAGACAATTTTTAAAAATTTTTCCCTAAAGGACTGTGGCCTGTTGCAGGAAAAATAGAAAAACCAAAAACATCGAGTTGCCCACTCATAGCATATATACAGACTGCTTCATGATCCTGTCTCTGATCTACTAAGACAGTAATGGCGAACCTTGGCATTCTAGCCATTCTTGGACTTCAATTCCCAGAAGCCCTGATCAGTAGGTGTGCTAACTTGGGCTTCTGGGAATTGAAGCCCAAGAACATCTGGAGAGCGAACATTGGTCACCGCTGTACTAAGCTAAGGACAAGTTATCCACAAGCAAGGAAGGATATTATAGGCCTGATTCATGACTAAAACAAGTCCACATATGCTCTTGCACTACCCATTAACACACCACCTGCTCCCACTCCACTGATGTCCAAAGTCAATCTTCTCCACGAGGCATTCTCTGGGTCCTGTATCATTTTCAGGTTTCCGGAAGATATGTTCCAGTCTACGATACACTAATAATTCAAATACAAATTCAGAACAGATTTAGAAATACTTACTCCTACGAAGCTTCCATATATAATTGCCCCAAAACTGTAAAGTATCTTCTGAGAAAAGAACTTCTGAAAATGCAGAACAAATATTAGCAAAGTAATCCTCTACAATGCATAGACAATACATGGTATTATCCTTTTTTTGTTAAAAAAATGGCAATTACTTTTTCCTCAGCTGTACTGGTCTGACTTGGTTTTTGTTCAGAATTTCCATTTGCCAAGCTGAATCCAGTAACGTATGAATGGAACACCGCCTGCAAAATTTTGAGATTGCACAAGCACGTTAACTCAACGTTAGTGAAAACATTAACTAACAAATATGAATGCATTAAAATGAAATGGACTGCTTGGTACCTGTGAAAGAAATGTTTGGCTTATTCCGCGGTTCATTAATGTCGAAGTCAAGACCTATAATTTCATGAGGGAAAGGTATCTGGTCATTATCGCAAAAGTATGTATCAACATCAGCAATTTAGACAATGTAATGTAGGTGATAACTTTAGGTATTGCCATAACATCTAGGGGAGGGATAACCAAACTATGGCCCATGGGCCAGATCCAGCCCCTGACACCAATTCATCTGGTCCACACCATCCTTGCCACTCCTGGAAGCTGAAGTAAAACATGCCCATATGGGCGCTACTTGCTGTCAAGTTGCCTCCAATAAATCAGACATTCTAGAAAATTCCTTCATAAGAACTGCTAGATAAATAAGTAGTTTAAAGTAGAGTTATACCTCGGATAACGCTAAGACTTGGTTCCACAAGTCTTGGTGTTATCCAATTTTAGTGTTATCCGATGCATGTTAAAATCCTATGGGATGTATCAGATAACGTTAAAGCTCCATAGAGATACATTGCAACGCACAGGCTTTAGCGGTTGTTATCCGATCCATCCTATAGGACCTTAACGTTATTCGATCCAATTCTCCTCCCCAGATTACTTAACGTTATGCGATTTTAGCGTTAACCGAGGTAAACGTTATCCGAGGTATTACTGTATCTGGACGCAGAGGCAGACATTGGAACTTCAAATCCTACTTGTGCTTCCTTGACAGGGAATTTACTTGATGACCTATAAGGTCCCTTCCAGGTCTACAGTTTTAAGATTATTATCATTACTTACCAATGGAAGCACTAAAGGCAGGAAAGCTTTAAAAGAGAGAGAGAGAGAAAGAACCATATTTATTATATACTCATTTTACCAACAAGGCAAGCAAACAAGGTCTACTAGGCTCCCAAATAAAGCATGAGTTCTTCCTAGGCAGAGGCTGATAGCACTTGTACCATTTAAGCTGAAAGATCCATAAACCACTTCCAGTCATACCTAGTGAAACATTTAATGTTGAGCTGTAGTTTATAGGACAAGTCTGTTCTCAGCCAAAACCTGTTATAATGGGATTTAAAGTAAAAGGAAACAAAAGGTTATGCTAGGTAATTAAAAAAAAGGCCTCAGGAAAAGTATCCTCTAACCAGGTACTGAATTATGTTAATTCTATATACCTCTGAATTTTGTTGGGTGTACTTTTAAAGAACACAGACAAAATATAACCACCAGAACTGAATTCAAATGATATGCAGAGCAGCAATAAAACTTGACAGAATGATGTATTTGGTGGAATGGTTCATGTGTAAAGTACATTTAGGTACAGTATGTATAAAGTTAACACAGTGTCCCAGTGCAAAAAGATCCCGTTTAATTAAGCAGAATGGTCACAATTGCTAGTTCAATTAGATCTGACTTGCTGAATCAATTTTGTGTTGTGATAGCCATATACATCTATGACCTAAGTAAATTCTTAAGAAAATTCAATTGATCCAATGGGCCTAAATCTAGGGGGTTTACCACATGGATTTAGCCTAGAATTTAGAGCAGCAAAACTATATAAAATGCAGATATTACTAAGCGAAGGGAACCATCATGAATTACAGAACACTGAGGCTTATTTTGGCAGGTTTACATCAGTACATCATGAAATCATTGGAATAGTTTATGGGGTTCTATTTGTGGAATTATAGGCAAGAGGAAAAAATGAACGTCCTTCAGAAAATTAAAATCATATGAAAATTGAGACCATTAAGAAATTAATTCCTTCTGTAGGACATTACCCCTTCTTTTCTGAAAAATGTACACTAGAAGGAAATAACTATTATTCAAGGATCGCTCACCCTAAACCTTCAAAAAATAGCTAGACCTCAAAAATCATAGCATGTTTTTTTTAAACATTTTCCCACTTGGAACAACCCAACAACTGCAATTTTAAAAGTAACATTTCACTTTTTGTAGAATGTACTGCTTTCATGTGTTTGATCAATCGCAGTAACATCAAATACTAGAAATGTTCCAATTAAAATCCAGATCTTCATGGTTTGCCCCAAAATGCTTGCAAGTTGTGTGCTGCTCTTCATAAAGAACTTTAAGTAACAAACAGCATGGGTTCCAGCAGTACGATTCCTCACCTGACCACTATTAACATTATCCAAATTAACGGGTCATGTAGGTTATTATATAGCTTTGTGAAAACTCACCTGGTGGTCTAAATATCGCCTGTATTGTATCACCATTGCTGGGATTCACAGACGCCTTCAGGGGAAAGAAACAAACCCCAGGAGATTAGAAAATCTTCAACAAGATGCAGAGGTGAGAAATTAAGTTATTGAAAACCTAAATGTTGCATTAAAACTCACCAAACTCAGATTCCAGGCTTCTTTTATCTATAAAATTAAAAATTAGGATTTCAGAAACATTTTATAATACATTTAACAACTGAGTATGTCTTACATTTTTTTTCTTGGAGTTTTCAAGGAATGACTCAAGACACTTTTTCCAAACCATAGCCAACACCCACATTCTCTACTCTATCATCACCTAACATTCAAAGCCAAAACCTAGAAGTAACATGTTGCAGGTAACTAAGTGCATGAAAAATCAGTTTTGAAAAATAATTAGTACCTATCAGGTGCATGCTGGTGTATCGGGCTTTGTCCCATCCCGCCCGCACCTCTGATGCCCTGGGGCACCAATGTATGGGATTCCCCCCACCCCCCAAATAGGTGCCCACACCACTCCCTGTTCAGCGCCTTCCCATGGTGCCCTGCATACCCCTGGTATCTATTTAGACAATTCAAAACAAATTACTGTCTAGGTTAATTGCAAGCTATCTTTATGTGAAGACCTGATTCTAACAATTAGTAATCTCTTGAAGAATTATAGAGGAATATCTAAAAAAACTAGTCACTTTTTGAAAATCATTTGCCATTCTGGAGACTCCAAGTCTCTTCAGAGATGCACTCTTTTTCAGTTTCATACATTCTCAAAGTGTCCAAAGTGTATTATTCAAATTCAGACTACAAGACTTTTACACTCCTAATTAGTCCCCATCTCTTAGGTTCCTTTTCAAAAACTGCTCATCGCCCAAAAGTAAAGCCCAGCTATAACCTACATATTAGCAGATGCTTTCTATTCACTAGACTTGGCAAGAATGGATCCATCCAGCAATCTTATTTACATTTCCCAAGGTGTAAAGCACTCATGGTGAAGGAAAAGCAGGGCCAGGGTCCTCATCCAGATCCTTATAACATATATCACAGTATGTCTGGGATAGCCTCTCACTATGGCCAGAGGTTGACAAAAATAAATCCTCTGAACAGATGCTTAAGCCTATGGGGTTCCACATGACTGGCATGTGAAACCCATATACGGTGGAGCAGCCTGATCATGTGGACCCCACAGACATGACCAACTGTTCTTCTTTAAGGATTCCATTTCAGATTTTTTTAATTCAACTTGCAGGCATCAGGGAGGATGCCCATAGGTGCAGTGCCAAGGTGGAGGTCCCAGTTTTTACATGACTACCTTAAACACAAGTAACACATTAATACAAGTTTCAAGTTTACAAGGGTAAAAATCCTATTGCTTAAATTGCACCAGAAAAGGCCTACTGCAGTCAATAGGAATGGGCCTACTTTAACTGCAACTATAGCATAATAGAGTAAGCCTTTTGGATCAATAGAACATGTGGAGGAGTTGACTCGGTAAATCCCCACTGATTCAATGGTCATACTCTAGTGCAGTATGCAATACTAAGCAATAGGATTTTGGCCACTATATATGAACGCTTCATTAATAATTTCAGCTAAGAGAACAAGAGGAGTCCAAGCATCTGTACGTTAATTCCACACTTTTTGTACATTAATGTGTACATTAAAACCATAAAGAGCCCCGGGGGCATAGTGGTTAAACTGCTGTACTGCAGCCCAAACTGCTGATGTTGTGAGTTCAATCATGACCAGGGGTCAAATTTGACTCAGCCTCCCATCCTTCCCAGGGTGGTAAAATGAGTACCCAGCATGTTAGAGACAAAATTCTATAATCTTGTGAACCACCCAGAGAGTGCACAATGCTATGGGGCAGTATATAAGTGTAATTGCTATACTGTACTTTTCACAATCAAGATGCAGAGAAGGAAATCATACATTCCTCAGCTCTGGCAAAATATTACTACCAGAAGATCAATGTTAATTACCTTTTTATCCTGTAAGGAGTCTGTAACATTTTCTCCAGCACCCAGCAAAAGTGTTCTTGCTTCGTCAATTTTTTCCTATATTTATAGGAGAGCCACAGTTAAGTTATATTTTCCTTTGAAGATCTACAAGTCTTTTCTTATTGAAAATTTCCTGAAGCAGTCATCAACTAGAGACTTTGTGGATACAAAACCTTTATCACTCCCAGGAAACACCTGCACCATGCCTATATTTTTTAAAATAGGAGGCTCAAAGCAAATTCAGATAAACAGCACAGTTTAATTCTCATTTTCCTAATACTCAAGCCTAGTAGTTGTGGCCTTTTCCTAGCATGTTGTCCAAAACTGACTGATTGCTGCTGCTTTCTTCCCATGGAGCACCATGCTTGAAGCAGAGCAAGTGTAACACTGCACATCTGAAAACACTAGTCCCCTCAGATTTACTTCCCCGTAAACTTGGAAAAGACCACACTGCATTATTCTGACTACATTTTCCAATTTCCATTTAATGTTGCAACCGGGAAGCTACCTTTTAAAATAAAGATATAAATCTTAAATGTACAAGTTACTTACATTTGATGCAAATATGAATAATGGGTCTAAGATGTCTAACCAATGGCTGAGTCTTTGAAACAAAGTCTAAAGAAAGAAATGCAAAAGATATTAGAAGATTTATCAGTCCTAACTTCTGGTACTCTAGAAGTTATCCTGCAATCTCAGGCTATCAGTACAGCAAATCTTCCTTCATTTCCATATAATATATTAGCCTCCAATATATTCCGGATCTATTCCATTTGTGAAAAACAAAACAGAAAATATGAGTACCAGTAATATCCCGGATAACGTTATGACTCGGTTCCACAAGTCATGAAGTTATCCAATTTTTAGCGTTGTCCGATGCATGCATCGAACGCTAAAAAAAAGCCCTGACTTCAGGGACAAACCGCTTTAAAGGCAGGCAGGGAAAGAAAGAGACTTTAAAGCCACCCCCCACCCGCAGCGGTCTCTGTGACTGCAGTAGGGTCAGGGAAAGGCACGCCTTTCCCCTGACCCTACTGCAGTTGCAGAGACTGCTTGTGTCTCTTTCCCTCCATGTATTTAAACTACAGGGAGGGGGAGTTTAAATACAGGGAGAGAAAGAGAGACAAGCAGTCTCTGCGACTGCAGTAGGGTCAGGGGGGGAAGGCACGTGCTTTTCCCCGACCCTACTGCAGTCGCAGAGACCGCTGCAGGTGGGGGGTGGATTGGGTAGTTCTACCCAAACCACCCCACACCCGCAGACCATTGCCTCGGATAACTCTAAGAATCATTATCCAGAATCGTTATCCGATGCAAGTTTTTTCCAAAAAATTTTCATCGTTATCCGATTCTAGCGTTATCCAATGCAATCATTATCCGGGGTATCGCTGTACTATATGTCCCTTGCTGAGAGCTGTAGTCTAACAGCTTTTCTGAAACACTGTACCTCCTCATCTTGCTACTGGAGCAACGTACATTTTCAGTATGGATACTTGAGAAATTTCCACTCAATCATCCCCCAACTCAGGCAACTGCGCTAACACCACATTTATATGTACATGCATACAGCAGGTATTGCTTCTTGACCCAAAAATAAGCTCACCCAAGTTATAGTTTGCAATCTGGATGCTAACTCACAGGAGGCTGGTAGGAAACAGTGAGCCCCAAACACCCATCATGAAACAGCCTGCTACAGTTCTAAGCTGGTTGCCAAAGTGGACCATCTCTCTTCTGACATTCCATTTGGTGGATAAAGAGGAGAAAATACTTTATCTCTCTTCCAGTAACCTGCATGCTCTGCCTGTTTGCAATTCCATGTGCTCATTTGCACATGACTCTGTCACCTGTATGGCTATCATCAAGCTACTGCTTCAATAAAAGGTGCATTACTATGTATTAGAATTTTGTTTTCAAAATGAAATCAATTAAAAATCTCTTTTAATGAATTGGAAGTGAAGATTGTGATCCTAACATATTTACTTGAAAACTTCAACAGAAAACTCCTTTTTAAAGGACTCCTGTATGAAGGCCAGTAAGGAGAAAAACAGCTCGCAGAGTAGACATTCCCAAATATATGGAGAATCTCATTGTCTTTTGAGAAACCTTTTGCCACAATAGGGGGGAAATCTGTGCTGCAACCCATTTTCTAATGTTTCAGCAGAATTTCTTAAGATTCACTTTCCCCCAGGATCAATAATTTTATACAAGTTAAAATCACATCCACCTCTAGGGACTGATATAAATGAAGAAATGTTCACAATCTAAATTTAAATAACCTCCCTTTAATCTTAACAAAGACAGGAATTAAGAATGCAATTGTATACACCAGAAATGAAACTTTTTAGCCCTCCAAATGTTTTGGACATTACCTGCAATAATTTCTGACCCCTGCCAATGAACAGAGGGCCTGATGGGAGCTGAAACAGCTGCTACATCCGCTTACATAAATGTTTATTCCCACTGAAATGAATGGGACTTTGGAAGGGAAAATGTAGAGTTCCATTGCTCAGTTCCTTTTTCACACTATGAACTCTGAGGATACAGCCAATGCAACCACTGAAAGTGGATTCTGAGATTCATAGGAAGTTTTTTTCCAAGCTCTGTAATTTTTTAAAACAATTGGGTTGGACTTGAGTTATAATGGTTAAAAAATAAGGCAAAGCTTCAACAAACGTCACTTAATGTCCCCTTCCTTGGTGTGTTCCAGTGTTTTAGTGATTAAGATGCTGAATTTGATGACTGGAATGTCAGCTGGTTGGTCGTTAAGAGACCCGACTACCGCAAGATGGAGTGAGCTCCCATCTCTGTCCCTGCCAACCTAGCAGTTCGACAGCAAGAAACTGCAGGCAGATAAACAGGTACCACTTCAGTGGGAAAGGTAACAGCATTCTGTGCACTCTGGCATCATGCCTGCCACATGACCATGGAAATGTCTGCAGACACAGACAGTGCTGGCTCTTTGGCTGTAAATGAAGATGAGCAGCGACCTCTAGAGTCGGGTATGGCTGGCTTTCGAGCAAGGGAGATGTTCCTAGATGTGCTCATTTTAATCTTGCACGATTCTAAAAACTTAGTCCTCAGTCCTGTCTATTACCTAAAAATAAGCTGCCACTGTATTGCTAAAACAGAATATGCATGCAAGGGCTTACAGTACACTGATGGAGGTAAAAGGTAAAGGTCAACCTTGCTCGAAAGCCAGTCGCATCCGACTCTAGGTTTCAGTGCTCATCTCTGTTTCAAAGCCGAAGAGCCAGCGCTGTCTGCTTCTGCAGACGTTTCCATGGTCATGACTAGACACCGGAGCGCATGGAACGCCATTGACCTTCCCACCGAAGTGGTCCCTATTTATCTACTTGCAATTTCTTGCTTTCGAACTGCTGGAGCTGGGGACAAAGACGGGAGCTCATTCCGTCCTGCAGTACTCCTCGGGAACTGAACTGCTGGCCTCCCATCTTCCAGTCAGCGTCTTCTTAGCCGCTACAGCCACTGCAGTCCTGAGGGACTGCAAAACTGGGCATTTTGCATTTGCAAAAGCCACTCAGTCCTCCCTGACCTTAAAAGCCTCCTTTCGTTTGACCAAGGCAAACCTCGCCCACCCGGTCCCTCAACAGGGTTCCTTCTCTCCTTTCTACACCGCACCAAACACACACACACACACACACACACACACGGCCACCCCCGCCCCATCTCCCCTTTGCCCCCAGGATGAGGCTTCCACAGCCATTACTTCGCCCTCCGCTCTCCAGAACTTCAAATTGAGATCCATGAGGCTCCGCGTGCAACGCTAAAAAGGGTCCGGGCCGGAAAGCTGTGGCGGATGCACCCGCCCGCAGCCTCTTTCGTTGCTCAACCCTTCTCATTAAGCGTCACAGGGGAAAGCCTGGCGCTGGGTCCCCGCAATGGGTTGTTCGTGTTTAAAAGCATCGCCTCTGAAGCGAACCTCTCGCCTTGTTTCGCTGTCCCCCTGCTAAGAAATTAGAGGGGGCGGACAGTGTCGCAAACTCTGCTGGCGTCTGCCTTGACTTGTTAAGTGTTGTGAGAGCTGGACCATTAGGAAAGCTGAGCGCAGAAGAATAGACGCCTTTGAGATGTAGTGTTGGAGGAGAGTTTTGAGAGTCCCCTGGACAGCAAGGAGAATAAATAGGCCAATCTCAGAAGAAATCAACCCCAACTGCTCCTTAGAAGGTCAAATAGTAAAGATGAAGATGAAGTACTTTGGACATCAAATGAGAAGAGAGGACTCACTTGAGAAAGCCTTGATGCTTGGAAGGGTGGAGGGCAAAAGAAAGGGGCGGCCAAAAATGAGATAGCTAGATGGTATTGTGGACACAATGGGCACAGAGCTGAGCGAGTTGAGGGGGATGGTGGAGGACAGAAGTGCCTGACGGACAGTGGTCCAAGGGTCGGAATCGACTGTACGACTGAACAACAAAAAACCACCACATAGCGCCTTGTGCACTCTTTGGGCAGTTTAGGTACTCCTTTTATCGACTTCGGAAAGATGGAAGGCTGAATAAACCTTGAGCCTTGGTCAGGATCAAACTCACAATATTTTGGCTGCAGGACAGCAGTTTAACCACTGCGCCACCAGGGCACTGAATAAATGAATTACAGTACAGTGGTACCTCATATGATTTTAATCCGTTCCACGGGGGCTCGTTGTACAAAACAATTGCTATACGATACATGCATCATATAGCGATTTTCCTTATGGTATGCATTGTACAGTGATTATTTTTGCTAAGTGGGTTTCCCCATTAAAAAATTACTGTATGATTTTTTCCATAGGTGAAATTGTTATGCAGGACGCCATTTTTTTCTTCTAAAACCTAATTTTTCTGTGATTTCATTGCCATACGGGGCGATTGTTGTATGAGGTTCCACTATACCTCCAGAATGCCATTAACAGTCTTGCTCAGCTGGTCTTGTTTTTGCCATGGCTCAAGTGGTTAAGACCTGAACTCACTGACTGGAAGATCGGAGTTCAATTCCTGGGCACTGCATGACAGGGAGAGCACCTGTCTCTGCCCCAGCTCCTGCCAACCTAGCAATTCGAAAGCAAGAAATGGCAAGTAGATAAATAGGGACTACTTCAGTGGGAAGGTAAACAGTGTTCCTTGTCTGCCACATGTCCACAGAAAAGTCTGTATACCCAGACAGCACTGCCTCTTCAGCTATAAACAGAAATGAGCACTGAACCCTAGAGTCGGATACAACTGGCTTTCAAGCAAGGAAGACCTTTACCTTTTAACCTTTCCTAGCATTAAGGTCTTTTCCAGCGACATTTGCTTCCTCACTATGTGCCCAAAGTATGAGAGCTTCAGAAATGATGTTGTTTTCTTCCAGAGAAATGCGTTATGCGAAACCGGCATTTCCTATGGAAAAACTCGCATAATGAACATTTCTATGGGAAAAACTCGCATAACAAAAAATTTTCATTATGCAAGTTTTTCCATATAAATTTTTGTTATGTGAGTTTTTCCATAGGAATTTTCGTTATGCGAAAAATATTCGCATAACAAAAAACTCACATAGTGAGCATCCTCGCAGAATGAAATATTTTCGTCATGCAAGGTTTGACTGTACTCAGACATAAGTAGCAGCAGACGATAGCAACGTATTGTATACATACACATCAATTAAAATACTCAAGCTTTTCATTTCAAAACACTGCAGTGACCAACTCCGTCCCAGAGCTTAGAAATGTTACTTATTTGTATGACAGTTCCTAGGACACCACCATCAGCATGGCTAATAAAACTTTCCAAACTCTGTGCCCTGATATCTATCTTTGAGAACCAAAAATGTTGTATAACTATATTAGAACTTAAATGTTATTTTCTGACACTTCTTCAATCTGTATTTGTAGTTTGAGACAGATGCTCGAAGTCACTTTGGAAATAAGCTTTTTTTTATTCACAGGCTCATTCATGAATCTTTCACATAATTCCAAATATCCCAACTTAATATTCAAAAATCTGTATTCACAGCAGCGCGAAACAAAGTCAAAAGGCAAGGAAGCCACTGTTGAGCAGTACAAATAAAGGGCCTTGATTTGCAATTGCATGTTATATTTATTCCTAAAATAAAATCATTAATTTGTCTCTATTATTATGTAGGACTTCCATATATTTTAAAGGCTTTCATAATTCTCTCTATAATTCTCAAGGACAATGAATGCAATAGCATGACATACTAGTTCAGAGATGGCTAACCTTGGCACTCCAGCTGTTCTTGGACTTCATTTACCAGAAGCCCAAGTCAGCACTTCTGCTGATCAGGGCTTCTGGGAATTGAAGTTCAAGAACAGGACCGTATGTGCACACAATACACCAGGTATGATCCTGGATCCCTAAATGTAAACCTGTATGTGAATTTGCTCTATCAATTAAACTATATCCAGAAAGAAGCACTGGCCATTAATTGGGTAGAGTACTGCTACATAAGGTCAGAGTGCATTCTCATATGTTCACATCTTTTTCTAAACTGGGAATGCAAATCTGAAACAAAGCATGTTATGGAGGTTTTTTTTGAACAGGCTCTACATTGAATAAAAATATTGAAGAAGATAAGCATAAAAGCTTTTTTGTGATCATTTACCTCTTCTGGGTTATTCTGACATATACAGAACTTCTTAAACATTTTAAAAATGTCAACCAGCTCCTCAAAGAAGAGAAATTTCAACGTACAGCATTATGAGTAATCCAAAATCATATACTGTACTTCTCAAGCTGAATATGGTAGGCAAGAATTATTTTGCTTCACACAATGGGTGTTTTAAATTGGAAGTTTTTTAAATCTAGGGTTACTATGCATGGGAATCACTTGAAAATGTGTGCAATGCTAAAGTCTGCATGGGCTTTGAATGTAACTTATTCTTGCAATCCTACAAAATATAGCAATTTCTCATTACAATAAATATTGGAATAATTGTGCACATTTATTACAATCATGTCTGCTCTCAAAGGATTAGGAAATATACTATTAGTAACTCCTTGTTCATGGTCTTATTTATTCACTTTTGCAAAATATTCTTTTGATCCTTCTGGATTTGGCTTGATCTGAAAAGCAAAATGATCAAAACAGAAGATCAGTACTGAACTATATATTCCTTCAAGACCTCAATTAAATACTACTAAAACCCCACATCTTTCTAAACCAGGGGTTCTCAAACTACGGCCTATGGGCCAACCCCCAACACAATTCTATCCAACCTGCAGCGACAACCGCGGAAGCAAAAACATTTACAACAGCCATAAATGCATCCACACATGCACAAACATGTTTGCGCATATGCAAACATGCTCAGCTGTCAGAGGGGGAGTTGTTTGGCCTGTGGTGCAGTAAGGTTGAGAACCTCTGTTCTAAACTATGGACGAGCAAAGTACAGACCTTCCCATCCCCATTTCTCAAACAAAAAACGTTAACTACAGTAGTTTAATGAGTAACAGTTTCTAGTACCTTCAAAGGCTATTTTTTAAAACAGATTCTAACATTATGAAATATTTTAGTTGTATTTTGACCTGAAGCTTTCAAGTCTTATGCCAGTCTTTTATTAGCCTAATCACCCCTTACTAACAGAAAGCAATAGAAAAGTACTTTCTCAACAGTATAATGAGCAAAGCTGACAGGTTACTCTTCCAAACATGCAATGAGTAATGGGGGATTAAATAATACTTTAGTTTTGTAAAGTATTATTTCAAACTCTGAACATTCTATATCTTCTGTGTCTAGGCCAGATGTGAAACTGTTAAAATGAAGGCAATCTTTAGGCGAGTACATTCTGCAGTTCCCTTCAACAGTTTAAAAACTGAATAAGGCCAAAACTGAATCTCTCGACTATACTGAAAATAAAAGGCTTGACAATTTTTATAGTTTAAAAACAAAGATACAGGTAACATACCGTGGGGGAGTCTGGAGTCCAATTTGCCGGACAGACTTCTCCATGTGTTTCTACAAACTGGAAGGCTTTTACCAAGCGAAGCGTTTCTTCTACACTGCGGCCCACTGGGAGGTCATTGATGCTCAAATGCTTGATGATTCCATTAGGATCAATGATAAAGAGACCCCTTCAAAGAAATAAAGCAAGTTGTTTTCAAACAAGCTCAATATATAACAGGGAAAATTACAGTGCCTTCTCAGATCTTTATTATCTAAACAGGGAAGGCAGAAAAAGAGGGGGCAGGTCTTCTGTTTGCATTTTTGCTCCCTCTTGCGTGCTTTCAATATGTGGCACTCAAACAGAGCACAGAATTGAATGCTGCTAACAATATTGATTCTAAATCTACAAAGAGATGATACCCTTCCTTATATTTTGTACAACTGCTTGCTCTTTTAAAGTTGTTTTATATTAGCTGTTTACTCTGAGCTCTCAAAGACTGGGAAAATAAAAATAAAAAACCTACCATGTGAAGAATGAGCCAGGCTCCAGTGACGGGGCCTGGCACAGCTCCACCGGCAGTATGTTCCACAGCATTGACGCCTCCACCAAGAAGGCTCTATTTCTAGTCATAGACTTTCTAGCCATTCTCCAGATTAGCACCTGAAGCTGTGCAGACTGTGATGAATGAGTGATGCAGGGAGTTATTCTGAGGGAGACACTCTGACAGATAACAAGGTCCCAAACCATATATTCTGTACAGTAGTTCCTTTTGCCTGACCTAGTGTGAAAAAGGTTGCCATTGCCCAGGGTACGCCCGATTGTGGTTGGGAATTACCACAATATTTGAGGAGGCTCTTTCTATGTAAACCCCCACCCCCATAAAAACAAAGGAGAAAGACAACCTGAGAAAGTCCTTGTCTGACTAACAGTAGCCAAAGGATCTTTCTTGACTTCACCTTTCACCATGTGTATAAACTACTTAGTAATGCACAATAAATCCTTTTTAAAAAAAACCAGGGCAGGAACCTTGTGACTCTCCTAATGTTTTGTTGTTCAGTCGCACTGTTGATTCCGGCCCTTTCTGACCCCATGGACCATTGCCCGCCAGGCACTTCTGTCTTCCACCATCCTCCTCAACCTGTTCAGCTCTGTGCCCATTATCTCCACAATACCATCCACCCATCTCATCTTGGGCCGTCCCCTTCTTCTTTTGCCCTCGACCCTTCCCAGCATCAAGGCTTTCTCAAGTGAGTCCTCTCTTCTCATTTGATGTCCAAAGTACCTTAGCTTCATCTTTACTATTTGACCTTCTAAGGAGCAGTCAGGTTTGATTTCTTCTAAGATTGACCTATTTGTTCTCCTCGCTGTCCAGGGGACTCTCAAAACTCTCCTCCAACACCACATTTCAAAGGCATCTCTTCTTCTGCGCTCAGCTTTCCTAATGGTCCAGCTCTCACAACCATACATTACCACTGGGAATACCATTGCCTTGACTATGTGAATTTTTGATTGCAAGGTGATGTCTCTATTTTTAACTATGTTCCCCAGGTTTCTCATAGCTTGTCTCCCAAGAATCAGTTGCCTTTTTATTTCATGGCTGCAATCTCCATCTGCAGTGATCTTTGATCATAGGAAAGTAAAATCTGTCACTACTTCTACTTCTTCCCCATCTATTTTCCAGGGACTGATAGGGCCCATTGACATCATCTTTGTTTTTTTATGTTGAATCTCAAGCCAGATTTTGCACTCTCCTCTTTCAAACTAAGCAGGATTTTCTTTAGGTCTTCCTCACTTTCTGTCTTTAGAGTATTATCATCTGCATATCTCAAATTGTTGATGTTTCTCCCAACAATTTTGATCCCAACTTGTGATTCGTCCATCCCTGCATTGCAGATTATGTGTTCTGTATATAAGTTGAATAAGCAGGGTGACAAAATGCAGCCTTGTCTTACTCCTTTTCCTATTACAAACCACTCTGTCATTCCGTATTCTGCCCTAACTGTTGCTTCTTGATTCATGTGCAGGTTTCTCATGAGGCATATAAGGTGTTCTTGTATTCCCATCTCTTTAATTACTTGCTACATTTTGTTGTGGTCCACACAAAGGCCTTAGTGTAGTCAATGAAACAGAAGTAGACTTGTTTCTGATATTCGTTTTTTCCATGATCCAACGTATGTTGGCAATGTGGTCTCTAGTCCCCCTGCCTCTTCTGAACCCCGCCTGCACTTCTGGTAATTCTCTCTCCATGTGCTGCTGCAGTCTATCCTGTATTATCTTGAGCATCACCTTGCTAGTGTGTGGGATGAGCGCAATTGTTCGATAATTTGAACATTCTTTGGCATTACCCTTTTTGGGGATTGGAACGTATACTGATCTTTCCCAATCCTGTGGCCATTGTTGTGTTTTCCATTTCCAAATGTTAACAAACTACATATCCCATCAGCCTTACCAGCAGTAGCAAAGGATAATGGTACTTAAGGGCAATACTATTTGTAGGCCTCCACTTCCCCCCTCATGTGACAAACATTGTACATTGTACTAATGGAAACCACCACAGGTTTCTCCAAGAGTGAAAAATTCAATTTAATTCACTCCAGGAACATTAGAGGAAATTATTGAAAGACAGTTCTCACCTTAATGCAAGGCCAGATGCTTCCAAGAGCACACCATAATCTCGGGAGATCTGTTTTGTTATGTCTGATAGAAGAGGGATATTCATATGGCCCAAACCACCATTCTAATGGAAAGAAAAAAATGGATTTCAGCCTTTAACTCAGGAAAGATCTACAGGAAAAATATATGTTTAAATAGGAAAACTCTATGCCAAAAAGCTTATTGAATATAACTTTTGAGAAAAACATTTCATGAACAAGAAAAGGTGGACTGAACTGTGGATATAAGATAGATTTTCATGACATGTTCTAGCAATATTTTATCATAAGAAATTATGATGATGAATGATGATGATCATGGTATATAAGGTAAAGGTCGCCCTTGCTTGAAAGCCAGTTATATCAAGACTCTAGGGTTTGGTGTTCATATCCATTTATAGCCAAAGAGCCAGTGCTAACTGCATCTGCAGACATTTCCGTGGTGATTTGGCAGGCATGACTAGACACCAGAATACACAGAATGCTGTTTACCTTCCCACAAAAGTGGTACCTATTTATCTGTTTGGAATTTCTTGCTGTCAAACTGCTAGGCTGGCAGAAACTGGGACAGAGATGGGGGCTCACCCTGTCATCCAGCACTTGGGTCTCAAATGACTAACCTGACAACCTTCCAGTCATCAAGTTCAACATCTTAACCACTAAGCCAGTGCAGGCCCACATATCCAAGTTCATCATGGTGCATTTGGATACTAAAAGTTTTTATATAACTTATGTTTTAATCAGTACTCATTTTCTGGATTCTGTGCCACTTCAATATTAGCCCTTCAAACAGAAAATATGTAAGGTGACTGGGATGTGAAGATCTAGTTAAGTCATCCTCCCAAGTCCCCATCATATGCAAAAATTCTTGCACACCTTCATGTACATGTTTGAAGGGATGCATAGGTGATATGAGCACATTTGGCTGAACACATATGCACAATGTCTAGGCTGAACTTTGAGCTGGACACAGAAAGAGGTGTGCACAGATTCTGTTTTGGGTTTCCCCACTACATTCTAGGGCCTATTCATTTTCAGGTTGAACATTTAAACAGAGCTTTCCTCTAACCAACCTTTTACAAAAATTACATGTAAAATATAGTAAGTAAATATGTAGAATAACTTCAAAATATTTATATAGTAAATAAAAATGTTCAGAAGTTATAAACAAAAATGGGAACTCCAGATGTTGAGGGACCCCAATCCAATATGCTTTTGATATTCAGCTAGTAAGTAAAAGAAATACAAGCTACAGAGTGTTATCCTAGGGTTTCATATATGACAGGGCTATTTCCAGTGAAAAGGAATGCTGTTCGGATTCAGTATGCAATCATTCTAGCACACTGTCGTGATATAAAAATATACAGGTAACAGATGGTTTTATTCTGGGTTTAGTGAATTTAAAAATCTAGCAAAAAAGATATGGTTGTTTTTCTACCTCAAGGCTATAATCTCAGTACCAGTTATATTCTGTGTAAATCTGTCAGCTTCTGGTTACTAGTACAGTAATACCTCGGATAACGTTTACCTCAGATAACGCTAAAATCGCATAATGTTAAGTAATCTGGGGAGGAGAATTGGATCGAATAACGTTAAGGTCCTATGGGATGGATCGGATAACAACCGCTAAAGCCTGTGCAGGTTCAATGTATCTCTATGGAGCTTTAACGTTATCCGATCCATCCCATAGGATTTTAACATGCATCGGATAACACTAAAAACCGGATAACACCAAGACTTGTGGAACCAAGTCTTAGCGTTATCCGAGGTATTACTGTACTGTACAGGCAAGGACTTCTGCTGAATTTCGCAATGTTTCTAAAGCCAGAAAGATAAACGACCTATCCTTGAAACAAGGCTGACAAGTCTCATTAGAGTTCAGATACCATCCAGGGTCTTGTTTGAAGCAATCTTCTTCTGTACTTTCAATTTTGTAAACACTTCTCACAGGCATGAAGGTATTGACGCCAGTTCACTTACTTCAAGGCTCTCAGACATGAAGCAACATGCAACAATCTTTAAATTCATGGAATTGGCAAACGAATCCCTTTCCAATTAGCAACTAGAGGAATAAAAAGTCTTTTGTCATGTGGCTAAGTCTTCCAGAACACAAGGCTGGATTTACATGGTTTTCAGTAGGCTGACTGCTATAAATGCATTACTATGTCAAAAGGATTCTTTGTTTAACAGGGTTGTTATACATGTCTTTTTTTTAATACAGGAGATTTTCATGGATCCAAAGTGAAGAAACAGTGGAGATGACAGGAGAACACAGATGCAAAGCTTTGGACCAAAAACTTTGAAGGAAGACACAAACAACACAGTAGCACCTCTAAGACTGTCCTATTTCAATGTAAACACCAGCAGGATTCTGGCCATTGATTTTTGCTTCTCTCGTCATCAATCTGACAAGAGAAGACAAATCAATGATCAGAATCCTGCTGGGTCACCCAGCTGTGGAATGGCAGTTACTAGTAGCAATTTTGCCAGCTGGCACTCTCTGCATCCAGGTGCATAGTGGACAACATGCGAAATGTCAAAACTGCTTGTGTGGTTGACTAAAATCATGTTGATTTTCATCATGTGTGAATGGCAACAAAAATCAACAAAAAAAGCACCTGCTCCACTAATATGTCTTCATACATTTCATAAACAATGAAAATCTTAAGCTAGAACGTCTATCCAGTACCTTTCTTGGCGTATTTATCCAGGCATGGTGACAAAAATGTGAATCCACTGAGACACCAATAACAGCACAGTTCACATCATGGAACTCATTCGCTTTGTCGCTGAAAGCAATGATTTCTGTTGGGCATACAAAAGTGCTAGTGGAAAGAAATACAACCAGAATGTGAAAGGAAACAGGCAACCCTGTTCTAAAATACTATTTTCCCCTTTCATAATTGGTTTAAATAGAGAAAACAAGTATTTGTTCATTTTGTAATAAAAAAGAGGTTGATAAATCCTTGGGGTCACAGACTTTTAATTCAAAGGATAATGTTTGCAAGAATAATGGCATTTCACCAGGAAAATACACTGAGAAATGGACCATCCAAACTGGAACATTTACTTCTCAGTTTTCTTTTGCTAGGTTTTATCATATTTTTAAAAGAACTTTGATCTCATATTCCAAAAGAATATCCAGGCACAATCTCTGCAAAGTGTCTTCCAAATTCACACACACCATCACCTGCCCCACTTCATCTAAAATTTGGTACCACTGCCATTGTTAAAGGCTGTCTCACCGTAGTACCCGTGTGAGGAAAAGAAAGCCTGTGGCCTCACTCCAGCAGTATGATATATTTTCCAGGGCTGTGCATATTAGGATTTGATACTCTCAATGTCTTGCTGAAATTGCAACATATGAACTTTAGGAAAACATTCAGGTTTAGTGAACTCTGAACAGTTCTAATTTCCTAATAGGACAGTGCTCTGGACATCAATTACACATGTAGAAAATTTGATAAGTTAAAAACAGAACAACATGCATAATGACACCATTAAGTGGCCAAAGGTAAGGATTTCCAGGGGCAGTACTGTTCTATATTGCACCAAAATCAACGAGGAATCTTGTACAGCCTTAGAGATCAAAAAGTTTTATTTGGCATACGTTTTCAATGTCTACCTGCCTTGACAAATATTTTATTTCAATATAATAATGTATCACTCTCAACTCTGTAGCAAACAATTTATCCACCCTCTTAATTCTGTCCCAAACTCCATTAGTAAACATTCTACCAGCTTATAACTGGATGCTCTATAACTACTCAGCACTACACTGGTTTACAGGTTCCATCTTAATTTTAAGTTCTTCAGTGGCTGCAAATTAAAGCCCTATTTCCTGTTTTAGGCAGTGACCTAAAGGGCTCCATACCTTTATTTAGCAAAGCAACGCCTTTTATTCCATTTGACATATTGTATGTTGACTATGCGCCTTCTACATATTATTTACTAGAGACAGAGAACGTGTGGCCCTCCAGAAGTTGTCAGAATGTAATTCCCATCAGCCCTAGATAGCAAAGCTAATGGTGGCGAATTATGGGAATTACAGTCCAGCAACATTCTAAGCAACTCCTCCGTTCTTCATTTCCTAATTTACATAATCAAACAATTTCTATTATTTTCCAGCAATACAGCAGCAAATTTAAATTCTTTTATATAGTTTAAACACATGCACTTGTTCTTCAACACAACACTGATAAAACCATCTGCTCTGCAATATTATCACTTAGAATTTACACAAAAGACACACCCACCATATCAGAAGACAGGCAGAATACTAATGAAAACAAATTACCTACTAGACTCCTTTATCTCTGTGCACCAGGGTTCTGTTTAAGTAAGAGGCCATTGAATGTTTACTTACAAATCCAAAGGATAGAAGAAAAGAACCAGGTATTTCCCTTTAAAGTCATCCAAGCTCAATTCTTTAAAATCTCCATCAACTACAGCCATACCCTTAAAATAAGGAGCATGCTGAGTGACAGCAGGAACAAACCTTGAAGAACCTAGGAAAAGGTAGACATCACATATGATATAGTATCAACAGAGCTGTAACAAAAGATTGTTGAGAGAAAACAAGACAAGGGCAGCTGAAGTCATATACTGTACCATATTTACTATTTTTCACCATTTATCCCAAATCTAATTCTTACAGTTAGATGAATTTTCCTTCCATGATTACAGGTATAACACCATACAGGAAGAGGGTGCAAGAAACTGCCTTTACTGTACTACATTCCTGAACAATTCCAAAGCTATTTCAAAACAAAGAGTATGTAAACCTGTTCTGGTCATGTTCAACAGGCTATGCATTAAAACAGTGTTTCCCAAATTCTGGTTCTTGGACTTCAATTCCCAGAAGGCTAAATCAGTCCACTGACTCATCAGTGCTTTGGGGAATTGACTTAAGGCTCAAAGAACCAGAATTTGGGAAACACTGCAAAAGCAGAATGTTCTATCAATCATGGAATTCAATATGTGTTCTGGGTTGGTACCTCAGCTTTTATTCTTGCACAAATTTCTCTTGCTTCACACTGTGGAGACCAGCTGGACAGGGTATAAGTAATTTGCATCAAAGTACAGATAGCAAGAAAGAAGGCTCTTATCAGAGTTTAAGGAAAACAAAGGGCCTCAAGAGGTGGTATTTTGGTGAATAGCTTAAGTTCAGTAAGTTATCTAAACTAAGATAAACAAATATATGCACAACCTGGCCACTGTTAAGCTGCCAAGAGAATGTTGTTCTAGCAGAATACACAAATACCATTTATTACTAACGTGTACAACACAGCTTTTGATAAATTTCCAATTTCATTTTCAAACAGAATGTGTCATCAAGTGCCATCAAGTCATTTCAAACTTGCAGCGACCTCAATAAAGTATTTGAAATATATGAGATGTTCAGGAGGTTTTATCATAACTAGTGAAGTTCCATTATCAGAATGCTGTGAACCCCTTCTAGGAAAATCAGGGCTTTGTACAGCAACTTTACTTAACTGCCTTCTTAGCAATTAAGCCACAACAGGACCAAGTTCAGTCTAATTACAGTGAACAAGTTCAGCAGTTTGATTCTACATGATCTGTTTGTGGTCCCATCCTATGGAATCCTGGGGCCTACAGTTTGGTAAGGGAACCAGAATTCTCTCCCAAATGGCTCTTGTGCAGTACAGCAGCACCTTACCACAATTCCTGATCCTGGGATTCAATAGCAAGCAGCCAAGATAGTTAAAGTGAAATCAAAGTGCTGTAATTGTATTGTGGTGATAAATCAGAAATCAGTATTATTCACCATGAAAGACAGAATATGGAGAATCATAGAATCAATGAGTTGGAAGGGGTCTTTTAGGGCACCGAGCCCATTATTATGTGTCCTACACCTAGGATGACAGAGAACAAATGTCGCCCCTTCTGACCATCTTTCAGGTACAGTAATACCTCATATAACATTAGTATCGAATAACACTAAAATCGCATAACATTAAGGAATCTGGGGGGAAGAATTGCATCAGATAACATTAAGATCCTATGGGATGCTTCAGATAACAACCGCTAAAGCCTGTGTGGTTACAATGTATCTCTATGGATCCCATAGGATTTTAACATGCATCAGATAACACTAAAAATCATATAACACCAAGACTTGTGGAACCAGGTTTTAGTGTTATATGAGGTTTTACTGTATCTGAAAAGTGCTATCATTCATGTCCCCTCTCAGTCTCCTTTTCTCAAGGCTAAGGGAAAGGATATTGCCAGCCACTAATGGCCAGGAGAATTCAAGTAAGGATTCCCAGCTAAGGAGGAGAGGAGAGCATCCTTATTACCATTCATGAAACAACAGGGGTCTATTGTAGTGCGACTAGGTATGAGAAAAACATTTAAAATAAAAGAGTTCTCATAATACCTACTAAGCAGATATAGCCCTTGGCTGTAAGATCCTGAGAGCTGCAATCCAAAAAAGGAATAAGTCCCATTTCTGGGTGTGACTCCTAAATAATTATTTGATCCCACTGCAGAGGGTATGCAATTTGTGCTTCTGGACTACAACTCCCAGAACACACACACACAAGGCAGCGGGAGGGGGGATAATGGAAGCTACAGTCCCCAAAGCACAGATCATCTTCTTTCAATTATATCAGAGAGTAAACCAGGGGTGCCCAAATTACAGCCTGGGGTCTGAATCCGGCCCCCAATGCCAATTCAGCCGGCCTGCAAAGCCCTCGTTGCTCCTGGAAGCATAAGTAAAATGTGTCCATATGGCTGCGTTTTACTTCCGCTTCCAGGAGCAACGAGGGCTTTGTGGGCTGGATTAATTGGTATCAGGGGCCGGATCTGGCCCCTGGGCCATAGTGACCGGCTCCCTGAACGACATGACCAGCCTGTGGCCCGGAAAAGTTTGGGCACCCCTGGAGTAAACAAAACAAAATGACAAAAAAAAAGTTGTGGACCCTTAAAAACTAACTCCTGTATTTGAACGTGAGATTTCGTGAGTCAAGCCCACTTCGTCATACAACATAAAACATCCTTTTGACTGCTAGGGGCACACTTACTGGTGCTGAAAGGGAGCCGAGAGAGATGTGGAGTCGCACATTTCCGTCCGCCTGTAGCTGCCGCCGTTAAATGTCTCCCGGCAGCTGCACAAGCCTTCAAAGAGACAGCGGTAGTCCAAGAACCCTGGAAAAGGAAGAGGCAGCAGGCGATAATAAATTTTTTTGGGGGGGAGGCTGTATCCAACACGCCCGTGGCTTTATAATGAAGTCTAATTAGGGGTGCAAAATAGGGGAGCAAAGAATAAAAAGGGTGCAAACACGGACATTCCGCCAAAAACTGCCTTCAGCGTGATGAAACCTGACTCGCCCCTGCTCACAGAATTACAAAACACAGACACACATTGTTTTTAATTTTTGTGGTAGAATTTTGATGATCTTTTAACTTTGATGCTTTTATTGGTGTAAATTGTTCTTATGTCTTTAATTTTATTTTTAGTGTCTTGTAAGCCGCTCAGAGTCGGGTTCTCCCGATTGGGGCGGGGTATCAAGTGTAATAAATATAAATATATATAATACAAGTAAAACCTCATATAACACTAAAACCTGGTTCCACAAGTCTTGATGTTATATGATTTTTAGTGTTATCTGATGCATGTTAAAATCCTATGGGATCCATAGAGATACATTGTAACCACACAGGCTTTAGCGGTTGTTATCTGAAGCATCCCATAGGATCTTAATGTTATCTGATGCAATTCTTCCCCCCAGGTTCCTTAATGTTATGCGATTTTAGTGTTATTCGATACTAATGTTATATGAGGTATTACTTGTATATACAGTAAAACCTCCTATAACACTAAAACCTGGTTCCACAAGTCTTGGTGTTATATGATTTTTAGTGTTATCTGATGCATGTTAAAATCCTATGGGATCCATAGAGATACATTGTAACCACACAGGCTTTCGCGGTTGTTATCTGAAGCATCCCATAGGATCTTAATGTTATCTGATGCAATTCTTCCCCCCAGATTCCTTAATGTTATGCAATTTTAGTGTTATTTGATACTAATGTTATATGAGGTATTACTTGTATATACAGTAAAACCTCCTATAACACTAAAACCTGGTTCCACAAGTCTTGGTGTTATATGATTTTTAGTGTTATCTGATGCATGTTAAAATCCTATGGGATCCATAGAGATACATTGTAACCACACAGGCTTTAGCGGTTGTTATCTGAAGCATCCCATAGGATCTTAATGTTATCCGATGCAATTCTTCCCCCCAGATTCCTTAATGTTATGCGATTTTAGTGTTATTCGATACTAATGTTATATGAGGTATTACTTGTATATATATAATATAATATATATATATACACACACAAGCGCGCGGGGTGAATGTCTGCATATAGAGTTCAAGACTTGGGAAAACGGAATAGGAGGAATCTGTAACTTAATCTGCAGTTACTTTTAAGTAACCGCTCTCCGCCCAACCATGCTCGGAGGCGAGATCAGACTCAAGGCTGAGCCCATTTTGCAGACAAGGAAAAAAAAGCAAGTTCAAGCCCCGAATAAAGTGAGATGATCGTTGCAACTCAAATGTAGGGTAAATGCAGATTTGCAAACCGAAGAGGCGCCGGGGGGCTTTCTTGTCATGAGAAAAGAGGGCTCCCGGGTGTGGGTGTGTCTTTCTTAAGATCAGTGGAGGAGAAGCATGATCAGGCCTTTGCACGGTCATGGGCAGAGGACAGCGTTGACCCTAATAATGCAAGCAACAACTACAACACCCCGAAACAGTGCAGTCTCAGTATAGGGCAAAGGCGGGCCACTTTGCATGCAGAGGCGGAGGTGTAACGCAGCCCGCACTTACCGAGGGTTTCAATAACCTTCGAAGCACCCCGGTGGCAACAGCAGCCGCCATGTTCGGATCTTGCAAGCGGCGGACAAAGGGGGTGGATGATTCCGCCCGCCCAACCCTCGACACGTGGGAGCGAGAAGGGGGCGGCGAGCTAGAAAGTCCGGTGCCCACCCCCGGCTGTGGTGGGGTGTTTCTTAATTGGCAGAGACGGGGGGGGGGGGGGGTCGGGGGTCTCCCCTTAGCTAATCAATGGAGGAGCCAGTAGGTGTTAGTTAGCCTCATGAAAGGACGCTTTGTTTGTAACCCTTGAAATGGAGGCCTTTTTCCTGACCTTGCTTGGAAAAACACCAGTGTTTTTTAAAAAAAAATTTAAATTTTTTATTAGGTATTTAAAAAAATACAAAAATACAAAACAAAACAATTACAAAAATACATAAAATTGTGAAGATCATATAACAAATTTCTCTAAATAGCGATATTATTTTAACCACATTTCTTAGAACATAATCTTCTCCACATTATTTTCAATTGCATCATTAACATCACCCTTGTGCTATATACAGTGTTTTTTTTAAAAAGAAATATCAGAAAACAAAATGAAATAAACAAAATTAAAATTAAAAAAACACTGTAGCACTTTAAAGACTAACTGCTTTATTTTTATTGTTAGCTTTCGTGGATCAAGTCCACTTTTTTGATCCACGGAAGCTAACAATAAAAATAAAGCAGTCTTGAAAGTGCTACAGTGTTTTTTTAATTTTAATTTTGTTTATTTCATTTTGTTTTCTGATATTTCTTTTTAAAAAAAACACTGTATATAGCACAAGGGTGATGTTAATGATGCAATTGAAAATAATGTGGAGAAGATTATGTTCTAAGAAATGTGGTTAAAATAATATCGCTATTTAGAGAAATTTGTTATATGATCTTCACAATTTTATGTATTTTTGTAATTGTTTTGTTTTGTATTTTTGTACCTGGATGTAACAGGTTCTCACCAGTTCTCCAGAACCGGTAGTAACTTCCCAGTGTCCCGGAGAACCAGTAGCAGCTTTTGGGGGGAACCACCTTCGGGGCTTACCTTTTCACTGGTTTCCCCACTGTGCATGTATTTTTTATTTTTATTTATTTTATTTACAGGTTTGTGTTGTGTCTGGGTTGAGGGGTGTGCGTGTGTGTGCTTATTTTTACTTTATTTTTTTTTCCTTTGGCTCTGCCCATGACATCATGACATCATGTCATTAGCTCCACCCACACTGTGATGACATCATGGTGGGGTAGTAAAATTTTTGACATCCCACCACTGAACGTATGGTTGTGAGAGCTGGACCATTAGGAAAGCTGAGCGCAGAAAAATAGACGCCTTTGAGATGTGGTGTTGGAGATGTGGAGATAATGGGCACAGAGCTGAGCGAGTTGAGGGGGATGGTGGGGGACAGGAGTGCCTGGAGGACAGTGGGTCGGAATCGACTGTGCGACTGAACAACAAAAATGCCTGAACCACAGACTAACATGGCTATTATTCCAATTTTTTAAAAAAAATAAAGTTAATTTTGACACACACACCCTTACAATCAGGATGAACCCTCAATGGTTTTAAGGTTAGCCAGTTTAAGAATAATTCCTCAAAAGAAAATAAAAACCTAACTATCCTACTCTGATGCTTACATTGCAGCTTGATTTAAACATAGTTTAAGAGTCTACCCAGCACAAGCAAATCTGCAATAAAAGTAGATGAGCATGCACATCTCTTAATTAAACTGAAGTAAAGCTTTTCTATACACGTTTTATACCCATCATCCACCTTCTGGAGTATTTTACCAATCAGGATCAAAATCACTCCTAACCTTCCAGAAGGGAATAACTTTTATTAACACAAGTTCACTCCTGTCCCCTTTCCTCTTCAGCTAAGGAGCAGTTCATCTAATTAACATAGTTACCCTGATAGAAGAAACAGAGTAGTTTATGACCTTGATTACTTTCCTTCCCACCCAGCAAAATCTTTCCCAAACTGATGGGCAAACAAGCAGTTTCCTCTCCCTCTTTTTCACCCATGCACCAACTAACACGTTTTAATTCATCAATTTACATTTTGGGACCCAACATTAAGTGTATATAAGTGTGGTTGCCTGGGTTTGCTTCTTTGCTTGCTGTCAAAGCTTAGTACAGTAAAACCTCATATAACACTAAAACCTGGTTCCACAAGTCTTGGTGTTATATGATTTTTAGTGTTATCTGATGCATGTTAAAATCCTATGGGATCCATAGAGATACATTCTAACCACACAGGCTTTAGCGGTTGTTATCTGAAGCATCCCATAGGATCTTAATGTTATCTGATGCAATTCTTCCCCCCAGATTCCTTAATGTTATGCGATTTTAGTGTTATTCGATACTAATGTTATATGAGGTATTACTGGTAGTTGACTTCTTCACTCATCTTTCTCTCTCTGGCATGTTGCTCTTTGTTGTTCAGTCACACAGTCAAGTCCTGCCTTTTGTGACCCCGACCATGCCAGACTCCTCTGTCATCTGCCATTCTCCGTAGTCTGTCCACTGTGTCAACAATGCCATCTAGCCATCTCATCCTCTGTTGCCCACTTCTCCTTTTGCCCTTGATCTCTCCTAGCATCAGGGCTTTCTCCAGTGAGCCCTCTCTTCTCATTTGGTGGCCAAAGTTTCAGTATCAGTCCTTCAGTTTCAGTATCAGTCCTTCCAGTCAGGGTTGAGTTGCTTTAAGATTGATTTCATCTCCCTGAAGTCCAGGGAACACTCTAAAGTTTTCTCTCTGGCATATACAGACATAAAAGGAGGGGACACACAAGAAGACCCAGCCTTAAGCCTCTGGTGAAGAGGTTGCAGATAACCTAAGGCGGGGCACTGATCCATTTGTCCTAATGTCCATCCACCTGTACACTTCACTTGTCCTTGTCCTTTGGGTAGAGGTTAAAGAATCTGAAGGGGCAGCCAAGATCTGTTTTGAAAGCTGATGACACAACATTGTCATTTACCTGTCCCAGCTCATTCTAAATTTCTTTTTATTTTTTGGAAACAATCTGAAGAGTTTGTTGGGATATTTTTAATGCTGGTGGAATCATTTGGCAGTAAAGGTTTTAAGTTTAGCAATGACTTAAGGAGGGATATTGGAAATGAGCGGTGTGGATGTGGCACTAGAGTGCAAGGCATCAGAGGTGTAGCGAGGGGGGCAAGGGGGCGGCCTGGCCCAGGCGGCACTTTGTGGGGATGGCAACGCTGCTGCCCCAAACTTCCTGGTGGCCGGGGCAGGCACCGGGACCCTCTGCCACCACTGGCACCCTGGTCCCCACCCCGGAGGGCATGGGCCTGATGGCACAGTGGAGTCCAGGGGGCGCCACTTCCCCTCCTCCTCCCCTTCCTTCCCAGGCCCACCCTCCTTACCACCTGCCAGGCTGAGGTGGCATGGCCCCAGTAGAGAGCCCACCGTTGGGGTCCCAGGTGCACAGCAACCACTCCTCCTAGTCCAGCAGCAGCACCCAGGAAGACGGGAAGCGAGCCCAGCGGTCGCTGCGGCCCAGCGCCAGCCAGGCAGAGGACCACTACACGCACAACGCCTGGCCGGTGCTGCTCCGGCCACTGGGCCGCAATGACCGCTGGCCTCACTCCCTGCCTTCCTGGGTGCCAGTGCTGCTGCTGGGGTAGGATGCAGGGCGGCCGCGCTCCTGGGACCCCCATGGCATGGGTGAGGGTCTGGGGTGCCACAGTGCGGGCCAGTGGTGAGTCCACTGTCGACATCCCAGGCACACGACTGCCCCACCTCCTAGCCTGGCGGCGGCAGCTCATCCACCTTCGGTGCCAGTGGCGCCCAGAGGGGTGAGGCCGGTGGTCATTGTGGCCTAGCGCCCATGGCTGGGCAGCGCTGGCCAGGCCAAGGACCTCCCCCCTGCAAGGCCCAGCCGGCACTGCTCTGGCCGCTGGTGCTGCTCTACAGCGACCGCTGGCTCTGATTCCTGCCTTCCTGGGCACCGCTGCCGCCAAAGGTGGATGAGCTGCCGCCGCCAGGCTCGGAGGCGGGGCAGCTGCACACCAGGGCCCCCGACGGTGGGCTCCCCGATGGGCCTGTACCACATCGCCCCCGACCCTGGGCCTAGCCAGTGCCGTCGGGGTCCCAGGTGTACAGCTGCCCCACCTCCTAGCCCGGCGAAGCCCAAAGGTAGGACTTTCCTGCCTGGAGGGGGCGAGCCTGGTGGGCGGGGAGTTTGGCCTGCGGCCCCAGGCGACTGAAACCCACCCTATGCTACTGCAAGGCATGTATTTTACACAGCTCTCAAGAGCAAATCTCAAAAGCTCTTGAGATGCTTTCAAATGAGTTGTGTTACTTTATTGCTGTGACTAGAGGGCAGCAGATTCTTTCCCTATGCAAGCCAAGGGTGAGGGAGAAGCATGCTTCATGGACTGTTGTGACAACATACCAATTTGTAGGCTTGTAACTTGGCAGTTTGAAAGCAAGAAATTGCTAGTAGATAAATAGGTCCTGCTTTGGCAGGAAATGTAACAGCATTCCATGTGCTCCAGCATCTAATCATGCATGCCACATGACCACAGAAACGTCTGAAGATGCACACAGCACTGGCCCTTTGGCTGTAAACAGAGATGAGCACCACTTTCCTAGTGTCGGACACAACCGGCTTTCGACCAAGGGAGACCTACCTTTATCTTTACTTTAACCTCTTCCATGTGGTCACAAATTATCAAATCCCGGAAAGGCATAATAAGTTGAGGCTCAACGTTTGATTTTGCAATTTTATGGTTGAGGAGGAGGGGTGGGGAAAATTGGCTAAAAAGTTGCCTGAACACAATGTACAGTAGATCACTTTGTATCAACCATAACTGCTAAGCATAATTACATAAAAAATTGTAATTTTAGAGAGGCGTCATTAATGGTAATAAATCTTGAGAAATTGTGAATGCATTTGTTTGGCTTCAGGTGGCATTCATTAGGGTTTTAGGGTTTAGTTTGGAAAATATTTGCACACAAAAATGAGTGTGTTGCCAACTTTTGTGAGTTAAAGGCCTTGTGTATCAGTTCCCTACATTTTTCAGACACTACTTTTTCATTAAAGTTGAGACTTCATTTTTTGAAATAAACACTAAGCTTCTGGATTCCAACCAGCATTCTGCACTGCACAAACCTAAGTACATTGTACTGAACTGACCCAAATAAACTGATGCAATACAAAATGTGAGAAACAAAGAGGAGCTGAGAGCAGACTGTTGGAAGACCATTCCCCCCCCCCCCCAAGAATAATCCTTATAAAAGGTAACTTCTTGTTTCTGGAGTTTTTACACCTCCCAAAAATCATGATTTTCATTCGTCGCCTGTGGAATCGGGAGACATTCTGTTGATGAGTCAGTTGGTGACTCATCGGCTGCAACAGCTCCTAGCTCAACCCTCCATTTACCCATTTTTCTTTTCTTACTACAGGAAGGCCAAATTTCAGCTCTTGTATCTAAAAATGTGTTAATGTTTTAGTAAAAGGCCCCTGAAAAATGGCTGGGAACCCACCCACCCCAGGCACAGCGTGTGCTGATCTAAAGGTGTTTTATTAAATGTCCCTGCATAGCTGTGAAGGAAAAACACCTCCCTTTTAATAAGTACACAGAAAGAGTCTCCTCAAGGACTGTGGCATTTTTGAACCACAATCGGGTGGACCCTGGTAACTGCAACCTTGTGTTGTCGGCTAATTTTTCTCACACTAGGTCAGGCGAAACTGCAGAATGTACTCACCAAAAGGTGCCTTCATTTTGACATATCAGAAAATAAAATAAACAAAACAAAATAAAAAAAACACTGTAGCACTTTAAAGACTAACTGCTATATTTTTATTCTTAGCTTTCGTGGATCAAGTCCACTTCTTCAGAATAACTTCTTCATGCCTGAACCACAGACTAACACAGCAACTATTCCAAAAAATTATTTTGACAGTTTCACATCTGGCCTAGGCATGGAAGAAGAATAAATTACTGTATAACACCTTTTAAAGATGTATTTGCGGTTTCCACTTTCTCCTTCCCTTCTCTGTATACTGTACACTTGCAATTCTAGGCTTAGAGATTTTCCTCAGCTAGTTCCAGAAGAAATCCACACTATGTTATGAATTTTTAAAATGTCTTCTGCAGGATAAAAATGTCTATGGGAGACTTACAGTGGCCCTTCTCTTTTGCAGTGAATTAAAACCAGAACTAAAAGGCTGCTGTTCTCTGCAAATTGACTGGAAGCAAGTCGGACCAAGATTGACATCTAAGTACAGTAGTTAAAGGTTTAGGTTCCACGATTGCAATTCTTTGTGTGCTTATTTGGCAATAGAATACTGTACAAGGAACCCAATGGGACTGATATCTGAGAACATGTATTTAAGTTAGCAGAAAACAATAATCCATTACAAATAATAAATACTTTTCTACTTTATTCTGAAGACTCAAGGTTGATTAAAAAATGTAACTAATGTCTGCAACCAGTAAACAAAAATTAACAAGATGTTCCTTAAAACTCAAAAATCTTCTCTATAAAGATTTAAGATTTGACTTTGGGTCCTGGTTACCCTTCTGAGATTTTCTTCACTCTCTTCTTTTTCATTTTCCCTGTAATCCCCACTTTTTTATTAAAAAAAAACCCCTGCCTTCTCCCACCATGATTAAGGACCCTGAATTTTCTGCATCTGAATGCCATGTGTTCAGGGCGGTAGTCAGGATTCTAGATTTGGGGGGCAAAAAAAATTCAGGAGGGGCAAAAAAAAAAATCAGCCCCACCCCCAACAATGTCACACTCACATATATAACATCGGTACCGTGGAGTGGGGGCAGGTTGTTATCTCAGAAGGGTTTTTGGCCTCAGCCTTGCATGTGTTGTAGAGGGAATTAAGCTGAAATGCAGATAATTAAATGAATGGATGCTTTATGCAGATTTATTGTTTGTACATGAAACAGAAAGTTAGTGAAATTAATGGATTTTACAATCTATAGACCCAATCAACAATAAGTGCCTTTCAATTGAATACATTATTATCATTCTGCAACTCTTACCACTTCAACCTTATGTAAAGGTCGCACTTGCTCAAAAGCTAATCGCATCTGACTGTAGGGTTCAGTGGTCATCTCTGTTTACAGCTTATACAGTACAAGAAGCACTCAATTTTTCCATAAAGCAAAGAAAGCTCCAATACCTTGGCCATATCATGAAGAACAACATAAAGTATTGAATATCCAACTCGCTTTGCAAGGAAAGATCCCTGAGAAGAGAGTCCCCGGACATAGATGGATTTCATGGCTGAAGAACCTGAGAGTCTGGTGTGGCATGTCCTCAGAGGAACTGTTCTGAAGAGTTAAGACCAGGAAGACATTTGGCAGGATGACAGCCAATATCCAGAACGGATACGGCACCTGAAGAAGTAGAATGAGATGTGTCATTATTATTCTCTTATATAACCTAGTGCACCTATAGTGGGCTATTTTGGTAATAACGGGATGTGTCTTATACTCTGATGCATCTTATACGCCGGCAAATATAGTACAGTACTTTATAAGCACAGCAGTAGCAGATTGTAAAATACAGTAGAAACATTCATATATATCAATATTGAGCTATAGCTTTCATAGTTCAGAATGAGGGTTTCTACATTCAACAGACATGGGAGATGTGGGAGTAAGGCCTATATGTTTGAATGGCCGTATCTGAATCAAATTTTATTGAATCTGACTTTATTGAGTCATTCCATTTTATTTTCAGCTTTCCTTAATTTTCTTCTCCCTACTACTGTTTCTTCTGGTGAATCATGTCATTCGTGAAGTCTCTGAAGTGGGATAGTAGAAATACTCCTTACACAGATAGGCCAAAGAGCAAAACACTCAGAACTGTGAGTTTCTTTGGAAAATTAAACATGAATGTCTGTGTGTCAAACTACAGAGCATTAAACAGGTTCCATGTTCTACTGTCTGAACATCATAAAACCAACTGATTATATTCTACTTTAGAGCTACCATTCTTCTCATTTTCCACCTATCAGACCCAAGGATGCTTGAACAGGTGTCTCTTGAACAGGACTTGAGATAGAATTAGGACAGAGGACGTCACATTATATCTGCAGCTTGGCAGGTAAGACTCATGCTTATACATTGGTAATATCAGCCAATCTGGATGCAGATAGGAAACTGGTTCTGAACAGAACTACATTTCTCTTGATTGAGATGATGATGCTCCTTGAGTCATTGCTGTCTGGAGAGGTGGGAATAGGGATGCCCAGGCAAACGTTTTACTAGCTAAGCCTATACCAGGTGTGACTTTACATATACTGGTCCAAACTAGGATTACCTATGCTGAAATTACTTTTAAGCAAGGCTACAGCAATATGCTTTATGGCAACCTGCCACAAGTGGTTCAGAAACTTTAGCTGCATCAAAATGCAGCCACCCAGATGTCAGAATGTTGGAACATGGGACACCAATTTTGAATCTGATCCCCAATTTGTTCCCTAACCGAATTCAAACTGTCAGTGTTTACCTTTAAAGTCGGAGATATATTGAGAAAAAGTTATCTAAGTGGATGCCTTCAAATGTATGGTCCTGTCCTTGTTTTAGAGTCCGCTATTGAACTCTATTTTGCATAATGATGAATAAGATCAGTTAGGTGGCCAGATGTGAGAAACAGTGTATTAAACTTCTTTCCAAATGATTTAGTCTTGGCCTCTGCAGAACGAATTTTGAAAAATGACTTAAAGACATCTCTTTGAGAGAGAGGTGTGTTTGCAACTGGCTTTATATTATTCTGAGTTGTCAAGGTTAAGGTCTTCCTTGCTCAAAAGCCAGTTGTGTCTGACTCTAGGTGGTGGTGCTCATCTCCGTTTACAGCCAAAGAGCCAGCGCTGTGTTGTCTGCATCTGCCAATGTTTCCATGGTCATATGGCAGGCATGGCTAGATGCTGGAATACACAGAATGCATTTTTTACAATCTAAAAAATGTATCCCATTCATATTTTTATCCCCCGTTTCCAAAAAGATAAGTATTCTTGTCCTGGCTTTATATCTTTATTTTTAATCAATATGTGGTCAAAAAACTCACCCCATACATTGATAAAATGTTTTTTCTCTATCAAACATTTCTTTAATTTTAATTTACCTGTCAGTGTATCACTTATGGCCATATTCCATATTCCATTATAACAGTCCTCTATTCCTCGTCTGGCCATGTTATCCTGCTACGGTAATAGAGCAGACCATACAGCCAACAACTCAACACCGAATGTCAGGTAGTGGTTAACTAACCTGACAACACTGAGGACTAATGGCTTGGGTGCCGAAGTCCATAGGGAAGGGCAATGATCCCCAAGTGGATTAAATCCCACTTGAATCCATCTTGATGGAGGGCAGCAGCTTCAGCAATACTGGCCTGGGCTGATGAGGACTTTGGGTGCCAAAAGGGTTCAGGACTAGAAAGTGACTCGCGAAATTGGATCAGTGGTACAGATGAAAGGCTGCTGCTTTGTATTCTCAGGACAGTCTTCATGGCTGATCACAATGAGGATTGCCAATATTCAGATTTGGTGGCAGAAGAAGAAGAAGAAGATGATAACAAAGACAAAGAAGAAGAAGTCCTCTATTACAAATTCCACATACATTTTCTAATTTATGGCCATTCATAATCTCACAGCTGTTACCAATAAATTATTTCTTTTAATTATCTACTTTTTTACTGTACAGTATTTTCCAAATCCATTATCAAAGCTATTCTAGGACAGTTTTCTAATTTTAATGACAGTATTTATAACTGTAATTTTGAAGTTTTTTAACAATGGGTTTGGGTTGGGTTTTATTATGCTTTTATAATGTTGTACACCGCCCTGGGTTGCCCCGGCGAGAAGGGCGGTATAGAAATGTAAATAAATAAATAAATAAATTTGGATTATTTCTTCAAATAGGTAAAGGTAAAGGTTTCCCTTGCTCGAAAGCCAGTCGTATCCAACTCTAGGGGTCAGTGCTCATCTCTGTTTCTAAGCCAAAGAGCCAGTGCTGTCTGCTTCTGCAGCGGTTTCCATGGTCATATGGCAGGCATGACTAGACACCGGAGCACATGGAACGCTGTTACCTTCCCACCGAAGTGGTCCCTATTTATCTACTTGCAATTTTTTGCTTTCGAACTGCTAAGTTGGCAGGAGCTGGGACAGAGACGGGAGCTCATTCCATCCTGCAGTACTCAGGAATCAAACTGCTGACCTTCCACCTCCCAGTCAGGGTCTTAGTGACTTAAGCCACTGCAGTCCCATTTCTTCAAATACCTTTCTTCAAATCTTATTTACAACCTTACACTCCGACTGTGAATGAAAATTATCTCCCAAAATTTTTCTTTACATCTACAACATTCCTTTTTATAATTATGATCATAATAGTTTGATTTGACTGGTGTTGTGTATCACACCATATTGTTTTATAGCAGCGCTCTTTAATTCTCACTGACATAGTTCTCATAATTCTTTGTTTCCATACTTTTCTCCATTCATCCTCTTTAATTTCTATCTTTAAATTGGACTCCCATATCTCTCTCTCGTCAATTTCTGTATTTCCCCACCCCTTTTATTAAGAGTTTATACATCTTACCAATTATACCTTTTGTTGAGGTTTCTTTTTTGTTTTAATTGGCTTATTAATTCTTCAAATGTCACTTCAGAAGATCCAAAACAGTAGTTATTTCAAATTCTAGAAACCCACTTGATGGCGCTGCAGTACAGTTCAAGGTCTACTATGGGTACTGCAGAGGTCAATAAACTGGGCTCTTAGCACAGCTGTTACTGAAGTAATGTTATTAATCAACTCTGAGAAGAGACAGAAGTTCTGGATACGCTCATCTCCAATTTGTAAGCATCTGAATCACATTTCTCATGAGGTCTCATAACAGTTCTCTTGCCTTAAGAAGCTTAACAGTAAACAAATTTAGCTACACAAGATGAAACCCATCAGCTGGGTTAAAGGGCTGATTCAAACAGCATTGCCTCTGTACACAAGCAGGAGGCCATTTGAAATTGCTTCCATGTGATCTGTGTAATAGTTGTAACAAAGCTGCTCTCCCTGTGATTCAGCCTAAGCAGGCTGAACCAGCCTTGTGTAACACTTGTGTGGAGTCAGTCCACAAGGCAGACCACTGAACAAAATGGCCATTGACAAAATATGGATGATATATTAACAGAAACATGTGCATTACTACCTGGAACTCCAGCTTCTTGTATTGGTAAGTTTGTGTTCCAATGTGTTTCAACCCATTTCCACATGCTACAGCATACTCACTCCAACGAAATGAATAAACTTAGAGTAAGTGGCTTCTGATTACAACTTGGAATGGTTGTTTATAGGTAAAGGTCGCCCTGCCTTTGGAGGATTATATTCCAGGTAGACCAAGTCCCTGATACAATTTCTTTCCAGTAAGTACAATTTCTTTTTCAGTAAGATTATTTCCATTGAACAATTCACCTGAACATGAGTGACACTTTGCACGTTTGAGTCAATGACCTGCATTTCCATCACAGCCCTCATCGACGTATGTCTTAAATACATAAATGCTCTCCAAAGATCTCAAAAGAGATATCTTGTCTAGTGGACACCTTTCTGTTTAAGTATTCAAAAATCCCTGAAAACCTGCAATTACTGGCCTGCTTATTTCTGAATATTCCCATTTAAGATTTAGCAAGTGGTTATTGTTGTTATGTGCTATCAATTCATCTCTAACTTTTGAATGAGAGACCTCCAAAATCTGCCCTCACCAACCCTATTCAGCTCTTACAATTCAAGGCTGTGGTTTCCTTTAGGGAGTCAGTCCATCTCATATTTGTTTTTTCTCTTTTGTTCCTGCATTCAACCTTTCCCAGTATTATTGGCTTTTCCTTTTTCATGATGTGCCATAGGATAACACCCTCAACTCCATCACTTTCACCTCCAGAGACAGTTTAGGCTTGATTTGCTCTAGGAGCCACTTCTTCTTATATAGTCCAAGGTATCCACAAATGCAGTCCAAGGTAACCACAAAGCTGTCCTCCAGCACCACATTTCAAAAGAGTCATTTTTATTCTGTCACCTTTGTTTACTGTCCTGTTTTCACAACTGTACATAGTGATGAGGGAATCAAGAATGTCGATGATCTTAGTCTTCAGTGACCACATCCTTACACTTGATAATTTTTTACAAGACCTTCCCAGTCTGTCTTCTTCTGATTTCTTAGCTGCAGTCTCTGTTTGGATTGAGGATTGATCCAAGATATACAAAATCTTTCACTTGTTCAATTTCTTCATGCTTCATATTAAAGTTGTGTAGTTCTTCTATAGTCATGAATGTCTTCTTAATGTTCAACTGCAGTCCTGGTTTTGCACTTTCTTCTTTCCCTGTCTTCAAAGTTGTTTCATGTCATTGCTGCTCTTTCTTTTCAGAATCCAGCTTGAACTTCAAGTATTTCTTCCTCTATATAAGATAAAAGCTTTTGCTTCAACACTTTGAACATCATCTTGCTTGTATAGGAAATTAAAGTGATGGCCCTGTAGTTACTATACTTCTTATTTCTTTCTTTCTCAGGGGCTGGAATGTGCATTGATTTATGGATCATTGTTTGATTTGCTATATTTGTTGGCACATTCTTAGTAGGATTTTGATAGATTTGGTCTCTGTGGCTTGAAACAGTTCTATCTACCCCTGGTGATGAATTTGTTCCAAGTACATTCAGAACAGCTTTTACTTCACATTCTAGAACTGTATTTATCATAGGCTTTCTCTTCAAAAGCCTTTCATCTTTTTAACTTTTTTGTATAGTTTATCAGTATACTGTTTCCTCTTTTATTTCTGTTCAGATAGGTGCTTTCTTGTTGGTCATTTAACATTTCTAATCTAGACTTAAGTTTTCCTTTGATTTTTTTGAATCTTCTGGAAATCACTTGTTTCCCCTTTTGTTTTTCTCATTTCTTTGTACTGCTTATTGTAACAGTTCTCTTTGTCTCTAGAAGACAGTTACTGAAAAATTGCATTCAGGTTTCTGACTCTATTTCTGTCATTGTTTATATTTGCTTTTCAACTGTACAATTGATATGGTCTCCTCCATCATCCATCTAGGTTTTTCTTTTGAATACAATCCTTTTGAAATTGTACTTTTGCATTATTTCCTATTATCTCAGGTTTAAATACACAGTTCTTTTGGTTCATGGTCGATTGAGTTCAGTAATGCAAATCTATTCTTTAAATTCATTAATGTTTAAATTGCAAATACTATGATTCTTTTAGTGTTTTTTAGCTTTATTCTAGTGTTTATTTAGCTGGGTGGGTTAAGGAAGATGGTGGAGGACAGAGGTGCCTGGCAGGCAATGGTCCATGGGGTCGCAGAGGCTCGGAATCGACTGTGCAACTCAACAACAACAAGCTTTATTCTAATGTTGGATACTGATGTTTCATGATCAGTGCCACAATATGTTCCATGTTTATTATATTTGAAGGAGCAAAATGTTTTCCAGAGTACTCTTGATATTTTGGCAAAAGGTTGAGGATTGCAGTGTTCAACCACACAGGCCATTGCTAAAGTGTCACAGAAGACTTTGCATGTGTGCTCAGAGAAAAAGTCTCCCTCTGTTCAGTGGTGATTGCGACCACGTGCTTTGAAAGTCTTTCCTACCTATCTCCAAATTATCAGCAAAACAGCTGAAATGATTTTATATAAGGTTAAGGGATTGTGATGGCTTGGTGGTTAAAATGTTAAACTTGATGACTGGAAGGTCAGCATGTCACCAGTTCGAGACTTGAATGCTGCATGACAGAGTGAGCTCCTATCTCCGTCCCAGCTCCTGCCAACCTACGAGTTCGAAAGCAAGAAATTACAAGTAGATAATAGGTACCTCTTTGGTGGGGAAGGTAACAGAATTCTGTGCACTCCAGCATCTAGTCATGGCTGCCACATGACCACAGAAACATCTACAGACATAGGCAGTGATGGCTTTTTGAGTGTAAATGGAGATGAGCACCACACCCTAGTCAGATAGGACTTGCTTTCGAGCAAGGGAGACCTTTTCAAAGCTCCCACCTGAAAGTTGGACCCAATGTGATGTAATGGTTAAGAGTGCCACACTAGGAATCAAGAGACCTGGGTTCAAATCCTGTCAGCAATGGATACTCATTGCAGTGGTTGTACTGATAAAATTACCTCTTAACTATTTCACTTAAGCTGAAAACTCTGGTAGGGGTGTGGTAAGTCAGATGTGACTTAATGGCACATAGCATTGCATTTGAAAAGTAGTGGTTTCCCCTTTGGCCTGTAGGAAAAGCAGGTCAATGTTGCTCATTATCACAACCCTTCTCTTGTTTCATCCTTCATCAAACTGAAGATCATATTGTATTCCACTCCTTGAAATGAAATCATGTACTCTTATATGGTGTTTTCATGCAGCATGGTCTGAAATTCAGAGTAGAAATCTTGTGAAAGAAGCAGTTCCATGGAGTCTGGTTACTTCAATTCCCACACTGTCTCACTGACACAATTTTGAAGTCTAGTTTTCAAATGTTACTCATAAATGCTGGGCTTTTCAAACACTAATACAGTATGTAAGAACATTCAACAGGCCAAGGATCTGCACACACTTATTTAGAATTTTTAATGGGGTCTTTAAGGTTTTTAGTTAGTTTTTGATGTTACTTTTAATTGCTGCTAGCCACCCAGAGTCGCTGCCGAGTTGGGTGGCAATAGAAATTTGAAGAATAAATAAATACTGTATGTCCCACCAACTAGATTGCAAGTCTAAACTCAGTATTTAATACTGATCAAAGCTAATAGATACTCTTTGAAAAACAAAGAAGCTACATGTTCGCTGTTCAAATAGCATATGCAACATTCTCTCTCTCTCTCTCTCTCTCTCTCTCTCTCTCTCTCTCTCATACACACACACACACACACACACACACACTGTGTGGGGGGCAAAAATTTGACATTCTGCTTGTCACAACATGGAGGCAGGGTGAAAGTAAGAGGTGCACCTCTGGAATTTTTACTTTGCAGCAAATAAGATTGCATAAATTGTGGTGGCAAACTGCAGTTCACTACCAAAGTGAAGACTATGTGATCGGTTGCATGTCAATTACTGAACTTTCATGATTAGCTGCAATTTGCTGTCAAGGCTACATAGTCCTATTTGTTCACATTAATGCCTATTAAATAAGTACATGAAGAGACTGGCAAGAAAAAGTACTGAGGCTACTACCAGTTCCATTTGGTTATGAAATCTATGTTACTGTCACAATAGTTTCACGAACAGCAACTTATGGCCTTAAATTGTGGCGATCTAATCTTCTTCTTTTGTGTCCTGATCAAACTCTGGACTGCCAAAATGAAGCCACTTTCTTAAAGCATGGGTTAAGATGCTGAGGGTCACTGCAAGTTGGCTTTGACTTCATGACACATGGATTGGTAACTCTAGTTTTCACCTGTGTCTACTTCAAGAAGGAGAAACAGTGGCTGAGTGGTTAAGATGCTGAGCTTGGCGACCAGGAGGTCGGTAGGTCAGCAGTTTGAGACCTGATGCCTGTGCAACTTTACCTAGCAGTTTGAAAGCAAGAAATTGCAAGTAAACAAATGGGTACTACTTTGGCAGGAAAGGTAACAGTGTTCTGTGCCCTCCAGCATCAAGTCATGTTTGCCACATGCTCATGGAACATCTGCAAATGCAGACAGTGTAAACCAGGAGTTCTCAACTTTTTAAAGCCAGGGGCCAGGAGGTCACACTCCTTCAGGCAGCTTCGGGGGCTGGACGGCTATTTTGCCCTTCCTTCACCACATGGCACTTTCTGGTGTGGTGGAGGTGGTGGTGGGGTGACATGAAATGGTGCAGCGGGCGGACAGCATCCAGCCCACAGGTTTAGAACCCCCGACATAAACGGAGATGAGCACTGCATCCTAGAGTCAAGCACGACTGACTTTCGAGCAAGGGAGACCTAGTTTTGAAAGCACTTGTTGGTATCATTGATCTGAAAGGGCTCCTCTTTTTCAAATTCTCACAGAGGCATATGGTGTGGGAGGGTGGGTGTTTAAGAAAGTAACCCACAACCATTTACACGCCATGCAGTGATGGGATGTAACAGGTTCTCACCAGTTCTCCAGAACCGGTAGTAACTTTTCCCAGTGTCCTGGAGAACTGGTTGCAGCTTTTGGGGGGAACCACCTTTGGGGCTTTTCACTGGTTCCTCCACTGCACATGTGCGCCAAGCACTTGGTGTGCATGCATGCCTACAGTGCTTGGCGCGTATGCACAGCCTCCTTGCTGTCCTCCCAAGCGGGGAAGAGGAAGAGAAGCTGCTAGCCTGAAGCTCCCTATAGCCTGCTCCCCTAGATATCCTAGAGAACTAGTTAGGCAAAGACTTAGCACCTAACTTCTTTAACTGTTGAAAAGTTGAAAAGTGCCAAAATGAAGCCCTCTTGTGGTGAGTTCTTTCTGTAGTTCCTTCCATCTGACCTAGTGTGAGAAAGATTAGCCAGAATAAGCTTTAAGCTCTGGTTTAAAAGCTCTGGTTGATCTGTGTTGTGGGTGGGTGGGTAGGTGTATTTTAATGTATTTTTTATTTATTTAATTTATTTACAGTTTTGTGTTGTGGGTAGGTGGGTTGAGGTGTGTGTGTGTGCTTATTTTTATTTTATTTTTTATTATTTTTTTAATTTGTTTTCTTTGGTCCCACCCACATTATGATGTCATGACATTGGCTCCGCCCATGATGTTAGCTCCGCCCACACCGTGATGATGTCATGGTGGGGTAGTAAAAATTTTGACATCCCACCACTGACGCCATGCAACGTCTTGCTCCAGCAGACTTCTGCTCCTCGCCCCCCTTTTACCAGAGGGGCTGCTGTGACCACGGGGGGGGGGGAGGACCGTGGTGGGGGAGAACTCCCTTCCAAGTTCCATTCCTCCCACAAGCACGGCAAAGACTACATCTCCCGAGATGCTCCGCGCTGAGGCAGGCTCCAGCTGTTGAGCAGCAGGGCGCCTGCGCAATGCTGCGGAACCCACTCGGTAGTAAGTACCACCACACCCCCAGAGTAGGAGAGGGGGGGGGGCTATAAGCATCTGAAACCTTAACCGCCAGAGGGAGGGCGAGAGGGAGGTCCTCCCCCTCCCTCCCCCTCCCCCCCCTTTCTGCCTCTTCTTCATGTAGACTGGAGTAACCGAGATACGTAAGGGAGGAGGAGGAGGAGGAGGACTCTTTTTTGCCCCCTCCACTGGAGGAGCAAGCGGTGGCTCCTTCTCGGGGAAGGGAGACCGACGGAAGGAGCCGGGCGAAAGGAAGCCAGAGGATGCACTACTACTAGGCGACTACTACTACTAAGGGGGCCGGAGCGGGGTGGGGTGGGGACGGTGGATGGGGGCGCGATCGCTCCTCCTGGCGCCGCCCGCTTCTTAGACGTGAAGCGCCCCAAAAGCCCGCCGCCGCCGCCGCAGCGCCCCGACGGAGCTTTGCCGATGGAGCTGGAAAACATCGTAGCCAACACGGTGCTGCTCAAAGCCCGGGAAGGTAAGAGAGCAAGCATCCTGCCCTCCGTCCTCTCGCCCCCGGGGACAGAAGGGAGAAAGGTGATGGGGGGTCGGGGGGGGGGAGAGGGACGACGGCATCCTTCGTGCATCTCTGGCTGGAGGCTGGGGTGGGGTGGGGGGGGGGAGAAGGTTTGTTATTGGAGACCGTCTATCTGGAGCCCCTCCGGAGCCGCGCGCTTGGGCGTCCCTTCCATCCTGGCGATATGGGGGTCATCATGGCTGGGGAAAAAGATTTGCACCAGAGCGAGGAGTTTCCCCAACTCCCCCCCCCGCCCCCCATCCTTCTCTGTCTCTCTCCCGCGCCCCTGCCTTGTCTTCGGTCCACCCCGGGGGGGGGCCCGCTCCGACGTGCCGGGGTTGAAATTTGACCTGGTCTGAAGAGGGTCAGGGGCAGCGAAGGCAACTGGTTCGCGTCTCGCGCACAGGGATTCCCGGAGGCTCCCGGGACTGCGGGTAGACTCGGTCCGGGTTGTCTGGATGTCAGAGCGCGAGAGAGGGGGGCGTGTTGCGTGCCTGTGCCTGGACGCGCGTCGACCACGAAAAGCGCAGGAGGTGTTTTTTTTAAAAAAAATTGGAGGGGGGTGAGTTGAAATAGTGAAATGTAAAGTGATGTAATTAGGGGTGGGGGGGAATCATCATCCTCCGGAGGGGAGAGAGGCATGCAAAGGGCTCGATACGAGAGGCTGATCGCCTTGCATTCCGCCAACGAAAAGGGCCCTCCCCGCGGGGCTACAATACGGCCGGACGAAAAGGGAGGGTCGCTTTGCTTTTGTTTTGCATAAGAGGTGGTCTTTGCGTCAGAGGTGATGCTCTCTCTGTGTGTGTTAAATTTGCAAAAAAGAGGGAGGGAGCTGGGAGCAACAACACACGTTATATGATGATCCTCATCGTTGATGGCAACCTCGATAGCCATCTCTACCTCTGTCACTTTTCAAGAAAACATCTGTCTTCTACAATTTTAGCATCATGGGGTGTGTGTTGGGTGTATGTGTCTCTTTCTCTTAGAATGACTGGGTGTCAACCACCCCTTCTTTCTTTTCCCTTCTCTTCCCCACCTCCTTCCTCCTCCATGAACCTCTCGGAGTCGGAGGAGATCCTCGAGAGGTGATCACGTAGGAAAGGCCATTATCATCTTATACTGCCTACCCAGGGGCGTAGCTACCATCGTATCTGCCGTATCAATTATACGGGGGCCCCAGGCCACGGGGGCCCCCAACATGCGTAAGCAAAACAAATCTTTACCCTTCCTAAGGGCCCCCAAACAAATTTTTATACGGGGCCCCGCCAAGGCATGCTACGCTTCTGTGCCTACCCCATTAGTCACCTATGAGATAGGTCATATAAGACAGTAATGGCCTGATTAAAAAGTCGTACAATGGTCCCACCATCTTGCCCAGTGCTGCTCGAAAAGATAGTGGTTACTCTTTCCTCAGGCCAACCGGGTCTTGCCTATATTGAGGATGTATCGGCTGAACGCCGCTTCAACGTGCCAACTATTTCGGAAAAGGAGTGATCAGGGCCTGTAGTAAGATTGGGGATGTGAAGGCCCCAGGCCCAGATGATGTCCCCGACGTTGCTCTTAAAACCGCCATCAGGTCCTGACCAGAAACCTTTCTAGAGATGTATAACATGTGTCTCACTCAGGGAATCTTTCCAAGCTGGTGGAAATTGCAGAAATTGGTCCTTCTCCCGAAAGGAAAAAAAGCTGCTGGATGATCCATCATCAACCAATATGCCTGCTGGATATGGCAGGTAAGGTACTCAAGAGGATCATCTGCAACTGGATGGAGAAGTTCAGCGAAGGAGCTCGTGGATTGTCCAAAAGCCAACACAGATTCTGGAAGGCGAGATCTACCGTGGATGCCATCAACATAGTCATAGATATTGCCCGCGAGGACATAGAAGGCAAATACTGGAAGAGAGGTGCCAAGAAGTACTGCGCTATCATCACCTTGGACATGAAGAACATGTTCAGTTCAATTAACTGGGATCATATCCTGGATGCGCTTAGATTGATGGAGGTTCCAGAGTACACCAGATACATAATCGTGAGTTATTTCACAAATCGAACCTTGATGTATAATACCAATGCCAGACGTTGAACCCATAACATCACAGGAGGTGTTCCACAGGGTTTGGTGCTCGGTCCCTTATTGTGGAATATTATGTATGATGGGGTGCTTCGGTTGCCTATGCCAGTAGGGACAAGGACAGTTGGGTTCACAGATGATGTGGCAGTAGTGGTTGTCGTCAAACATCCAGAGGAAGTTGTCCAAACCTCAAAGGAGAGTGTTGCCAAAATTCATCAGTGGCTCTTGTTAGCTGGCTTGCATCTAGCAGATCAAAAGACTGAGGCAGTTCTCGTGACCAGTAGGAAAGCTAGGGAGACCATCACCCTTACTGTTGGAAGCTGCAGTATATTCTCACAGCTGTCACTATGATATCTGGGTGTCCAGATAGACGCTAGGCTACGCTTCAATGAGCATTTGCAAGTTGTAAGTGCAAGGGGTGGAGCACTATGTAATGCATTGGCAAGGATCATGCCAAATATTGGAGGTCTGTGGCAGACTCGCCAAAGAATCCTCTCGAGCATTGTTAGTTCAGTGTTGCTGTATGCAGTCTCAATCTGGTCAGAAGCCACAGAAGGGACATCATATGTGTGACAAATAACTTCGATATACAGTAGGAGTGCCCTGCGGGTGGCTCAGGCATTTCAAACAGTCTTGTATGATGCCATATGTGATGCCGATCCATCTGATGGCAGAGGAACGGGCAGAGATTTACTGGCAAAGGCAAGAAAATCAGTTGACAGAATGACGCACAATTGCCATGGAAGCCAGGACAGAGAGGACAGTGTGATGGCAGCAGATCTGGGATACATCGACCAAGGGACGGTGAACTCGTTGTCTCATCCCAGACATTAATGCGTGGTCAACAAGACAGCATGGAGAGGTGGATTAGTACCTCACGCAGCTGTTGACGGGGCATGGCTGCTTCAAAGCCTACCAACACTGTGTTTGGCTGGATGATGATGCTTCGTGCCCAGTCTGCCAGCCGGTGGAGGAAGATGTGGAGCACGTGTTTTTTCACTGTCCACATTTTGATGCAGAATGGGAAATTCTACAGAAGCATCTTTGACAACAGTTGTCTCTGGAAGACATCATTGGCAAGATGTTGAGCAGAGAGACTAGGTGGGTCGCAGTGTCCAATTATGCGACCAGGGTCATCTTGGAACTTAGACGTGTAGAGAAACTGAGAAGAGGGCAGACAGAAGCATAGAGGAGGAGGGCGAGTAGCCGAATTGGAGGGTTTTTTTAACCATCTGTCCTCCATGAAGTAATGCCTGACAGTGGTTCCGCAGGGTGGCAGGGCGTAATGGGAGGTGGTTTTAATGGGTAAAAATCCCACACACTGTGAAGCAAGGGCTCCACTGTGTCATTTGAAGATTTCCACCTGTCCTAATAACACACACACACACACAGACACACACACAGACACACACACACAAAGTGAAGCAAGGGCTTCACATTGTCTTGAAGATTTCCATCTACCGTAATCTCTCTCTCTCTCTCTCTCTCTCTCTCTCTCTCTCTCTCTCTCTCTCTCTCACACACACACACACACACACACACACACATACACACACACACACACACACACACACACACACACACACACACTCTCTCTCTCTCTCACTCACACACACACACACACACACACACACACACACACACACACAAGAGAGAGAGAGACTCCCGTCATGTCTTGGGACCCATTCTTAAGCTCAGGTGATACCCACGCTCTGGTGAGGTGAGCCGAGGCAATACAGAGGTGGGTATTCCTTCTCTGGGAAAGGTAATTTGCAGTTACTTCCAGGGAAATCCTGTCATCCCAGGAAGCCAGAGAAACTCAAACCCCCCCCCCCCGGTACCCCCAATGCCCTTTAACTAAGACACTGGGCAAGGTGGTTTAACCTAGCTCTTGTTTCATTACCTCTCACCCCACTAACAAATGGGGGTGTTTTAAAAACAATCATGTGAACACCAGGTTTAAGATTAACTAATTGGGAGCACAGGTGATGGCCTCTGGTTTGTTTTAAGATTCTAGGCTAGGTTAAGGGAAGTGGATAGAGAGGGTGGCCTGCAGGTGATTTGCATGAAATAGAATTTCAGGGTGGGGGGCTTTTATAAACTGAGTTTTTGTGGCCTTGTCTTCTCTGGTTTCTTCTATCACATTTTGAAATTCTTTTATAAAATTCCAACTTTGGAGGTTCCTCATAGTCAGGAGTGCTAGCCGAGGAGCATTGGGCATTTTCCTAACAGAGGATTCATGGCCAATGAACAGGACCATTTATATGTTACATTCTTCTTCCACGTAGCTTTTGACCGGGAGGCCACACGCAGCAGTTGGGTCTCATCTTATTCTAATGTGTAGACTATTTAGACTACGTCACAGATGAAGCCTTTCACTGGATTTCAAACCTGGATGTGGGACTCTAGCCAGGAACTTGAGATGGACAATATGTGCTTACTGTGTATACCAGCATTAATGAAGACAACTGAAGTTCATCATACGATAAATAAATAAATAAAGTTGCATTTACACCCACCAGCACTATATCAAAAGGTCTTGTTTGTACGACCAATAACAGCAGTTTAACATAGAACCCGTCAAGTTCAGCTCAAACTTGCAGTCCTAAATCAGCAATGGTATGTCAAACCAGGAACTGTTGTAGCAAATGTCTCTGAGGATTCTTTTTCCCCTTCCATGTCTAGTTCAGATGTTAAACTGCCAAAATAAACCCACCTTTAGGTGAATTCATTCTGTAATTCCTTTTGCCTGACCTAAAATGAGAAAGATTAGCCAGCACAACAAGGTTGCGGGTACGCCCGATTGTTGTTAAAAAATACCACAATCTTTAGTATTAGCCATCACTGTGGCTAATTTTTGTTCTTTAAAAAGAATTTATTTGTTTTTTAGGTCACCACACCTGAGATATTGTGTGATGATGTTTGGGTAAACTGAAAAGGCAAAATCTAAGAAGAGAAACAGAAATTGGGTTTTTAAACTATTTATTTATTTATTTATTTATTCGTATTTATATACCACTCTCCTCACCGGGGTGACTCAGGGCACTTTACATATCATTAAACATAACAAAGAAATCAAAACATTCCCTAAAAACTTCAGATCTAAAAATTATAAAAGATTTAAAATTTTAAAAGTTTTTTTTATTAAAAAAAATCAATGAATCACAATAACAGATCAAAGATTAAAAGCTAAACCTTAAAAATTAAAAATTAAGGGACAGATAGAGCTCAAACCAACCAGCGAGCTGGGGTTGTTGTGCAACCAGTACCCCATACCTGCCCCGCCAGCCATGGTTTTATAAGCATCCTAACAACTAGAGTGCCACTCCTGTCTGCTTTGGTGGGACGGACAGATGTTCTTCAGGTGATGCGGTCTCTTAAGTATCTTGACCCACTACCATGTGGGGCTTAAAAGGTCATTACCAGCACCTTGAATTACACCCGGAGACATACTGGCAACCAGTGCAGCTCCTGAAGCAGCGGTGAAACATGTGCATACCACCCACACTCTATCATCACCCGGGCAGCCACATTCTGGACTAGTTGAAGCCTCCGAATGGTTGTCAAGGGCAGCCCCATGTAGAGCGCATTACAGTAATCAACCCTGGAGGTGACCAGAGTGTGTGTGATCATGAGCAAGGAGTCCTAATCTAGGAGTGGGCGTAACTGGCAAATAACACAAAGTTGTCCAAAGGCCCTCCTGACCATGACTGCCACCTGTTCTTTGAGCAGGAGCCGTGAGTCCAGGAGGACCCCCATGTTACGCACTAGGTCTGTTTGGGGCAAAACCGCCCCATCCAGGACCAAAGATGGTAACTTCTGAGATAACGCAGGACCCGTCACCCACAGCCACTCAGTCTTGACAGGATTCAGCTGAAGTCCATTGTCCCCCATCCAGACCCTGAAAGCCTCCATGCACCTGGAAAGGACTTCCACAGCATCACTTGGATCCCTACGGGCCAAGATGTATAACTGGGTATCATCAGCATATTGATGATACTTCACCATGTGGGAATGAATGATCTTGCCCAGTGGTTTCATGTAGATATTACATAGGAGAGGCAGGAGTACCAAGCCCTGAGGCACCCCATAATGGGGTGGACTTGGCCTGGACATCTCACCCTCCAGCCACACTGACTGGATCCGTCTCTTCAGAAATGAAGAAAACCATGAGATCAAGAAGAGCCAGGACGGATGGATAACCTCTGTCCCACTCTTGCCAGAGATCATGCACCAGCACGACTAATGCAGTTTCCGTGCCATATCTGGGTCTATATCCTGACTGAAAAGGGTCTAGATAATCCGCTTCATCCAGTAACTTCATCCCTGTACCTACTCCAAAACCTCAAAAAATGGCAGGTTGGACACAGGCCAGTAGTTGGCAAGCACCGTGGGGTCGAGCAATGTTTTTTTTCCAGGAGGGAGTGCACCAAAGCATTTTTTAAAGTTGTTGGAAAGACCCCCTTCCATAGCGAAGAATTTATGATAGCTTCAACCCAACCACCTGTCACCACCTTGAATGTTTTAACTAGCCAGGCGGGGCATGGATCTAATGCACAGGCAGTGGCACGAACAGCTCCAAGTAGCCTGTCCACTTCATCAGGGATAACTGGATCAAACCAATCCCAGATAACATGGCCAGACTTAACCTTGTCATGTGACTACTATATCCTCTTGGTTATATACTAGTTTTTGGAATAGGAAAGCACTGTGATGGGTATTTATGAAGGGGTAATGTACCAAGAGGACTGTGGTGGCTTAGTGGTTAAGATGCTGAAATTGACGACTGGAAGGTTAGGAGGTCAGCAGTTCAAGACCCTACTGTTGCATGATAGTGTTGTTATCCCAGCTCCTGCCAAACTAGCAATTTGAAAGCAAGACATTGCAAGTACAGTCAAACCTCGCATAACGAACGTTTCGCTTAGCGAAAAACTCGCATAGCGAGCAAGTTTTTTGCTAAGCGCTCCGACTCGCATAGCGAATTTTTCACATAGTGAGCAGCCTCGCAGAACACATTAAATTTGTTATGCAAGGTATGACTGTAGATAAATAGGGACAGTAGTGGGCAGCAACAGGTTCGCAACCCCTGGGAGGGTGGGTGGTAGCAAAATTGGGTGACCTCTGAGCAGGGGGTAGCAAAATTGGGTCGCTTTTGGGCAGGGGGGTAGCGAAATTGGCTGGCCATGCCCACCTCCCTGCCCTGCCCCATCAGGTTTTGTCTCTGCTAGTGGTTCAAGGTCTCCCTTGCTCAAAAGCCAGTCATATCCAACTCTAGGGTGCAGTGCTCATCTCCATTTACAGCCAAAGAGCCAGTCCTGTCTGTGTTTGCAGATGTATACATGGCCATATGGCAGGCATGACTAGATCGCCTACGACGTAGGCTCCACCCATGACATACCACGATGTAAGGCTTCACCCATTATATAGGCTCCACCCACGGTGTAGCGAATTTTTTTTGCTGCCCACCACTGAACCCTAGAGTCAGATACGACTGGCTTTCAAGTAAGAACATCCTTTACCTAATGTACCAAGCCAGACTTATGGGCCACTGAGTACTTAAAAAAAAAGAAAGGGGAGGGGCTGTGATCAGAGAAGTCTGTGATCATCTACCTAGTGGTTGAACTTTCCTGCACAGTTACAGCTTGAGGAAAACTCCTGAACCTTTCAGCAGGCTTTCAAAAATGAAAATGAAGTTGGTAAATGGTTTGTATGCTGCTGAGGTGGATAGTTTCCCTTCCTTGAGCTTCTTGGTTCATCCTCCCAGACAGTCTTCCAGTAAATACTTTTTGACTACTACTTTAGATCCAGATTGCTAGATAGTATGTGATGCAAAACTTGCCTATTTTGAACTGTGGGTGTCTCTTCAGTAGCGGCTTAAGGATGAGTCAAAAGGGATTCTTTTCCTGTGTGTACAGACTTCCTTACACAGGGAACTGTGACCAGCTTGGGGCCTTTACACATTCCTTGCATGCATTTCTGTACAGTAGACAAATTGTTTTCACACTTCTCTTCCTACAACAGCAGCAGCAACAACAACAACAACAATGAAATCTCCCTGTAGCCCTTTTTGGTGCTGAGTGGTAGATTTGGGATGTCTTGTAACTCTTCCAACAGTGTAAGGAGATGATCCTTTTACTCATTTAATTGGGACTGCGGTGGCTCAGTAGTTAAGAAGCTCACCTTGTTCGATGGAAGGTCAGCAGCCTGCTGCACGACGAAGTGAGCTCCCGTCTCTGTCCCAGCTCCTGCCAACCTAGCAGATCGAAAGCAAGAAGTTGCAAGTACGGTAGATAAATAGACACCACTTCGGTGGGAAAAGATCTTGGGGACATGAAAGAAGCCTCATTTGGGTGTCCCCTGAGTGTAGTTCCTCCCTCAAAAAATCATTTCAACTCAGAAAGCACTTTTGTGTGCTTCTGACATGATTTTAAAAACAAGCAAACCCTATTTCATTCAATTTCCTCCATGACAATATTATTGCAGGAGTGTTTCTGTCCTTGTAAGCCAGTGTCTTTTATCGTCATACTGCCTTGTGTTTTTCAAAAAATGTTCCAATGCATTAAATTGATTGTGAGAGTGAAAATGTACATGCAGTTGGGGAAGAAGGTGGACCATTTTGAGTGTTTGAAGAGGAATATGTGGCTGTGATAAAGTTTCAGACAAGTACATTAAATTGTTTTTGTTCTACTAGGTAGGCTCCAGGGTCTTCTTTCTGTAGATGATTGGGCTCCACAGCAGAGGCATGCATTTGCCTGATTTTGGGAGATCTTCATGCCGCTGCTCATTGCATTTAGTAGCATCCTTTCAATCTTCGAGGGCAGAGAAGAAGCAGGAAAGTCTGCTTGTCATCTCAAGTTCAGTTACCCAGAATGACCTTAAACTCATCTGTTTTCTGGCACTCTTGTTTTCAGTAAATAAATTTTAACATTGTTGGAACATTGATTTTTACAATCTTCCTGTTTTCCACTCTCGACTTTTATTGTGTGTTTGTTTTATATAGGATCACTTTGCAACATAATATCGTTACTGCTGTTGTTATACAGTTTCAGGTTGCTTCCAAAAAAGGGTTTTTGAGTCATTTGAGAGGTAGATCTACCATTGTTACCCCTGCAGGGAGTTTCCATAGCCAAGTGAAGATTTGAAGCCAAGTCTCCTGAACACTAGACTGACACTCTGTCCACCATATCATGTTGGTTTTCACAAATCCTCGTATAGCATTTTTAATGATAGCTGGATCTTTCATTTACAGTGGTCCTCCACTACATTTTATAACAGATTGACACAATCATTGCTCATCACCTTAGGGCAGGGGTCACCAAACTATGGCCTATGGGCCAGATCTGCCCCATGGCATCAAATCATCTGGCCACCTCCACCTCAATCATTGTCCCATCAGCTTGGTGTGTCCCTGCTGGCGCTCCATAGCAGGGCAGATGTTGTAAGGCTTACAATATCCACCCTGCTATGGAGCACCGTTAGGGACACACCAAGCCAAGTGGTGGGAACAAGGGTTGAGGTGGTGGCAGTAGAAGTAGCGGCCAGAGCAACTAAGCACAGCTTTCCCAGTGGCTGCTCTGGTCAAGCATTGCTTTCCAAGTGGCCACGGGTGACTTTCTCGGTGGCCGGAGTGGCCGGGGCAGCTTTCCCAGTGGATGCTCTGGCCAAGTGTGGTTTTTCCAGTGGCTGCAGGCAGCAGCTCTGGCTGAGCATGGCTTTGCTGGGTGAGCTCAGGTCTCCTGGTGGTCGGAGTGGCTGAGTATGGTGTTTCCTACATGAATTCATGGCTAAGAAGAACAGCCTGGACCTCTCTTTCACCCACACCATGCAGCTCTTCTAGGCCAGTGGTGGGGGGAGCGGGGGCTTGGTGGGGTGGGATAGCAGCAGTAGCAGTCCAATCCCTCAGCAGTCTCAGGGGCTGTAAACCGACCCTCAGCTTAAAAGGTTTGGGGACCCCATCAGGGTCTGGGCCAGCACAAGTTGATCTTTCTGGCAGGAATAATCAGAAGCATGCCAGCCTGGGAGCAGATGATAGTTCACTGTAGATCCTCCGTGAATCAGTATTTAGAGAAGCTACTGTTTTGAATTGCAACTCAGAAACCCCCTGCTTAGCCACTATTACTGATGACTGGGTAAATTCAAGGAGTTTGCACCTCAGAATAGTAATGTTTTCAAAGTCCTAGCCCAGTGATGGTGGACCTTTTAGAGACGGAGTGCCCAAGCTGCCACCCAAAATCCACTTATTTATTACAAAGTGTCAACACAGCAACAGGGGAGGGAGGAGACACTCCCATTGGGCTACTGGGGGAAGGGAGGAAATGCTCCCATTGGTCAGGGGGCGGGGTGAACTCTGTGCTGGGTTGACTGCATGAGTGCTCACAGAGAGGGCTCCAAGTGTCACCTCTGGCATGCATGCCATAGGTTCGCCACCACTGCCTTATATATTCCAAAAATTCCTGCCTAAATTGATGTTACCCATTTCTTGCATTTAATTTGTAAAATCCTGTTCCTTCCTAATACATACTTGGTAGGCTGTAAAGAGATTAAAAATCAGTTCACACAACCGTATTGTCTCTGTAAACCCAGGTCTTGTAGTCATTATTTTGAACAACTGGAACAATGCACGTCCATAAAAATAATCTGCAGAAACTTTTCTCATTGATTGGGCACATGCTTTATATGTAGCAAATGCAAATCCAAGGTTCCATTCCTGACATCCACCAGGTAAGGCTGGGAAGAGCACACCTGCTTAAAATGATAAAGAATCACTGCTAATCTGTATTAGCAAACCATACTGCCATAGCTAAATCCATGGTGTGACTCAGTTGATAGGAGAACTTCCAATGTTCCTATCAAGAGCTTTGGGCAGAAAATTTATATGTAACTAATTTTTATTTTCTTAAAGTGACAAATTCCATTCAAGTGCTTTAAGCCTTTTGCACTTGAATTAAGAAAACACACAGACACCAATCTTGCGTTAAGTAAATTGTGAGCCATTTTATGACCCCTAGTGAGAATTCCAATATATTGATAAGTTATCGTAGTGTGAGTTTCTTCTTGCTGCTGTTACATGTAAGAAGAGTCAGCCTCTCTCATGGCTGTGGAGCCAAACAGAACTTCTGCTTTGCTGTGTTGTGATTTTCCAAAAATGTCCCAGTGCATTAAATTGATTTAAATACAGAACCAAGCATAAATAAATCTATTTTCTGTGATACTTTACATCAATGGTGGGATGTCAAAAATTTTACTACCCCACCGTGACATCATCACAGTGGGCGGAGCTAATGTCATGACATCATGGGCAGGGCCAAATAAAATAAAATAATAAAATAAAAATAAGCACACACACACACACACACACACACACACACCTCAGCCCACCCACCCACCCACAACACAAACCTGTAAATAAAATAAATAAATAAATAAATAAAAATTACATTAAAATACACCCAGCCAGCCAGCCAGCCCAAACATTAAAATACACACAGACACACCACATCCAAAGGTGAGTCACATACCCTGGGGAGCAGGCTATGGGGAGCTTCAGGCTAGCAGCTTCTCTTCCTCCTCCCCACTTGGGAGGACAGCAAGGAGGCCGTGCATATGCACCAAGCACTGTAAGCACTGTATGCTTGGTGTGCATGTGCAGTGGGGGAACCAGTGAAAAGACAAGCCCCGAAGGTGGTTCCCCCCAAAAGCTGCTACTGGTTCTCCGGGACACTGGGAAAAGTTACTACTGGTTCTGGCGAACTGGTGAGAACCTGTTACATCCCATCACTGCTTTACATCCTGGATGTCTTCTGTTTGTTTGGGTTTTTTAAAATTTGTACCCAGTAAATGACCAAAAGTTAGGGAAATTGTTTACACTACTACAAATTACTGTGTTACACCATGGCTTGATTTAGGTCTAATTCTGCATAAAATGGGCTGCAAAAAACTCATATAACTCACTGGGTTGGAGCACCTGGCCAGACCTTGGGAGTTTAAATCACTCTGCATTTCCCAGGAGAGAGGCTGGTAAAGATGACCTAGAACCAGTGGTGGGCAACCAACATTTTTACTACCATACTGTGGGTGGAGCCAACATTGTGGGTGGAGCCAACATCATGGGCGGAGCCAATGATGTGGGTGGAGCCAATGTAAAAAACCTATAAAAATAAGTACCTGTACACAAAAATACAAATTAAATAGACATAAAAATACACATAGAACACATAAAATACATATTAAAATAAATACACATTAAATAGACATAAAAATACAAATTAAATACACATCAAACACATAAAATGCACATTAAAATAAATACACATTAAATAGACAAAAACACAAAAATACAAATTAAATACAATCAAACACATAAAAATACACATTAAAATAAATACACATTAAATACACGTTAAAATACACACCCACACCACACACCCAAAGGTGAGTCACTTCCCCTGGGGAGCAGGCTATAGGGAGCTTCAGGCTAGCAGCTTATCTTCCTCCTCCCCACTTGGGAGGACAGCAAGGAGGCTGTGCATGCACTCCAAGCACTGTAGGTGCACATGCACACCAAGCGTTTGGCGTGCATGCACAGTGGAGGAACTGGCAAAAAGGTAAGCCCCTGAGGTGGTTCCCCCCAAAAGCCGCTACCAGTTCTCTGGGACTGGGAAAAGTTACTACCGGTTCTGGCGAACTGGTGCGACCCTTTGCTGCCCATCACTGCCTAGAACTTATGTGACTGATGAGTTATGTTCTTGCCACCTGAGCACCTTTGAGCGAGCTGTGTGACTTTTTCAGCATGTTGTGATTATTTCTTCAAAACGTCACTGGGGAGATAAAATGATCTGTTATGATGCATGAGGGTTAAGAAGCATGCTTATTTTTCATTGGCCAGAATGTTAATTATCAGTATTCAAAGGGGAATGCCTCCATTCAGCTATTTTATCTCTTTGGTAAGTTCTCCTTTGTGCTATGTAAACAGGTGTTAATAGTAACTTTGTGTGTTCACTATAAGAAGCACTAAAATAATCTATTAGAAAAGGCTTGGTGGAAAAAGCTAAGAGGTATCTATCTATAAAATAAACCAACTGATGTCATGACATTTTGGAGAGCCAACGTTCTCTAAAAGACACTTGCCCAGACACTTAAGATAAGAGGATGGGTGTAAAGACCTTGATGTTTCAGGAACCAGAGATATGGGCTAAAAGTTGTATTGCTAAAGCAGCTGGCATACAGACAAGAAGATTAATGTAACAAAGGAGGGGAAACTCCTATATTTTTAGTCTTTGCTGCTGTCCAGAGGTTGGAATTTTAAAAATAATGGTACTTAATAATGTATTTCATTATATCCTCACTCCCAGTAAGTTCAGGCATATCAGGAAACAAAATAAAATAAACTAAACTAAAAAACACTGTAGGACTTTAAAGACTAACTGCTATATTTTTATTGTCAACTTTTGTGGATCAAGTCCACTTCATCAGGGAAAGAGTGAAACTTACAGGCATGTTCTTTATATACCAAATTCAGGGGCTCAAAGGGAGAAGGGGTGTGGTCAAGCAAGATGACAGACAAGCAAGCAGAAGAATGTAGTTTCACACAGTCATTAGCAACAATAGATTATTCAGATAATTTGGTGTATAAAGAACATGCCTGTAAGTTTCACTCTTTGTCTGATGAAGTGGACTTGATCCACGAAAGCTAACAATAAAAATATAGCAGTTAGTCTTTAAAGTTCTACAGTGTTTTTTATTTTATTTTGTTTATTTTGTTTTGTTTTGTTTTTTGATATGCCTGAAACACAGACTAACACGGCTACTATTCCAAAAAATCCCAGTAAATTGTTATCATTGCAAATAAAAGGTCATTCATTAGGTTACTTGTTGTTTCTTTGTTACATTTTTAAAGAGGGCCTCAATGGAGAAATTTAACAAAATAGTCTAAAGAGTGACACACACACACACACACACACACACGTATATTTTAGCCTTTAGGGAATTTTACAAGCAAATGTTACATGTTATATGGAGAAAGTAACATCATTACCAGTTTTATTTTAAGGAAATGTTGTTCTATCCTCCTCATTCTGGAATATAATGCTAGTCACTTTTGGCTCCCAGATATTGTATTGTGTCAGGAGACGTAATACAAATAACTGGAGGGAAATACTTTATCTGCTTGGCCATTGAAAAAAATAGGTTCATTTACTTTATCTCAAACAGAATGACTGCAAATCTGCTCACTTTACATGGGGTAGTAAATTCCTTCTAACCAGGATGCAACCCCTTTTCATTTTCTAAATGAGCACTGTTGTATTATTATCCAAAAATTGAGAGGAAATTCAAATGTATAAAAGCATGTTGCTTCAGCCAAACCAAACCAAATAAATTCACTCCAGGTCTGCTGCTATGTTTATTTATTTTATTTCTTTATTATATTTCTATACCATCTATTTGGGTGGTATCCTACTCTGGGCGGTGAACAAACAGATAACAAATAACAACACACAGTAGATCAAACAAGCAACTGACAAATATGTCACAAACTGAACTAAAATAAAATAAGTGGCATCTGAAAGCATAGAAACTCAACCTGACTGACAATTGGTAAAGGGACAACACCCTGGAAATCCTCCTTGAAGAAGAGAGTTTTTAATTGCTTTTTAAAGACAGCCAGTGATGGGGCCTGGCGCAGCTCTACTGGTAAATTGTTCCACAGTATTAATGCCATGACCAAGAAGGTTCTATTTCTAGTTAAAGACCTGGAGCTTCACCAACTGTGATCCAGTGCATTATGTTGCCAATATGTTGCCAACACGTATGTATGCATTGATAACTGAACAATAAATGAACAAAAAAGTAAAGTTCAATAATTTGGGGCTACCATTGTAAAAACAGTTGCCAAGAGCTACTCATTTGCTTTATGAAAATTCGAAAATCAGATTTTGCAAAAATGTCACCACACAGTCAGATTTATAAGACATGACTCTTAATATGCTTAGCCGTTTGGTCTGCTCACATGGACCAGTGATGCTAATTTACTATCATCATTCAAAAATTCATGGGAACATTGGTATCTGGGAACATCATGTAGAGAAGCTATTAGAAAATGACCAAGTTAAGATCTTGTGGGATTTTCAGGTTCAAATTGACAGAAATCTTAAGTATAATACACCAGATATAACAGCAGCAGAATGAAGAAATACCGGTAGATGTATAATTGGCATTTCAGTGTCAGGAAATGTCAGAGCTGAAGATAAAGAATTGGAAAAAGTTAACAAACTACAGAGACCTGACAACAGAAATTACTTGATTATGAATAAAATACATTTCAGTGATTTTTATACTTATTGCAGCCCCAGGAACAATGCTATGGAATTTCATAAAATATTATAACCAGCTGCAGAAGTGACACCATCAAAAGCTGCAAAAATAGTAATATTAGGAACAGCATACATACTATACTAATATATAGCTGATAATTAGGGTTTATTTTAGTTAAAACTATATTACATAGAACCAGTTGGTCAATTTTTGTATTATAATATTGTGTTTTTAACTGTGTTTTGTATTTTACTTCATCAACAACAACAAAAATAATGAATACTGTTTCTTTCATAAAAAAAAGTTGTACCTTTGGAACTTCTTTCAGAAGCGATCCTAAGTTAAGTATTATGAGCAACTCATAAAGCTGGACCTGGCAAGTGTACATATGCAGTGCATTCAGCTCTAATAATTCCGTGTAATGGCTGATGGCTTAGCTTTAGAATTTTATAGCAGGAACTTACTCTTCACTGTGAAAAGACTTAAAGCTAGTTTTCCACACTTGATGTAGAAACCTTACAAGAAGTGAATTTGGTCCACAACTGTAATTTGATAAAATGTTAAAGTACCAGTAATACCTCATATAACATTAGTATCGAATAACACGAAAATCGTATAACATTAAGGAATCTGGGGGGAAGAATTGCATCAGATAACATTAAGATCCTATGGGATGCTTCAGATAACAACCGCTAAAGCCTGTGTGGTTACAATGTATCTCTATGGATCCCATAGGAGTTTAACATGCATCAGATAACACTAAAAATCATATAACATCAAGACTTGTGGAACCAGGTTTTAGTGTTATATGAGGTTTGACTTGTACTGGGTGAGAGATAATGCTGACATTGCAGCTTAATTATACAATAAAATTGTCTTCTTAAAGTTGAACTCATTCATATTCCTGTAATTTGGGGGATCTGATGGTTCTTTGGCTGGTTTCAATATAGCAGTTACTTTAATCTTCTGCCATATTTTTGGGATTTGCTTGTTCGTCCAGCAGTTATTAAAGAGTTGAAGGAGCCATTTCTTTGTGTTCTGCCCAAAATGTTTAATTTGCTCAAATTAGATATCATCGAGTTGTGTCAAACTTCTTATGGCTTCCTCTAGTTCTACCAATATGAAGGTATTAGAAGGGTCCTTGGATTTGTTCCAAATGTCCCTTTGATGTTTTATTTTTATTATGTGTTAATTGGTCTTTCCCCGGTTTGCTGTTTGGCTTGAAGTTATAGTTGCTTACAGCGTCCTTTTTGTTTGGATTGTTGTTCAGTCTTTCCAAGCTTGCTGGCTGCTTTTGTCATATTGAGCTCTGTTATAGTGTCTTTCCATCTATTCCTTTTTGTTTCTGCAAAGGTCAAGATAAAAATTCTCCCAGCTTTTATTTTATGTTGATTAAATGAATTTTATATGACATATGAAATACAATGTAAGAGTTGGAGATATGTTTATAAAGTGAGACCTAGGTTGTAGTTTGGCGGGCACTTTTGGAATGGTGGCACAAGAACATTCTAAGATGGAAGTTGCAAATTGATCTTACTCCTCTGGTTGTACTACTATGGAGTATACGGTAATACCTTGGATAACGTTTGCATCAGATAATGACCCCAGCAGGTATAATGACCCCAGGTATAATGACCCCAGCGCACTGGATGATCTGAGCCCCTCTCTTTCTCTACTTTTTTATTAGTAGTTGTAGCATTTGGTGTGTTTTTAATCTTTTTTAGATTTTAATTTTAAATTTTAACAGTTTTAAGGTTTTTAAAGGATAAGACTAACGTCCTCTGGCCAGGAGGAGGAATGGACTTCACCTGTTTGTGCTGTGTTGTTTTTTCTTATTGTAAGCCGCCCGGAGTTGCCATGGCGAGTGGACGGCGATATAAATCTAAATAAATAAATAAATAAATAACAACAACGCTAAAACTGCATAACATTAAGTAATCTGGAAAAAAATTGCATTGCATAACGTTAAATCCTATGGGATGCATCGGGTAACGTTCGCTAAAGCCTGTGCCAGTTACAATGTATCTTTATGGAGTTTTAACGTTATCCAATGAATCCCATAGGATTTACCCTAACCTTAACCCTATGGATAACACTAAGACTTATAGAACCAAGTTTTAGTGTTATCTGAGGTTTTACTGGGTAGTTGCATTTAGCATTGTTGCTCACTTTTTTCAGTTGGCTTTTTTGAAATTATACCTACTATAGAATGGTATTGATTGAAGCCAGATGACCAAGTAGATATGACACAGAATGGTATGTGCTGAATGTTTGAGAATGGATAATCTACAGCAGGGGTACCCAAACTATGCCCCGGGCACCAGACACGGCCCCTACACCAATTCATCCGGCCCACAAAGCCCTCGTTGCTCCCGTAAACGGAAGTAAAATGCCCATACGGACACGTTTTACTTCCGCTTCCGGGCGCAACAAGGGCTTTATGGGCAGGATGAATTGGTGTGAGGGCCCAGATACAGCCACTGGGCCATAGTGAATAGCCCCCTGAACCATGTGACCAGCCCACAGCTTGAAAAGTTTGGGCACCCCACCCTACAGTCTTAATGTGCTGTTTTGTTGTAGGCTTACTCACAAAAATCAAATCTTCATTGTAGCCCCTTTGCCACCTGCCTCTGTTAAATGAGCAGGGTAGTTTACGATCCTGTATAAGGCACACTCAGTGCAATTTTGCCCATTTTATAATGGTACAGTAAAACCCGGACTTACATATGCCTTGAGTTACATAAAATTCGGTTTACTTAATGATTTTTGCACTAAAACCGTGTCCCAGTTTACATAAATGTCCAGATTTACATAACACAATTTCCGTAATAAAGTAAGTAGTACTGTAGTAGTAATTTCCTATGGGTTTGCTTTGAGTTATGTAAAAACTCATTTTTCCTATGGGGTTGCTTTGAGTTATGTAAAAATTCATTTTTCCTATGAGGTTGCTTCAATTTACATAAATATAATTTTCCTATGGGTTTGCTTCTAGTTAAGTAAAAAACCGATTTACATAAAAGCCTAAGGAACAGACTTTTTACGTAAGTAGGGATTTTACTGAATTGCCATTTTTGTCTTTGTGTTCATAGCTGTTGCTATGACTGTTGAAATCTTCAACTAGAAAGTGAATGTTTTTTGTTTTCCAAGTTAGATGGCTTCTTAAAGCAGAATGATATATTAGGCGGTTTATTAATTGATTTTATTGTGCATGCAGCCAGTTCGATTGTAAAGATTTCTATGTTGCACTCATATACCCGGTCTTACAAAAATGACTCTTGTGTTGTTTATGGAGCCTCTCAACAACTAGGTACAAATAATGTCACATTCCTGTTCACAACAAAGTGAAGTCAAGAATTCCTTTTTGGATGGAACTCTGTATAAATAGAATTATTGTCCTTTGTGGTCCAAAAAGGGACTGTTGGGTTGGCATGGATTATTAACAAAAAATAAATCTGGATTGTTGCTGCTTTGTCACTTGCCACTATTATATTAGGGAACATTCAAATACTGTACCATGTGACCATTTTAGGGGGAGGGGGTTGACCAAAAGTCATGGAAAGTCACGGGGGGGGGGTCAGTGTGAAGTCAAGTGAGTCCAAAATTACCATCCTCCGCCACTCGAGTCAGCATGGCTTTTAACCCCCCGGCCAGGTGGGAGTCTGGGGATGGGACGGCAGGCAACCTCAGGCTCTGGGTCGGCCATGCTTCTGCCGTTTTTCTTCAAATCAGGGAAAACGGAGAAACCATGTGATTTGGGGGGGATGGGGATGGGGTTCACCAAAAGTCAAGGAAAATTACAGGGGGAGGGGGGGTAAAATGGCCTGTTTTAGGTCACGTGGTATTTGAAAGATCCCTTAACTGGGTAGTTTAGGACCATGTTGTACAGGGTGCGACAGCATAACTTTCTGTTTTCAAAACTTAATAAAACCCATTGTATGAATCAGAAAATTTTTATTTGTTTTTTATAATGTAGGCGCATACCTAAAGTTTTGTTTTACACAGTTTTGAAGATCAAATCAGGTAGGTGATGTCCCCCATTCTCCATACACTGAGTAAACCGATTTCTGGCGTTTGTCATGACTCTTTCCAGCATAGCAGGCTGTATGCTGGGTTGCGATCACTGAACAAGCGCTCGAAAAGTAGGCCTCAATGGCAAACGCACGCTCCACACTATTCCAATGCATGATGGTGACTGAACTGTGTCGGGACAAAACTTTATAGTCCCACCTCTCGAACGAGACCACTAGCGCTCCGCTACAACATCAACCGACTGAATTCCGCACATTTTAAAAAAGGAAGTTATGCTGCCGCACCCTGTGTAAGGCACATTGAAGGAGATTCTGCCCGTTTTGTAGCAGCTTTGCCATTTATGTCATCCTACTCCTAAAACCAAGTGTTGCTGTGGCTGTTGAAATCTAGGACTACAGAGTGTTTTGGATTGCAGAATAAATAGCTGCTTAGAGCAGAATGGTATATTAGATGGCTTATAAATTGATGCTACATACACTTGGTCCATTCAACCATTGAGATTTCTCTGTTGTCCTTTTTGGTATAATCCATTGAGAGGACTGTAATGTTACCCAATCTTACAAAAATGGCACTTTATTATTCATTGGGGTCTCTCAACAACTAGACACATCCCAGGAACTTTTGGTCAACATTGATCAGTTCCTCTGACAGATTCTTGGACACACAGGATTTCCATTCGCAGCAAGTGAAACCTAGAGTTCCTCTTTAGATGAAGAAACACCCTCTATATTAATAGAAATTATTGTCATTTGAGGTCCTAAAAAGGACTGTTGGGTTATTTTCCTCATCAGCAAGTTTACAGTGCAATGCTTCTGGATTGGAAGGTCTGACAAGCTCTCTGTTATTTCCCAGGGGATCCCCAAGCGTACTCGTAATGTTTTCCACTCTTCAGGAATGCTCCTTCTATCCTCCCTGCCGACCCCTGCCTAGATGTTGGAAGCCAACAGACAGCTCTCTTTTTTTCTTCTTTGTCTCGCTCTCTATTAAAAAAAAAAAAAAAAGACCTGCAAGCAGAATGTACAAACATACATATGGTATGCTAGGAATGAAAACCAGAGCGGTAACTAAGAGTTGAACATAGGTCTGTTTCTATGTTTTTCAGACACTGAATCATTAGTTCCCCAGTAAGTAGTTCCAAATTCATTTACCAAGAGGAAAGTGAGGTATCAACAATGGAGAACAGGATGGATGGCTTAGTATCGGTTCAGCATTTGTATCTAAGGTCTAGTCTTCCAGTGTAACAAATTTGTGCAATTCTTCTGTACTATGCAAGATCGGGTGGCCAGTACAGAGGCTAGCAGTCCTAAGCCATGTGTGCATGTCTTTGACATTCCTTTCACAGCTGTCTGCATGACTGAAGAGGCAACCCAATCCTGAACTGAAAAGCACCTTGTCTCATGGGTTGTCCAAGCACAAAAACCTTCACACTCTTTCAGTTGGACCCTGTAAATGTCCTGCCATGTGTATATAGAATTGCAGCATTTGTCTCTGACAGCCATATGAAATCCCATTGAACAAATTAAGAGGATTTTATTATAGTGTAGAAATAAAATTTTATAACTACAGTACTTTCTTAAGCATGGCTTTACACTTCCTTTGGGGATTGAATAATGTTAAAACAAATTCCAGAGAAGATATTTAAGCACTTTACCTTACTGTTATTTATTACAAATGTGTTAATTGCTTTTCTACCCACAAGTGCTCCCAAAGTGACATGCAATGAAACAGAGACAAGCATTCTTTTAAAAACTGATTAAAAACAAAGTAATAAAACAATTTTAAGAAGAGCTGTGTAGACTAGAAGAAGGGACTGCAGTAGCTTAAGTGGTTAAGAAGCTGACTAGGAGGCAAAAAGCCAGCAGTTCAAAACCCAAGTCCTGCATGTTCCATGCACTTCGGTGTCTCATATTTGGTCTCTCTCTTTGCCTACTGCCTTGAAAATTTCCTAGAATTACTGTCTTTTCCAGTGAGTCCTGTAATTTATTATGATTTGGCCAAAGTATGACAACCTCAGTTTTGTCATTTTTGCTTCCAGATATCATTCAGGCTTGATTTCACCTACAGTAATACCTCGGATAACGTTTACCTTGGATAACTCTAAAATCGCATAAATTTAAGTAATCTGGGGAGGAGAATTGGATCGAATAACGTTAAGGTCCTATGGGATGGATCGGATAACAACCGCTAAAGCCTGTGCGGTTACAATGTATCTCTATGGAGCTTTAACGTTATCCGATCCATCCCATAGGATTTTAACATGGGTCGGATAACACTAAAAATCGGATAACACCAAGACTTGTGGAACCAAGTCTTAGCGTTATCCGAGGTATTACTGTATTACACACTGGTTTATTTTCATGGCAGTCTCAGCTAGCCACAAAGTTCTCCTCAGCATCATATTTCAAATACAGTAGATTGATTTTTTCCCCATGTACCATATATACTCAAGTATAAGTCAGGTTTTTTAGCCCCCAAAATGAGGTCCAAAAATGGGACTTGAGTTATACTCAAGTCAATGTAAACACTCAAAAATATACCCACACATATGTCTAAATTAATTAATTTTACCATATTTTCATGTATTTTAATTATTGAAACACACTTGCAGCTGCTGCATTTTCCACCCCTGACTTATACTCAGGTCAATCTATTTTCCTAGTTTTAAAGGTCCAAATTAGGTACTTCAACTTATATTCAGGACGACTTAACAGTCAAATATACTGTATACGGTAAACTTTCTTTATTCTCCAGGTTCCTCATCTTCTTCTTCCATGTCTATGCCAGACTTGAACCTGCCAAATTGAAGGCACCTTTTCATGAGTTCATTCTGCAGTTCCCTTCGTCTGACCTAGTGTGAGAAAGATTAGCTGGCAACATAAGGTTGCTATTACCAGGGCATGCCCAATTGTGGTTCAAAATCCCATGGTCTTTGAGGAGGCTCTTTCTGTGTATTAGAAATATGGTGCTTGGATGATTTTGGCCTTCAGCGATACAACCTTACACTTAATGATCTTTTGAAATTACTTTATTGCTGCTTTTCTGAGTCTCAGTGTTCTTCTGATTTCTTGGCTGCAATCTCCATTTGGATTGATGATTGGTAACTTGTTGATAGGGATCGCATTCTTGCTTATGAGTTTCTTCTTTTATGTTTGTTGCTGTACCCTTCTAACAGCAAAAAATTGTATATAAGCAAGCAGTTTATAGGCTTAGCGCTTCACTCCAGTAAGTCCAAATGGGAACAGCAGCTGATTGGAAATGTGTGTCGTCTTAATAGATGTGGTGGTAACGCTTGCTGAATTTTGCTTTATCTGTTTTGCTCACAAACAGAAAACAAGCAATTAGCCGATGAACTTCACAGCTGCACAGACATCCTTCCCTCTCCCTTATATAAAAATTGAGTGGTGCATGCACAACTGGAACTAATTAAACTTACTTGTCTCATTACAGAATGTAGAAAGAATGAAAACAGTTTGGGCCAATAAATATTTAAGTCTTAAGGAATTTCTGCAGCTTAAATTTCTTTTCTGAAAAATATTGAAACCACTGTATTATGAATAAGGCTACATCTATCGTTCTGTACAGACATAAATACCAGAGATGTAAACACACTTGGAGGGAAGCTTTTATTTGGTTATTCTTCACAGTTTCAGCATCTGGACAACTGCAGAGAGAAATAAAAAATCCCATGGGAAATGTAGATCCTTGCTCTTGTGTCCAGTCTTCACAACTCTTTTCCTTTTTAATTCTATTGATGAAACCCTGAAGAACATGATGCCCAGTTCTATTGGTATCCTATCGACCCCTGGTGATTTATTTCTTCTCAGTGCTTTCACAGCATCTTTCATTATACTTTCTAGAAGTACAGGTTCTTTATCATAGGATTCTTCTTCAAAGGAGTCTGTTATGTTTTTATCTGTTTAGTACAGTTGTTCAGTATACTGTTTTCATCTTCTCTTTATTTTTGTCCTGGTCAGATAATGTGGTTCCCTATTGGTCTTTCAGCATTCCTAATCTAGATTTAAATTTATCTTTGAATCTGCTAGAAGAGATCTTTTGTTTTCCCCCTTTTGTTGGAAGTCACACACTCTGTTCTCCATTTTGTCTTACTAGTTACTATACTATTTCTCTTTGTCTCTACATCAGTGTTTCCTAACCTTTGGTTTTTGGACTTCAGTTCCCAGAAGCCTAAGTTAGTATATTGGCTGATCAGTGCTTTTGGAAATTGATTTATGATTCTGGGATTTGAGACCCAAAAACCAACAGTTGGAAAACAGTACTCTACATGATAGCCACTGAAAAGCTGCATACAGGGATCTGACAATTTCTGCCACCTTTTACATTTGCTTCTCACTTGCCTATCAAAATTGTGTTTCTTCTGTCAACCATCTAGGTTTTCTTTTCACTACAGGAATTATCTTTTTGCTTGTACTACATGGGTCTAAAGTATATGAAGTGGCTACTCAAATGCAACAGGTTTCTTATTCCCCATGGGTCTTCTTTACAGTGACATAGCAGAAGTTAATGGAGTTAATAAGACCACCTTTATTCTCCTCATCCACCAACTTCAGGATCCTAAACTGCATTACTTCAAGTGGCACAAGTGGCTTCAGTCAAGACAACTCAGGTTACTGCAAAATGTGGTAATAAAGCATTGTGGTGGTAGAAGACTGAATTGGTCAGACAGACTATTTTACGTGTCCCTCCATCCAATACTAGTGTTTAGAGCTGTTTCTAGTCAAAACTCCAGTGTTTCTGTTTGTTTCGTATTTTCTGGGTTTTGCCTTAGGAAAAAAAAGGATGTTCAAAATGGTGTCTCCATTCTGTCTGAAGTGCTGTAGCCCTGTGTTGTGTTATGGCAGACCAAGTCTCATACAGGGGTACACTGTATTTGCAAATGTTTAGCCTTCAAGTATCTATCATTGAAGGGATTTTCAGATAAATAAAACTACTGTACTCTTGTTCTTCAGCAGCCTTCCTCTATGTAATGACCTCCAGGTAAATAAGAACTTCCCATCATCCTCAACAACTCTTCTGGCCAGGTTAATGGGAGATGTGGTCCAGCACATCTGGAGGTCATTTAGTATGAGATTGCTCTAGAGATAGGAAGGGCTTCTCCCAGCTATTTCCAACCTCTGCATTCCAGAGTCTGTGACACACTGCTTCACATCAGGGCATCTCTCTCTACCATGTGCATAGGCGGTAGCACAGTGTTGTTGTGCTTAGGCTAATTAGGACAGAAACCTGGCTATGACTGATTTGAGGCTTCTCTCCCCCACCCATCAAATCAACTACACAACTTTGGGCCAAACACTTTCAGCCTGACTACCCAATGGGATTTGCTGTGAGGGTAAAAAGGTGGACGAAAAAAAGTTCAAACTATATTAACTGAGCAGTTTCTGGTGGGCCAAGGGGTTGAATTATCCATCAGAAGTGTGCAGCTTAGACAGGGGTAGGAACCAAGCGCTCCTTCTAGAATGAATATTTGTTCACTGGAAATGACGATTTTGTGTTCGTGCAGGTTTTCATGAGCGTCAGTTTTTCATTTCATATCAAATCATTATACCCCACCTTTCTCCCCAAGAGGACCCAGGGTGGCTTACAATATTAAAACAAACAACATAAAAGCTGAAAATACAATACATTATTACAGTAGTAAAAAGCAAAAAAAGTAGTTTTTGCCTTGGGGAGCTGCAGCTCCCACCCAGGGCCATAGTCAGGATTCTAGATTGCCCCGGTGTGTGTATGTGTGTCAAGAGGTGTAATAATGTCACACACACATATATAACATTGACATCCTGGTTTGGGTTGGGGGGGCTGTTAGTTCAGGAGGGTCCCCCCCCCGGCTACAGCTCTGCTTCCTCCCCAACAACTTCCCAATCTCCCAAAATTCAAAACCACACTGGGTGCAAGGCCATAGGTTGAGAACCCCTGATCCACATGCACTTAATGTATGCACACAGTGTCAGTGTACCTACTCTGCATTTGAATGAAACTACTGCTTTTATGAATCAATCACTCAATCTATCAGATGTGCCTTATTAGCTGATCTCTTTTACATCCCCCTTATCTTCAGTTTGAGGTATATTTTTGCCAGTGTTTTGTCTTATTTGTGAACGGGTCAAATTCATGGAGCCTTCAGCATTTATGATATCTGGTGGTCTTGAATTCTGGTTTAGCAGAACATTTCTCCACTGGTAACTCCTCAAGACTTTGGGTGAGCTTTGTGGATAAGGGGTCCTTCCAAGGAGTTCTGCTTTCTGTGACTTATCACTACCAGATTCCAGAGGGGGAAGAAAAATGAAGGTCAGGATATAAAAAATGCACTTGAGCCAGGCCATGTCTTCCGGTTCATCCCCATATGTTGGATATCATTCACATAGAGACAACAAACAAGGGAAAATCCCAGAACCAACCAGACTTTTTTCATCAGTTAACCATGTTTCATCCAAACTAAACAATTGTCATGCCTGGGTTTTTTTTACAAGTGTAAAGGGCAGTGAGTAGAAAAGTTTATCTTGTATACCATCTTGACTGCTGCCAGTGATGTCAAAATTCAGGTTGAACTTTGCTATGTAAAACTTGGCATCCTTTTTTTTCTGTGAGCAATGTCTTTCGTGGTATTTTGAATTATGGATAGAGAAGCACAATATCCCACATTCATGGGTGATTTTGTTTGTTTGTGAAGAATTACATTTCCTGGCTTTTTAAAACAGAAGCTTAAGTCTATATATATTACACACAAATTCCAAGAAAACTTCCCTCAGGTAGAATTACCTTCTCAAACTATGTTCCAATGAACACTGGTGGACTACTTCAGTTCCCAGAAGCCTAAATCAGAGGCTGATCAGTGTTTTAGGGAATTGACTTAGGCTTCTGGGAATTGGAAGTCCAGAAGCCAAAGATTGAGAAACATTGTACTAGATAATCCTAGAAGATGAGCATGAGATCTGTACTATGATTGTTGGGAGATGACAGAAGCAAGAACATCTGGATATTTTAAAGGGCTATTTTAGACAGTGCTACACATACAACAGAGAAATAGAAACCCATGTTAATTTCTTAAGTAAACCATTATAGTCATATCCATTCTGTAGAATACAGACCATCTTCTGACCATTTCCCTTTGCTTGCGGTGGACAAGCTGAGGAAGGAAAGTTATATCAGGCCAAAGCTCTACAGACATGTTGCCTACATGTTTCCCAGATGTGTCCTCTCATTTTTTGAAATACTGTATAGAAAAGGGAGCGTTCAGTGTTAGCACCACTTTCTCATCAAGGTTTATAATTGAGTTCCCTACTTCCGTACTTGCCATGACCATTCTGAAAGCAATTTATTAGGTAACATTTCCTCTAGGATGGGCATGAAGTTCTGTATTGTATGCAAGAATCAATCAGTTGGTCACTGGCCACAAACTAGCTGCCTCCGGAATTCTTGCAAAGCACACTAGAATTGGTCAATCTTGGTACGTACTGTACAAGTTAATCATGTATTTTAAAGTGAAAATACACATCTGGGATCAAATATAAACCTGGGACCAGATATAACTAATCTACCCTAAGGCACTCCTTATATGCATTCTTATTTTGTAAATTTAAAACAGTTCGCTGGACCTCATGTTTGTTCAGTAGGCCATGCAACTCATCTCCTAGTTAAATTTTGTTCTAAATATAAAAAGATGTCCAGTTGAAGACACTTCTTTGTTTTTATGAAACTGAGAAAAACTAGAACGGCAAACTTTCTTCCAGAAATGATGGATTACATCTTATATTGTTCTCAAATAGAAGAATGGCGATTCATAGAATTGTAGAAGACTAGGGTTGGAAGGGTTTTCAAAGATCATTGAATCCAACCATCTACAAAGCAGAAATTCCCCTAAAGCAGTGTTTCTTAACCTTGTGTCCCCAGGTATTATTGAACTTTAATTCCCAAAAGTCCAAGTTAGTACAACTGTTGATCAGGCCTCCTGAGAACTGAAGTCCAAGAACATCTGGAGAGCCAAGATTGGGAAACACTGCCCTAAATTATCCCTGTCAGGTGGTCAGCCAACCTGGCTTTAAACTTACCTGATATGGGGCCTCTAGAAACCTACAAGGTAGTCCATTCCATGGTTAGACAGCTCCCGCTCTGAGGATGTTCTTCCTAACGGTGAATTTAAATCTCTTTTTCTATAATTTAAATCCCATTACAGTACTGTACTTTCCTCTGAAGCTGCTTTGGACACTATACATATGTTGATATCATGTTAGCTTTTATTTTGCTACTGCATTGCACTGTTGATTCATGTTCAGCTTGTGGTTTATTAAGACCACTCGATCCATTTAATATGTACTACTGTCAAGCCAGTTGACTCCCATCTTACATTTGTGCGTCTGATTTTTCCTGCCTAAATATAGAACTTTGCATTTTTTTTCTTGTTGAAATTCATGACATTTATTTTGTCTCAGTCTGTTAAAGATGTTTTGTTCACCTCCTTCAGTGGTGACTCATTGTTTGACCTCTTTTTGATGTTGCCTGAGTTGTACCTGAAGATATCTGTATGTTTATGGAAGAAGAAGATGAGGGCTGCAGTGGGGAGAGGGCCTTGTTGATTCTGCTAGAAAAATGGGATCCAGAGGGTGTGTAACATTGAACGTTGCCTGGAGTTTCAATGGCAAGTGATTGCCACCACCTGAGAACCACTGGTACAGGAGAAAGCATGCTGTCTAGTTCTGCTGGGGCCCTGTGAGAGTCTATAGGTAAGCTTGTAAGTATGGCATTAAAATTGCCACCACTGTTGTTGTCTTTTTTTCCTACCATATACTAATTTGAGTATCAGTTATCATCATGGTGACCAGCCATGAAGACTGTCCTGAGCAGTGGTAGGCTCAAAAAATGTTTACTACCACACTGTGGGTGTGGTATGGTGGGCATGGCCAGGGGAAAAGCCCTACATTGCACCCAAATTAGGGCTATTTTATTTCAAAACTTGGATGGGCGCAGCCAGCCAGAATTTCTGCTACCAGTTCTGGTGATCTGGTGCGAACCTGCTGATGCCCACCACTGGTCCTGAGCATATAATGCAGTGGCCTTTCATCTGCCTTTCGCGTCGCAGCATGACACCCATACCACTGATCCAGTTCCACAAGTCACTTTCTGGTCCTGAGCCCTTTTGGCATGCAAAGTCCTCCTCAGCCTCAGGCCAGTATTGATGAAGTTACTGCCCTCCATCAAAATGGATTTAAGTGGGATTTAATCCACTTGGGGACCATCACCCTTCCCTGTGGACTTTGCCACCTAGGGCCATTAGTCCTCAGGGTGGTCAGGTTAGTTAACTGCTGCCTGACAATTGGCATTGAGTCACAGGCAGTATGGTCTACTCCAGTGGTTCCCAATTAGTGGTACGCGTACCCCCAGGGGTAGGCGAGATTGCATCAAGGGGTACGCGCAGCAATCTCTTAACTAAAATATTAAATCCTTAAAAAACAATAATGCAATAACAATTGCCAAAAAATTATTCAATTTAATTAAACGATCAGTAGGTAAGTCAATCGTATGCATCAAGCGCTTTCTCCCGCGGCGGCGGTTTTTCCCGTGCCTCCCGCGTCTCGCGTCACCCGATCACGGCTGCCCCCGTTCCCGCCTATTTGCTCGTCATTGTCAACGTGCACATTTGTCACATTAATGAAACATGTGTTCTCTGTCATTAGAATGTCTTTTGATGATAATAAATATAAAATACACCTGATTTCATTTTTTATTTAACGTTCCTGCAATAAGGGGTACGCGATATTTAACGTTCCTGCAATAAGGGGTATCCAAGTTTGAGGTCTTTCTTGAAGTGGTATGTAGAAAAAACTAATTGGGAACCACTGGTCTACTCTATTACCATAGCATGATAACCAGACTGGCACCACTGTTGTGGATCTCTGCATTCAGTAGTGAGGTTTTGCATAGCAACATGCTCTGTTTCTCTCTCTCCATTGAATGCACACTTACCTTTCCTTCCCTTCCTCAGTATGTTTTGTGTACTATGGTAAGTATGGACCCCCTGGAATAGCTGTCAGTGATTAGGTGTGTGTTTGAGCGGCCCTGCCAGCATCTGTGACCTGTTTCCTGATCTTCTGGTTGGCAGCTTATCTTGGCGTATTCTTTGGTATGAACTCTTAAACAAATTGCAGAGCCAGCCTGTGAGTAAAAAGGAAAAAAAAGACTTGCTTCAGTTTGTGGTCAAAATACTCCGGGAATATACTGTTGAAGCCTGTTCAGTGAGTATATTCATTTATCTGCCAGAAAAAGAGGGATTTCCTGCCAAAAATAATGGGTGACATATTTGTCAAGACGACATGTGTGCCAAGAGGTTGCTACAGTTGTGAAAACAAAAAATCTTGTGAATCATATGTGTAAAAAGCAGCACAGCCCTGTTGGTTAAAGAAATGAGGAACAGTTTTCATCAGGAGGCACACATTTTTAAAGTCAACAATTTTCAGTGCCTATCTAGAATTATCATGAGTGGGATGGTTAAAAAAACCTTATGTCAGCCAAAGTTAGCTCTACCTAATGCTTCTGGCAAGACTTCCAGACATGGAAGGCTTAGCATCCTAGTGATCTCTCTTTTTTTAATTACAATTTTCTGTCAAATATAAAGACTTCCTATATAAATAAAATGATCAGACACTTGTATTTGACCGCTGCATAGTAATAATGTCAGTGGCGCCAGGAGCTGTTGCTTGTCAAGTCTTGCCTAATATTCTTTTGTGAAGGGGGGGAAAGGATAGGATTTTGGAGATAGTACAATTAAACTACAGCCCTTAGAATGATTCCCATTGTTGTCTAAAGCAAATGCACACCATAGACCAGTGATGGCGAACCTTTTAGAGACCGAGTCCCCTAGGAGGATGAGGAAGTGTACGGGCAGGTAACATGTGTGCCTACGCATGGTACCTGCTGATGTCATGTGGGTGTGTATGTACACACACCATGGGTTCCCCTGTGGGTGTGCATGCCCCCTACAAGTTCCCCTGACCTGTAGGTATGCACATCCCCAGGGACGCATGCCCCCCATGCATGTGCTGCCACCATCTCCTAGGAGAACTGGGTGGGTGTTGTCTGCTTGCCTCACCTATTTCCCATCGCTGCTTCCTGGGCAGGATTTCAACCATTGGTGCTGGCTGGGCTGAGTGGGGCAGGGCTTGCTCAGGATGGCACATGTACTCACAGAAAGACCTCTGCATGCCATCACTGGCATAGATGGTACTTAAATCATCTGAAACTTGCCTTGACCATTTAGTGAGACTGCATGTCTGTAAGCATAGTTTAAAAATTACAGGTACACCATGAAAGGAGGAAAATATGCCTTGCTAAGTTACAGTTGTAATGTACTATATTTATACCTTAATTATCAGAACATTGAACTAATTACAAATACAGTAGAACCCCTCATAATGAAAAACCTCCATTCCACAGAACTCTTCGCTATGCGGTTTTTTCATTATGTGGCTCCCTATGGAACCGCTGACTCTATGCATTTAACCCTTTGCAGTCATGTGAAGAATGAATCCTTCATAGACATGGGCATTTCTTGCTCCCTCCCTCCCTGGGACTTTTACATGTTTTCTTTGAACCATACGGGACAGCTTGAAACCAGGAAAATCCCGGGAAACCATGATGTATGTTAACCCTAAGCCCGTGGGGGGGGGGGATTGCGAACCCCAATTTATTTGTTATGTGAGTTTTTGGTTGGTTTCAGTTGTTAAGCGAAGTGACCATTCAGAGAAAATTCTGCTCTTTAAGCAAGTTACTCTCTAAGCGAGGCACTCTTTATGTGAGGTTTTACTGTATTCCTATTTTGCATGTTATGTTGCTCATATCAATAGACCACTCTCACATGACATAACCTTGAACTTTAAGGATAAAAGTATCAGATTTCCAAGCCCATATGTTAGGGTGAAAAGGACAAAAATAACTGGCTGTGTTAAACTTATTAAACAACTGTTTCTAGAACTTGACTCCTTAATCTTGGGTTTATTTAATTCTGGATGCACAGATTGCCTTCTACATTTTCCAATTAAATTTGGTATTTGTGGGCCAGTTGGGTAACCACACCTCCATTCCATATCCCAAAGTTATTATTAATGCTCTCTGGGGTTATACCAACTAACAGTAAATTTTGTTTTCGTAACACTGTGCTTTTTCTTTTTCTGCACAATCCCTGCAGTAAGAGAGCTTTGAGGCACACAACTACAAAATGAGCTCAGCCAGCCAAGCACCTTTGATTCTGAGCAAAATTTGCAAATCATTTTTGCATTTAGATGCTGTGAAATGAAGTATGTGTAGTGGTGGAGGGGAATGGCATAAGCATTTGTAATTCTATATATTGTTTCCTGGGGGTTTGAAAAGATTTCACTCTGTGGTTTGTTCAGCATCTTGACAGGTTTTACCAACATTACAGTCCTCCTTTAACCCTTAATTTTATGCCAGATGTGTAGCTGTTCCTGATTTCCTCCAGCTAGCTACAGTTATTGCAAAATATGTACTAGCTGAGGAGAAGCTGACCTTTAAGTGGCAAAATTGTTTAAAAGTGTCTTGGACCTATTGCAAAATCCACTTTCATATCCGATCAAACCCCATTTACTTTTTTTGCATGTTGGTTTTGTGCATTTGCAGTTTGTTTATGCATATCGACTCAATCACAATGCCATTGACCTCAGTGGAACCTGCTCCTAGTAACCATGCAAAGAATTACAGTCTTAAGATAAATGCAAACTTTGGCGTCACACCATGTCTAGTAAAACAATTTTCCTCTGGTTATCACATCTTTGACTGTAAAAGATAGAAAACGTGAGTTCCTGCAAAAAGCAGGAATTAAAACTCAAGGAGTGCATTGATGAATTGACTGTAACAGACCGCTGTAAAGGCATTCCAGGCATAGCTTTAATTTTTTTTTGTTTGCAGAGGAATAACTTTTGAAAATTATTTCCTGCTCTCTCTTTCCAAGTTTCCTCAGCAGCTGGGAAGGGGGCTGATCCGTCAAACTCCTCTTTCTCCAAAGCATTTTACATTATCCTTTTCTGTATCCCCCCCCCCCCCAAAAAAAACCCCCACCTAAGTATATATGAATCAAAATGATTCTTAAGACATTTGTGAGGGATTTGTCATCCTCCAGATGTTGGATTGAACTCCCACCAGTCTCAACCATGAGTAATTGTGATGGAGTTGGAAGTCCAGCAATAGTTGTAGGGCTACAGGTTCCCACATCTATTTTAGAGAACATAGGACTTTGGTATGATAATTCAAATATACGTCATAGATTATTATGGGCATCAATCCTGAAGCATGACCTTCACCAAAATGATTGGGTTTTGTCAAAATATTTAGGCTTATGAGCTTCTTAAAAGAGCAGTTTGCTCTTTGATCTTTTTTTAATTACTAGTCTTACTTTGTAGACTAGCATGTAAGCATTCTCCTGAATGTATGATCCAGAATTGCAAACATAAAGCGATAATTAATCTGGAGACCTTTTCATCTCTCTCCCATTCAACTATGTGTATAATTATCCTTCTGCTCAGGTAAACACTCTACACATCTGAAAAAATGGGCTGCAGTCCACAAAACTTGATCTTAAATAAAATTTGTTAGTCTTTAAGGTACCAAAAGACTGTTGTTTTTGCTGGCACAAACGTCCACCTTATGGAGATCCTCTTGATTTCAGAATTTTCAACTCTTCTGGTCCTCCTCCTGTTCTTTGTTTTTCATTCACTTGGGTACCATTGTACAGTTGTGGTTTTCTTGACCAGTTTAATTGTAATTACAGAGCCAAGTTATCCTGCTGTGGTAATAGAGTAGACCATAATGTCAGTGACTCAACGCCAAGTGTCAGGCAGTGGTTAATTAACCTGACAACCCTGAGGACTAACGTCTTGGGTGTCTAAGTCTACAGGGAATGGTAATGGTTCCCAAGTGGATTAAATCCTACTTGAATCCATCTTGGCGGAGGGCAGCAGCTTCATCAATACTGTACTAGCCTAGGGCTGAGGAGGACTTTGCTTGCCAAAAGGGCACAGGACCAGAAAGTGACTTGTGGAACTGGATCAGTGGTATGGATGTCATGCTGTGATGCAGACACATATTATATTTTCGGGACAGACTTTATGGCTGATCACCATGATGATTGCCAATATTCGGAAGAAAAGAAGAAGAAGAACTCCTCCTTAATAATATTTGACTAGTCAGTTGTAATTTGACTGGTTGGCTGCTAACTGATTTTATTCCTAACGAGGTTTTACTGTAATACAATGTAATACAGTGTGGCAATACCATGTAAAAATATGCTCCAGCAATACAATGTTGTAATTCAGTTAAATATCATACATACAGTGAGGTCCAGAGGGTGGGAAGGAATGGCTCCTCCTCACCCACAGCTGGCAGCAGTCTCTTCACCTCTGGGCAGATATGGCAGGGCCCGGAGGGGGGCTCAGGAGCGTCCTCTCATAGCCCGCGGCCGAGAACATTTTATCCACATCTGGACAGAGATGGTGAAGTCTGGAGGGGTGGGTGGGAACAGCTCTTCCTCACCCACAGCTGGAGGCAGTTTCTTCACCTCTGGGCAGAGATGGCAAGGCCCAGAGAGGGAGGGGGAGTCTCATGGTTGATATGGGCTCCATGTGGGGAACTTTACCCAAGGTCATGGTTGATATGGTTTCTGATGGAATGCCAGAGGAAATTTTAAACCAGAGTTATGGAAAAGCATGTGGGCACACAAGGTGCATTTCAGCAATGAGTCACAGAGGCTCCGTCTATTGTACTGTCAGGAAGGTCACTGAAGATTCTGCCAGTCCTAAGGGCAATGGAGTGTATGGTTGCTTAAAACTGACTACCAAAATGGAAAATTCTGCTGATTAGAGGCAGAAATACAGGCAACAAAAGCATCCTTGGAAAAGTCAGGGTGGGCATTAGATAAACCTGATCTGTCAAAATCCTGCTTCCAATGGCAAAACTGATACATAGAAGTCTCTCTCCACACACACACAGTGGGAACAGGTTGAGGATGTTGTTTATTATTTAACAGCTGAGACAGTTTCCCCCAAGCCTGGTGAAATTGTATGCTGCTGCTCAATTCAAAAGATCTTCAGCCCCTCCCTGCAACCTACAAAATCTCCTTGCACGAACTTCCTAGCACTTACCTATGCTTGGTAGATTTCCTCCCACCTGGCTGGCTCTGAGACTTGCCAACACAATGTGCAAACAGTGAGCAGGAGCTAAAGGTGCATACGGCCAAACAGATGGCTCCCGTTGATAAAAGCAGTGAGGCAAAACACATGGTGCAAATCAAATCAAATAGATTGTGTTCAGACATGTTAACATTTATAGTGTCTGAGTACATGTACCCCATTTTAAGAGTGGCTAGCTCAATGGTTTAGGCTCCTGGCTGCAGAGCCAGAAGCTGGGAGTTCAGTTCCCCACTGTACCTCCTGGGAGAAGAGTCAACCTGTGTAGTCATGGCGAAGCTGCACAGTTCAAGTGTGTCCTCAGAAGAGGGAAAATAGTAAATCATTTGTATCTATCCTCTAGCATTGAAAGCCTGGAAAGAATTACTGTAATCTGAATTGACTTGACAGCACACAATTATTATTCAGTTATTTTATGCTAACTCTGCATTCACCCATCATTCACAGGACCTTAGGAAAATCACACTCATATATATTCATCTCCAAAAGAACATTACTTCCAGTGCTGGCATTTCTCCCTTTCCTTTTCACTAAGACATATTCCAAAACATATCTCCATATATCTTTAAATTTATTATCTTTTACCAATCCTTCTTTCTACCTGATCTCACTTGTCAATTTATCATTAATAGATATATTCCAAATCTCTTTGAACCATTAATCAAATTGAAAATAAAAATTAATTTTCCAATTCTTAGTTGTAATTTATCTTGTCACCATGACCAATGTCACAATCATTTCTCTTAAATTCCGAAAACTAGATAACAATGCAATTCTTAGACACGTATCCTAATTAAGATATAATATCTCATTCATTAAGTCAAACACAATTTCTTTCAAAACCACTGATATTTTCTCATGATTCATACAGTCAAAGGCTTTGCTGTAGTTTATAAAGCTTAAACTGATTTTTTGTGTACTCCAGAGTCCGGTGAGTACACTCAAACCTCGCATAAAGAGCGTTTCACTTAACTCGCTTAAAGATCAGAATTTTCTCTGAATGTTCGCTTTGCTTAACAAATAAAACCAACCAAAAACTCGCTTAACAAATAAATTGGGGTTTGCAGTACCCCCCACAATTGGTCACTTACAATGGTGTTTCGCTTAAAGAGCAAACTCGCTTAAAGAGCAATCCTGTGGAACGCATTATGCTCTTTAAGCGAGGTACCACTGTATTTGCAATTTGATCTCAAATGCCTCTTCCTTTTCAGAATCTATCTTGAGCATCAGGCATTTCTTGCTTCATATAAGGTTAAAACCTTCATTATGACAGCTTGACCACCACTTTGAGAAATTAAAGCAGCAGTCCTAGTTTCTGTACTCCTTGGCATCTCCTTCCTTGAAGATTTGAACATTGCCTGTGTGTGTATCATTGCTTTGTTTTCCATTTTGCTGGCATATTCTTATCAGGATTTTGACAGACACAGTCTCTATAGGTTGAAAATGTTATATTGGTATCCCATCTGTAATACCATCTATCCTTGGTGATTTATTTTTTTCCTAGTTCTTTCAGAACACCTTTCACTTAACTTTCTAGAATTGCAGGTTCATCATAATAGGTATAGGATCTCTCGTCAGAGGGTCTGTTATCTTTTTCTTGCTTCTGTGTAGGTCAAGGGTTCTCAGCCTATAGCCTGCAGGCCAGATCTGGCCCCAATGCAATTTCACCAGAAGCTGTGCCATGTGTGGATTTAATGTAAACAGCATTTCAAAACTGCTTACATTAAAAAGGAACCACACATGGCACAGCTTCCGGCGGCAGGGACCAAAGGTGGTGGGCCACATGGAATGGCGCTGTAGGGGGAAGAACTGTTGGGCTCCTTGCCTTGTTTCATCCACCCACCCCCCTGGGGCCCCAGCCCTAAGGATAACCTCCAGCCACAGAAGGAAGGACTAGCCTAGTTAAAAAGTCCCACTCACCCTTTCCCTGAGCAGGCAATTAATCTCATTAGTGTTAGGAGGAGAGCGGGATCCAAAGTCTCTGTTGAAGGTTGGTGTCTCCCTCCCTCCTTTCAGGGAGAAACAAAATGACCACCCCTTTGAAGCTGTTGGGACAAACTGGCCACCTCAAAATGGCTGTCCCCATTGTGCAGATAGGACAAAATGGCCTTCTGCCCCCCTCAGCTTTCTGAGGAAGCCTGACCTGGGTCCCAGCTTGAAAAGGTTGGAACCCCTGGTATAGGTCCTCCACATATGGTTTCCACCATTTATTTATTTTATCCTGATCAGATAGGACACTTCTTGTTAGTCATTTAGTGTTTCTAATATATGCTTAAATTTCCCTTTGAGAGGTGGACATCCTGCAGCGCTATAGTGCCCATCATCCCCAGCCATCACAGTCATTCAGGCTATGGGTTTTGGTAGCTGTAGTGTGCAGATTTGAAGGGGGTCAAGCATGGCTAATATACTGCCATGCCATGAAATTAAAAAATAATATTTTTAAGTCAGCTTTGTGTGCATATGAGGAAAGCCATTCCAGCAAACAGAGTCTGGCCTTGAATTTCTTAAATATGGAAACTGTCTGTGTTTATTTGCTTCAGTGTTTAATATGATGGCAAGAGATGTTATCACTGTTAATCCATGTGGTTTTTGGAGGAATTTCTGGGTCTGCGCGGATTAGTGGTTCACTGATGCATTCCATTCACTGGCTGCAGCCTCTGCTGTAGAAGTTTTCCAAGGGCATCCTAACCATATGAAAGCCCTGTCATTGAGGAAAACCACGAGCTCAGGCAATGAGTCTTAAGGGAGCTTTGGGCAGGCCTGCATGTAATAGCTCATTTCCGCTGTTACCTAGATAACAACCAATTCTATGCAATTCTGAGGTAAATAAATGAATATGCCTTTATCTATTTTTCTTTTTCGTAGTACATTACTGCTTCCCAGTAATTCATCTGATGAATTGGTTCAGTTTAATTATAACCCTCATCTATGGCTTCGTAGCAAGAGAGCAGTACATTATATTGAAAATTGGTGCCTGAGCTACTATGTTAGTACCTGATTGTGGGTCAAAATCACACGGATGTAGTATAGTCATTCTGTTTTTCAGGAGACTCCCATTTGAAACATATGTGTGTGTGTGTTATATTTCTAAAACTTCTCACTGATTTTAGCTAGAAAAGTAAGCTGATAGGAAAGGAGAACAATTCCTCTAGTTTGGGGTGGGTAACTTATGGCTCTCCAGATAACGGTCAGATTGCAAACCTAGCTGACTAGAATAATGAGGGTTGGCGGAAATTGTATCCCCACAATACGTGGAGGGCCACAGGCTGCATACACTTGCTTTTCTTCAGGCTTGCAGAGACAATTTCCTTAGCTGGGAGGGAATCTGGTCAAGTTCTGCTCAAAGTCATATATTATTCTCATAGAGAACTATTTCTCCGTATCTGTGTAAATCATTGTTTCATGACCTTTTGCAAGATGAGACTTTCTACTTGCATGACACAGATACAGTGGTGGGCAGCAAAAAGTTTCACTACCACACCATGTCATGGGTGGAGCCTACGTCATGGGTGGAGCCTACATCATAGACGATCAAGTCATGCCTGCCATATGGCCATGTATACATCTGCAAACACAGGCAGCACTGGCTCTTTGGCTGTAAATGGAGATGAGCACTGCACCCTAGAGTCAGATATAACTGGATTTTGAGCAAGGGAGACCTTGAACCACTTACAGGGACAAAACCTGATGGGGCAGGGCAGGGAGGTAGATGTGGCCACCCAATTTCGCTCTCCCCCCCCCCACCTGAAGGCCACCCAGTTTTGCCACCCCCCTGCCCAGAGGCCACCGAATTTTGCTCCCCCCCCTTTCCCGGGGAGTGCGAACCTGTTGCTAACCACCACTGCATAGATAGTGTCAGAAGTACCAGGTTATATGTGAGGACTCTCCAGTACACTTTCTTCCAAAGATATTTTATTTATTTTTCTGATTCATATTGCCGCCAAACTCCAAAGACTCTGGGCTGCTCACAGAAAATAAAACCAATATCACCTTTTAAAACCAATAAAAACCACATTAAAACTGCTACCAAAAATTACCCCAACCCCTGCAGATTAAAAGAAATTAAAAGAGAGAGAGAGAGTGTGTTCTTACTAAATCATCCAGCAGGCAGGGGTCACCACATTGCTGGTGCCCCACACCTGATTTGCCAGCCAGATTTTTAGCCCTTTCCTGAAGGGCAGCAAGAGGTTCCATAGGGCCAGAGCAGACACAGAGAAGGCCCTCCTTCTGGTGCTAGAGAGACAAGCCTCTCTACTGGATGGCACAATGAGATAGCCTCTCCAATCTGCTCTGGTGGGACAGACAGATGTTCTTGGGGTGACGTGGTCTCTTAAGTATCCTGGCCCACTATCATGTAGGGCTTTAAAGGTAATTACCAGCACCTTGACTTGCACCCGGAGGCACACTGGCAACCAGTGCAGCTCCCGAAGCAGTGGCGAGGCATGAGCATACCATCTGCACCCCATCACCACCCGAGCAGCTGCATTCTGGACCAGTTGCAGCCTCCGAATGGTCATCAAGGCCAGCCCCAAGATAAGCATTGCTCCAATTTATATGAAAGAAAACACTGGCTTGGGAAGAAGCTAGATTGTAAACTTTTGACTACCTACTGTGCTGACATTGCTGTCACAGTATTGAAAGGAGATAGGCTTTGTAAATAATACCAGAAGACATATGTGAAGAATCCCCGACTATACCATTTTAATTTGTAAAGGAGGATTGTTTCCAAAGAGTAAATAGGGGAGAAATGTACTTTATGAGAATTAATGTCTCATTGACATATCATCTTCAACTTCTGAGGTAGGGGGTAGATGCAGTTGGTTACAAAGGATAGCAGACCTTAATAGGATTTGCCAGGGAAGCACAGTTTAAAACAGGGGTACACAACCTATGGCCCATGGGCCAGCCATAGTCCGTGACACTATTTCATGTGGTCTGTGTTGTCGCCACTGGAAGCAGATGCAGATGCATTTATGACAGCTGTAAATACACCCGTGGCTGTCATAAATGCGTAAACATTGCCGTAAAATGCATCCATGGCTGTCTTTATGACATTTATGACAGCCACGGATGTGTTTTATAGCAGTGTTTACAGCAAGAGAAACCACCAGCCCGGTCCACTCAGCTGTCTGGCCCACAGCGCAAAAAGGTTGAGAACCCTTGGTTTTAAAAGTGGTCTGTTTGAAAGCTGCTGCACCTCAGGTAATTTTGAAATCTTTAGGGGGGGGAAATCTGCAAAAAATATGCTTGCCTGGTGAAGTTCTTCTGGAGTTTCTTTTATGAGTTTTGTTTGATTGAGTTTAAATGTTTGCATGCTAATTTAAAACTTCTGGCCAGGAGCCTTTGAAGTAGAAAGGCACTCCTATGAAGACACCAGAATGCTGAAGTTTGCTTTTTCAGAACAAAATGAGGAAGAGACAAAAAAAAAAAAAACATAGAAGGAAAGTTATCCTCCAAAACAGTGAACATATCAACATAACCATTACATCATATGTATGGTTTGAAAAATACTGAATCCACCAAGGCAGAGCCTGGTCCTCTGCAGGAACAAATGTGTCTTCTGGAAAAGCCATAATTTCTACAGTGTCTTGAGAAAGTTGCTGTTCTTGGCTGCATATTTGACTGGGAATACTGCAGGTTAGAGTCCAAAACCAATAATATTTCCAGGCTCTGAATTTCTTTTTGTGGGTGAACAAAGGATTCATAAGTACTTAACGTTCATAATACACGTTGTCTCTGTAAATGCAGACCTAGTGTCACTACCTCATGTTTTGATAGCATCTCTTTAGCAGAGAGGGAGAATAGTTAACCTTCCAAAGGCTTGTAAATTCCTCAAGCAAATTCTCTACTTGGATCCACATGACAGATCTAGTTGTGCGTGGCAGGCTCCTATTGACGTCAGTGAAAGATACAGTCTCTCAGTGATAAGAGATGTTTGGAGTCTCAATTGAGCTTGTTCAAGATAGCTTTATCCAATATTTTTAGAATAGTGTAGAGGGCTTTCTTTTTAAAAATATTCCTCAAATATAATATTGGATGATTTTTTTGGCAGTACTTGAACAATAGGCTAGGAAATGTATTATCTATGTCTGAATGCCTATTGTGAAGATTAAAAAACTGTAATAAATATAGTAATTAAAAAAAACCTCCCTCTTTTTCTCTCTTTCCTAAAAGACACAGTGATTTAGTTCTATTAGGAAACTTTAAAAGGAATTTTCTCTTGCACTAGAAATGTTCTCTTTTGAAAATCAGTACTATATAGAAACATTCTATTTATTCTAGCCTACTGTCCCTCTTTTTAAAGGCACATCTGTGAGATTTAATACACTAGACTGCAGCCAATAGCTGCGTCATAATGTGTTCTTAACCCTTGGCATTTAGATTTGAGCCCCAAAAGTCAAGCTATATTAAAATCAAGGGGATCTATGGAGCTATTTATATACTGCATTATGTCTACAACTATCAAGATACCCCTGGTTTCAGAGAGGCCCTTATGAATCACCTTGCCTCAATGCTGTGTGGATCCTGATGTGGATAAACTCAGAAGAGGCAAATGTGCTAATGGCTTGGGAAATCTTCCTTGTCCTGGAACTCTTAATACTGTATGTAAGTCAGACCTGGCTAATCAGTGCATCTAAGAAGTGAAGGTTTTTTACATGGTTAAGTGCCTTTGACTCTCATACTAGCCATGGAAGGTAGATTTGCCAAACTTACAGGCTTTCAGTAGCTGGTCGAGGAAAAGGCTGGTTTTAAGTATGAAAAAGCCCTTTTGGTTCAAAATCCAGACAACTGAGTGCAGTTTTTAAATAAGGGGAAAACCAAAGGAATAAGGAAAAGTTCAAAAGTAGATTCAGATAGTTTCAAAAGACATAGGTCCACAAAGATTATGGAGCAAATAATCAAATAACAGGCTGAGACTGGAATAAAAGAGAGCAAATGTACAAGAAAACCAGAAAGCTAGTTAAGCTGTCCTAGTAGTGAAACTCTAGCATAGTCACAAGGCATACACAAAGTGCTTTCCTTACAGCATAATAGCAGATGAGCATAGCATCTCCTTAGTGGTAACTAAGCTAAAGTAAAGTAACTTCTGACCCTGCCTTTCTGCATTGAATTTCAGCTTCTGGTTTCTTCCCAAAGATCTTCCAATCAGGCTTTATAAAGTCTCCTTAAACTTTCCTGAGGACCAAAGCAATTTTGTCTCCCGCCCCTCACCCATATAGCTGAGGTCATCTCCCAGTTAATGAAATACTAGAGAAGGGCCAGCCCAACCATAAATGCAGCTCTTACACTGCTAAGGCTGGAGTCACTCTGCTTTTCCAATTATTGACAGTTATTCTCCCTCCCTTCCTCCTTTCTTTCATTCAGCCAGTTCCAGGCACTGACTTCAAAGCAAAAGAGCTGAATTTTCCAGAAGAGCACCAGAGTCAATTTTTCCAATTCCCTGCCAGCAACCATTTGAATGAATGAATATCTCTCTGAAAAAGTCAATTGCTGCAGAAGAGGTCTACAACATATGTATTCCGTCAATTTGCCCCTGTTTCTGAAACCTGCAGGTCCTGCAGTTTTATTACTAGAGTTTGCAAATCTGAATGGATATTGACTATAAAATGTCCAGTGACTTAAGATCTGCTTCATGTTCCACCACTGAGACACAGGAGAGGGCTCTCTTGGCTATAGCATCCCAGCTATGGAATGCCCTTCCATGCGAAGCTGAATTGGTACCAGCACTGGTACCATTTTGGCACTATGTCAAAACACAACCCTTTAGGAATTGAAGATCTTTGTCTGTGGTGTCTTACAATGGTTTTAATTTCCCAGTGCTTGAATACAGTACAGTATTTTACTTTTGATGTACCATATTAGTAATTACACTTATTATATACCACCCCATAGTGCTTAGTGCACTCTCTGGGCAGTTCACAAATTAATTAGCATTTTGCTGCCAATATGCTAGGTACTTATTTTACCGACCTCGGAAGGATGGAAGGCTGAGTCAACCTTGATCCCAGTTAGGATCAAATTCACAATGTTTTGACTGCAGTAAACCAGTTTAACCACTCCACCACCTGTGCTCATATTTTAAACCACAGGTTCACAACCTATGGCCTGTGACGCCAAATAATCCAGCCCTCAACCTTGCTCCAGCCACTGCTGCCACCAGTGCCAAAATCGGCCACAGACTCATTTACATCCACATAAACACATTTACAACTGCCATAAATGAGTCCTTGGCCATCGTAAATGCATTTTTGACAGCCATAAATGAGTCTGCGGCCATCCTAAATGCGTTTCCTACAGCCGTAAATGAGTCGGAGGCCATTGTAAACATTTTTACAACAGCCATGGATGTGGTTTATGGCAGTGTTTATGGCAGGGCAACCACCTGTCTGACCAGCTCAGCTGTCTGAGGGGACATGGTCTAGCCCGCAGCTGAAAAAAGTATTAAACTGTTTGATTTTAAACATTTTCAAACACCTTATATTGTTTAAATCGTTTTATATGCCATTGTAACTAACCCTAAGATCCTATGATGGAGGGCAAGCTGTACGTGCTTTAAGTAAATGCATAATAATAAATAGGAATAAAAAGGAACATTTATTTCCTGCTAAAGTTTGCTTATATCCAGAACGTTTTATGATCCAACCATGCTGCACCTAGGGTGAAAGAAGATGGTTTAAAGGTGAAAGAGTCACCAAACAACAAAAAGACAACCAGATGATCAAGGGACTGAAGCAATTCAACCATGAGGGAAGCCTGTGATAAATAAGACCTCACCTAGGAGTGTTATCACCATACGTGAACACATGCACTCTCTCTCTCTCTCTCACACACACACACACTTCCATCTTACAACTTTATTTTGCTATTATTTTGCTAGTGTTTTTGTGATGTCCTAGATAGACTAGGACTCAAGAGACTGGGTTTGAATCCTGCTCAGCCATGGACACTCATTGGGGAGTGTAGAACTGGTAAAACCACTCCTTAAATATCTCATGTACCTTAGAAGTCCTGTTTGGGTCGCTCTAAGTCTGTTCCTACTTGAGGGCAGAAAACAAATCTAGCATAAGTGAGATCCCATTGGAAATATTTTCAAGAAACGTACTTTAAAAGCAAACTGAAGGGAGAGCATTTTTGTCGTTAGCAGCCAAGCAATTTGTAGAGCTTCGTTTTGTGGAAGATGAATAATGGGCACCTGGTTTGCCATCATGTTCTTTGCACCTAGTTCACTGCAGGCAACCCAATTAAAAACACAGCTACAGCTTGCTTGCCCAAAGCTAGCTCTGGTTCCAGAAAACAGTGGAATGATAGAGGTGTATATAATTAAGTATGGTGCAGAGAAAGAGGCAGATACAGTATTCCTCTTTCTTTCTCTTAAGAGTAGAAATCGGAGGCATCCAGTGAAGCTGGGAGTTTCCTGTTAAATTATAGAGCATACTTTCCCGCACTGGTCACAGTCAGACTTCGGAAATTACTGCCATGAGACACACTGATGGTTACCAATTTACATAACTTTAAAGAAGTTTGAAACAAGCTGTTAATGACAACTAGTTATGAAAGCTAACTATTCAGTATGACTGGCAGTTTACTGATAAATAGCATTTCCTGAGGTCCCTAGGAAGGAATATGATATTTGGCTTTGTAGGGCTTCCTGTTAGCAGTTGGTCAGCCACTGTGTAAACAAAATGCTGAAATGGATTCTTGATCTGATCAAAAAATAATCTTCTTTTGTATTTCCAACTCTGCAACAATCCTTTTAGATTGTTTTTTGCTTGTTATATCTTTGTTTTTGGTAGCTAGTAGAGATGTAAAGGTGTGGGGTAGGGAAACCAAGAAAATTGGGGTTTTCCGCCGGGAAAATTGGGAAGGGAATATTGACTGGGGGGGAAATGGGAAAATTGGGTGGGGGTGGTGGTGCAATCGATGCTTCTACAGTTTGTGGGTGTGAGTTATTTTGGAAGAAAAGCCTTTAGCAGGCTGGGAACACACAATTCCACATGGTGCAGAGCACCATAAACTCGTATAAGTCACAAGCTAGAGATGTATACCTTCCGGGAATTTTGAAAGGAGGGAAGTTTGCACAAGTAAAGCATGTCGAGTGTGGAGGAAAAAATAAATGCATTTCAAAGAACAATAGATTTTTTTCCAAAAATGTCATCCTTTTATTCCTTTGAATTTTATTTCAGATAGTAGTTCCCAAAATCATTCCACAGCTTATGTTACAAAATGAGGTTTACACATACCTTTAATGAAGTAAAAATATTTCTTTTACTAACAAAAAATACAATAATCCATTTAACTGAACTAATGGAATACAGTAGCTATAATTGGAAATTTTAGACTAACAAAATTTAGTGAGTAAGTAGAGGATAAGAAAGTAATGAGGGGTTTTTTAATATTTATGTTACATTCCCAAAAACATCTACAATTTTAATTACTTCCACACTCATCAGATGAGTCAAAACTTGCACCTTCTTCAGCTTCATTTGTAATGACACTACTGTATTCTTTTGAACACCCACCACTTTTGTTTTCCTTCATAAACAGGTGTGAATGGATAGCCACTAATTTATTGACTCTTGTGTTCATAAAACAATTTCGAGCTGTAGTGTGTGTTTTCCCATAGGCAGACCAGATGCACTCAGAAGACACTGATGTCAGGGGTATGGATAACAGTTTTATGGCCACACCACTAAGGATCTGACTTTTGCAGAGCCCCTTCCACCATGCAAGTGGTGAAGTGTGCTCTACACTTTCCCACAAAAACTGCTTGCTCCAAAACCCATCTCTGCCTTGTATTTTGCTATGTTTGCAATGACTTTGCCCCAATCATGTCCCATTTCTTCTGACGTATTTGTTATGAATTCTATTGCCCTGGAGACCTCATCATCTGATAAGTGTTTTCCTTGTAAACACGGATCAACTAGATTTGCAGCAAAATGAATATCTTCGCAGCAAAAGTTCTTTCTTTCCCTTATTATTTTCAAAAATCTCTGCTCCTCATTCTTTAGTCTGGGTGTTTTTACTAACAGTCCTTCAGGTTTTCTTTGTTATTTCAAAAAACATTTCAGGTACCTGAGACAAACATACATTATCAGATTCTATTCTTGCCATAGCAGTAGTTATGCGTTTCAGAAGAGCAGCTGTAGATTCTGCATGAGCCCAGAATACATCATTTTCCAAAACAATCTTCCTTATTTGTTTATCGAGTGGTAAACCATCTTGAATAAAAGTTGTTTGTAGAGCTTCCTTTCCATCCAGGAGACTTTTCAGCATTATCGTTATTCCTCCTCATTTGGTAACAGATGGCAGTTTTAGTGTTCTTGCAGAATTCTTCGAAGACCCTTTACGTTTCGCCTTTTGAATACTCATAAATGTTTGTTGAATGATGTGATGTTTCTTAACAAATTTGGTAATTTTCTTGGCATCTGACTGAAGATCTTTCATTGCCTTTAACTTCATTATGTCATGAAATAGCACATTTAAACCATGTGCTGCACAACCAAATATTTCACTTGCAGAAATTTTTCATTAATGATGTTCCATGCACGTTTCATGGCTGCTAGAAGTATTTTTTAGTTTCTTATATATGAAAAACTCATTTTATTACATATTAATCTTTACCAAATATGCATTTCTTGTACTGTTCATACACATATAAAATAAAAATAAATCTGAATGTAACTTGCAGAAATTACAAATAAATTGTATTTTCCCCAATTTTCTGCCCCCCCCCCAAAAAAAAATTCCCAGGAATTTTATATCTCTAGTAGCTAGGTAACTAAAATGAAGAGGGAACAGATATGAAATGAAATGAAAGGATTGTGTTGTGTTGTTTGTTTATTTGTTTAATTTATGTCCAGCCAACAATTAGTGCTAGGCACTACTTTGGGCACCATACATTAAGAACAAGAGAATCAAATTACTGTATAAGGAAAATATTAAGTAAAATAAGAACGATACAATGAAACAACATAGTATATAACAGTCCACAAACTACAATTGCATCTGATACCTGTAACAATAAGACCCAAACATATTAATAAGTCAAAAATAAAGTCATTATACCTTATCAGTGTCAAGTAATTTGCAGTGGGAAGATCTATACAGTATTGGAAATGAGTGTGTAAACAAAAAAAGTGTTCAGCATTTCCCAGCCTTCTAAAGCATCACTGATGTAATGTATCACTTCATTTAAATGTTTACAAAATTATTTGCATATTTGTATATTGCTCATCAAAACCACAGCTGCAGGCAATTTTTCAATCAGCAACACACACACACACACACACACCAAAAATATTTTTTGTAATTTACATGAAGTAATACATCATGTTAGCAATGAAGGTGAAAAATTATATATGTCTCTTCCCCCAAACATTGACAAACAATCAGGGGGAGGAGCGCGCTGAAAGGCATATCACTTCTCACACTGAACAGGAACCATTGCTTTTCCAACTGGCCAGGCACAGATCAGTCTGGACAGACCCTTGGTTTAAGGCAGCAATAGATAAATTCAGATGTACAGTCAAACCTCGCATAAAGAGTGCCTCCCTTAAAGAAGTCCCCCTGTGGGGTGTGGGCCCCACATTGGGAACTACTGGTCTAGTCTTAAATTTAGGACTGAGTCTGTTCGCAAACCTGGTGGTTAAAATGCCTCAGCTTAACTTTGAGACTTGCCCCATACTTCCATTTCTCTACTATGTAACTCAAAGAAGATCTCAGAAACATGCACTCTTCTGTGACATTTTGATTAATTCTAAATAGAGGTATAAGTGAAAAGGTGAAGGAGAAAGATTCATTCAACTGAATACAGATTTCCAGGGAACAGCAAGGAGAGATAAGGAGGCCTTCTTAAATGAACAATGCAAAGTAATAGAGGAAAACAACAGAAGGAGAAGGCCAAGAGTTCTCTTCAAGAAAATTGGGAAGATTAAGGGAACGCACTAAGCAAAAGTGGCCATGATAAAGGATGAAAACAGTAGGGACCTAACAGAGGCAGAAGAGATTAGGAAAAGATGGTAAGACTACACATAACATCTACAAGAAGGACTTTAATATCCCTGACAACCATGATGGCATGATCACTGACATCAAGCCAGACCTCCTGGAGTGTGAAGTCAAGTGGGACCTAGAAAATATTACAAATAAGAAAGCTAGTGGAGGTGATGGTATTCCAATTGAGCTATTTAAAGCCCTAAACGATGATGTCATTAAAGTGTTGCACTCATTAAGCCACAAATTTGGAAAATAAAACAGTGGCCACAGGATTGAAAAAGGTCAGTTTACATTCCAATTCCAAAGAAGGGTAATGCCAAAGAATGTTCAAACTATTGTACTGTTGTGTTCATTTAACACACTAGCAAGGTCATGCTCAAAATTCCACAAGCTTGATTTCAGCAGTACGTGAATTGAGAACTTCCAGAAGTACAAGCTGGATTCCGAAGAGGTAGGGGAACTACCCTGTTTCCCCGAAAATAGGACCTCCTTGTATAGTACGCCACCCCCCTATTTTTCCCCACCTCGTAAATATAAAGCCCCCCCCCCCCGAAAATAAGGCACTCACCTAAATCTTGCCCTGGCAATCCACTGTATCAGCAATAAATGTGTACTGTATTCTTCGTCATGGAAAAATAAGACATCCCCTGAAAATAAGACCTCGTGCATATTTTGGAGATTTTAAAAATATAAGACAGTGTCTTATTTTTGGGGAAACACGGTAGACACCAAATTGCCAACATTCGCTGGATCATGGAGGAAGCAAGGGAGTACCAGAAAACATCTACTTCTGTTTCATTGACTGGATACGGAGTACATCATGCCTAATGCAATGCTGGATAAAGCACACACTGAAATTAAGATTGCTGAGAGAAATATTAACCACCTGAGATATGCAGATGACATTACCCTAATGGCAAAAAGTGAAGACCACCTAAAGAGCCTCTTTATGATGCAAAAGCTGGCTTGGAACTCAACATTAAAAAAAAACAGGTTCATGGCATCTGGCCCCATCACTCCCTGGCAAGCAGAAGGGGAAGAAATGGAAGTAGTGACAGACTTTACCTTCTTGGGATCCAAGATCACTGCAGATGGTGACTGTAGCCATGAAATAAAAAGACACTTACTTCTTGGGAGGCAAGCAATGGCAAACCTAGGCAGCATAATGAAAGGTAGAGACATCAGCCTGCCAACAAAAGTCCACATAGTTAAAGCAATGGTCTTCCCAGTAGTAATGTATGGCTGTGAGAGCTGGACCATAAGGAAGGCTGAACACAGAAGAATAGATGTCTTTGAATTGTGGTGCTGGAGAAGACTCTTGAGAGTCCCCTGGACGGCAGGGAGATCAAATCAGTCGATCCTAAAGAAAATCAACCCTGACTGCTCCTTAGAAGGACAAATACTAAAGCTGATGCTCAAGTACTTTGGCCACCAAATGAGAAGAGAGGACTCACTGGAGAAGGCCCTGATTCTGGGAAAGATCGAAGGCAAAAGGAGAAGGGGGTGGCAGAGGATGAGGGGTTTAGATAGCATTGTTGACACAGTGGGTGTAGATCTGGGCAGACTCCAGAGGGTGGTAGATGACAGAGGAGCCTGGCGTGATATGGTCAATGGGGTCACAAAGGGTCAGACTCGAATGTGCAACTGAACAACAACAAATAGAGGTACTCCCCTATCAGTGAATTCTCACATCCCACGGATGAGCATGGTTATCCCTATTTGTGACACTTTAAAACACAGAAACTCCCTTTCCCATTAACTCAGAGCAAGTTATATGTAGATGCAAGAAATTAGAATCCTCTAAAAATACTAAGCAAACATGCTTTCTTCTTTGCAGAAATTTCCATGAAGCAAGATGAGGATTTAATATGGAAAAGTAGCATCTGCAGAAACACTGAGTTATAAATAACAAAGTCCATCACTTTCTCATGCTTTAAAAATATAGCACTTAACTGTAAAACTGACAAGAAAGGTTTCCCTATACAGTACTTTCCTACAACTGTACATTTTTAAGATTGTGACTCCTTAAGGAATTGGAAGCTGAGGCTAAGGGGGTTAGTATAAAAAAAGTAACTGTAACCAAAATTTAAATATTATTAGCCATGCTTTAGTGTTCAAAAGATGTTGGCTCACTTCAAGGCACAGGGCAGGGTACGGGACGCAATTAGGGACACCAAATATCTTCCATAGGAACCTGGATTGTGGTAGTCCCAGGGAGTGATCCACCTCGGTGTGCCAGATTGGTACCGCATACAACAGTTGGGGATACACTTTAGCATTAGATACTCTAAGTGCAGCTGGAATATATTGGCCACCTCTGTTAGCAAGGGCAGAGTTCATTGCTACATTAGTCGCAAACCTACGGTGAGTATCCCAGCTAGCCTTATAGAGAAAGTAAACACCAAGGTACAGTAATACCTCGGATAACGTTTACCTCGGATAACGCTAAAATCGCAAAACGTTAAGTAATCTGTGGAGGAGAATTGGATCGAATAACGTTAAGATCCTATGGGATGGATCGGATAACAACCGCTAAAGCCTGTGCGGTTACAATGTATCTCTATGGAGCTTTAACGTTATCCGATCCATCCCATAGGATTTTAACATGCATCGGATAACACTAGAAATCGGATAACACCAAGACTTGTGGAACCAAGTCTTAGCGTTATCTGAGGTATTACTGTATTTTACACTTATAACCTGCTCAATGTTGTTGCCATTAATTTTCCAACACAATGGTTTCCAAGATTTAGCAAAAACCAAGACCTTCGATTTTTCGTAGTTGAATGTGAGTCTATTAATTGAAAAATAGTCTTGACATCAATTCAGAAGGTGCTTGAGACTGACTTGGGAGCAGGACAGGAGGACTGTGTCATAAGCAAATAAGAGTAAGGAAACATGGCAGTCCATGCAAGATAGGTAGGGAGCCAAATCATTAAAGAATATATTGAATAGAAAGGGAGCCAAGATGCAGCCTTCTTAATCCCTTTGCTGGAGTAGTAGCAGTAGCAGTAGCAGTAGTAGTAATTTCATGTCAGAGATTGCTCTGGGTTGAAAGTATTTTTGCTAGAGAAACTCTGCTCAGGGGTTGCCTGAATGAGGCTCTATTCATGTCCCCAAGTGCAGCTCTCAGGTATTGAAACCCGACCTTCCAGTCTCCAGCTCAGCATCTTAACCTCTAAGCCACCGGGGGAGAAAGAACATATATATAAACTATATAAACCTAAGTATTAATGTATAAACAAACAGCTAAACAATTTATATATTCAATTGCACCAAAAGCCGTCCTTAAAAAAATCTTCTCTATTACCCACATATTCTCTAAGGCTACACTGTTGCATAATATGTTGCACAGTCTGTCGCAGTGCCCCGCACTCACATGCTGGTGATGGTAGTTTCCCCTTTTATGCAAAAATATCCCACATCTACTGTGCCCTGTACATATTCTATTAAGGCTAGTCCATGTCTTGCAAGTTTGAAATAAACCGGGTGGTGTTTCAGTTATGCATTGAAAATTTTGGTACAGTCAAACCTCGGACAACGTTATGACTTGGTTCCACATGCATCGAACAACACTTAAAAAAAAAAATCTGACTTCAGTGACAAACCTTGCGGTTTGTCCCTGAAGTCATCACTGTGCTTGGGGGGTGGGGGTAGATTTGGCTACCCAATCCACCCCCAAACACTATGATTTCGCTGTTCTTCAGGGGTGGATTGGGTAGCCAAATCCACCCCCCAAGCACAGCGATCCTTGCCAATGCAAAAGGGACGGGGAGAAAGGCACTCATTCCCACGCACGAGTGCACAGAGCGAGCACCTTTCTCCCCGTCCCTTTTGCATTGGCAAGGATCGCTGTGCTTGGGGGGGGGGGTGGATTTGGTTACCCAATCCACCCCCCAAGTGCTACGATTTTGCTGTGCTTGGGGGTGGATTGGGTAGACAAATCCACCCCCCAAGCCCAGCGATTCTTGCGAGTGCACTAGGGTCGGGGAGAAAGGCGCACAGGAGCGAGTGCCTTTTTCCCCGACCCTAGTTCAGTTGCAGCAATCCATCGCTGGGGGTGTGTGGGTTAGGTAGATGTTCTGCCCAATCCACCACCACCCCAGACGATTGCCTTGGATAACGCTAAAGAATTGTTATCCAGAATCGTTATCCGATGCAAGTTTTTTTCCAAAATTTTTGCATCGTTATCCGATTCTAGCGTTATCCAATGCAATCGTTATCCTGGGTATTACTGTACTGGTATGGTGATTTTTTGAAGATTGTACTGAGTGCCAACAGTTTAGGTACAACAGTATCGATCAAACAAAGAGTTCATTGCAATAGATATTTATTGCACATTTTTATGGCTCTCTATCTCTTTGGGCATCAAAAATACAGTTTTTGATATACCCATTAATATATTCAGCCCAATTAGGATTTTCAGTGATCTATCAAGTCATATAACAAGAACTTTTAAACTATAATTGGCATAACTGTTATCACTTAAAAGGCCCATGAGCAAACACAACATGAATTTGAGCCTGTGTAAATGATAGAGCAGGGCTAGGGAAATTGTTTCAATCCAGATGTTTTGGGCTCCAACTCCCACCTGCTCCAATCTATATGGCTATTGGCCAGAGATTATAGGAGTTATAGTCCAATACAGTTGTGTGAGTTACTCTTTAAGTGAAACGCTCTTTATGCGAGGTTTGACTGTATATAGAAGAATATGATGGTATACGTGCAAAACACAGAGATTTAATTTTAAGTGGTGCACTAATTTTTTTTAAAAAAAAATTCAGTTGAGGCAATTATAAGTATTATCTCAAAGACAGGGAGTGGTACTCTGAATGCAAACCCACCACAGGAAATTTTTTAAAAAATCTTCTGATGGTAGCTTTCAAATGGTTATTGCATGAGAAACAAAACAAAATCCACTGTTGGGCAATACCTTTACAGTTGGATAGATATTGAGGCTTTGGAATGTGTTGATCCCACTCCTTTGCTGAAGTTTTTGTTAGTTTTCATAGGCAAAGTAAAGCTTGTTATTGTATTTCAGAATGCCTGAAATAAAATCCAGAAACTATGCTAATCATAACAATGTTGTAGTAATGGAATTAGTTAGCCAGCATAGTGTAATGACTAAAAGTTTATGGGCAGAATTTTATAGTGAATTTAATTGTGCACTTTTCACAGCCACGTTAATCAGTTCTATCAAAACAAAAAAAACCTCTTGTAGTTTAGGACTAACAGATTTATTTTATAATGAGATTTTGTGGATTACAGTCCACTTCCTCAAATATGTAGAATATACATATATAGATATATGCTGGTTGTTTTCCTTTGCTAAGTGAAGCTCCTTCCCTCCTCATATCTCAGCACAGAGTTCACTCCACCCCTCTGCCCAGGAGCCCAATGGGAGCGCTTCCTCCCTCCCCCAGCACAGAGTTCGCCTCGCCCCTCTGTTTGGGCACTCGGTCTCTAAAAGGTTCGCCCTCACTGCTCTGTAGCAATTGTGATAGCTGTAGTGCTCATAAAAATAATAATTTAGATTTAGAGCAAGTAATTGTAAAAAAAAAATGCCACAAATTTGAATTGATAATTAAACCAAATGCTCCCTCTGTGGAAAGCTTGGTAAAATCAAAGTGGAAGTGAGAAAGAAGTGCTTCTGTGTGTCTCTTTGCTTCTGTCTCTGTCACTCTTCTTCTGTTTTGGTGCATAAGCAGAGGCAATATATGAAAGGTTCTTGATATAAAATATTTCCCTCTTTCAAATGTCTAAACCTTTCTAGCTCTGCAGTTCTGTAGAGGAGTCAGGTGTTCAAGAAAATCATCTGGCCTCTTCAAGTCTCATCAACATCCTATCCCCCATTTACTCAACCCCAACCCCATCTTCCTGCTATGCCTCATTGGCTGAGCTGCTTGTGTGCATCAGAAATATATGTTGGGAGGTGAGACACATGCAATGGGTGTGTTGGGAGAGTACGATTTAAGGGGCATAACGTGTTTGCTTCCGTCAGGATGCAGTGGATGAGCTTAGGCTTTTTGTGATTTATATAGATCATGTTAATCAATGTGATGTGAAAAGATGACATCTCTTCTTTTGTGCTCCGTTTATTTATTCCCATTTGTCAGTCACTGTAGCAACCCCAGTCCGGCCATGTTATCCTGCTATGATAATAGAGTAGACCATACTGCCAACGACTCAACACTGATTGCGGCGGTTAAGTAACCTGACAAACCTGAGGACTATTGACTTTGGATGGAGAAGTCCACAGAGAAGGGTGATGGCTCCCAAGTGCATTAAATACCACTTGAATCCTTTTTGAAGGAGGGCAGCAGCTTCATCAATACTGGCCTGGGGCTTATGAGGACTTTGTGTGTCAAAGGGGCTCAGGACCATAAATGATATGCAGAACTGGATAGGTGTATGGGTGTCATGCTGCGATGTGGAAGGCAAGTGGAAGGTCACTGGATTGTATTGTTCCCAGGAAAATCTTCATGGCTGATCGCCATGAAGATAGCCAATATTTTGGCATCGGATATAGCACTTGAGAAGATGTAGCAGACTTCCATTACCAAGTGCTCCTAGCTGGGTTAGACTTCCACTCCCATCCTCTCCAGCTACCTGAAATTCTAAGCCAGCTAGTGTCTTTTGCCTCTAGGTCCTCTTCTCTAACAGTATATCAGATCTGCATTGCCAGTCCAATTGCTTTTTCATCCCTGAGTAAAGGCTTCATGTTTCAGACATTAAAAGAAAGTAAAGAGGAAAGGATCTATTCCCGGGACAGGCTGTTCTTGTTGATGAGGCCCCAAAGCTTCTCTTGGCACTCAACCCAAAGCACTTGCATTGGGTGCTTAATCACAAAGCTGCTTCTGCTTCTTACAAATACGTGCTCACAATTACTTTTTCCATTCAGTTATTTAGGAAAGCATACAAGCAGATGTGGAAATGACTTATATGGAAAGCTCACACAAACAAAATTTACTATGTCTTTGGTTTAACTTGTGAAAATTCTTATTGGTCTGAAATAAATTGGATTACAGTATTCATCTTCTACTTGAAGGGTCTTTTAGTGTCCCTACATTACTGTTTTTCTGCAATACACAGGGCTATCACTGTCTATCAGGTCTGTTATTGTTATGTGCCTTCAAATTGTCTACAGTTTATGGTGACCCTATGAATGAGGAATCTCCAAAATGTCCTGTAAAGAACATCAAATGTAAGGATGTGTTATTGGAGACCAAGATCAAGATAATCCATACCATTATGTTCCCAATATCCCCAAGTAGCCCTCCACAAGTCATGCAAACTTTAAATGAGGAGTCTGGTCACTAAAAAGCTATCAGCAGGAGTCTCACTAAAGAGTTAAACTTGGTTAGACGTGTACTAGTATGAATTATTTCCATCTAACAAAAAAACAATAACTATTATACATTTCTTGTGAACTGCAAAGGAGTTTGGGATGACTTGGGATGGACATTAAATCACATTAGATTTTCAAAATACTGTACCTTTTCCTTCTGAAGATGAAAATAGCTAGAACTGATTAATTTCTTAGCTGTCTGTATGTTTGTGTTCTTCCTGGGGAAATGGCTATCATGAGGAACACCTTCATACTTAACCACTATACCACTAAGTTTTGCCCTATGTAGGGCATTATGTTATGCCATATATGGGGTGTGAAAGTGGGAGAATAAAGAAAGATAACAGGGTGAAAATGATTTGTTTGAAATATAGTGCTGGAGGAGAATTTTGTGGATACCCTGGACTGGCAGAAAGACAAACAAGTAGGTTTGAGCCTTTTTACCACTCATGATTTCCCCCCTTTCAAACCAATCTAAAGCAAATGGCATAGTCACTGTGTCTTGTGATAGTAAAATCCATAACTACTAGAGACAGGTATTTGTTTGCATTTCTTGGTACCTTTACTCAACACATTTTAGAATTTGGAGCTAAAATTATGTTACATAAATCATGCTGTGCAAGAGTGATGGTGTCACTAACTAAGGATATGTGTATTTTGATCTGTATTTTAATGTGTTTTTATGTGTATTTTAATGTGTATTTTTATGCTTGTTTTTATGTGCTTTTATGTGAACAGTATTTAATTTGTATTTTAATGTGTATTTTATGTGTAAAGTATTTTATGTGTGTTTTTATGTGTATTTAATTTGTATTTTTATGTGTTTTTATGTGTACTGTATTTTTTAAATTTTATTTACTTTGGCTCTGCCTACATTGTTGGCTCCACCCATGATGTCATGACATTGGCTCCACCCATGACATCAGCTCTGCCCACAGTGTGGTAGTAGAAATTTTGGCTGCTCATTACTGAATTCATGTGTAATTTGCCTCATAGTGTGCAAGTCATAAGAATGTCCATAACAGAAAGGAAGCAGTATTTAAGTATTGAAAATCTCCTTTTTCTGGTGAGATATTTAGTCTTACACACACATGATTTATGTAACAGGATTATGGCCAACTGTGTAAAATTTAAAAATGAAAAGGGTAAAAGTGCCAACAACAAAAATATAATACATAACATCATTTCAGGCCAAAACCATATACAACACAGTTAAACCTTGAGATATGAATTTAATTCTTTCTTCGGGACTGTTCGTATCTTGAAAAATTCATATCTCGAAACACAATGAAAACACAATGTGTTACCATAAGTGGCCACTAGAGGTATCTCGATGTTTCACTGTAATCCGTAGATAAATTCTGAGAAGAATATTTTTTCTTTTATCTTTCCTCATTGCCAGTGTTATGTTATGACCCCAGATACTATCATTTGTAGAAAAAAATTATCTTCCAACATAAGAAGATAAATTTACATAAGGAAAGGAATGTCTGATGTTTTACTTTACAATCACATCCATGCAGAGCAACAAACTGGAAATACTGTACTTCATTTATTCAGCAGCTTGTTCGTTATTTAAATATTTGCATTTTGGTTCAGAAACATGGAAAAGAAGAAAAAGACAGACATTAACTATTGCATCTTATGAGTATTCTGTGAAGAACATTTGAATATTTTAAAAAATGAAGAAAGATGCTTTCTCAGATTTCTAATGTGCCAAATGCTTGACAGGTCCCTGCCACATGGTTATATTTCAGCATTCTCAGCTTATTTCCCATGTTTGATTTGCAATGATTTTACAGGAGACTGGTTCTTCTTCTTTCATGTCCTGATCAAACCCTGGACCTCCAAAATGAAGCCAGTTTCTTTGCATGTTTATGGGAATAATCAGCAGACCAGTAAATGGGCTAGATTCTGTATCTCTCCACATCCACACCATGTATTGGTGTCTGCCAGGAGCCCCCACTTGATCATGCTGGTCTTGCATTTCTGGACTCCAACCCTCAGCCTATTCAGGGTCCTGCAGGTGATATAGGGAAGGTTGAGTTCCTCACCTCTCTCTTCCTTTAATGTTGTTCCTTGTCTAACGAACACCTTCTTCCATCTTCTAATTTGGTTTTGCTCTTATGTACCCTCAAGAATATTTGTTCTTGACATAAAGCTCTTCCTGGGTCTTAGCCGGTGGACTTGAGGCTCATGTCCATTCAGAGGATGTCGAGGGTCATTCTCTTGCTTTCTGTGTTTCCAGCCTGCTGTTATGAGGATTTGTCCTGAACCCTGAGGAGAGTCCATAGTCATGCTCCATAAGATGCAATACAAAACAGCACAATCAATTATTGGTTGCATTAAAATAAGACACAGACTAGGTAAACAGGATCAAATTGAGGTAAAAGTGAGGAGATGAAAAAGTGTTTTCAGAACCAGAAAACCATTTTTTTAAAAAAGTGTACATTACCTTTAGGCAGATAACTAAAAAAATCATGACACTGCTGCTGAGATAGTCCTATTTTAGTGCTTGACTCTTACTTGTGTGGACACAAGGAACCAAAAATCTCTTCCCTTGCCCTCCACCATCATCCTCAACCCGCCCAGCTCTGTGCCCATTGCGTCTACAATACCATCTAGCCATCTCATTTTTGCCACACCCTTCTTTTGCCCTCTGCCTTTCCCAGCATCAAAGCTTTCTAAAGTGAATCCTCTCTTCTCATTTGATGTCCATAGTACTTTAGCTTCATCTTTAATATTTGCTGTACTGCAGCCAAAATATTGTGAGTTTGATCCAGACAGGGATCAAAGTTGACTCAGCCTTCCATCCATCCAATGTTGGTAAAATGAGTAAAACCCAGCATGTTGGGGCAAAATACTAATTAACCTGTGAACCACCCAGAGAATTAACTAAGCGCTATGGGGCGTTCTACAAGTATAATTCCTATTGCTAAATAATGCAAGCTGTGCAAAAATGTCAATAGCTGCTCCATTGTTGTGTGACATTTTGAAGGATTAGAAGCATCAGATGGTTGTTTGTGTCTCTCTTAGCAATCAGTCAGCCATGGTTTGCATCTTGCAAGAAAAGTTAGTTTTGCACAGAAACAGGTTGGGAAAAGTTTGACAAATTTCATTTTTTTAAAAAACAACAACAACCTGTTTTTGCTTAAAGATAAGCAGCTTGAGAGTTGTTCAGCTCACACAGTCACAAAAGAATCTGAGGCATAGTTTATCTAGAAGTAAATCCTGTTGCCACAAGTGGAATATATTTCTGAGCAAATATTATTTAAATCATGCCCAAAGTCTACAAAATTCCTTTGATTGGGCATAACAGATTATTACAATGGTCTTTGATTAGTGGTTGTGAAATCAAGGCAGTAATTGCTTGTTGTGTGTGAGTGAGATGAAAATTAATTAATATGAAACACTGCAACTTTAAGTACAATTAAGACAGATGCTCAGTGGATAAACAGATGGAAGGCTGCTGTTTGGATTCATACTATTATTTTCTTCTATTCTCAGACAACATCTTGAAAATAATAGGCACAGACAAGGTAAAAGAGACTGTACAGTCTATAGATATTATCTCTCTCCTTTTCTTCTCTCCAAAGCATATTTTATCCCTAAAGGTTCAGCTTTATCATGGTAAACCATAGCTGACTGTTCATGCAGGTCATCTGGCCTTTAAATAGCTTTACAGATGAGAGGCAGAACCATCTAGGACAGGAGTTCTCATCCTTTTTAAGCCAGGGGCCAGGTTAAGCTCCCTCAGACAGCTTCAGGGGCTGGACGGCCATTTTGCCCTTCCTCCACAACATGGCACTTCCCGGTGTGGTGGAGACGGGGGGGGGGGGGTACATGAAATTTATTAGTCACATTTGTATTGCTGCTCACTCGGCAAGCGACTCTGGGCAGTGTGAAATGGTGCTGCGGGCTGCAGGTTGAGAATCCCTAATCTAGGAGCTGCATGTTGTGGTATCCAATGTGCTGAAGCAGTCAGAGGGTTGGACTGAGATTTGAGACATCCAGTTTTTGGTGCTCACTGAGACAGGAAATTATTTAAACCACCTTGAACTTGTCCCTCTTTCTCAGCCTGTCCTACCTCAGGAGTATGGCTGGCTCTTTGGCTATAAACAGAGATGAGCACTGAATCATAGAATTTGATACGACTGGCTTTCGAGCAAGGATGACCTTTACCAAAAGGATGGCATGTGCATTTAGCAGGAAAAGGTTAACATTTCATGATTTCCATGAACATATACAGTAATACCTCGGATAACGTTTACCTCGGATAACGCTAAAATTGCATAACGTTAAGTTATCTGGGGAGGAGAATTGGATCGAATAACGTTAAGGTCCTATGGGATGGATCAGATAACAACCGCTAAAGCCTGTGTGGTTACAATGTATCTCTATGGAGCTTTAACGTTATCCGATCCATCCCATAGGATTTTAACATGCATCGGATAATACTAAAAATCGGATAACACCAAGACTTGTGGAACCAAGTCTTAGCATAATCCGAGGTATTACTGTATGAGATTTATACAGTTGTAAGGTTGTATGTTTTCTATATGCAACAAGATTTCCTGTTCAAGCTGTAATCCAACCTGCACAAAGGTATACATACAAATAATTGCAAGGTTAATTAATTAATTACTAATTAATTCTGATCAGGACACGAAAGAGAGAAAGAGATTGCAAGGCTAAACTCTGTTGAAGATCCTTATTAAGTCTTGACATGATGATAGGTTTTGATATGTATAGAATTGGGTATGTGTGGATGTGGGTGTCCTACCTTACCCCACCCTGTTCAGATGGCATTTTAGTGCTTTCCAGGCAGTACCAAGAGTGCCTTTCTAGTGTATAAACATTGGCCCTGGCTGGTTCCCAGCCTACTCATTAAATTTGTAACAGGATTATAAGGAGGTAGGGGCAATATAGCAATGACAAGAGTTTTACTATTGAAGAGATCACAGGAGCAACTGATTCAGTGTGGTATATAAGAATACCTAGAATTCATTTGATTATGCCAGCCACTGAGCCCCAGATCTGTGCTGAGTTTCTGTGATTTTCAAGTGTATGGCTATGCCTTTCTGTATGGCTGGTTTCTTTCTCTGACAGAAAACCTAATTCTGATCTGTTTTCGTCCTCCATTGGCTGAATGTCCTCTTTTCTGAGATGGCTGAATGATTACTAATAAACTATAGATGGGAGGCTTAGATATTTACAGTGAAATTGCATGCCCACCTAGAAGAAGTATCACCACCCAATCTGCATAACAAGTTTTAGTAGGAAATTTTCAAATGGGAATGAAATAAGGAAAATTATTCTTTAGTTTTTTTAAAAAAAAATAAAATAAAAACATGTACAATGTGAAGATACTGAAAAATTGGGGACACAGTGCTCTTTTGGGGAAAAATCAGGCTTTTTTGTCATTGGCTGGGAACAGCTGGCTGGAAATAGTAAGGGCAGTATCTTACATTAACAAGAAAGAATAACCTGCAGTTATCATTTCCTGGCTATGCTTTCAAGTCCAAGTCACTTTGTTCCTTCTTACTGTGATAATTGGAAAGTGACTTTAGCTGAGTGAAGAGAGGGGGCAGAAAGGGTTCTTGTTTTTGTGAACATTTGAGGAAATTTAAAATCTGAGTTTAGACCAGTGTTTCCCAAACTTTCGTTTTTGGACTTCAATTCCCAGAAGCCTAAGTCAATTCCCGAAAGCAGTGTACTAACATAGGCTTCTGGAAATTGAAGTCCCACAGTGGGGCTTGGGCCTCATGTTGGGAACCATTGTGTTAGACTAAGACAGTAATGATGAACCTTGGCACTCCAGGTGTTCTTGAACTTCAGTTCCCAGGAGCCCTGATTAGCAGGAGTGCTGACTTGGGCTTCTGGTAATTGAAGTCGAAGAACACTTGGAATGTCAAGGTTCACCATCACAGAACTAAGAGATTAGAGAAGTGTCTCTGAACCTGTCAATTCTGCTACATACAACATTGAATGTCTTCAAAAAAGAAACCCTATTGCCACAACTTTGCACCATTATAAATAACTTCACAAAAACAGTACACATAAAACCTATAAGATTTGTGTAGATTATTTTTTACATAATATACATAGCCATTGTAATCTGTATTTGTTTGAAAGTTACATATGTGATCAGTACCTATAAGCAGTTTTCAATGACGTGGCCATCATTTGTCAATATTAATAGTTAATCCCAGTTCCTCACAAAATGTGACCCAATGAAGTCTTATGCCTGAATGGAATCCATGAAAACCCAAAATACTGTAAATGTTAGTTTTTAATGGTGTCACAATGCTTTCACCTATATTTTTCTAACAGTGTTCATAAGACTTCCTTTGCTGAATTTAAGTCTCTGATTACAATCTTCTAGCTCAGGCTAATGTTCGGAGGCTCCAGGTGGTCCAAAATGTGGTGGCCTGCGTGGTGGTGGGGTGTGGTTGTTATGCCCATGCCTCACCTCTACTATGGGAGCTTCATTGTTTGGTGGTGTGCCTCCGGATGCAATTCAAGGTGCTGGTGAGAACCTTTAAAGCCCTACATGGTAGTGGCCCAGGGTACTTAAGAGACCGCGTCACCCCAAGGACATCAGTCCATCCCACTAGAGCAGACCGGAGAGGCTCCTTAATAGTACCATCAGCCAGAGAGGCTTGCCTCTCTTGTACTAGAAGGAGGGCCTTTTTGGTCTCTGCTCTGGCCCTGTGGAACCTCCTGCCAACCGAGCTTCCTCTCCAGACAGAGCTAATGCCCTTCAGAAAAGATCTAAAAACCTGGCTGGCACAGCAGGTATGGGGTACAGGGAACATTGTAACACCCCTCCCCCTTTTGGTGGCTGACATAACAAGGCTGACCTCACTTTTAGCTATATTTTAATAGAATGAGTTGGGGTGGGTATTTTAAATGTTTGTAATGACTCCTGGGGTTTTGGGGGATAGTTTTATGTTGTGAGTGGCCCACAGTTGCTTGCTGATTAGGCAGCAATGCAATACAAATTTAACCAAATACCGGTAAATTAATGAATGAATGTTTAGCAGCTGAGTTTTGGGTGTTGCTACTTATGTTTGAGATGTCAATAGTAAACCGATGTTTCAAAGATTTTTCTGATTATTGTCGTGTCCAATAATAATAATAATACAGTAATACCCCGGGTAACGCGAGTACCGTATAGCGTGAAAAACGCATAACATGACAAGATTTTCAGAAAAATCTTGTATCAAATGACGCGATTTTCATGTTATTCGGAACAAGCGTATGCGTGGGGGGGGGAGTTCTATGTCCAAAATGACTCCTACCCAATCCAACCTCCCCAGCGCCCGCCCCCACGATGTTTAGAAAGGGTACAGGGATCCTTACCCTTTCGAAACTTCGAGTTGTGAAAGGGTAAAGATCCTTACACTTTCGCAACTTCGAGCGTGCGTGCGCGCGTCGTTCGGGGTTAGGGCAGGATACAGGAAAGACCCCCGTATCCTGCCCTAACCCCGAACGACACGCGCGCACACGTTCGAAGTTGCGAAAGTGTAAGGATCTTTACCCTTTCGCAACTTCGGGCGGCTTGGAGGCTTGCGCACCGCGGCAGTGGTTAGGCGAGGATGCGGAAAAGACCCCCGCATCCTCGCCTAACCGCCGCGGTGGCGCGCAAGCCTCTAAGCCGCCTGAAGTTCCGAGAGGGTACGCCTTAGGAACTGCGGGCGTGCACGCGCGCCACGGCGGCTGTTAGGTGAGGATACGGGAAAGACCCACGCATCCTTGCCTAACCGCTGCGGCAGCGCGCAAGCCTCCAAGCCGCCCAAAGTTCCGAGAGGGTACCCCTTCCGAACTGCGGGCGTGCACGCGCGCCACGGCGGCGGTTAGGCGAGGATGCGGGGGTCTTTTCCGCATCCTCGCCTAACCGCTGCTGCGGCGCGCAAGCCTCCAAGCCGCCCGAAGTTCCGAGAGGGTACGCCTTCGGAACCGCAGGCATGCACGCGCACCACAGCGGCGGTTAGGCGAGGATGCGGGGGTCTTTCCCGCATCCTCGCCTAACCGCCGTGGCGGTGCGCAAGCCTCCAAGCCGCCCGAAGTTCTGAGAGGGTACCCCTTCGGAACCGCGGGCGTGCACGCGCGCCGCGGCGACGGTTAGGCGAAGATACGGGAAAGACCCCTGCATCCTTGCCTAACCGCTGCCGCGGCGCGTAAGCCTCCAAGCCACCCGAAATTCCGAGAGGGTACGCCTTCGGAACCGCAGGCATGCACGCGCACCACGGCGGCAGTTAGGCGAGGATGCGGGGGTCTTTCCCGCATCCTCGCCTAACCGCCGTGGCGGTGCGCAAGCCTCCAAGCCGCCCGAAGTTCTGAGAGGGTACCCCTTCGGAACCGCGGGCGTGCACGCGCGCCGCGGCGACGGTTTGGCGAAGATACGGGAAAGACCCCTGCATCCTTGCCTAACCGCTGCCGCAGCGCGTAAGCCTCCAAGCCGCCCTAAGTTCCGAGAGGGTACCCCTTCGGAACCGCGGGCGTGCACATGCGCTGCGGTGGCGGTTAGGCGAGGATGCGGGGGTCTTTTCCGCATCTTTGCCTAACCGCCGCCGCAGCGCGCAAGCCTCCAAGCCGCCTGAAGTTCCAAGAGGGTACCCCTTCGGAACTGTGGGCGTGCACGCTCGCTGCGGCGGCGGTTAGGCGAGGATGCGGGGGTCTTTCCCGCATCCTCGCCTAACCGCCGCGGTGGCGCGCAAGCCTCCAAGCCGCCCGAAGTTGCGAAAGGGTAAAGATCCTTACACTTTCGCAACTTCGAGCGTGCGCGCGTGTCGTTTGGGGTTAGCGCAGGATATGGGGTTTTTTCCCGTACCTTGCCCTAACCCTGAACGACACGCGATTGCGTGCCTACCCAGGGGGGCAATTTCAGACAAGCCGAGCCTTGCCTCGGCGTGGTTTGTCCCTGACATCAGGGCTTTTTTTTAGCATTGTTCGATCAATGTATCGAATAACGTGAAAAACCGGGCAACGTCATGACTTGTGGAACCATGTCATAACGTTGTCCAGGGTTCTATTGTACCCTGAAATGCAGCTGTGTACTATTGCAGTTAGAAACTACAAAATTTCCCAGTCCTCTAGTTCTCAACCATAAGTAAACCTGTCTGCTTCAGGGATAAAGTAGGCAAACGCGCAGCAATTGTGTGTGGCATTCTGTCTGTTGTCAAATCTCTGTTAAGTTGTGGTGGATATAACGACAGGCAGGCCCAGTTTTTAAATGAAGGTGGCTACAAGATTGGAAAGGAGCAAGCATGATTTTAAAAGTACTTCTGATAAGTAAAGAGTGGGGAAAATACTTCCACCGTTGAGATCTTCAAGGTTTCAATCTCAATGAGTTTAGACAAATTAGTCTATTCACATCAGTAGTATATTAGTAGTACATCACTAGTATATTATTTTTAGCAAATATTAATGTCTTTAAAAATGAATTTTCTATTGTTGGCGCAGATTGACTGAGTTCTCTATTGATGGTCAATATACAGTATTTAGTCTTGCCAAAAGTAATGCAGTGTCAGAAATCACTCTCATTTTGATAAGTTTACTCGCACACTGTGTGTGACTTTTCTTTCAGTCTCTTAGTTGCCGTTCACATAGAGGGCAAAAATGTTGAGGTTATGGATGAAAGAGAGAGACAGTGAGGCAAACAAATTCTTCCTACCACTATTTTACTGGTTTTAGTCATCTGTTTGTTGTTATCTTCCTAGTTGAAGAAACACAATTATACTATTTTTAGGTATTATGTAAAAACAATAATATATTTTGCTCTATTTCTATTTCAATTGGGGTAAGATGCTTTACAGGGCTGTAGCTAGGATTCTTTTTATTTTTTTGCGGCGGGGGAATATTTTTTCAAGAGGGGCAACAATTTTACACACACACACACACACACACACACACACACACACCACATTGGCATTTGGGGGGGGGCTGTTAGCTTAGGGGAGTTGATCCCCCCCTCGGCCACCCCCTGGCTACGGCCCTGATGCTTTGGGAATCTCTTGGGTCAAAATGTAGACTATAAGTGGCTAAAATGAAAGTTCTGGAAATGAATTTGATATCGTAGTAGACAGTATGGGACTATTTGAAATACAGTACTCAGTTGTCATTTGAATATTCTTACTTTTAAGTCCCCACCACCATCCCACAAAATCCAATTGGAAAAATAACTTTGGAGAGTGAGATTTTCACAGAGATAAAAGCATGACAGTCAGTGGAATAATTAAAGCATGTGCTATTATTTTTATTCATGCTGCATTAAGTCCTCAGGTAATAAATCTTACTTAAAAGAAGAAAATCTTAACCTAGCTGCTAAAACTTTACTCAGCATAAAATCCCCCTACATCACTTTAGTGCTATTATCAGAGATCAGCTCTTAATGACAAAAGTACTGTCAGTGATAGAGCTATGTGTAAAATCAATACAGACTTCTCAAAATGCATAAGTTGTAACATGGCAGAAAAATGTAGCCACAAATGGCACCTTGTTATTTTTACATTAAGAGGGAATTGTGCCAAATCTTAGAAAACATCTACAAAGGCAGCACATTTGTGTAGATTGTGTCAATTATTTTTTATATAATATACATAGCCAGGATCTCCATAGTGCTTGTTGCTCTAATCATTTGATTCACTGGGAAGATGCCTCAAATCAGATTTAAGGTTTGTCATCATTAAAACCAGTTACCTTTTATTGCTGAAGAATTGTGTATTTTTTACAAATACAGTAATACCCCGTATAACGTGAGTATCATATAGCGCTAAAACCGTATAACGTGGGGGGCGTGGCTTGGATGGAGTAGGAGAAGCAGCGGCTTGTCCTTCCTCCGCCATTAAATGAGTTTACCAATGCGATTTAAATAAAAAATAAAGGTGATTTTGGCGGAAAAGGGGCTGCTGGCGTCTTTTAAAGTGATCCCGGACTGGGGGAAAAAAAACAGCAAGAGAAAAGCGGCGGATCGGAAGAGCGGGCGATCGGGGCCTGGGGAGTGGAGCTCCGGTCGGCGGGGGGGGGGGTTGGGAGGCTCGAAAGAGCGTCTCGGACCCCGGCGTCATCCGTTGAGCCGCCTCCAGTGCCGGAGGAAAGGTCGGAGCGTGCCGCGGAGGTTTGCAAAAGCCGCAAGGGAAGATTGATGACGGAGGTGGGAGAGCTGTTAAAGAGGAAAGACTTGCTGGTGGAAAGTGTGTCCCCCGGAGCCTACCCCACGATACGATCGTATGTGAGTGGAACTGTGCTGGAGTTATTCTTGGCGAGAGGGGAGACGGGGGGGGACGTGTGAAGAAGAGGATTGATGAGAGAGAGCTGGTCGGGAGAAACGTGAAGGCGGGGGCTTGGAGAAGAGGAGAAGAAGAAAGGACAAAGGGGAAGATCGGACGGTCTTTGTGGCGGAGCGGCTGGAGAGTAATTTAAGGCAAAGCCCTGTCCCTGCCTCTGGATCCTTTTTTGGCGTTTTATTACTAACAATTCTTAATAAAAAAAAATTTCTTGGACAGTGATTTGGAGGGAGTGAAAGAGATCTGTGTTTGGTGGCAGGATTTGGGACAGAGGGCGAGGGGAAAAGGGAATGATAATAATGGCGGAGCAATTCGAAACTTAACTTTGTGGGCGGAAACGAAACTAAAAACAGCAGCGTGGTGAAGTAAAGGAGGACACTGGTTGATTTCTCTTTTGCTGGAGCGTGGTGGCTGATTTATGACTTTTGGATTATGAGACTTGGTCAGATTTCCCCTAGAGAAGAGATAATTAACCCGCATATTTGAAGAAGAAAACAGCAGCAGCCTTAACATTTTTATAAGTGGATCATCCTTCCGTCCCCCATTTACTTCCCCCCCTCCTCCTTCCTCTTTGGCTTGTATACAGCACACTAAGAGCCCGATTGACTGGTTTTTTAACTACATAACATGATTTTGGGTTATTGAACTTTGAGATCCAGTTTTTGTTATATATAAAGATTGATTTAAGTATATATGCAATAGAACCCTCACTATGTTTGATGCAGGCATAACTGAAGCAGAGTTGAATTAGCTGGAGAGATCACTATATATCTGTATTGCAGAACTAATCAGATAGACTATGCAGGGAGGGGAGGAGATAGTCAAGCCAAAGGGGAGGAGAGAGAAAAAAGAGAAAGATCAAAAAGACAAGGAAAGGGACACACCATCGCCAACGATGGAGACCACAACAGTACCAACGGAGTTTCAAGCAGCTATAGGAGGAAAACTAGCAGACAATATGTGTGCTATTTTACAACAATTGGTTAAAAATGGAAATGATAATCAGGTTGCAATGCAAAAATTGAATAAAATGGTGGAGAAGAATTGTGAAGAAATGAAAAAAGACAGAGAACTGGCCAGGCTACAACATGAGAGCCTGGCCAGGACTCTGACTGACATGCAGAAGGAGGTTACTGAGAATACAAAAAAAATTAATGTGATTACTGACACAATGCAAAAGGACTTAGAGCAAGCAAAGATTTCTATGAATGAGATGTTGATTCAAGAGCATGTGATTGCTTCAAGAGTATCTGTTCAAGAGAAAAGGATGATGATGGTGGAGGAGGGGCAGAGAAAACAGAACATTGTGATACGCAAAATGGCCGAACGAACGCCAGACAAGCTTAGAGATAGAGTAGTGGATTGGCTGAATTCTTTGAAAATGGGAAAAGATTTTGTGGCAGAAGACATTGGAGCTGTATACAGAGTGGGGGGAAGGCGAGATAGGAGATCACCAAGGAATGTTTTGGTTAAGTTTGCAAATTGGGCGGATAAGTTAAAAGTGATGGCTTACATCAAACAAGCGGGGTCTGGCGTTCTAAAGATTGAGGGGGCTGACGTGGAAATCTACAATGACATAGCGCCAGAGGAAAGAAAATGGAAATATATGATGAAACCTGTGACGAAATTTTTGGCTTCAAAAGACATTAAGTATAACTGGAGATTTCCACAACAGTTGAGATTTTTTTATGAAAAAAGATGGCATATTTTGGATGACAGAACAGATGTCTTGGAGTATTTGACTCAGCTTGGGTTCATGAAGGTGGCTAGTCCAGAATGGATTGCTATGAGAACTGACTTGTACGCAGTTGGGGTGATGGGCCCGGTTTTGAATAGGGAGGTGGAGGTGGAGGGTGCAGTGGGAGGAGCGGAAGTGTCAGGAACATCGAGCGCGGAGCTTTTTGAATAAATAACTTGCAGAATAAAATTATAATGGTGGAGGGAGGGGGGCCTTAGAAGAACACAATGCTTTTTCCCCCCGGTCCCCCCCTCCCCTCTTTGAATGATAGAGGCAACATCTTGGAACAAGGTGTGGGGAGGGTAACAGAAAATGGAAGAGTAGGTAAGTTTTTTCTTCTTCTTTTTTTTTGGTAGTTGTAGTAAGTAATTTTTTCAAGTATTTTATTCTACTGAGTTATTCAGTACTGAGAATGTACAATTGTTTTTTTGTCATTATATTGTATTCATTTATTTGTATTTTTTCTTAGATTTTTTTTTAGATTTTTAGTAGGGGATGGGGATAACACGTCCGGGGAGGAATGTAAAGGAGGGGAGGGATTAGTAAACATAAATGGTTAAGAGCTTAAGGTTGTTAACATGGAATGTGAAAGGGACAGGGAATGCCGTGAAGAGGAGGAGGTTGCAGATAGCGCTCAATAAATCTAAATCTGATATCATCTTTCTACAGGAGACTCATCAAAAATCGGCAGACACTAATAAATTATTTGAGAGAGGAATTGACACTTATGAAATGGCTTATGGGACATCAAAGGCGAGAGGTGTTGCAACCCTTATTCTGGAAAAATTGGGCTTTAGCGTAATAAAATCTATAGCTGACCCAGAGGGGAGATACCTAATAATTAAGGGGAGGATTGAAGATGAAGAGATAATTTTGGCAAACATATACGCCCCGAACACCAATCAGGCAGAATTTTTAGAAAAATTAAAAACAATTTTACACAAAGAAGGAACGAGGAATATGATTATTGGGGGGGATTTCAACTTGTTAAGCTCTGAGATTGACACTACAAGTATTAAAAAAAGAAGTAATAAATATATTCTAAGCGATTGGGCAAAATCAATGAATATAAAAGATGTATGGAGGGAGCTTAAAGGACAGGAAAGGGAATACACTTATTATTCTCAAGTTTATGATATGCATTCAAGGATTGATTATATATTTGTTACACAAGGGATACTGAAAAACACAGAGGATATTAAAATAGGGACGTTTAGAGAATCAGATCATGCAAAGATAAGTATAGATATAAAATTGGATGAAGGTGATAGGAAAAGATATGTTTGGAGATATGACCCAAAATTATACAAAGAGGACAGTATGAAAAAACAAATTATGGAAAAATGGGATGAATATTGGACATGGAATGATAATAATGAGGTCAGCTTTGGAGGGGTATTGGATACAATGAAATCGATCTTCAGAGGAGAATCAATAAAATTAAGTAGTTGGAAAAAGAAACAGAGCATTAATAGAACTCAGGAATTGGAAATACAATTAAAACAACTTCTTCAGGAATATATAAAGGGTAAAGATCAGAGGGTATTACATCAGATACAGAAAGCAAAGAAAGAACTCGAAGCCCAGGATATAGAAAGGGTAAAAAAAGATTTGATATTTTTAAAAAGAGAATACTTTGAGTATAGTAATAGAAATTCTAAGTTATTAGCAAAAGCAGCGAGGGATAAAAAGAATAAAGGTCAGGTAGAAGTATTGGTAGATGAGAAGGGGAAGAGATGTAATAAAAGGAAAGAGAAAGCAGAAATAATAGAGGCTTTTTATAAAGAACTATACTCAAAGAAGCAGGTAAATTTGAACAAATTGGAGGATTATTTTAAAAAGTATAACATATCATTAATAACAGAAGAGCATAGAAACAAGATGGAGGAACAAATATCGGTAAAAGAAATTGAGGATGTAATCAATAAATTAAAATTAGATAAAGCACCGGGAGAAGATGGGCTTCCTGCTGAATTTTACAAGGATTTTAAGCCCTGGATTATTCCGAGATTACATAAATTGTTTAATGGGATTTTAGAGGGAGAATCAACAACGGAATCTTGGAATAGATCTATTATTGCATTGATCCCTAAGCCGGGTAAGGATCTACAGAAAATAGAATCATATAGGCCGATATCCTTAATTAACCAAGACGCTAAAATTTTTTCTACGATCATGGTGACTAGACTAAATAGTTTCATAGCCAAATACATAAGAGAGGATCAAGCAGGGTTTGTAAAGGGCAGGTATATGTCAGATCTCACAAGGAGGACAGCGGATTTATTGGATATAGCTGAAAAGCAAAAGGATAAAGTAGGTTTTTTAGCCTTGGATATTTTTAAAGCATTTGATTCTTTGCAATGGGTAACAATACATGAGATAATCAAACTGTATGGATTTGGAGACAAATTCCAAAAAGTGATTAAGAATTTATATAAAAAGGGGATAGCGACGGTGAAATTCAACGATAGTTATACAGGAGAAATAAAATTGGAGGCTGGAACTCGGCAGGGGTGCCCTCTGTCGCCCACATTATTTGTATTGGCTATGGAACTATTGGCGAACTTAATTCGGCAAGATAAAGAAATAACTGGAATAGAAGGGAATAAAATAAGTCTATATGCTGATGACACACTAATTACAATTAAACAACCAACACAAGCAATATCAAAGATTAATAAACATCTGGAAACTTTTGAGGAAATGACAGGTTTAAGGGTGAACTGGGATAAATCCGAGTTGATTTTAGTTAATGGGAACAAGAAGGATGAAGAAGAAATAAGGCAAAAATTCAATATTCAAATTCCTAATAAATTAAGATATTTAGGGGTAATACTTGCTAGGAAAACTGGGGAACTTAAGGAATTGAATTATGGAAAACAAATGAAAGAGATAGATAAAAAAATACTAAATACAACAAGTTGAATTTATCGTGGTTTGGCAGGGTTGCAATGTGTAAAATGATGATGTTACCTAAATTGAATTTCTTATTTGATGCCCTGCCAATAAAACATACAGAAAAAGAACTGGAAAAATATCAAAACGTTATAAACAGATTTTGTAATGGGAAACGAAAAGCTAGGATACCTAAGATTCTGTGGTACATATCGCAAAAAGAAGGGGGATTGGGTATTCCGAATATTAGCAAGTATTATAGAGCCTTTCAATTACGAAATGTTATTAAATTATTAATTAGAGAAGAGCCAATATGGGGAAAATTAGAATCAAAAGAGTTTTCTAGGAAAGGGAAGGCATTCTTTTTATGTGGGGACAAGGACAAAAAAATGAGAATTCAGGGTAAAATGATAAAAGCAACAATTGAGGAATGGAACAAAGCAAGAAAGGAGCTTATCCCAGGGATCTCAATGGTGACAGAATTAGAAGACTTTAACAATTTTCCGATGAAAATAGACGGGAGGATTAAGGATATCTTATTAGAAAAGGGGGTCTCTCTGTTGAAAGATTGGATCAAAACTTGCAGGGATTTAGAGAGGAGAAAGGAGCTATATCGACAACTGGAGCTAGATTGGTTCAAAGTCCTCCAGATGAACAATTGGAACAAGAAATTTCTTTTGGAAATGGGAGTAGCCAGGGAGCTTACAGAATTTGAAACATTGCTGGTCAAATTAAGAAAAGGAGACATAGGATTAAAAGGGATAGTTAGTCAAATATATAAGATGTTAAATAAAGGGGGGAAGGCTCAACAAGTATTGAAAGATAGCTGGGAACAGGAACTGAATACATCAATTACGGAGAAAACATGGGGAAAAATGTGGAGAAGACGCATTGTGAGATCCATGTCAGTAAGAGTGAAAGAACATAATTATAAATTAATTTGGAGATGGTATAGAACCCCAGTAAGACTGCATTTAATGTATAAAGATGTGAGTGATAAATGTTGGAGATGCAGAAAAGCCAGAGGTACATATGAGCATATGTGGTGGTCTTGCGAAGCTCTGAAGGATTTTTGGGGAAAAATAGAGAATGAAATTAAGAATATACTGGGTCAGCGGGCTGAACTGGGGGTAAATACAGTTTTGTTAACTGAGATGGATAAATATAAAATGAGTGAGGACAACAAAGAATTGATGGCGATAATGTTATCGGCGGCCAGACAATGTATAGCAAGAAATTGGAAGAATAATGAAAATTTACAAAGAAGGGATTGGTATAAGGAAATGTGGGATTTGGCTCTTAATGAAAAGCTCACCTGGGAGATAAATTTTAAAAAGGGTAAAGTATCTAGTAACAATTTCTGGAGGACTTGGAAACCTTTCATTGAACATACAATGGTTAAGAATAAAGGCATACTCCCTGTTTCTGAGCAAAATGACTTTTGGAAAATATAAGGAAACATAAATCCCCGGACAATGTATATAGCACAAGGGTGTTTTCAAAGATAAAAAAGTACAGGAGAGATAGAGAATAACATATAGTGGTGATGAGGTGTTAGGTGGAGATATGGTTTGCAGCTTAAAGATCAAATATTGGCTTATAACGAGGTAATAACATTTGAATGATATTAATGTAGTATTGTTAACTATGTGAAATATTATCTTCTTTGTTGAATTTTCTCTTTATACAATTTAGAGTTATGTAATTTTATTTTATTTTTATTGTCTTATGTATTTGTTTTGATTGTAATGTCTTACATACCTAATAAAAAATTTAAAAAAAACAAAAAAAAAACCGTATAACGTGACAAGATTTTTGGAAAAATCTTGTTTCAAATAACACGATTTTAACGTTATCCGATACAGTCGTTCTTAGCAGCAGGGTGGGTGGAAAGCTGAACGGGGTTCTCCGTTCAGCTTCCCAGCCACCCTGCAGCTACGGAGGCAGGGGTGGGGAGGCTGGAAAGCTGACGGGGGGCTCCCCCGTCGGCTTCCCCAGCCACTCCACAGCTGCGGAGGCAAGGGCGGGTGGCTAGGGAAGCCGACAGGGAGTCCCCGTCAGCTTCCCCAGCCACCCTGCAGCTGTAGATCGGGTCCTCTGATCTCTCTGGAGCAGGCAGGGGACACGATCCAAGCTGTTTCTGGGCTTCCCCAACGTCCTGAGCCAGTGCAGCAAGCCAGAATGTCAGGGTTCGAATCCCGACATTCTGGCTTGCTGCACTGGCTCAGGACGTCGGGGAAGCCCAGAAACAGCTTGGATCAGGTCTGCCCACCTCCCTAGACCCGGCGGGGGGGGGGTCAGAAACCCCAAAATTGGTTAAAAAAACAGACTTTTTAAAACCAATTTTGGGGTCTCTGACCCCCCGCCGGGTCCAGGGAGGTGGGGAGACCCGCTCCAAGCTGTTTCCAAAGTTCCCCCACCTCCCTGGAGGCAGCAGCAAGCCAAAATGTCAGGATTCAAATCCCGACGTTCTGGCTTCCTGCAGCCTCTAGGGAAACAGGGCTTTTTTTAACATTGTGTGATCAATGTATCGCACAACGTTAAAAACCGGATAACGACGGGACTTGTGGAACCAAGTCATAACGTTATTCGGGGTTCTATTGTACTTTCAAAAGCCTCACTGATACTTTTTTGAACAGAACTTAATACAAAGGAATCCTGTTTATATTTGCAGACAATCCAGAATGTTTTAGAATTTCTTCATAATATTTCTTCATAATAGTCATCCATCTCCCAGACTTATAATTGCAAACTGAACAAGGGCAAGCTCTTTGTTACCATTAAAATTTGTATCATTGCCTTTGTGAATAGACAATGATACATTTCTCATTCAAATTAATTCATCATAAATATTGCCTACATTTGAAAATCTAACCTATTCTATTTTGAATTCTTACTACAAGTCCTAATGAATCTCTCTCTCTCTCTCTAAATCAAGAGTCAATATGGCAATGGGTTAAGAATCAGGACACCTGGGTTCAAATCTTCTCTTGGTCATAGAAATTCACAGAAATTCACAGAAGCATGTGTGTGGGCTCCACCATTCCTTAAATATCCGAGGTACCTTGAATACAGTATTGGGGTTCTCATAAGTTGAGAGTGACTTTACAGCATGTAACACATACCCTCTAAAATCAGGGATGAGCAAAATATGGGCCCAGAGCCTTCACTTTTCTACTGACTATGCCTCATAGGAGTTACCCAGTAGTATCTGGAAGGTCGCACTTTCCAACTATCTCTTGTAAATGGTATAACTCAAAGGAGGATTTGGATCTGTCTACTGAAAACGACATGTGTATATAATGCAGAATTCACACCACAAATATTTTTAGTCTAAATATATAGACACACTCTGTTACTTTTTCATTTCACTATTTATTTATTCAACCCAAAAATTTAGCTGTGCTGTTTGGCTGACTGATATATGACTTGTTACACAACTGGTTACACAATAGCAACAGCAATTACAGTACACTCATATACTGCTCCCATAGTGCTTAGTGAACTCTCTAGGTAGTTCACAAGTTAAATTAGCATTTTGCCCCCCAACATGCTGGGTACCCATATTACCAGCCTCAGAAGGATGAAATAAACTTTGAGCCCTGGTCAAATACGATGCAATTAAAAGAACAATTGAAAACTACAGAGGAGAGGAACAGTAGTCTATTAACTCTTTCTGAAAATGGCTACCCGGGAAGGAGAACTGCCTTGAAAAGATTGCCCAAAAGGATGCCACATTTATCAGCCTCACAATCTATCAAGCAGTCCAGGAAAATAAATATGATCCTATTTCTCTTCCCGTGTTCAGTTAAATTCTCGTCTTGGTATATAGCCAATTTGGCTATGGGCAATATCAGTGCTAAACATAAGCCTAAAACTCATTTAAAATGGATCTGGACTAGAGCAAGCTTCCTCAACATCATGTCCTTGCTGGTTGAACTGATTGTAAGTTGTTCAATATTGTGTCGGGCAGGGGTGCCCAAACTATGGCCCATGGGCTGGATCCTGCCCCTGAAGCCAATTCATCCAGCCCATGCCTCCCTCATCGCTCCCAGAAGCAGAAATAAAATGCGCCCGGAGTAAACTCATTCGTGTGGATTCACAGGGAGTTGGACTTCTGGGAATTGAAGTCCAAGAACAGCTAGAGTGTCAAGATTCACCATCATGGGACTAGGATGAAGGAGAATAGAGTTTAGATGAACAGAATTTATCCGGTTTGTGACATTGGCAGTGTGCCCCAGATGATTTGGCATCTGGGGCTGGATTTGGCCTATGGCCCGTAGTTTGGGCAACTCTGGTTTAAGCAGAGAAAATGGCAGCCTAAAATCTACTTCATCCTGTTGCAAAACATATCTGTTGCAAAACAGATTGCACAAGGCATGTTTTACTTCCGCTTCTGGTGGAGGAACCATGATCAGCCCACTGAACCACATGACTGGCCCATGGCCTGAAAAGTTTGGGCACCCCTGTTGTAGAGGAAAGCAGGCTAACGTGCTGATCTAAGTAATCAACTTTATTCAATAATTCCTGAGGTTATTCATTTATTACTGTTTCAATCACCATACCCAGAAACTAGATATTGAAACTGTAACAAATATTACAAATGATATATTTAATTTTTCCATGAAATATTCTTTGTGTATCACATATTTAACTCTTATCTGAATTAACTGAAAAATTCCTACAAGATGCTGATTTTGGGAAATGCCATTTTCAAGGAGAGGCCACTAGAGAGTTCAAATGATTGTAGCATTTTCCATTAAGAAGAGGAATGTACTTCTTGACTTTGTGAGACCAAGATACAGTACTGCCCCTTCTCTGCTTTAAAAGTGGCAAAACATTGTCTTTCATTAGCCTTAAAAGGCAAAACCAGACATCCTGGAGAAGACTGTACCTGCAATAGTTGTTTCTGGTATATTTTCACCATAGAGGCATTCTTTGGGGAACACATTGAATCATGGCTTATGTGAACAACCTTACAAGAAAGGAAACCGCCATTCATCGATGTTAGTTCACTGGGTAATTAAGCCTGTGACCTCTGATTCCACATCATTAATTGTAGGACACAGAGAATAATTCCTTCGGAACATCTGTTGGCTGCCAATCTCCCAGCTGCCTTTTATTTACAAAAAGACTTGGCCTTTATCTACTACCAGACAAACAAATACACTCTGTAATGAGAATAGCTAATAAGCTGTCTCAGCTACTGCTGGCTTAACCCCAGCACTAGAAGTTAGCAGTAAACAAGGGCCATCTTTCTGTCAGTGAAGAACTCTCCACGTTGAGGACATGGGAGAGATTCCAGTTTATTTACTTGTAGCACTCTCCAAAAATTTAGATCTGTTCTAAGTTTTAGATCTGTTCTGAGTTAGCACTAGGATTATGGATTTAGACTGTAGGCAAATATCATGAGCCTAAGTTATCTTGGGGCTAAGCGATTCAAGAAAGAATGTGAGTCAGTCTCAATTTAATTACCAAAGGAGTTATAATACTCAAAAGCGACTCATATCTAACTCTAAGGTTCAGTGTTCATCTCTGTTTATAGCTAAAGAGCCAGCACTGTGTGCATCTGCAGATGTTTCTGTGAATATGTGGTAGGCATGACTAGACACTGGAGTGCACGGAATGCTGTTTACCTTCCCACCAAAGTGGTACCTATTTATCTACTTGCAATTTCTTGCTTTCAAACTGCTAGCTTGGCAGGAGCTGAGATAGAGAAAAAAAACTTACTCCATCATGCAGCACTCAGGTCTCAAACTGCTGACCTGCTGACCTTCCAGTCATATAGTTCAGCGTCTTAACCCCTAAGCCATCGTAGTCTCCGTTTTAACCTTAACTACACCAAAATCACAGATAAAGCTAGGACTGAGAAGGGGCTACAGTGGCTTAGTGGTCAAGAAACTTCAAAATGGAGTCTGCAGTCAGAGGTGTAGATTTCACCTCAGTTCATGCAGACTGGAATGTTTTTGCTAATCTTGTGAGACAAACGGTTGCAGGTAATCCCGCATCCCTGTCTTTCACTATACCCCTATATTAAAAGACAAGGTTCATTTTTGGCTGGGAATAGGAACACACAGAAATGCAACAAACCCTGTCTCAGAGAAGTTCGGATAAAATTTTCATACTAGATAAGCCAATTAATATGGATAACCAAGGACACTGGGGCTGCGGTGCCTCGGTGGTTAAGAAGCTTGCCTTGTTAGCTGGAAGACTGGCAAGTCGGCAGTTTGGGTACTGAATGATGGATTGAACGCCTGCCTCTGTCCCAGAACCTGCCAACCTAGCTGACTGAAAGCAAGAAATTGGAAGTAGATAAATAGGGACCACTTCGGTGGGAAAAAACTTGAGGACATGAAATGAGCTTCATTTGGGTACCCTAAGCGGAGTTCCTCCAGCAAAAGTCTTTTCAACCCAAATAATTTATGACATGAAATGATGATGATGATGATGATGATGATGATGATGATGATGATGATGAAAGATGCATCAGAGCTCCATTTTTTCCTATTCTTATGAAACAATGTCTCCATCCAAAATACACTCTTTACATCTGCTGAACCTACTCCGTGCTATGAGTATGCTTCTCAAATAGATAGTAGAAACACAAAGGATGTATTTAGGATGTCACACTGCTGTGGAGACAAAGAAAGTGTGAAGCTTTTGAATACCCTGTTCCAATTGTTACCTTTTTTTTGGTTGTTCAGTTGCACAGTTGATTCTGACCCTTTGTGACCCCATGGACCATTGCCCGCCAGGCACCTCTGTCTTCCACCATCCTCCTTAACCCGCCCAGCTCACTGGGAGCCATTCTGCTTCTTGCACAGGGAAGCCTGTAATGATATTTTCTGTCATGATAAGTATTTTCTATACACTTGTAAATAAGATGGAGAAGCTTCAATTAGTTAATTCTGTCAATGGATAGTAGTTATGATAGCTATGTGTTATTTTCATAGTTGAAGGAAATGTGTTTCTGAACACCAATTGCTGAACATGAGTAGAAGAGAGCCAATATATGAGTCAGTGTATGAGCTTCCTTGAAGCATTTCATTGACCACAATGGAAGTAGAAGACTGACCTAAATAGATTTAGTTCTGATCCAGAGCATCTATTTTGCGGTTTTTAAAATATTTTTCTATGTGCTTTTTGGATTTATCTGTATAGCATTTGATGGAGATGATAATTTTGAAAATGGTCCCATGTTGCATCTTAAAAGAACTAATTTTGTTCAGATCATGATCAATATATCTGGATATTGCAGGGATGAAAGCATACACATGAATATTTGGGAACTATAAATTCGAATGGATTAGACTGGGGTGGCCAAACTACGGCCTGCTGGCCGGATTTGGCACACCAAATCATCCTGCCCTTGCTGCTCCCAGAAGTGGAGGTAAAATGCAGCTGTCCATGCACAAAACATGCCTGCACATGATCAAACCACTGCCGTAAATGCACTAGCAGCTTTCATAAACACATTTATGACCGCTGGGTTCACGTTTTATGGTGGGAAGAACCACATGACCATGTGCCTGGCCCCTGGCACAAAAGGTTTGGCCACCCCTGGATTAGACCTGCACCAACCTCCTTCACGCTCTTACCTTTGCATGTTTTGTATAACGTTTGGAGAGTACTTCATCGCACATTCAGGTGTCTGTGGTTTAGAAGCCTGTGGACATTCATAAAAATGAGAATTCCTAACTCTGCATGAGAATTACCGGTAGCATGGAGACACCAGTGCACAGTTTCTCCTTGGAATATGTGCAGACCCTTCATTGTTTGTTTTTTTAAATGCATGAAAATCAGAGTAGAACAGATGGGAATAGTGTGCATAGAGATATTGAAGTTGGTGAGAAAATTGAACAAAAATACACTGGGGTAAACATATGATGCTGGGAAAGGTGGAGGGCAAAAGAAGAACGGGGCGGTCAAAAATGAGATGGCTAGATGGTATTGTAGATGCAATGTGCACAGAGCTGGGTGGGCTGAGGAAGATGGTGGAGGACAGAGGTACCTGGAGGGCAATGGTCCATAGGGTCACAAAGGGTCAGAATCGACAGTACGACTGAACAACAACAAAAACATATGTTTATTATGGTGGAAACAACTTTTTCTTATCATGCAAATATGCTACACATTTCAACATTTCTCACAATGGCAAATATCAACAACAATCCAAATGCCCCTTATTAGACACAGAGCAATAAAGTTTCTTTATCTGTACAGCTGCTTTTCACATATCCACTCATATCATTTCCACTTTGTAGATACTATAATTAAATAGTAAAACGTTTGTGGGCTACTCCACTGTGAGGATTGAAATGACTTAACTCAGCACAGGGATCTCTGTCCAATTGCTGAGTCTCTTTAATGAAAAGCAGAACTTTTCTGGTGGTGGAGGTCACCACATGGTGCAGCTCAATAACCAAGCTCTTAAGATCATTCAGAGAACTTCAAGCTCAAATGGTAAAGCCCATTATGTGATGGTTTTGTCAGTTTTGGATAACAGGTAGTGGTGGTAGAGATCTGGAGAGCCTTCTGTTGTTGTTGTTTAGTCGCAGTCATCTCCAACCCTTTGTGACCCCATGGACCATAAAGCCTACTGTTGGAGATCAAGGAAGGGCTTGGAAAACTTTTGCTTTCACATCTCTGCAATTACTGTCCTCAGATTCCAACTTTTAGTTTATACTCCAGCTAGCCAGTTTACCTTGCCTTAGCTGTCTTGGTGCATTATGTCCTTCAGGTCCTCATGCACACACGCTCACACGTAGGCTTGACGTCTTGCTGAATTGCATTTGGAGCAAGCAGGATATAGGCTGCCAGCTAGAAAGGTCAGACAGATGAAAGCAGTTGATTGGAACCTTTAACATAAAGATGTCACAGGCAAAAGAGTCCCACTCTATTATGCTCAGATGCAAGCAAGTGAGTCATGAAGTGATGCTGCTGTTTTTGTAGGACAAGAAATAGCAAGGGACAAGCCATTGGTTGTATTGTGCACCAATCGTGCGTGTAGCTAGGGGATTCTTCAGTCTTCCCGTCACCCTACACCTCAGATCATTGGCAGAGATGCCTGTAAAAAATACATGAAATCTGTGCATACCTTTCCCCATCTACTCCAAATAATTATAACCCATAGCAACTTCTGGCTTCTTCTTTGTTTGTAACATAGCCACACTACTCTGCTTTTCCTCTTTTCTATTTAATGCTGGTAATAGCTATCACTTAGTCTCTTTGCTGTTATGAGTAATGGAGTATATTATAGATTGCCAAATTTGATAAGGATGTTTCAACCAAATGTTTTGTAGTCTTTTTGGTAATTAATGTTTATATAGCTTTGTGAATTCCCTTGGGTGATTTTACTACAGGTTTTTTTTAGAACATGTTAGAAAGTAAAAATGTAAAGACTTTGAAATGTGAAATATAGGCTTTCATGGAGGTCATGATGATACAGTCGTAACTCAGAAATGTAGTAAAGGCAAAATAATGCATTCCTTGTGTAAAACTTTCTACAAGATGTAAAGACAATGACTTGTGTGAGAAAGAAGAGGGAACTCAATGAATCTAAAGTGGGAGGCAGGAGGGACATACAGGGGGACAATAACTGAGATGGAAATTCAATAGGAAATTATTCTAATCTCTATCCTTTATGTCTCAGCTGTGAAACAAAAACATATGTCTACTTAAAAACAGAAAAGCAATTAGGAAGCTTCAAGTTATCTAGGAAGGCAAGATTCAGGAACATTGCCCTACTCCAAAGTATTTGAGTGTCCCTCTGAATCTAACCCGGACCTACCAAAAAAATTGTCTAAACACTGAACAGAAAGTTGCTACCAGAAATAGCCTAGGTCAGAATGAGGTATACATTCCAAAACAATAACAACAGCTCTTTTTGCTACTCCACAGCTGGATATGCTATAAAGTTTATATGGTATAAATCAGAACATGTCAAACAAGTGGAGCTGTTCTTAATGAAAAAGTCTATTATTGGCCTGTCATTGCCCCTATGGAAATATGTTGAGAGGTGCTAGCGAATAACAAATAAAAGACGTTTTTTGAAGTGGTAGCTGTGTTAGTCTGTGCAAGCATATCAGAGAGTAAACAAAACAACAAAAAGACAAAAACATTGTGACAACTTAAAGACTAACTTCTGTATTTAAATATGAGCTTTCATGGATCAAGTTCACTTCATCAGGCATAAGAGTGAGACCTCATGGCAACGGTTGAAGGCTAAAATCGATGAAATGTTTTCTGTGCACATCTCAAACTCTACATATTAAGCTAGAAGGAGCTATGGGGAGCAAAAACAACATACCTTGCCAAATGGATGAATATTGAAGACAGATTTACATAGAGACACTACGAACTTCAGTGGAACTCGGTTAACAAACGGCTTGGTTAACGTAAAAACTGTATAAAAACTGTATTACGAAAGGAAATCCATAGAAAATAGTGGCTCAGTTTATGGAATTGTTTTGTAACAGATTAATTATTTTTCAATGCATTCCTATGGGAAACTGCATTTCAGTGAGCATATTTTGGTTTTCAATGCATTCCTATGGGGAATTGCATTCAAAGCATTCCTATGGGAAATTTGGTTTAAGTAATTTTCATTGTACAAAACATCCCAGAGAACACATTAATTCCATTAACTGAGGTTCCACTGTACTTGGAAGTCATTTTGAAGCAAAGTAGGAAAGTAAAGAGTAATCAAGTAAATTGAGGGTATTTAGATACAGGAAATTTTTTTCTGTGAATGTGGAGATATTCAATGAATGTAGCATTTATATGCATTGGATTTATGACAGACCAAATGTGCAAAATCTAGTAAATTGCTGCAATAACATTCTGAAGTACTGTATATACTCAAGTATAAATCGAGTTTTTTTAGCCCCCAAAATGAGGTCCAAAAAGGTGACTTGACTTATACATGGGTCAACAACCAAACCTGTGCATAAAAAGAAAGGGGTTCACTTACCTTTCTTGCCTTTGTCCCTGCTCCATGTGGTCAAAATCAAGGGGAAAGCCATACTTCCTGGTTGCAGGGAGAGCAAGAGGCTAGGCTAGAGCTTCGCTTGCCAGCCTGCCCATTTCCCCTGCAGCACCACCATTGGTTGTTGGTGCAAATACGGTTTCTTAAAAAAGAAGTACTGTAACTACCGTAAACACTCAAAAACATGCCTGCACAAATGTTTAAATCAATTAATTTTACTGTATTTTCATGTTTTTTATTATTGAAGCTCACTAGGAGCTGCTGCATTTTCCACCCCTGATTTATACTGGTATCAGTCTATTTTCCTAGTTTTAGAGGTCCAAATTAGGTACCTTGGCTTATATTCAGATCGACTTATTCTAAAGTATATACGGTAGCTATTTCTGGTCAAAATAGTCTCATGATTTTAACATTTTATTTTGATTTGAATTTTACCTATGTTTCATATACGTCTATATTTTGTGCAGCACTTTGATACGAATAACTAAAGAAGGCCATCTCACAGGTGCCCATTTACGTGGGTCTGTGTGATTTACTCTTTGATGAGACCAGCTGACACTGTTTCATTTCAGTTTGCTATTCAGATACAATACCATCTTGAGCCAGGCTCCAAACAGGTTCAAAAGTTTAATTATTCTACAAAGTTGGCCTCCTTCCCCTTGCTTATATAAAAAAAGTTATGTTCTGAGTTACAGATGAGAGGGCAGCAGTACCGACAGGAAAAAGAAAGAGGCAAGTAAACACTACACATCTCCTTACCAATCTCACCAAGTTCTGGTACTTTGTATGTCCCTTTGTTTACTTCAGAATTTTTCAGGATGTGTGGTTTCAATAAACGCATCCAAGACCAGATTAAGCAGGTAAGATCTGAGAGACCAGAATCAGGATGCATAATGAGTTCCAGAGAAGGTAGTGAAGCAAGGTACTGTACCAAGAATCTGTTGCTACGACTTGTATGGCAAGTGGGCCATCAGGATGTAGGAATTTATAGACCTAGGTAAACAGAGACTGGAGCAGCTCCCCTAGTGGCTTAGTGGTTAAGATGCTGAGCTAGAGACTGGAACGTCAGGTTTTGATACCCAAGAGCTGCACTTGGGGACATGAAAGGAGCCTCATTCAGGCATCCCCTAAAAATCCTTTCAACCCAGAGTAATCTCTGACACAAAATTATTATTATTAGCAGAGACTGGGCTACTGACAACCTAAGTTGTGCCCTTCATTATATTATTTCATCAGGTGAATTTACAGGAGGGAGAGAGAGCACTCTAGTGATTCTGGAATGGGCACCAGGTCCTCAATTTGTGAAAAGCACACAGACAGCTAAGTACATAATTGCTGGCCACTCTGGTTACTTTGGGAATGATGGGAAAACTGAAGTACAATAGAACCCCGTACAACATGATGACTTGTTTCCACAAGTCATCACGTTATTCGATTTTTAACGTTGTTTGATACATTGATCAAACAACGCTAAAAAACATCGGGCACGCTGGCGCGCACGTGTCAAACGCGGTTTGGGGAGCATACGGAGATTTTCTCCGTATGCTCCCCAAGCCGCGTATGACAGGCGCGCGCCTGCATGGTGTTTGGAGGGGGGGCGCCTGTCAAACGCGGCTTGGGGAGGATACAGAGGATCACCCCCGTGGGGTTGATCCCTTGTGGCGTGTGACTGCGCAGCCTTCCCTCGCCACCCGCCAAGTGCCTTAGCAAGCACTAAAGCTCTTGGCGGGTGACGAGGGAAGGTCCCCCTCACTCGCCACAAGGGATCACCCCTGTGGGGTTGATCCCTTCTGGCGTGTGACTGCGCAGCCTTCCCTCGCCACCCGCCAAGTGCCTTAGCAAGCACTAAAGCTCTTGGCGGGTGGTGAGGGAATGTCCCCCTCCCTCGCCACAAGGGATCACCCCCGTGGGGTTGATCCCTTGTGGCGTGTAACTGCGCAGCCTTCCCTCGCCACCCACCAAGTGCCTTAGCAAGGAGCTGGGCAGAGCATTTCACCCCCCGCTGCCACGGAACGCACCTGCGGCTGGGGGAAGGGGCTACCGCTGCGGCTTTTAACCTTCTGGAACAGGTGGAGGGAGTCCCGGCTGGGCGCAGTGGTAGCCCCTTCCCTCGGCCGCAGGTGTGTTCCGTGGTGGCGGGGGGCGAAATGCTCTGCCCAGCTCCTTGCTAAGGCACTTGGCGGGTGGCAAGGGAAGGCTGCGCAGTCACATGCCACAAGGGATCAACCCCACGGGGGTGATCCCTTGTGGCGAATGAGGGGGACCTTCCCTCACCACCCGTCAAGAGCTTTAGTGCTTGCTAAGGCACTTGGCGGGTGGCGAGGGAAGGCTGTGCAGTCACACGCCACAAGGGATCAACCTCACGGGGGTGATCCCTTGTGGCGAGTGAGGGGGACCTTCCCTCGCCACCCGCCAAGAGCTTTAGATCTGATCCTTACACTTTTGGAACTTTTGGAACTTCAGGCGCACACACACCCGCCGCCTGAAGTTCCAAAAGTGTAAGAATCTTTCAGAACTTCAGGCGGCGGGGGGGGGGGGAATGCGTGCATGGGTGGTGGCTAGGGCAGGATACAGAGTAGACCTCTGTATCCTGCCCTAGCCACCACCAATGTGCACACCACCACCCCGCCGCCTGAAGTCCCGAAAGTGTAAGGATCTGACTTTCGGAACTTCAGGCGCCGGCGGGAGGGTGCGCAGGCAAGCAGGCTTGCAGGCAAGCACGCCTCTGCAGCCTCACCCCCCCCCCACGCATACGCTTGTTCCGAATAATGTGAAAATCGTGTTATTTGAAACAAGATTTTTCCAAAAATCTTGTCACATTATACGGTTTTAGCGCTATATGATACTCACGTTATACGGGGTATTACTGTAATTACACAAATGCCCAGTAACACTGCATGCCTTAATAACCATAGTACTGTACAGTAATACCTCAGATAACGTTAAGACTTGGTTCCACAAGTCTTAACGTTATCCGATTTTTAGCCTTGTCCAATGCATGCACCAGATAACGTTAAAATCCTATTCAGGTGGATCAGATAACATTAACTCCATAGAGATAAGCAACAGAGGCTTCAAGGGAAAGTCAAGGAAACATGCTGGAAACTTAAATAACTTTAAGAAATAATTGTCTAAAGGGTAAATACATTACAAAAACATGCCAGACCACCCTGACTTTAGGGGAACAAAGCCATACAGCATTTTTAAATTTTTGAAAATTTTATAAAGTGCTGTTTTAAAAGATCTGAACAGAAGCTAGGAAAATGTTTTCCTTTAGAATCAGCCCATCTACCATTGCTGTAATAAAGGAAGTTCCCTCAGGGCTTTGCAGGGTGTGAAAAGCTTAATTGCTTTGTAGGTGAAAGGTTTCAGTCTGCTTGTTTTCCATTGACAATGCATGAGGCTTGTGGAGCTACAATCTTGGGTTCAGGTTGTTTAGAATCTAAAGGGGAAACTTCATAAAGGTAATTGGGTCAAATTGTCTCTTTGCAATTATTTTTCTGCAAAGTGTTCTGGGTTACACTGGGGAAAGGGTGCTAAGCCTTTGTTTTGCTAAACTAGTCAGACGGGTTTTGCAAGGCTTTGTTATTCAAATGTGGCAAGCTTGAGAGCAGGCAGCCCCTCCCTTTCTCCCAAGAGAAACTGGTGAGTCACAGCCACACCTCAGGGAATTTGAGGCAAAGGTTATCTGATGGATCGGATAACGTTAACATAATGGTTAACATAATGTTATCCGATCCAAATGTTTGCCTCAAATTCCCCAACGTTATGCAATTTTAGCGTTATCCAATCCAATCGTTATCCGGTGTTTTACTGTACTTTGAACTCATCCACTCCCCTCCCATCATTTTATGGTAATAAAAACAATGAGGTTTTGAAAGGTATCTGCATGTATAAATTTGCTGAACCACATCTGTATTGTTATGCACAGGAACTGGGAAATTGAGAATGGAATACGATCCTAACAACTTTCCCCCTCTCTTTCAGGAGGTGGAGGAAAGCGTAAAGGTAAAAGCAAAAAATGGAAGGAAATCTTGAAGTTTCCTCACATCAGCCAATGTGAAGATCTTAGAAGAACAATAGGTAAGGACTAATTTTCCTATCCTAGTTATTTCAACAGCTGTTCTTTTCAAAGAGAAAATACAAGAGGCTTGTTTTTTTTAACTGACTACTTATGAATAATGGTTATAAAGCAAATGCAAAGTAAGGATGATGGAGAATACTGTTAGTTTTGTAACTGCCCTTCCTCAAAGACATGTAGGCTAATGTTAGGCTATTTATTTATCTTCCAAACAGCATAATGACATTCATTAGGCTAAACCAGGACTGGCCAAGTCTAGAGGTCTGGGATCCATATTCACCACTATCCAGAACTTGTCATGGGCTATATCAGCAACTCTTGAAAAACTGCTAGTGAGGGTTTTTCTTTTTTTTTAAATTGTGTGTAGAGGGGTGTTGCTAAACCAAGTATTTTTTTCTGAAACAACTTAATTTTGAAATTAATTGTATTCACACTTCTGGATGTTCTTCAGATTTAAAAAAAAAAAATTAAAAAGGGGGAATGGTAGGTTCTGACAGGTTCCCAAAACAGTCTTGAAAGCATCACATAGTGATGGGCCATACCCGGGTAATTCCCATCCTTGCCTTGAGAATAGAATGAATTCTGAAATGTCTCCTCTAGAACGGAAGGAAAAGCTAAACCCTAGCCTAGTGTAATGCAAATATTGCACAGTATCATTTCCATTGTTGGTGGACCTCATGGTAAGCACAACTTTAATCATGATGCCTAATGGGCTGTATTGCTTTTTTCATCTTCTAAGCCTCAGAACAGATTCACAAAATGGCAGCTAAAACTCCTAGTTCTCCTCTATTCTAGGATTGCTTAGTGCAGTGGTTCCCAACAAGGAGTACACAACCCACTAGTGGACTTCAATTCACAGAAACCTAAGTCAGTACAGTACATTGGCTGATCAGTGCTTTGGGGAAATGACTTAGGCTTCTGGGAATTGAAGTCCAAAAACCAGCATTTGGGAAACACTGGTGGTAACAATGCCAGAAGACAAGAGCTACAGGGCCGCTTAGCCTACATTGGTGCTGTTCCATGGTTAGGATGGAGAACATAGCTTCTGTCTAGAATGCTGTTCCAGTGCTCTAGCCTAGATTGCTCTCTTGTGTCCTTCTGGGGCTTGCTGACAAAGGATTTTCTGCCAATGTAGAATGGAGGCTGTAATCATTTAAAAAATCTACTTTCATTCTCTTAGTGAGCTTTATTTGCAAATAATTGTTTCAGTTAAAATAATAGCTGATTATTCTGATCTGTGGTAAATGTTCAGAAAATGCTTTCCAAAAATCCTGAATAATTTACCATGCAATTGCATTCAACATCTCCTGAGGAAGAGTGGATTTTATAAACAGCTTTGTGTTGAAGAACACTTTTGTTCCATTAACCCTAACAGTTCATCCTAAAAGTGTCTGATCATATCATAAATATTGACGTTGACTACAGAAAGACCTTACATGGTGAAAGAAACATTTTCTGAGCTATTCAAAATTGATGTATTTCTGTTTCAAGAGGCTGTCCATAGTTTGGGTTCAGATTTAGTCACAATTGAAGCAGACCCATTAAAATAAACAAGATTTAAATAAATCATAATTAATTACTGGGGATTCAGCTAATTGATTAGCATTTAGCTATGCATTTAAAACAATGTAGGATTGAAGGTGGAAACAACTGTTATTTGTCATTGTTCTTAAGGATATAATAGTAGTAATTTTCAAGTATAGGAAAGTAACTTATATTTCTAGCTTGAAAAGTTTATCTTAGTAAATGTAGCATCATACTATTACAGTACTACTATTCTTTCCAGTCAAACAGTAAAGAATATGGTGAGAAGTTAAGATAGACACTGCTTCCAGTCTTCCAGTTATTTCTTTTTTCTTTCCATCTACTCAGGATATATATAAAAAGGGAATTTCCAAATGTTATCAAAAGGAACTTAGATTGGCTCCAAATGAATTTATTTTGGCTGTTTTCCCAGCATGTTGAGTCAGTAAATATGGGGGCATGATGCTGATTTGGTGGTAATGAGATGATCAAATTATCCTAGCAAAAGTCCACAATGAAGATTTGACCCTCACCTTGCCTATCATACAAAAATTATTTTTGTAAGATGACTCAGCTGCTACAGAATTGGCAGAAATGTCAAATCAACAGCAAACATTTTTAATTTAACACCGTCCACCATACACAAAACCATACACAAAAATACTCTTACCTTTTTGAAGGAGCTCTTTGAATATACATTATACTAGTTCAGGGCTGGCCAAAACATTTTCTTTTCTAAATGAAAGGACAATATTTCCTGTCCACCATCATTTTATGTACCAAAGCTGACTAGACCAGGAGAACATCCCAAGATCTTTGAATGCATCCTTACATTCCAAAGGCAAGTTTTATGGCAAAAAAAAGGAGTTCTGGTCCTCAAACATTTCAGGGGTACACAGAAAGACCCTCCTTGAAGATTGTGGTATTTTTGAATCAGAATCAGGCATACCCTGGTAATGGCCAACTTGTGTTGCCAACTAACCTTTCTCACACTAGGTCATGCAAAAGGAACTAAAGAATGAGGTCACAAAAAGGTGCCTTCATTTTGTTAGTTTCACATCTGGCCTAGATCCAGAAGAAGAAGAATCTCACTGCTTTCTAATCCTTAGCTACTCCAACAACTAAACAAGTTGCCTCGCTCTGTCCAATGGTAGAAAGAGCCCTAGGCAGACAGCTGGATCTGTGTAACTGATAAATAACTTGAGGGTTTTGCAGAAAATCATCCAGGGTTTCTGACTCTCAACAAGAACAGCAACATTGTAAACACTGTCTATTGACAATACAATAACTCCGTTGCCACTGTAATTGTGATGGCTGCAATCAAGACAATTTGACATAAGCACCAGTGGATTTATGGGTGGAGGGACTGTGAGCTTCACTCACCTCTAATACTGAAACAACTCCTGAATCAGAACTCTGTAGTTCTAACTAAATTAATGTTACACGAGGCTCCATTTGGTGGCTGTCGGAGTTCTAATAAAAACCAAAGTGGGCCTCACATATCTGATGCTAGTTTATTTTAGCTACAGTGGCTGGGGATTCTTAAAGTTGTAGTCCAAAAGAGTAACTTTTTCAAGAACTGTTGAGATATTTTGCTATCTTTGGCTTTTGTCTGTCTCGAATATTGGGAGCAGAGGCGTAGCTACCGCCGTATCTGCCGTATCAATTATACGGGGCCCCCGGCCCACGGGGGCCCCCAACGTGCATAAGCAAAACAAATCTTTACCCTTCCTAAGGGCCCCCAAGCAAATTTTTATACGGGGCCCCGCCAAGGCACGCTACTCTTCTGATTGGGAGATAGACCTCTTGTAAATTTCACAGATAAGCTTCCTACACTGGGATCTTCATACACCTAATAATGTTCGCTGCAGACCATTCCTCATTTTAAATCAGTGACCTCATTTGGTGACATTGTTGTTGTTCAGTCGCGTAGTCAAGTCCGCCCCTTTGCGACCCCATGGACCATTGCACCCCAGGCACCCGTCTTCTACCATTCTCCTCAGCCCACTTAGTTCTGTGCCCATTGTGTCAACCAAAACTTTTCATGATTGCGTCTTCTCATCTTTGGGGGGGCCTGCAAGGGGTCTTTTTACTACTCTGGGATACCACTCAGTGGTATATATAAGGGAAATATAAAATTGTAAATTTTGAAGACAAGGATTCTACCAACGCTTTGAATGTGTTTAAGGACTTGCCATAGTTTGTTGTGATCCACACAGTCAAAGCCTTTGGCATAGTCAATAAAACAGAAAGTACTTCCTTACTTTCTCCACAATCCCCTGCCTCTTCAGAATGTAGCTTTGTAGTTCTGGTAGTTCTCAATCCACATACAGTACTGCTGAAGCCTAGTTTGTAGGATCTTCAGCATTTACTCATTTGTACGATGTTGAATGGTTTGCCTTGGATTCAGACACGTGCTGGTATGTCGGACAATTGGGCTTTGTCCCACCCTGCCCTCGCCTCTGGTGCCTTTGGGTGACAAAAGCAATGTATGGGATTCCCCTTCAATCCCCCCCCCCCAATAGGTGCCCCACCACTCGCTGTCCAGCGCCTTCCCATGGTGGCCTGCACACCCTGCTTGGATTCGAACTTTGAGATTGTATCCCTTACTTCTTTTCTCACTCTTTTATTGACTATAAAGATCATTCCATTTCTTCTAAGGCAGTGTTTCCCAAATGCTGGTTTTTGGACTTCAATTCCCAGAAGCCTAAGTCATTTCCCCAAAGCACTGATCAGCCAATGTACTGACTGAGGCTTCTGGGAATTGAAGTCCACTAGTGGGCTTTGTACCCCTTGTTGGGAACCACTGTTCTAAAGGATTCTTGCACACAGTAGTAAATACAATGTTTCTCTGAGTTAAATTCACCCATTACCATCCACTTTAGTTTACTGATTCCCTGGATGTCAATGTTCAGTCTTGCTGTTTCTTGTTTGACCACATCTAGCTTACTAGTGGATTGTTTTTAGTCTGAGTTCTGCACTATAGCCTGTCTGTCTTGGGTGGTCCTACACAGCATAGCCCCGTGATGGCAAACCTTTTAGAGACTGAGTGTCCAAACTGCAACCCAAAACCCACTTATTTATTTATTTATTTTTATACCGCCCTTCTCACCGGGACGACCCAGGGCGGTTTGCAACATCATAAAAGCATAATACAACCCAACCCCAAATTACAGTTATAAAATTTAAAAAGTTTTAAAAATTTATAAAAATCCACAGGTCCCAATAATAATTAAAAAGTTAAAAACTTAAAAACAACTTTATCACAAAGTGCCAACAAAGCAATAGGGGAGGAAGAAATTGCTCCCATTGAGCTGCTGGGCAGAGGGCAGAGCGAACTCTGTGCTGGGGGAGGGAGGAAGTGCTCCCATTGGCTACTGGGCAGGGGGGCGGGACAAACTCTGTGCTGGGGTGACTGCACAGGTGCCCACAGAGAGGGGTCCGAGTCTAACCTCTGGCATGTGTGCCATAGGTTCGCCACCACTGGCATAGCCCATAATCTCATTGAACCCCACAAGCCCCTTCGCATGGCAACAATCCTGAGGGGGGTGTCAAATATATTATCTGATGTCATCTCCTTTAGAATATTGAAAAATTATTTGCAAAAATATGTAGGAAATTTTCCAGGGGGTGAGGACTAATATTGTTTCACAGCTGTTGTCACTGACTGATCCTAAATTTATAAGTGTCATTAACTTACTCCTTGTCTAAGAAGTCCCAATAAAAGAGCCTGTCCTCAATTATATCTTTCTTAAAAATATTTTTCACCTTTTAGCTGTGATCAGAAATTAAAGATCTGGTGAAAATAAGAATCACTGTGGTTTCAGCCATGGTAGGCTAACAAATTTCTCTGGCATCTTTATTAATATTCTAAACAACTTTGTCATTGAGTAACAGCTTCCATATTACTTGAAGTAGTGTTCCCGTACAACTAAACATTATTGTCCAGCTACTCTTGGATCTCTTTTTCTTAAATACTTGAAACTCAAACTTATTTTCTTTGAACACTATCCCAGTATTGGACAACATGAGGAATGTTTTCTCCCATTGAAGTCTTTGGATATGTCCACTTGATTGAAATGCATGGAATCAGATAAAAAATGTATTTTTCCCCTTCTTCATACCATCACCAAAAGTATGTGGAAAACATGTCATTTTATGCGTCTAGAGAGACTGAAAACTAACTCTGAAAGAAGAGGCTGCCTATGCTTGTCAGCTTCCAAGACTTTAAGGAGTCACCAGGGAAATGTGTTTAAATGATCTCAGCCCACATTCTATTTACAGAATTTATTTCACAAAACTTAATCTATTAAGGATTATTTTGGCAGTGGCAAACCAGAGAGAAACCAAGAAGGCTGTTGCTCTTTTACCATAAAGGTCAGGCAACAGAAACCTGCCACCCATCTCCTATTCTGCACAAGAGCAGAGAACCCGCAGAACTGGAGAAGGGAATGCCACAAAGTAGTTTATTTTATTATTTGTGGTCAAGGGTAATACATTTTCTACAGTGGATTCCCATGAATATGATGTGTGAATATTATGACATGTTGAATCCCTGCGCCCCAAACGATAATACAATCAGAGACAGAAGGACATGGATTTTTATTTAGTACTGAAAATCTCTTTGTGGTGGGAGTAGAATAAGGAGTTTTAGGGTCTGTCATGACTCTTGTTTCACAACACAAAGATATTAAAATGCCAGCTACAACTACTGTATTGTAAGCAGAGTCTACACCCTACTCTAGAGCATTTGCTACAGTTCACTTCAGGACAGTTTCCATCTTCAGTGCTTACTGTGCTACCTGCAGTTACAACCCTGATGCTCATCTGTCTTGTATGGTAGTACCATGTGATCCTATAGTTTATTTATTTATTTATTTACTTCCGCTTCTGGTGGGAGGAACCACGTGATCAGCTTGTGGCCCAAAAAGTTTGAGCACCTCTCCTGTTAATTCTATAGGCTTCTGTTTCTGCAAACACTGGAATACTCTTCAGTAATATGCTACATGCTAAGGTGACATCATACAGTGGGTGCTTAGCACTGTGGCATGCTGGTTTTCTAGCCTTATCTCTGGCAAGCTAGCGTCTGAAAGCTGACCCAGAAGTGATTTTAAGAAATAACTTTCTTAACTCAAGTTCAGGTATCAATATTACTCTCTACACTTTGCCAAATGAATGAAACTCTTCTTTTTACACAACAGAGTATGTAGTACTGTATTTATTCTAAGTCATTCTGATTTGAATGGCAAGATCTAATCCAAATAAATACAAAATAGCCCAATGTGCCAATGAATGAAAATGATATAAAATTGAAGTGGCTATACTCTGAGATCTTTAACGTCATTTTGAAACCTGTTATTAGGAGCAAGGTTTCTATTTCACCTTGTAGTCCACTGATAGTTTTGGGAAGCAAATTTTCAGATTGTTCACATTTTACTGTTTTAAACACAAGAGGTGAAAGATTTATATTAAAGTTTCCCCCCAAGAAAATACTGTTGCCATTGGCAGATGGTTAAAAACAGAGTTTAGAAAAGTTACCTTTTTGGAATATATTTCTCAACCATAGTCATTCTGGCTGAGGATTTCTGGCAACTGTAGTCCATATTGTAATACCAGAACAAGTCCAGCTTTGTCAGACACAGATGATGCATTGAAGTAAAAAGGACTCGTAGTATTATTAAAACAAATGTGTTGCAATATATCCCCAGTCCCTAATATGAGATCTACTGCCAGAACAAGAAATTACTGTAAATCATAGAAGCCTCAAAAATTCTTGGTGGAGTTCTTCCTGTTGGGAAGCAGTTTAATATATATTTTTATTAAAAAATTTAGACAGTGGAATTAGAGATCAAAATATATCACAGTAACTTTTATTCCTGATTTATAAAGTTCAGCCCTGGTTATGATGCTACAGTGTCTTCCTTCGACCTTAAAATTCCTACAATTTTGGATTGGCTCATTCTTGGCTTTGCATGACTTGCCATGTCTCTGTAACTCAGTTTTGAAAGGACCACACCTAAAGGAGAGAATCTGATCCTGAGCCTGGTAAAACCATCACTACTCATGGAATGGTGGTTTTTCTATTTTTGTAGAATTGAAGGTTTGATTGATAATTTAATTTGCCAGCCGCTTCTTTGAATTGCTCCATGATGGGCAGAACATCCTGTGAATTGCATTTTAAAAGTCTGCAATCATTTGTCTCCTTTAGACAGGTATATTCCAAAATGGAAAATGTCTCTGTGCAATAGAAGCATTTTAGTGCAGCTACCAATGGTGTGGGTGCCAGATTTGGGCTGGGCAAATTTGGCTTAAAGTAGTGGGTCTAGCCAGTTCTGATGGACACAATGGTGTAAGTTGTTGGTTCATATATTTGGTCCCAAAATACTATTTAGATAAATGTACTGCTCTTCTACTGTTCAGGCAGGCATTTGTTGTCTATATTCCTCTAAATAAAGTTCATAGGAATTTTGTAAGAAGAAAAAAGACCTCAGTGAAAGACAAAATGAACACTTGCCAGGGAAAATTTACCGGAGAATATGGACTGGATGGGCAGGCAGCTTTAGGACTGCTGAGTCTTGATTCACATTCCAATCTAGGTTAGACTGGGTGGCTTCGAGATTAATCTCAGGTGAACTGGCCCATTTATGAATTGCCAGATTGGGGTTCAGTATGAATCTACAGCCCTTTGAGGGTGTATAGCAGCGGTCCTCAACCTTTTAAAGCCAGGGGCCAGATCACGTGCCTCAGACTGCCAAGGGGCTTGGGTCGTTGCCAGCAGTGGCGGTGGCAGCCAGTTTATAGCCCCTCAGACACACACACACACACACACACACACACACACACACACACATACACTCCTTCTCGTACCCTAGTAACACCTTGTGTTGCCAGCTACTTTTTCTCACACTAGATCAGGCTAAAGGAACTGCAGAATGAACTCACCAAAGGTGGCTTCATTTTGGCATATCAGGGAGCAAGCAAAACAAAGAGAAAAAAGTTGTGGCACCTGAAGGACTAACTCTGGTATTTAAAAGTGAACTTTCATGGATCAAGTCCACTCCCTTAGACATTTTTACAGTTTCATGCCTGGCCGAGACATGGAAGAAGAACACACACTAGTTCTCTCTCTCTCTCTCTCTCATACCCTAGTAACACCTTGTGTTGCTGGCCACTCTTTCTCAAACTAGGTTGGGTGAAAGGAACTGTATAATTAAGTCACCAAAGGTGGCTTCACTTTGGCATATCAGAAAGTAAACAAAACAAAAGACCCCCCCACACACACACACACACTTTCCTGCTTACCATCCTGGAGAAGCTGCATGGCATGGGTGAAAGAGGGGTCCAGGCTGTTATCCTCGGCCATGAGCTCAGGCAGGTGGTTGTTCTCAGCGGCTCAGCCTTGGCAGAAGGTGCCCCGGCTGCCACCCATCCTTCTCCACTGTCGCCACCGCCACCCAAAAAGGCTGAGTTGGAGCCCCTTCCCTGTCAGCCAAACCAGTGACCGAGGAGTCAGCAGGGTCAGTAGCTGGGCCCCATGGATCATGGGTCCTCCTCCACCCCTGCTCCAGAGAGGCCTGTGCAGGGAGGCCCCAATGGCTTGAGGTGACCAGAGGTAGGCAAGGCTGCTGCTGCTGCCACCCGATAAGGCCAGGCCAGTCTTCCTGCTCAGGCAGGTGGTGGAGAGGTCCTCGTGCTGCTTCCACAGCTGGAGCTTCCACTTCTGCCCATGGGGGGGTGGGGTGAGGTGAGGCTGGTGGCTGGGCCCCACGTATCATGGGCTGGATTAGGCCTACGGGCAGTAGGTTGAGAATCTCTGGTATATAGTAATAAGAACCCAGTAATCTGTGTGTGGTCCTGGAGTCTTTGTATCTGCTCTGCATATTCTGAGCTCTAGCCCTTGTACTGAGGGCACTTCTCTGCCTGAAGAAATATGAGAACATTGTATTCCTTGAATCTGGTCAGTGCCAACCGGTGACTGGAACACCTTCTGCCTTCTGAGTGTCTTCTGAATTTATTGTGCATAGACAGTGGCTTGGAGAAGATGGCCCTGGGTCGGTGGTTAGTGTTGTCTGATTATTCCTAGAGACTGTGTCTGAATTTTTAGCTGTAGAACTAAGAATTGAGCAGAATTGTCTTTGACTCCACCCCTCAACAACTTTTCAGTCCATTTAAACTAAATTCTGAGCTCTTATACCTAAAAGGTGATTAATTTCTTCTCTATATTCTCAATATTTCTTCCTCCTCCTGTAAAGCCTGGCATTCTAAGTAGACATTGGGTTTGGCTTAAAATTGTGGTTAGGTCCTGATTGTCACCTGTCATATTTCTTATCTTTTATGTATGCATTTCATATTTACTTGTAAACATTTAGTTTAGTTAGAGTGCTAAACAGGATTCCCTCTATTTAGTCAGGCCACTGAACAACTGATGAGTAATGGGAAGGAAAATCAAAGATTTTATCTTGTTTAGATATCTTATTCCTTCCCCACCCTTCATAAAATCCTAAGCACAACAGAGAAGTATTAAGATAGTTTTCCTTCACCTAAATACATTAGCATATGCTCAATACTATTCCAAAAAATTCCCTTACCTGGTGTCTCCCAAGATTTTTTTTTGTTTCTCTCTCTTAACCATGACCATGGGGACTGAAGGGAGCAGTTGTAAAAATCATATGGAAGACATCAGTAAAGACTGTAAAATTCATTAAAAAGAGGAAAAACAAACACTGGAATCAACAAATACTTGAAACGTAGGAAAAGTGGCATGATATGCTTCATCCCTCTTGAAGTAAAATTCATTTCCCCTCCCCAGTAGATAGGCATTGCCTGAAGAAAACCACGATATTGGTTATCTTCCCAAAATGATTGCACAACACTCTGGAAATATAATCTGGGTTTTGCCTCAATACCACTTTTATATTCGTATAGTAGTTTGTTTATTGTTTGAATTGGCAATTTACACTAGAGTGGGAGGAAGAAACAGTTCAGCCTTGCTGCTTCCTCTGTCTCCTCATGGATTTTTTTAAAAAGTGCTGTATGGGTGGGGAGATTTGTAGTTTAGCTTGCTGATAACCATTGCCTCCAGGCTTTCCACCAATTGCCACTCATCTCTTTGTTCACTTCATATTGCATTGTTCTTAGCAACTGAAATGCTGTGGTCTGCTTGCCTCCAGTTGGCCTTGCCCATTAGCTTCTCTACTCTAAACCAGGCAGTGATCCTTCTACTTTCTCTGTTCAAATTGTGATTGTCTGCTCTTCTTTCTTGCCTTCTTTCTGCCTATTTGTCTTTTATTTTCCTTATTGTTTGTCAGCTTCATGAAGGTCATAAATTCGTAAAGGAGTAAGTGGAAGGAGTTCTTCCAGCTGGATGCTTTATATGTGGAGGTTCAGGGGAAATAATTCTTTAGAGCACTGAATCATCAAAATCCCCAAGATCAGGTCTCTAATAAAGATTGTCTGAAGTCACACTCATTCTGAAAACAAAAGCGAGCCTTCCTAGGTCACTATCATACTGGAATCATCAAGTAGAGAAGAATCTTAGAATGAGGAGTCTGACTGTCAAATACTCAGTTGTGCCCTCATCACACAACTGACCAGGATTGAAACCCTGAAAAAAGTGTGTGTGAGAGAGAGAGGGTGGGGAGAGAGGATGTGTACAGAGGAAAAGGCAACATAGGTGCCAGTGTGACATATTCATGAGTAAGATGAGAGAAGACTGAGATTGGAGGAGAAATCATAATACAGTAAAACACCGGATAATGCTAAAACTTGGTTCCACAAGTCTTGGTGTTACCCGATTTTTAGTGTTATCCGATCCATGTTAAAATCCTATGGGATGGATTGGATAACATTAAAGCTCCATAGAGATACATTGTAACCACACATGCTTTAGCGGTTGTTATCCGATCCATCCCATAGGACCTTAATGTTATTCGATCCAATTCTCCTCCCCAGATTACTTAAATTTATGTGATTTTAGCATTATCCGATCCAATCGTTACCCGATGTTTTACTGTATGCGGAATTGCTGTGATACTTTTTAAATTTTAAATTTGCATTTGACATTTTGAACCTATGATTTAGTAGTGGTTTGGCTGCCTCTAGAAATCAAGGAAGAAAATGTTCCTGGGCTTTGGCACAAGTGGAAGTGAAAATCTTTCCCAACACCCCCATTTCCTCTAGTTTAAGGTCTGGCTTCCTGAAGATGGAAGGTTCTCGTCACATCAGCAGTAAGTTCAGATGAACATGTTGTGGGAACCAGGGAGCTGAACATTCATGAGAGAGAGAGAGAGAGGAGAAAGTAGGCTGCTTTATTTATTTCTAATGGAGCATGTCCCATCTGTTGCCAGGAAAAAAAGAAATCAGCAGAATGTTTCTTCCCCTCATAACCAATGTCACTCAGTCCTCTGTACCACAGCTTAATATCTTACAACATCTTACAAATCCAAAGCATATAAATTGTGGTCTCTTCCATCTGCTCTCTGTGGATCTTTTGGATGAAGCCAAAACACTAGGTTTATGTCTGCTTTGCTTACACCAAGGCAATGCCTGGTATTTCTTGCCCATGTGTTTCAGGCTAGTATTTTGTACAAAGCTCTTATTGGTTATTAGTATGTGGTTTGCTTTAAGACTTTTCCTTTGGTTTATGTTGTATGTCATTAGCAGGAAAACCCACTTTATGGATATGAATATGTTCTACCTGTCTTTCTAAATTTTAGGGGCAGATCTTGGAACCATGATTTCCAAGATCTCCATATGGACAAGCTGGAGAATGAAATGAGGTTGCACTGCAAATCGATCAGTTTTTTTTAAACCTTTTATCATAAAATTGAGAGAATGACCAAGTTTGATTACCATATCAATGAAATTATACAAATATTTGCCATTTTAGAGCATTGCAAAGTAGTAGGAAACTATAGTTTGATGTGAGGGACTGTGGTGGTTAAGATGCTAAACTTGATGACTGGAAGGTCGGCAGGTCAGCAGTTTGAGACCAGAGTGCTACATGATGGAGTGAGTTCCCAGCTTTATCCCAGCTCCTGCCAACCTAGCAATTTGAAAGCAAGGCATTGCAAGTAGATTCATACTTTGGTAGAAAGGTAAACAGTGTTTCGTGTACTCCAGTATTTAGTCATACCTGCCACATGTCCACGGAAATGTCTGCAGGCTCTTTAGCCATAAACAGAGATGAGCACTGAACCCTAGAGTCGCATATGACTGGTTTTCGAGCAAGGGTGACCTTGATCTTTACAATATATGATGTGAGGATGTGGTTAAAAAAAAGTTGTCATTGTGCAAACCCAGTCCCTGAAACATGGCATAACCAGTACTTGAAAGACCAGCAGTGGCCTAAGTATCTATTAGTGTTGTTTTACATTTTCAGTTTGTTTTTAGCCAAGATGTAATTAACTTGAAAAACTGGTTGCACTTGTTGTATTTTTAGAACTTGCCTATGCAAGTGAAGTATTATTTGCTACTTCCTCAGACTTTGGCTTCAAATACCTCAAGAAGTGAGCAAAAGCAATTATCAATTGCAGATGAGAAACCAAACAAAATGAGCCCTGTTGTAGAGCAAAGGTACTCTAACTTTGTTAGAAAAGGCCCATCCAAATTAAGCCAATTGCCAGAAGAGCCTTCATGGCACAGTGGTCAAATTGCTGTAAGTATTGTAACCAGAACTGCTGGCATTGTAAATTCAATCCTGATGGGGCTCAAAGCTGACTCAGTCTTCCATCCTTCCAAGGCAGTGGTGTCACTGGGGGGGGGGGTAGAGGGGCTCCATCCCTAGGCAGCGCTTTTTGGGCTATGTATGTCCTTGGACTACAATTCCCAGAAGCCCTAGTGGGAGCGGGCGCCAGCATCCACCAGGGGGCGGCAAATTTGGCTTCAGCCCCAGGCGGCTGAATCCACGCAACGTTACTGTTCCATGGTCAGTAAAATTAGTACCCAGCGTGTTGGGGGCAAAATACTAATTAACTTGTGAACTATGGGGTAGTATTTAAGTGTAATTGCTGTTTGCTATATACCCACATTTGAAGGCACAAGTGTTACAGGAAGGCATTCTAAATCCAGTTTTTGAAGGTTTCACTGTAATGTCATGAAAAAGATACATGCAGAACCAGTCAGAAGATGAATTTGGGAAAGAGACCCACAGGAGAAAAAAAAATCTTTAACTTCAGCCAGGAAAAGATGGTAATGTAGATCAGGTATAAGAAGGCTTGTGAATCAGAGTTTGTTCCTTTACTAAAACTTCAGGGTGTCGGGCAGGAAAAGTGTGGCTCAAGGGACTGGATATATACTTAAAATTAAGAAACTAATGTTCAGTTCAGGAATGAAGTATCTACTCATTGTAGAGCAAAAGTGTCCCCCCCCCCCCCGGAAGAGCCCGGAGTGACCTAGTTTTAGCGAAGGGCCCCAGAGTCACTTAGGAATGTTCAGGAATGAATTATCTACTTATGTCTTTTCTTCAATTTTTACTTCCAGTAGTCTAATTTAACCGGGGGGGGGGGGGAATCAAGAACCTCATTTGTTTTTATTAGTTAAGAGAGATATATCCATTCTGATATGCATCAGATAACCCAGGTAATTATTTTTACAATGGCCATTTTTAGTCCCTCAACAGCAGGGATTCTCTACCTGTGGCTTGTGGCCTGAATGTGGCCCACCACCACCAGGAAGTGCCAGGAAGGGTAAAATGGCCATCTGCCCTCCCCGAAGCTGTCTGGGGGAGTGCAACCCGGCCCCCAGCTTTAAAAGGTTGAGAATTCCTGCTCTATAGGAAGAAATAAAATATGTAATACTAATTGTGTGCTGTCAAGTTAATTACGGCAACTATTGTCAGCATTGTATAGGTAGTAAATATATAGAAATGATTTACCATTTTCTTTTTCTGAGAGTGTCATAGGACTCTGCAACTTGCTCAATGTCACACAGGCGGACTGTGCTGCAATGCACAGTGGGAAACTAAACTCCCAAGAAAGCAAGCAAATTAAATAATCACTCACTCACTCACTCACTCACTCACTCAGTCGGTCAAATCATAGTGTGTTTTCACTGAGAGTTAGCAATGAAACTTTTCAGCAATCTGACTTTGCAGTAATTAAGTGACTACTTACATTCACGTGTAAGAACAACACAGCTGTATTACATTTTAAAATATTGTTTCGAAAGTCTGCCTGTTGCACAAAACCATAGCCTGCATTCCTTTTCACATGAACATTCTGTGTATTTATTGTAACCTTTCAATCTTTACCCTAACTCGGCTGGTTTGCTGAAAGAATAAAGCAATCAAAATATAGACATAAAGGCGTAATAAAGGCTGCAACATTGTAAAAGCAGGAATAAAATAGTCAGCCAGAGTAAACGACATCTCAAAAGCTTAAGAAAATAAACAGGCTATTGACAGATATTAAAAGGGCAAAACAGATGACAGGCAAAGGTCTTGGGGAAGAGTACTGCATAACTGGGGTGTCACCACAAGGATATCCTCGCCCTGAAAAATCTTGTGGTTTAATTTTAAAAGAAACTATTTCTGTATCAGTCTACATATACAGTAATACCTCGGATAACGTTTACCTCGGATAACGCTAAAATCTATAACGTTAAGTAATCTGGGGAGGAGAATTGGATCGAATAACGTTAAGGTCCTATGGGATGTATCGGATAACAACCGCTAAAGTCTGTGCGGTTACAATGTATCTCTATGGAGCTTTAACGTTATCTGATACATCCCATAGGATTTTAACATGCATCGGATAACACTAAAAATCAGATAACACCAAGACTTGTGGAACCAAGTCTTAGCGTTATCCGAGGTATTACTGTACTGTACTTTACAATCTTCAGCTAAGATAACAGTCCACCATTTAGGCTTAGATTCATGGGAAAACAGCAGCAGAAGTTGGAAGTAGTTGGTTGCAAATAATTTAGTTACAAGTAAATGATTATTACTTTTGAAGAATGAGCACTGTGTTATTTGTTACAATGCTCCTTTCAAATTATAATGACCCCTAGCTAGTTGCAAGCATTACTTTCGAAGGACACTTAAAGATATTTTTAGAGGCATTTGATAGGAATTTTTCAGGTTCTATGCCATTCTCTTATCAATGCAAACTGGGATTTTTCAGGTTATTTTTAAATGAACAATTGCAACGTGTAGTATGAGATCTGGCTATTAGAATGGCATCAGAGAGCATTTCTTAATGGGTTTCTCTCCTTCGCCTTTTGGGTTAAGGACACTACAGGGCATTAATAATTGTGATGTAGTAAAATTCTGAGGTTTTCTTGTTGGTATGTGCCATCTACTTGCTTCTGAGTTGTGGCAGTCCGAATAAGGCTTTTTGAAATATGAGAGCTATTTGAGAATTGATTTACCACTGAGAATCCCTGCCCCAAATGTGTGAGTGGGAATTTGAATCCAGTTTTCCTGAGTCTGTTAGTTCATGTACTATAGTCCCCTTTCCTTCCTCCCCCCACATTAGGAGCAATAGCATAAAGCTTATACAGTCATTTTAAACAGCGTTCTGTGCACTCCACTATCTAAGCATGCCTGCCACATGTCCACGGAAACATCTGAAAAGGCAGACAGCACTGGCTCTTTGACTACCTTCCTTCCTTCACATTCCAGCATTGCCAGAGTCCATCTTAACATATATCGGTGGTTTGCATGTTACTGTTCCTGGCTAGTGAGTACACATGGATGCTGCCTTCAACTGGGAGGGGTATCTATCATGAGAAAGGTCAAAAGTAGGAGCTTGAAGAAGCTGTGTTTTCAGTTGAATTATGGAGGTTGTTGCTGGCAACCACTCTATTATAATGGGTGAGTAGTCTTCCTTTTAAATGATTTCAGATTATAGTTCTTGTTGTTTACATTCTTGAATGTGCCCCTGAAAGGGAGCAGGATTCAGCATTGTCTGTCTCAACAAGAGCCCTCAACAATCTTTAATACACTTAATCTGTGGTGTGTGTTTTATCTTTTTTTCCTGTGAATCTTTAGATTGTGCTGAAGTAGTAGTTCAATGTTAAAGGCCAGGATGGAGGGATTCACCAGGTTGTGTATGGTGGAGTAAAATTTTGGGCAGGTGCTGCTTGTATACATACCTTTCCTGCCACTTTAAGAATAGAAGAAAGTAAAAATGAGAAGGAGGTAGCAAAATCTATCAGAGGAAATGTACTTTTCCATGTCTATCTGGCTTGCACATTCCTCTCTTCTACCTGATGACAGTATTATGGACTGTGGTGGGTAGTTAGGCAGCTGCTCAAAGCAGCAAATTCAAGTGCCAATGAAACTTTCCATTGACTTTGAGCGCCAGCCATAACAATCCTCGTTTCAGTTCTTTCCCTCTCCATTAGAACACAAAGCTCGACGGGCATTTTTCACGAAACTTCAAAACTCTAGTTGTATCTTTACCAGCATACGTAGATCTTGTAAAGCACGATTTAAAATGAAAAGCATTGAGGGCGGCTGTGTGTTTTGCTCCTCCTGCTGCTAGCATTTTACAGGCATGGTCAGTGACTCAGCCTTGAATTTTTGAAGTTTAGGAGTTGTATCCTCAGAAGCCCTTGCTTGGTGAGAAACACTGCTGTGTGCAAAGAGAGCTCTACGTGCTGCTAGAATTGATTCAGTGCATACTGAGGTGTAAGGTGGGTGGTTCTGGCGATAATGTGCATTTGGGAATATGGTACTATTTCACAAATTGCAGTCTCCAGTATCAGATAAATTAAGTTCAATCTGATGATAAATATTAGTGGAGCAGAGAAAACAAGAGTGGTATTTTTCTGTATGGGCTATCAGTGGCTTTTATGTGTATAAAAGCTTACTCATCAGAGTAAAATTATATGTGGTACCATTCAGGTGATTTGCAATGGTTGTGGTTTCAATCAATCAATCAATCAATCAATCAATCAATCAATCAATCAATAGCATAGGCCAGAGATTCTCAACCTGTGGCCTGGAGCCTGGATGTGGTCCATGGCACCATTTCATTTGGTCCACCACCACCTCTACCACACCAGGAAGTGCCATGTAATAGAGGAAGGGCAAAATGGCCATCCGGCCCCTGAAGATGAGGGAGCATGACCTGGCCCCTGGCTTTAAAAGGTTGAGAACTCCTGGCATAAGCCAATGGTTCTCAACCTTTTTTGCCATGCCCCACCTAAGCATCTCTAAAATCCTGATTCCACCCCACCTCCAGTGACATATAATTATTCTTATTCAAAAAGTGAACTCCTATTCATGTGGAGCAGAGGTTCCCAACCTTTTTACACTGCAGGCCTGATTACGCCCCCCAGGACAGCTGAGCAGGCTGGACCACGCCCCCCCGAAGCAGAAGTAAATGTGCCCCCTTCCGCATTTACAACAGCCGCAGGTGCATTTATGGCTGATGTAACCACATTTATGCATGAGCAGGTGCATTTTACGGGTGATGTAAACATGCCCACTTCACTTCTGGATGCGGTAGTGGTGGGCCACGTGAAATGGTGATGCGGGCCGTCAGTTGGGAACCTCTGGTGTGGAGGGAACCTAAAAGGCCATTCACTGTTAATAACGCTCGAATTGCCCCCTTGAAAAACAAATTGCCCCCCTGTGGGGCTGTGCCCCACATTGGAAACCATGGGCATAGGGACTTTGATTTGGGTTCCCTTTCCACTAATGGTAGCTTTTCTTCCAAGGCAAATGCAAGTACTGTACAGTAATCAGAAGAGTAGTGAGCTACAGCAGAAGACAAAATTATTTTCTTTTCATCTCTACTTTATCAGTGCAGATAGGTGGCTTATCCCTCCTCCTTTTTTTGAAAATTTTAATCTCATAGGGGCTTAATATGTAAATTACATCATGCACATTCTGTTCTTCTGTGGCATGCCTTGGAATGGATACCTACCTATGTATGTCTACCATGTGTGTTTGATTTTGAACAATAAGTAGAATTTTCAATTATTGTATGATCAGCATCTTATTTTTCTGCCCACGCGTAGGAAGCAAAAAGGGCATGAATAACAGTTTATGAGGACAATAAACTTGGGAGTGGCTGCACAATTTGGATGTGCAGTGGGTAAACAAGTTCTGGAGCATGTCTTAGAATCTGTATCCAACACTCGTGGCAGGTATCCCATCCTCTCACTGTCTCTGGCTGTGTGAAAAAAATAATGTTGTTGTAGGGATGGACTGTTCCCCTCAGTGGCTCCTAATGTTTAAATATTGGCACAAACAACTTCCCTGTTCAGGTCTAAGCATGTGATTGTACATTTTCCCTGCTGTCATTTCCCTTGGAACAAATATATAGGATGCATCTTATGAAATTAGCACCTTAAAATGATAATGCATTGTTGGCCTTTTTGTAATTCCAAAGCCATATGATTTAGCGACTGCAGTGGCTCAAGTCACTAAGACGCTGACTGGGAGGCGGAAGGTCAGCAGTTCGATTTCCGAGTACTGCAGGACGGAATGAGCTCCCGTCTCTGTCCCAGCTCCTGCCAACCTAGCAGTTCGAAAGCAAGAAATTGCAAGTAGATAAATAGGGACCACTTCGGTGGGAAGGAAACAGCGTTCCATGTGCTCCGGTGTCTAGTCATGCCTGCCACATGACCATGGAAACGTCTGCAGAAGCAGACAGCGCTGGCGCTTCGGCTTAGAAACAGAGATGAGCACTGATCCCTAGAGTCAGATATGACTGGCTTTTGAGCAAAGGAAACCTTTACCTTTAACCTATGATTTAGGGCAGGGGTGCCCTAACTTTTCAGCCCACGGGCTGGTCACATGGTTCAGGGAGCCAGTCACTACAGCCTGGGGGCTGGATCCGGCTCCCAACACCAATTCATCTAGCCTGCGAATCCCTTGTCGCTCCTGGAAGTGGAAGTAAAACATGCCCGGATGGGCGTGTTTTACTTCCGCTTCCAGGAGCGACGAGGGCTCCATGGGCCAGATGAATTGGCATCAGGGGCCGGATCTGGCCCCCAGGACATAATTTGGGCACCCCTGATTTAGGGTTTTTTTTCATAGGAAAAGGTTTAGCTGTGTGCATGCAAGTTAGAAAGACAGTAAAACCCTGGGTTACAATGCTTTCTTTAACTAGCCATGAGAAGCCTTTCTATCCAAATTTACCCCAAGACTACCATACACCCCCCCCCCCGAGGCCATCATTTGAGGGCGTACCAACATTTGTACAGTTTGTTCCCATTCTGAAATTTCTTCCATAACATTTGTTTAATAAAGCTAAAAAAAAGTGGGGTGCTGTTTTTGGTTACTACTGGACTCTAGGTCTCCTGCCAAAAAATTAAAATAAAATAAAAATCTGAAATTGTATTAGGCTCTGAGGCTAAAGAAGGTTCTTTCACCTCCTCTTCACAGTTTTTATGATATTTTATTTCCTTTTCAGGTACCATTAAATAGTTTTGCAGATGCCTAGTTAGAAAGGCAGAGAATTAGCAGCAGCTTACTTTATTTTCCTGGAATAAAAATGTTTGCTTTGTATTACATATAACAAGGTCCTTTTGAAGCATTCATAGTAGAGCATTGCCCTGAAATATTCTGTGAATGGATATCATCAAGGGGAAGATTAAATAAAAGCACAACAGAAGAAAAATAAGTTATGAACTTAGATCAAAGGAATTAAAACTGGATACAAGCAACTGGAGGTAGAAAGGGCATTTTATTGGTTGCCTCCTTTGATGACAGAGTACTTAATGGAGCTGCCAGTGCTAAAATTGCCACAAGCAGAACTACAAAACCTTGATTCACACAACGCTAAGAATGTCTCCAAACTATAGACCTAATAGTCCCACCTAACTCCTAGATATGATCAGTCTGATGTGGAATACTGTTTAAATCTTCCAAAAGATGAAAAATAAACTTACAGCATGTCCATTCAGAACATGTAGCTCTGGAGTTGGAGTTCTGGCATCCACATTTGTTGTGTAATGATCCACTCCCACCTTTAGCTGTTGTGCTCTTTTTCTGGCATACTACTAGAGCTTCAGTTTTTTAGGCAGGTCCCAATGATCCTGTTGTGTAGCTTATGCAGACAATAAGTACATACCCAACTAGAGATGTGGATGCTGTTATCTGAGGTGATATTTGTAGTGAGTGGGTTGTAATATTAAAGTGGATGACAGAGGAACCTTTCCCTCTATTTTCACCTTCTCTAACTATTTAAAAAAATATTTCCCTAACTAATTGCAGCACAGTACTAAATTTAAAGATGGACTGCAGTGGCTTAGTGGTTAAGATGCTGAACTTGACAACTGGAAGGTCGGCAGGTCAGCAGTTCGAGACCCGAATCCTGCACAATGGAGTGAGCTTCCAGGATCCTGCCAACCTAGCAGTTTGACAGCAAGAAATTGCGAGTGGATAAACAGGTACCACTTTGGTGGGAAAGTAAACAGCGTTCCATGCACTCCGGTGTCTAGGTATGCTTGCCACATGACTACGGAAACGTCTGCCGACACGGACAGCACTGGCACTTTGGCTATAAATGGAAATGAGCGCTGAACCTTAGAGTCTGATAGGACCGGCTTTCAAGCAAGGGCAACATTTACCTTTACTAGATTTAAAATCATGTGTATGCCATGTTTGGAAGACATATTGTAGTACTGCTATGTCAGTTAATTTATTTAACAAAAAAAGAGAGAGAAGTCATTGTGCTGTTTTTTGCTGCTGCTGTCACTATCTTCTTAATCATGAATAAATCAGGTAAACTTTACTCGCAGTGAAAATTGTCAGCCACTTCCTGGCTCCCATTATTATTCCTGGAAGGCAGACCGGATTGAAATGCTATTGTAGGTGCACTCCACATACACGCACATTACAGCTGGAGAAAACTCGAAGATGACACAAATATAATAAAGAGGAAAACTTTCCCTCAGAGACAAATGGTGTAAATTGGATGACAGGGAAACCTCTTCTTCTAGTCACAATTTGGCTTTCACTGTTTCCCTCACCCAGGGGTGCCCAAACTTTTTGGGCCACGGGCCGATCATGAGGTTCAGGAAGCTGGTCACTAAGCCCCCGGGGCCGGGTGCGGCCCCCGGGCCTTAGTTTGGGCACCACTGCACTAAACAAATTTGGGGTGGGTGGGTTTGGTAGTGAGTGTAGATGGATCATGGAAAAAACAAAGGAATATCAGAAACAAGTATACTTCTGTTTCATTGATTACACTAAGGCCTCTGACTGCGTGGACCACAACAAAATGTGACAAGTAATTAAATATATGGGAATACCAGAACACCTTATATGCCTCACGAGAAATCTGTACATGAATCAAGAAGCAACAGTTAGGACTGAATATGGAATGACTGAGTGGTTTGGAACAGGAAAAGGAGTAAGACAAGGCTGCATTTTGTCACCTTGCTTATTCAACTTATACACAGAGCACATAATGCGCAATGCAGGAATGGAGGAATCACAAATTGGGATCAAAATTGCTGGGAGAAACATTAACAATTTGAGATATGCAGATGATACCACCCTAATGGCAGAAAGTGAGGAGGACCTAAAGAAGCTCCTGATTAGGTTGAAAGAAGATAGTGAAAAAGCTGGCTTTGAGACTCAATATAAAGAAAACCAAGATACACTAGTACCCCGGATAACGATGAGACTTGGTTCCACGTCCGTTTTTTTTTACCAATTTTGGGGTCCCTGACCCCCTTGCTGACCCCGTTCAGCTTTCCAGCCACCCTGCTGCTAAGAACGACTGTATCGGATAACACTAAAAAGAACGTTATTCGGTGCAAATCTTCCCCCCAAATTTGTCGTCGTTATGCGGTTTTAGCGTTATCCGATGCAATTGTTATCCGGGGTATTACTGTAATGGCAACAGGCCCTGTCAGTCCCTGGAAAATAGATGGGGAAGAAGTAGAAGCAGTGACAGATTTTACTTTCTTAGGATCAAAGCTGACTGCAGATGGTGATTGCAGCCACGAAATAAAAAGGCGACTAATTCTTGGGAGGCAAGCAATGAGAAACCTGGGGAGCATAGTGAAAAGTAGAGACATCACATTGCAAACAAAAATTTGTATAGTCAAAGCAATGGTATTTCTGGTGGCAATGTATGGTTGTGAGAGCTGGACCATTAGGAAAGCTGAGCGCAGAAGAATAGATGCCTTTGAGATGTGGTGTTGGAGGAGAGTTTTGAGAGTCCCCTGGACAGCGAGGAGAACAAATAGGTCAATCTTAGAAGAAATCAACCCTGACTGCTCCCTAGAAGGTCAAATAGTAAAGATGAAGCTGAAGTACTTTGGACATCAAATGAGAAGAGAGGATTCGCTTGAGATAGCCTTGATTCTGGGAAGGGTGGAGGGTAAAAGAAGAAGGGGGAGGCCCAAAATGAGATGGCTAGATGGTATTGTAGACACAATGGGCACAAAGCTGAGCGAGTTGAGGAGGATGGTGGAGGACAGAAGTGCCTGGCGGACAGTGGTCCATGGGGTCACAGAGGGTCGGAATCGACTGTGCGACTGAACAACAAAAGTAGAGTCCTTACTTTATCTTACTTACAAGGTAACAAAAGCTACATGTATAAATTTAAACTTCCATTTAACACTCATCTTTGGGGCAGTTGGCAACTAGCCCCACCTTCTTGCACTTCACTTAAAGTTCAGGGAATGACATCCTAAGGCCCCCACCCCACCCAGCTTTTTCAAGTGAGGAAGAGTAGACAGTCAGAGAAGTTGCAAAGATCTGTAACAAACAGAAAATCAGAAAACAAAACGCAGCCCAGAATCCTCAACCTTTTAAAAGTTGTAACAGCTCAGAAATATCACCAGAAGAAACTCTGAGGCCTGAGATTGTGGCAAAATGGGTTATTTTACAGGGAAATAAAATATTTTTTTCATGGGAAATAAATGTCTTGGAATTTTAGAGAAGAAATTCCAGCCTGGCACAAAGGTCATCTGATGAGGAGTGTCTCAATCCCTGAGATTTCACAGCCAAAAGCTGAGACCAAAGGTCTAGCTGGCTTTTGTAATGTTATTAAAAAATATTGGGCAAGGGTTCAGAAAAGGGGCCAGGATTGTTCACGGGCCAGATGATTATGGAAGAAAGCACAAAAGAAATCCAGCCAGGTGAAACTTTGCTAACCAACAGTCCAAAGGCGGCCGGGAGGGAGGGGGAGTCTATTCTTTTTAATAGCCAGGCAGTTGACAAAATATGGCCAGCAGATGTTGTGCTTGATGCCCACCTGGGCTTGCAACTTGCATTGACTCTTCTGCAGAACTCAAATGCATGGCAATTTTCCAGGCCTACATCTGGAAAGATTCTCGCTCCAAGATTCATCCTGCCCTGTTACCAGACCTTGTGTAACGAAAAGACTTCTGATTTACCGTGTTGGATATTCGTACCTTGCCTACTCTAAACAGCACAAAGGAGCCAAAAACATGGACCCATCAGCTCTTTCCTGGCATTTTGACATCTCATTCTTAAGCATGTATACAAAGGTCTTCATTTTGAACAAGTAAACTCTGAGATGAGTGTCTGGGCATTAGGACATCTTACACAAAATAAAACATACCTTTTTCCTGACCCCACTTGAGCACATCTGTTCATGAGATAAAAGTCAGGTTCCACCTTGACAATTTGTCTCTGGGATAGAGTTTTGAGATGGTGCCTTCTTCTGTTTAAACATTCCAACTTTCAGATCCTGCACTGATAATTTTCAGATACAGTAATACCATTTTTATAAATTTCGTGGCATCACAGAGTGGGCCTGAATGTACCAGAATCCAATAGACAAAACAAAAGAAAACAGAACACACAAAGAGAGTGAATTGTCGAGCGTCTTCCCCTCAGAAATCAGGCCCACTTCACCTGTTCTTCTCAGACGCCTCAGCTCCAAGGTCCAACTCCCAGGTTGGCTAGAAAGTCCGCCACCTGCCACAGGGCTTTCTCGGTGGTAGCTCCAGCTCTATGGAACACACTGCAGGGAAAGCTGTGTTTGACTTACTCCTTGGGGCCCTTTAAGAGAGAATAAAAAAACTTTCTGTTTAAGGAGGCCTTTGGCAGTTTGTTGAAGACCAAACAGGAGACCCTCCTATTGCCTTTCTGTCACAAGAGTTTGGGATCCTCAGTTCTGATTTTGATTAAGTGGGTGGGGATTGTTTTAATGATGTTTGTTTTGCTTTTATTTTATTTTAATAGTGTAAGCCACCCAGAGTGGGTGTTCATCCCAGATGGGTGGGGTATAAGTGCAATAAATAAATAATAAATAAATTATTTTTTGCCTGATGTTCAGGATTATCCATAGGATTTAGGCTAAGGCTTAATGTATACTTCTTATATTTCTTATTCCCACCACCACTAGTCAGCTGTTAGGCAGTTGGCCTCCATTCCAAATAGACGGGGGATCTGCTGACCCCAACTGTCGTAGTATTATAACTATAAGGATTGGAGAGTGGAAGGGAGAACTGTTTTCAGGCTTCAGGGAATTCTGCAAACTTTATGAGGCCAACTATATGTGCTGACACATGCGTGCTGGTGGCACAGTGGTTAAACTGCTGTACTGCAGCCAAACGTTGTGAGTTTGATCCTGACAGAGACAAAGTTGACGCCACCTTCCAGAGCTCAAGGTTGATTCAGCCTTCCATCCTTCCAAGGTACGGAAACTGAGTACCAAGCATGTTGAGGGCAAAATGCTAATTAACTTATGAACAGCCCAGAGAGTGCACTACGTGCTATGGGGCGGTATAGAAGTGTGATTGCTATGCTTTACTCTTATCACAGAAGAAGACAACAATTCAAGGATCCATGCAAATTAAATAATTCCTGATGGATGATTTAAATCAATAGCCACCATTTCAGTATGTTGATACATGCCTCAGCTGTGTATCTTGGGTTTGGGGGTTTGTTTGGTATTTGAATCGATTTTGAATCTAACAAAACTGATGCAAATGTCATACTTTTTGCTCATCAAGACGCACCCTGAGTCAGTTCTACCTCTCTCTCACCAAGTGACTCAGGGGACTGAAATGTTCTGTCCTGGTGTCCAAGGGATAATTATGTCCCTGAGAGTGTATGCAACCAAATTGCTTATTATGGTTCACCATTTTAAGCAGGTTATAAAGACCTACTTGTTTATATAATATTATAGGGTCTGTTGGTTTCTCCATTTATTTTATTATTTATTGCTCATGGCTTTCCTCAGATTGCCTTGTAACTGCATTGCTTCCCCTGCACCCCACTACAGAAAGTAAGGGAAAGCTAAAAAGACATGCACACTCAATGTCTAAAACTTAAAGCTTGCCTTCGTCTCTGCTGCAGTGGAGTGTGTTAGCTAAAACATCTTTTGGTTTCGAAATTCTGCAGAACTGTTCGTATAAACATTTCTGGTGCAAATATTTGTATGAACAGATTGGTGCAAGTGTGTGTGGGATTCTACTTTCCAATGGCATTAAAAGAAGGAAAACATCCCTCCAAATGTTTGTAGAAAACACGTTTTAAAAGGCAATTTATGAGAAGCATTTAAGTACAGTTAATGTGGAAGCCAGGGGCTGTGGTGGCTCAATAGTTAAGAAGCTCGTCTTGTTAGCTGGAAGGCCAGCAAGTCAGCAGTTCGAGACCTGGGTACTGCCTGACAGAATGAGCACCTGTCTCCGTCCCAGCTCCTGCCAACCTAGCAGTTCGAAAGCAAGAAATTCCAAATAGATCAACAGGAAAAAGATCTTGGGGATATGAAAAGAGCCTCATTTGGACATCCCCTAAGTGGAGTTTTTCCTGCAAAAATCCTCTCAACCCAGAAGAATAGTAGTCGTTGTAGTAGTAATTTGGAAGCCATTGAAATATTCTCCATGTACTGTCTACAGTGATGGCCTGGATTCCACCCTGAAATATCTCAATTTTACATGTGATGTTTCTGTACGGCACAGTGTGCTCATCTTGGTAATGTGACATCATGAATGAAAGGGAGGGGGCCATGTAAAAGCAAATTAAAGAAGATGCACAAAGCAAACATGGTTTGACAATGAATAATAAATAAAGATGAGGAGTAGTTTTCATTCGATTTTAAGAAGTAGACTTGTCATGCAAAAATAAATAAATAAATAAACCAGCAAACCGAGTTAAAAGTACAGTATTCTATTGTCAAAGCTTGAGTGCATATTTTTAATTTCTAATTAATTTGATGAGCATTGTATGCTTCAAAACAGCTCTCATTCAACTGGCTTAGCTAATAATAATTTTGTGTCAGCCACCCAAAGGAGGCTTCTTTTATGCCCACAAGATTTTCTCCCCACCAAAGTTGCCCCTATTTATCTACTTGCAATTTTTTGCTTTTGACCTGCTAGGTTGGCAGGAGCTGGGACAGAAATGGTGTTCAATCTGTCATGCAGTACCCGGGTCTCAAGCTGCCGACTTGCCGGCCTTCCAGCTAACAAGGCGTGTTTCTTATCCACTAAGCCGCCTCAGCCCCTGGCTTAGCTGATGTTCTGGTAATGTTTCCATTATAAAAACTTGCATGCAAGGGGGAAGTAACTCAGGCATAGAAACATGCTCCAGGCTGGAGCTGTACTATACTAGGTCTAGACAGTTTTGAATTATGCAAGTGTTAACAGAACAGAGGCAGGGAAGAGAACAAAGCCCTTTCTTTTATTATGGCACTGCTAACTGGAAATGGTGGCAGTTTAATATTTGCCAATCGATGGGCTATTCAAGTACTGTATGTAACTGAAATAAAAATAAAAATACACAAAATGTATTTAACTAGAAATGGGCCAACATATATTATTGAGAGCTTCTTCACAGTGGTTGCTTCTAGGATGTCTTTCTTCACCTGTGCGGTACTGATGACGTCTCACACAACGCAGTGTGATCTTCAGAAGAATGTTCACGGCATTCTGTCTCTGAAAAGCTGAATTGGTCCCTCCCGCTTCAGAGTCAGACACAGACCAAAGGGGATTAGTTCAGTCAGACACTTATTACATGGAGTTGAAAGGAGTAAAGACTGCAGCTTCCCACTTTAATGGAAGGTACGTCTTTTATATGGACAACAGCGAAAGAATTGGAAGCAATTTTAGAGCTTTACTGTGTCCCAGATCCTGCCAACCTAGCAGTTCGAAAGCAAGAAATTGCAAGTAGATAAACAGGTACCACTTCAGTGGGAAGGTAAACAGTGTTCTGTGAACTCCAGTGTCTAGTCATGCCTACCACATGTCAATGGAAACATCTTCAGAAGCAGACAGTGCTGGCTCTTTGGCTATAAACGGCTCTGAACCCTAGAGTCAAATATGACTGGCTTTCTATACTAAGTATGTAGACACAAAATGCAGTCTAGTTTCTCTCACCACCACCACCCTGATAACACCCCCACCCTACCATTTCCTGTTTCACCTTGTTGCTAATTAACCAAGCTTTGTTCATTCACATAATCCATCTGTCTCCCTTCTTTTGTCTCTTCAAAACTGTGACTGTGTCCAACCACCTAAAGCAGGGGTGTCCAAACTATGGCCCAGGGGCTGGATCCGGCCCCTGACGCCACTTCATCTGGCCCACACCACCCTCGTTGCACCCAAAAGCGGAAGTAAAATGCACCCAGGCAGGTGCGTTTTACTTCTGCTTCTGGGAGCGACGAAGGTTGTGTGGGCTGGATGAATTGGCATTGGGGGCCGAATCCTGCCCCTGGGTCGTAATTTGGACACCCCTGAACCATGTGACCAGCCCACAGCCCGAAAACTTTGGGAACCCCTGACCTAAAGGCATTTGCTGATTTTCTTCCTCATGGTAACTGCCAACCCAGTCCAACAAGATTGCTCAGAAACCTTTCTTTCTTGGACTACAGTTTCTGGGATCCCCCTCAGGCAGCATGGAAGCTCGGGATTGCAGCCAAAGAAAATAATTTCCCAGAGAGATGGTATTTATCCCTCCTGTGTTGCCTAATGCTAAACAAAACCTTTTTTTATGGATTAAAGAAAAAAGATTAATCTGAAAGGTCAATTTCCATGACTTTAATTTATTAATGAAGTCAACCCATCATTATACTGGAGCCCTGTGGCACAGTGGTTAAAACTTCTGTACTACAGCCAAAACTTTGTGAGTTCAATCCTGATGGAGATCCAGGTTGACTCAGCCTTCTATCCTTCTGAGGTCAGTAAAATGAGTACCCAGCATGCTGAGGGCAAAAAGCTAATTAACTTGTAAAGCACCTAGAGAGTGCACTAAGTGCTATGGGGGAGATTCTTCTTCTGCCGTATCTGAATCTGAATATTGGTGATTCTCATGGCGATCAGTCATGAAGACTGCCCCAGGAATAGAATGCAGTGGCCTTTCATCTGCCTTCCACATTGCAGCATGACCCCCATGCCACTGATCCAGTTTCGCGAGTCACTTTCTGGTCCTGAGCCTTTTTGGCACACATAGTCCTCCTCCACCCTAGGCCAGTATTGATGAAGCTGCTTCCCTCCATCAAGATGGAGTCATGTGGGATTTAATCCACTTGGGGACCATCACCCTTCCCTGTGGACTTCACCATCCAAGGTCAATAGTCCTCAGGGTTGTGAAGTTAGTTAACCACCACCTGACACTTGCCGTTGAGTTGCTGGCAGTGTATATCAGTGTAATTGCTAATGTCTGGGGAGAAGGTAGAGTCCCCTAGTGCAGTGATGGTGAACCTTGGCACTCCAGCTATTCTTGAACTGCAGTTCCCAGAAACTCTGATCAGCAGGAATGCTGACTTGGGCTTCTGGTAATCGAAGTCCATGAACACCTGGAGTGCCAAGGTTCGCCATCACGGCCCTAGTGGCATGGGGTTAGCAGACATTTATGTGAAGCAATGGGATGATTTCTCATCTAGAGTACTCCTTTCCTTGCTGTCAGTCAGGGACAGTGACATGTGATATGTATAAACACAATAGGTCAAAGGAAACAATCTCAGTGTGTGTGTGGGGGGAACAACACCTTTATTGTGGAATTAGGATGGAGAAGCCAGTTTTGATGGGTGGTTCAAAACAAATATCCTTCCCTTATTTTTAATATCCTTTGAAATTATAAGCCAATGCTTGGGATACGGCTTGTATCTCTATGTGTGTGAGAGAGAAAGCGAGGGAGAGGAATTGGATGAATGTGTAGATTTAAGCTACTTTAAGCATTTCATTTAGCAACTTCATATTTAGAGCATCGTTATCCTGCTGTTCAGCACAAAAGACTCTCAGAGCAGCTTGTTAATTATGCAGTTAATAAAACAAGACAGCACTGTCTGTAAGCTTAAATCCAAAAGGTACGATACAAAGGGAAGACTAGAGGAAGTCCAGAAAGGACCTGGTTCATCATCTGGCAGCTTCAAGCCAAGTTGACTGTTCTACTGTCTGAAGAAGTTCGATCAGGAATAGTCTTTGTGGAAGGGTAGCCAAGAAATCACTTTTGCTTAAGAGGAACAGGGTTAAAAATGGTAAGATATGCTAAAGCTTACAAAAATTTGAATGAGGATTTGTGGGAAAGAATATTATGGAGTGATGAATCCAAGTTTGAAATTTTTAGGACCCAATTATTGACAATATGTGAGCAGAAGAGTTAGAAAGAGATGGTGCTTGCAGCCTTCAGTGAAACATGGTGGATGGTCTGTCCTGGTTTGATGCTGCATTTCTGCTGTGTTTTTGGCAATAATGTCCATACTGATGGGCTCATGAATGCTGAAAAGTACAGACAGGTTTAAATTCATCTCTTTCTAACTCTTCTTCTCACGCATTGTCAACTATTGGTCCTCAAAAGCCTAAGGCTTTTGGACTGTTCTGTATATAACGCCAGTTCTGCACATACATACACAACTCCCCAAACACAATATTTTGGAAATAATGAAGAAATGAAAATAAAGTATACATGCATAAAAGTAAGGAAATTATCAGCGAGAGAGAGCGAGAGCGAGAGAGAGAGCGCTATGCTCAACAATGTGCTTCTTCCCTTCTCACTTGTCCTAGTTCAGCCATAAAATCGCCCAAGATTTTGTAGTTGTTGTTTAGTTTCACAGTCAAGTCTGACCCTTTATGACCCCATGGACCATGGCACACCAGTCTCTGTTGTGATCTAGCCCACCTCTGACTCCGAAGAGGACCAGGATCAGGGGGCACTCCCTATGCCTAGTCCAATTCTGCCTGCACCCAGGCCCGAGGATGACCTGAGCCAGGGACCTCAGCCTGTGCCTGGCCCAAGTCTGTTTCCCCCGGCAGCTGACCTGGCAGATCAGGAGGCTGGCTCTGACAGTGATCAGCCATCAGTCAGCCCTCAGTCAGGGAGAGGTCCAGGAAACAGCTACACCTGAGACACAGGCAGGCTAGAGTGAAGCGCCAAAGAAGGCTCCCAGCTGATACTGATTAGCTGGGAGGCTTATAAGCAAACTTCTTGCAGCCTGCCAGCATTGGTACAACTCTGTGCAAAGACTGACATTCTGTTTTACTCCAGACTGTGGGTGGGTCAGCACAGGCTTCTCTGTCCTCTGCCATCTTCTGCAGTCTGGCCAGATCTACGCCCGTCACATCAACGATTCCATCCATCCACTTCATCCTCTGCCGCCCCCATCTCCTTTTGCCTTTGATCTTTCCCAGCATCAAGGCCTTCTCAAGTGAGTCCTCTCTTCTCATTTGGTGGTCAAAGTACATGAGCTTTATCTTCAGTATTTGCCCTTTCAGTGATTTACACTGGCAGATTTATACTGGACTAGTTTTGCATTAAGCAAAGGCAATCCAGATTCTGGTCATAGAAAAGAATTACATGGAAGTCAGAAAAACTGTGAGATGGAATTAGAAATGTTTTAACTGCTGGCAGTTGCCCTCTGCTAATGATAGCGTCAGTCTTTTGTAAATGCAACAGGATCAACACAGTATCAGCCATTATTTCGAATGGGATGAGACTGAAATAAAAATAATTCCCAAACAGGAAGATCAGTGATGGGATGATAAAAAATTTAGTACCCCACCCTGACGTCATCACAGTGGGGGCGGAGCTAACGTCATGACGTCATGGGTGGAGCCAACGTCATGACATCATGACGTTGTAGGCGGGGCCAAAAATAAAATAAATAAAATAAAAATAAAACACACACACACACCCCTCAACCCCCCCCCACAAAACCGTTAATAAAATAAATAAATAAAATAATAATTAAATAAAAATACACCCAAACACCCACCCACCCCAAACACAAACCCCTCTTACAATGGGGACCGTTGGGGCTGGCCCCGAGCCTTGGTGCCCGGCGGCGCGCCTAGCCGGGCGGCCCAGCGCTCCCGGCCGCAACTCTCCATGGGCGGCCCCGAGCTCCCGGCTGCAACTCTCCACGGGCAGCCCCGAGCTCCCGGCCGCAACTCTCCATGGGCGGCCCCGAGCCTTGGCGCCCCGCGGCGCGCCTAGCCGGGCGGCCCAGCGCTCCCGGCCGCAACTCTCCACGGGCGGCCCCGAGCCTCGGCGCTCCGCAGCGCGCCTAGCCGGGCGGCCCCGAGCTGCCCATGGAGAGTTGCGGCCGGGAGCGCTGGGCCGCCCGGCTAGGCCCGCCGCCGAGCGCCGAGGCTTGGGGCGCCCGTGGAGAGTTGCGGCTGGGAGCGCTGGGCCGCCCGGCTAGGCCCGCCGCCGAGCGCCGAGGCTTGGGGCGCCCGTGGAGAGTTGCGGCTGGGAGCGCTGGGCCGCCCGGCTAGGCACGGCTCCTCCTCCTAAGCCCTCCGCCACTGCCAGAGCCACTTCAAAATGGTCCGGCTCCGGCAAAAACAAGTGCGCATGCGCAGAAACAGAATCTGACGCATGCGCAATTTAAAATTGCAGCACGCATGCGTCAGATTGACTTCTGCGCATGCGCACTGAATTGGAGCCATTTTGGCTCCAATTTAAAAAAATTTTTTTTTCTTTTTTTCAGGCGTCCGGAACCGGACGCCTTAAAAATAGACTACCCTCTCGGAGAACCCTCCGAAATTGTTCTTACCGGTTCCAGGGAACCGTCTGGAACCGGGGACATCCCATCACTGAGGAAGATACTGGACATAAGATGTGAGGAGAGAGGGCTGCCTCCAGATCACAAAAATAGACAGTATGTACAAACTTAATGCTTTGGGAGTATATTCAAAGAACAAAAGTTCAAGCCACACATTCAAGCTGGCATCCAAAGAGGATCTTAGAAATGTACTGGACTGAATAAATGCATACTGCAGTGGACTACAGCGGTTCAAGTGGATAAGACACTGACTGGAAGGCAGGGGGTCAGCAGTTCGATTCCTGAGTACTGTAGGACAGAATGAGTGCCTATCTTTGTCCCAGCTCCTGCCAGCCTAGCACTTTGGAAGCAAGAGATTGCAAGTAGATAAATAGAGACCACTTCGATGGGAAGGTAAACCGTGTTCTGTGTGCTCCAGTGTCTAGTCATGCCTGTCACATGACCACAGAAACGTCTGCAGACAGCGCTGGCTCTTTGATTTTGAAACAGAGATGAACACTGAACCCTAGAGTCAGATACAAGTGGAGGAGAATGGATTGCAATATGCCCACAGCTTGGCAGGCATTCATTACAAATAACTGGTTGTAATGTCTTCCTTTTCTCTGATAACAGAGAAACAGTCATGTGATTTAATAAGGGGTAATTTCAGTCCCTGTGCAGTAAAATGGTACTTTTTAATTTGTTTTGTTAATGAAGAGGCTCTGGCCTTGCTACGTGGTTCAGGTCCTGCTTCGTGCTCTGTCGTCACTGTTCGGGCAACAACAAAGTGGATGGGGGAGGGTACTTTTTGTACTGGTAACAAACAGCTTGTAGTATTCAGCCTAGTTTAAAAAGTAGCTGAAAGTTACTTGAGAAGCAGGAAAGGAAAGAGTTACAGTAGAACCCTGCATAATGAAAAATCTCTGTTCCAAAGAGCACTTTGTTATGTGGATTTTTTCATTATGTGAAGCACCATTGGTGGTACTCCACATAATGGGGAAAAAACCTTCGTTAACTAGGGTTCCATTGAGTGGGTATATCCCAGCTAACGAAAACCCCACATAACAAACAATTTTGTTCATTATGTGGGGTATAATAGCCCCTGCATAATGAATGCTTCGTTGTGCAAATTTTTCGCTATGCGAAGCGTTCATTATGCAGGGTTCCACTGTACTCTCAAAATTATGCCTGAAACTTTAACTTACCTTTTTTGGGCCTTAAAACTGAACTTTACTTTTTTAAAAAAAGCATTACTTTCCACCTTCTGGATGTCATTGGACTATTTTCCTTTTGGGTTTTGGATTTCCGTAAGGTGCCCAAAATATGTTTACCGCCTAACCGGGAAAGGGTGTGATGTCCATAGCCTCAGGACCTAACAACATACCAGTTCCTCAGTCCTGAAGAACTGAGGCCTTGTAAACTTTTTTATACCTCTTAAAAAGGAAATGAGAATTTCATTTGTTATTTTTCCAGCAAGTTCATCCTGTTCTCACAGATTAATAGTGCCAAGGACTGGATGACTTAAAACTGTTATACATGCACTTGCATTTATCTGGGTTTGTCTTTCGACACTATTTCTAAGTAAAAGATTATGAATGTTCTCCTCTTTCAACCACAGCATAGCATCCACAATCCAGAGAGCCTCTTTAAGGTATGCAAAAATACAAAAGGCCTTTGTGTGGCAAACTGCCTTTTTAAAAGGTCCTTTTAAAAATAGTGAAGTAGGTGGGGACTTCTGCAAGGAAGAAGAGAGACAGTGCCCTTCTATTAAAGCTAATGACTTCTAATGATCAATAGTGATTACACATATATACCATCCCATTTCATTGGCTTAGTGGTTAAGCCTTAGTGGTTAAGATGCTGAACTGGATGACTGGAAGGTCAAGGTCAGCAGGTCAGCAGTTCAAGAACCAAGTGCTACACAACGGAGTGAGCTCCCGTATCTGTCCCACCTCCTGCAAACCTAGCTGTTTGAAAGCAAGAAATTGCAAGTACTGTAGAGAAACAGGTACCACTTCGCTGGGAAGGTAAACAGTGATCTGCGCTCTGCAATGTCTAGTTATGCCTGCCACATGTCAATGGAAACATCAGAAGATGCAGACAGCACTGGCTCTTTGGCTGTAAACAGAGATGAGCTAGAGGCAGTTATGACTCACTTTCGAACAAGGGAGACCCTCATATTTACCTTTTACCATCCTGTAGCACTTATTGCACTTTCTGGTTGGTTCACAAGGCAATTAGCATTTTACCCTAACATGCTGGGTACTCATTTTACTGACTCCTGAAGGATGGAAGGGTGAATATGACTCGATCTCCGTCAGGATTGAACTCACAACACCAACAATTTTTTTACAGTACAGCAGTTTAGACACTGCGCCGCCATGGCTCCTCCCAATCAGAATTACCCAATCAAAACCAAAGTGTCTTCAAATACTGATATGCCTTGAAATACAGTTGTACCTTGCTTGAAGAACATAATGCGTTCCACAGGATTGCTCTTTAAGCAAGTTTGCTCTTTAAGCGAAACACCATTGTAAGTGACCAATTGTGTGTGTGTGGGGGGGTGATTGTGAACCCTGATTTATTTGTTAAGTGAGTTTTTGGTTGGTTTTATTTGTTAAGCGAAGAGACCATTCAGATAAAATTCTGCTCTTTAAGCAAGTTACTCTTTAAGCGAAACGCTCTTTATGCGAGGTTTGACTGTACTTTGCATGACAGTAGGAATAGGTGACAACAATACAATATTCTGACATGCTATCTGTCATAAGGTACACCAAATGTCAATTTCACTGTCACTTCAATGCCAAGCTGCAGCCTATCTGAACCTTTATGATTGTCAGTGAATATGTCTTCTCTAACTGATTGTTTTTGACCTTTTCAACTGTGTTTCATGTTGTTACTTACCCCAGGAGTTTTTTAAATGAACAGCAGGACAGGAAAGAATTTAAAAGCAGGCAAATTATTTCCCACATTCACCCTGTACCAGAACTTATGGTCCTCCTAACTCTATAAGAGACTGTGTGGAAAAGTTGCTTACATAGGTATATACTCAGCCTGGGCAGTCAAAATCAGTATCCTGTAAACTAAGGGTAGCTAAAGCTAGTCTCTAGATGAGCACGATTCACTTTCAGCAGTCACATGCAAATATGATCCACGAAAGTTAACAATAAAAAATATAGCAGTTAGTCTTTAAAGTGCTACAGTGTTTTTATTTTGGTTTATTACTTTTTCGGTTTTGTCTTCTGATATGCAAATATACTGTGCAGCTTTCTCAGATATTTCTCATGTTGTATCAGTGACCTTCCAGATGTTTTAGCCTGTGCTAAGGGGCAGTAGAAGTTACACTGAACATCTGAAAGGTCACATGTTCCTATCTCTAGCATTTCAGCAAAGGTCTGAAAATATTGCAGTGGTTGAAATTATAATATGCTGTGTGCTATAGAGTCTGAAGAACAGAGTCCACAGTTTTCTGGTTTATGTCCTGACCCTTTTGATGTTGTAAAAAACATGTGTCTTTGACAACTTTCTGTTTACACCCCATGCATTCATTTTGTATAGAGAAACTGTAAGCAGGATTAAAAGCATCCACCTTTTATTCCAGAACATCCCTTTCTCCCCATCCTGCTTTTGGGAGTTTCCAGCTGTGGTTTGCTTTAGATTCTTGTTAATGACCTATCTTATACACCCAGGCTTCCCTATCTCCTTGTGTGGCCCGTTTGTCAATTGTTTGTGTTTTGAATTCCTGGTTGTAAATATTTTAGTTGAGATTTGATATGTTATCATGATGTTCTGTGTTTTGTCTGTTTGGGTTCTTTTGGGGGTTGTACTCTAAAAAAAATTTCAAACGCCATTAAGTAGTCCGGAAATATGCTACAAGCATGCATAAATAATGTCCATGAACCTCAGTATCCTATTGCTCCCTTACTGTTTAAACCAGGAGTTCTCAACCTTTTTAAGCTGGGGGCCGGGTCACGCTCCCTCAGAGCCATTTTCCCCTTCCTCCACCACATGGCACTTCCTGGTGTGGTGAAGGCAATAGGGGGCCACACGAAATGGCACCATGGGCTGTATCTGGTCCACGGGCCACAGGTTGAGAATCCCTGGTTTAAAGTAAGGTGTGGGTTGAAGAGAAGAGGCTGTTTCTTAGATCAAATACAGACAGTTTCAAATAGTCTATGAATTTTAGTCTATGAATTTTTAAATTTTTTATTGATGTGTTTTAACTTGGGTTGTAAGCCGCCCAGAGTCGGGCTTGCCCGATTGGGGCGGGTTAGCAAGTATGAAATATAAATAAATAAATAAATATTCCATTCACTCCAGATCCCGCACAAAGTACAGGAGTATGGCAAAATAGATGATTACAGTAATACCTCATATAACATTAGTATCGAATAACACTAAAATCGCATAACATTAAGGAATCTGGGGGGAAGAATTGCATCGGATAACATTAAGATCCTATGGGATGCTTCGAATAACAACCGCTAAAAGCCTGTGTGGTTACAATGTATCTCTATGGATCCCATAGGATTTTAACATGCATCAGATAACACTAAAAATCATATAACACGAAGACTTGTGGAACCAGATTTTAGTGTTATATGAGGTTTTACTGTATCTGCAACTCTCTTGAGTGGCTACTAGAATGCCATTGTTCGTCTATGATTGGGATAAATCCTGGAACAGGTATGCATCCTGGGAAAGAATGTTTGAAATAAATGTGCAAAGCAACACTGATAGAAACACTAATGAATGCTATAAGGGTTGCAGGAATCTGGGAGCAACATTCCAAATGGCTGTAACCTCTGTAGGCCGTACTTATCTGGTTCACATCAACAGACAGTGGTTGATATCTTCTTCTGCCATTGGTTTGCTCACAGAGAAAGTGACAAATGTGGAGATTTCTTTATGCTTGGAAGCTTTCTGCACAGGCAAGAATCATTATTTTTCCAGTATTCCTGCTCACATGGGGAGTCTGCAGGTGAACAGGCACTTTTCTTCATTAGACTTGCCACTTCTCCACCACCAAAAAAGCAGTGATCAAGGGTGGAAAGGTAAATAACAATAATGTGGAAAGGTAAATAACAATTCATTGGGCAAGTAGACTTGCCTGAATCCTGCTATTTTTCAAAGGTACTAGTTGAAAAGGTGCTGCTGAGAAAAAGAGTGCTTCCATGAAGCCATCCTGAAGGGCAACAGTTGCTACTTAACTGGAGCTACACATGAGTAAAGAACTGCACTTGGACATTTTTAATGTAATCACAGTTCAAGACCTTATATACATTTTCTTCAAGTAGAGGAAAGCAGTCTGGCCAGGTTATCCTGCTATGGTAATAGTCCACACTGCCAGCAACTCAATGTCATGTGTCAGGTGGCGGTTAACTACTCTGACAGATTTGTGGACTAATGGCCTTGGGTGCCAAAGTCCACAGGGAAGGGTGATGGTCCCCAAGTGGATTAAATCCAATTTGAATCCCATCCTGATGGAGGGGGAACAGCTTCATCCATACTGTCCTGAAGCTGAGGAGGACTTTGTGTGCCAAAAGGGCTCAGGATCAGAAAGTGACTCATGGAACTGGATCAGCAGAATGGGTGTCATGCTGCGATGCAGAAGGCAGATGAAAGGCCACTGCATTATATTCTCTGGACATTCTTTATGGTTGATCGCCATGAAGATTGCCAATATTCGGATTCAAATACGGCAGAAGAAGAAGAAAATGTATTTTAAGCTGTGCAAACTATTACAATTCTCTAAAATAAGTGGATAACAGGTCTTAAAGATGCAGCTACTGTGGCTTATCTTGGTATTTACTCCCAATTTTATAAGAAAAACAGCTTAAGGCACTAGCTGGTTACACTTCTTGTGCTAGGTTTTCTAAGCCTTTTGTATATTCCTCCCTTACACATAGAGAGGTTTAAGACTTTAATTTCTTGTTTCCAAAATGAATTGCCTCCATAGAACATTTATTATCTTAACAAAGAGAAGTTAGGAATATGTGTCCTCCAACTTTTTACAGGAGAAATGAATACAGCCACTACCAGCGAACAGAGACTTCAAGCCACATGGTGTCTCATTGTGAGGTTTCTGTGATAGCAAGCCTTCTGTCAGCCGCACATGCTTCTTATTTAGGTCTAGTCTGGACTAGTATCTCCCTCTAGCAGTGAAATGAAGATTTGTGGATTTTCAAAATATTGCATATGTGAGCATTTGCATGTGTAAAGTGGGTGATTTCTCTTGTCTACCTAGGAGGGGAAACACAAACATGATAGTTTGAATGTAACAATCATAAAGGACACTTTCCCGCTTGGGCATCTGGTAGCCTGGAGTCTGTAGATAATATCCAGTTGCGTATCTGTATTAGATCCTGCTCCTTGCTCAAGATTGGACAAGCCCCCTTTCACCTGCAGCCCTTCCCATGTGCCCTAAAACTTTTCTTTAGAATAGGGTTCCTCAAACTTAGCTCTCCAGATGTTGTTGGACTTCAGTTCTCAGAAGCCTTGATCAGTTGTGCTGACCTGGGCCTCTGCTAATTGAAGTCCAAGAACACCTGGAGAGCCAAGTTTGAGGACCCTTGTTCTTGAAGGTAGATGGATGCAGTGGGAGGGAGAAGAGAAAGACATTTTTATTCTACTGAGATGTGGATGTCTGTGACTGGGCCTTGGCTCAGTCCTATTGCCTGCTAGTCCTACCTGGTGAAAAGACAGAACACTTAGGAGGGGTGACATTTTTATTCACAGCTTACTGTTGGGGACTGCCACCCCAAGCTGGCCAGTCTGCCTGGGAAATTCTAGGAAAAGAAACCTTTCCAAGCACGCTTTTTAGAAGGATTGTCAACTGTGGATGAGCCCCAAAGTCTAACTGCCTGCTCCCATGGCTGTCTTTTATTTCTGGAATTTCTGGATACTGTACATTGTTGAGCTACTTTGAACTTAACTTTCAAGAACTAGATGCATGCATTCTTTTTTTCTTTTTCTTTAAGTGGGTGGGAGTAGAGGGAGAGGATGAAGCAGAGTTTCTCAGGATGCTTTTATGTCCAATAGCAATTTATCTACAGCTATGACACAACTGCAAAACAGTGGTAACTTGGGCTGTAGTCGTTCTTCTATGAGTTGTTTGCCTGTGTCTTTCAGTGTTGTTGTTTTTTTGCAGTCATTCTTACCAGGTTGAAAAGCACTAAAAAAAGTACTTCCCTCCGTTGTTGTTTTTAAGCTTTCTTTCTCTTTGTCTTTATTTCCTCCAGAGAGAGATTACTACAGTTTATGTGACAAGCAGCCAATAGGAAGACTTCTCTTTCGGCAGTTCTGTGAGACTCACCCGGAGCTTGAGTGCTGTATTAGGTTTCTTGACTCAGTGGTAAGTTGATTCTTTTGACTTTTTCTATGACTTTTTTGTACCTACTTCCTTGAAGTGAAATGAAACAAAACAGTGCCCCCTGCAAAAAAAAATCCATTTATAACCCCCCCCCCCAATATGTGAGTACAAAGAATAAACATTTCTTTCAGGAGGGTGATGTCCCCGGGGTGGGGAGGAGTCCCTGAGCTTTCTGTTCATGTCACAAACTGTACTTCTTCCACTGTGGTGGGCAGAGTGCAGGTGCAGGCTCCACAGCTAGGGTTGCCACATTTCCAGGATCTCCCCAGATTCAAGCTGTCCCAGCCAGCTCAAGAAAAAACATGTAAAAGTCCTGGATTTTTAAATTTGAACAAAGGAAGCAAGATCACCCCTCATCAAGGGATTTTTGCAAAGAGTTAATTCACTGACTCCCTGCCTTTCTTTCAGTTATCCTACTTGAAAGCAGCAAAGGCAAAACAGCACCCTGAGAAGCCCACCTGGGAGGGGAGACACTTGCAAGCAAGATAATTGAAAGAAAGGCACAGAGGCAGTGAAATAACTGTTTGCAAAAAATCCCTTGGCTCAGTTTGGGGGACAAGGAGTCGTCCTCAGCCCCCCTTTTCCTCAAAAGCCGGGAGGGAGCAAAAAATACCCATATCTAAGAAGCCAAACCTTGACCATACACTGGGATGGAGTGTTCCTTCGTCACATGACCGGGAAATGGTTAATTGCATAGGGTTGGTATTTCTAGAGAGCAAGGAAATAGGCTGGACAGAAAGTGAAGAATCCTCCATCACAAAGGTCCTCTTCCAAAATAAGTCCCTTCCTGTCTCTTGCTTTTCTCCTTCCGGAGGTAAACAGAGGCGCCATGGATTGCATTGCCATTCCGGGCCCCTCTTTAGAACTTTCTTCCAAAGGATCCTCATATGGGGTTTGAGGGTGAGTCTACTTCAGTGGGGTATGTGTGAAGGGGACCTCAGGGAGAGGAAGGGTGGTTTCAAGAGTGCCCCAAGAAATTTTGTTCCAAAAATAAAAATAAAACCATCAAGGATAGTCTTTTGCAAGAAGAATCATACGGGGGGAAACCTCTTGACTATTGTTTATTTTAAACTGATGAAGGCTGTCTGCCCCAGATATGGATTCCATGGGGTCTTAGAGTCACAGTGTCCCTGACAGCTCCATCCGACGCATGCACAGTTTGAAGAATGAAATGATGTCACATGGCTGTCCTGGTTTGGCGGGAGAGAATTATGGCAACCCTATCCACAGCCCCATTGTCAAAATATGGCTTTCTTTAGCATGAGAACATAAATTGCTACTTGGAGCTCTTCTTTTAAAGATTACAGCCCCTCTCTACATGCAATGTTTTATCTGCACTCCATTTTAAAAAAACCTGTTTTTCAAAACCAATATTTCTGTTTTTTATCACATGGAAATAACCTTTTTGGCTGTACTATGCATACAATTCAGAGAAGAGAAATGAATTCCTATCGCCTGCCCTTTTGTAGGGGACTGCAAGTGCAATAGGTAGCACTCCAGTGGGAAAGGTAACAGAATTTCATGTGCTCTGGCATCTACTTGGAGATGAGCACCAAACCCTAGAGTTGGACAAAACTGGCTTTTAGGTATGGGAGATCTTTACCTACCCCTCTATAGTGTTTCATAGTCTGTCTTGTCCTGCTATTGACATTTTTTTAATACATACACCAGAAGGAATTCAACCTCCCCCACCCAAAGGTATAACTAAAGTACATTTCAATAAGGCACTATCCTTGATAATTATCTATTGAAGCAAAACAAAAACAAGAGTCTTATGACACATTAAAGACTAACGAGCTTCATGTGGAAAAAGCTGGCATGAACTCCAGCCCTGAAATACATCTAATGTAGTAGGCTGTATTCAAAGGAGGCTTATGTCAAATAAAACTTGTTAATCTTCAAAGGACTGAAAAATGTCTGCTAAGTTACATTATGATCCTAACATATTGAGGAATAACATCACTGCATTTGTTGTATACCTAGTCCTAGTTAACAGAGGTGTGGCTTAATTAAATGGTGAGGAAGGAATCTCCCAGGGTTAATTACTGACAGCTATAAAGACGAGGGTGTCAGTCAGTTCAGTTGAGCACAGTCAGTGTCAAGATTTTAGGCAGCAATGATTGTATGCTTTATGTGTCATGGATATGAGCTGAGGGCACTACTTGCCAAAGGAAACTCTGATCTAATCTAATTACAGAGGTTCCAGACTGTAAAATTTATATTCTGCTACTGTAAGGTAAAGCTGCCAGGTTGCATTACCGACATTTCATGATTGAGATCTGAAAAAGCAGCTTTGACAGGTTAGGTGGTCTCTTTCATGCTGATTTTCTGAAGCTGAATTTGGTTTATGGACTGGTTATGCACAGAGCCAAATGAATGCAAATAACAGCTTTGCAGAGGAACTGCACCATTGTATTCTTCCACACAAAAACTAGCTGGTTCCCCCCCCCCCATTTTTTATTCTTTGTATCTGTAGGGACTGCAATGGCTTAGTGTTTAAGACACTGAACTCAGCAACTAGAAAGTTTGCAGGTCAGCAGTTCGAGACCCTGCATGACAGAAGAGGTCCTGCCAACCTAGCAGTTCGAAAGCACAAAATTGCAAGTAGATAAATAGGTACCACTTCAGTGGGAAAGGAAACCATGCCTTCCACATGCCTGCCACATGTCCATGGAAACATCTGCAAATTGCAGACAACATTGGCTCTTTGGCTTTAAACAGAGATGAGCACTGAACCCTAGAGTCAGATACAACTGGCTTTTGAGCAAGGGAAACTACCTTATTGTATCTGTATGTATAGAAACTACTGTGTGATTTTACCAAACATTGTATGGTATTAAAAATGTTCTTGAATTTTTAAAAAATACACACCACACACATCATTTTTCATTTAACAAACCTCAATTATCTCTGAGTCTTTCATTTCCAGTCATTTCTTTCATATTTTTCACTATAATTTTTTGACATTTTTATATCCAGGAAAAGAAAAGAGGAAAGTTGAGTGGTAATGTGTATTAACCATATAAAGGGAGGTGATAAAATGGAGGTCAGCAAATGAAGCAATACGAAAATTAAGTCCTTCAAAATAATGGTGTGATATAATTAAGCCTTGGAGAAGAATTCATGAAGATCTGGAATGCAAAACAGGGAAGTGGGGGAGGAGACAAAGTAATTGTAGCAGAAGCACTAATCAACCAAATGGCCTTGAGCAATATTCCATAGTAGAAAGGCAGGATATAACTGCAGTAAATTACCTTTGAGGCTGAATCCTGCCAACCTGAATAGACTTACTGAACAGATGGAATAGACTTAAGTAAGAAGCTGTTGAGTTTACATACAATGAGGCTGCATTGGGCATCATATATTAGGACCGATGTATGCAAATGTGTGATGTGAGAAGACATGTTAAAATTAAGGAAACCGCAACTTTAATGTGGTCTGTTCAGTGGTGTATAGAGAAAGCTAGACATCCTGAAGTTAACAATATTATAGCCTTGAAACTCAAGGCAATAAATGTACCATCAATAAATGTTGAGCTATAACAAATTCTCTGTAGATTTTTGTGGAGAGCCAGCAGCTGTGTCATTAATTCACTCCTAGCCTGAGGCCCATTTATATAGAGAAGGCTTCCAAATGGTAAAAACAAAATGTCTGTGCCTATGAGTTTAAAGACCCCAGCCAACATTTCCCTGCCTGTTGGATTATTTTTCCCTTGAGGCACTGCTCCCTCGCCCTTTGTTTTCTGCTTCTGTTTTTGACAAACAGGATATCACAAGTTTTGCAACCTTACCTAAAGGTCTCTATTATGTGTCACTCCATTTATGGTCCCAAATCATGAAAGCTCAATTTCAAAATACCATGTGCTACATAAGGTTTTCTGTACCCTGAAGGCAAGGTTGCTGGTGGCTTTCCGTAGGTTGCTGGATTGCTAGTCTCTGTTCTCTTCCTATTGGTCAGGCTACTAGGGACCCTGGAACTGGCTGCTAATGACAGCTGGAAGGCTGTGGTTTCTCCAGCCCTACATTCAATGATGAAGTGTTATAAAAAGTCAAGACCCTCTGAATATTTAAAGAATGCTCCACTATTTGTCTTCTACCTTTTCATTAAGCCAAAGAATGTTTTTGGGTACCTGCACTTTGTCCTCAGCCTCTGATTGCTTGAGGCAAGAAAGCAGTCAGTCAGGCAGTTTTGAACTAGAAAATATTTAGACTATATAGTCCAGGAGTTCTCAAGCTTTTAAAGCTGGGGGCCGGGTCAAGCTCCCTCAGACAGCTTCAGGGGCTGGATGGCCATTTTGCCCTTCTTCCACCACATGGCACTTCCTAGTGTGGTGGAGGTGGGGGGGCACATGAAATGGTGCCGTGGGCTGCATCTGACCTGTGTGCCACACGTTGAGCATCCCTGCTATAGTCTGATGCCATTGCCTTGTTTATAACTTGCACTTCCACACATATTTTTCAACATACACAGTATTTTACCAAACACTCTCTAAAATGTTACCTTATAGCCATCCTGTACAAGCTTCATAAGAGACAGATTTCATCTGATAATGTCATAGGTGTCTGCATGCTCTATTCACAGTGCATACATTTGCTGCAGATTACAAGTATAAACCACCTTCCCATAAAGTTCATGTGTGCTTTGCCACCATGGGCTTATTTACCAAAGACAGGAATCTTTGAGATGTTCCCTCCATTTTACGTCCTCTAGTGGGACTGTGGATATGACTGCGGATATGACTGGCTTTCGAGCAATTGATTTGAAACAGATTAGATACGAATGTCCATATGGATTTGGGTTCGGTGTTCCTTAAGCCTCAGCTGTTTTAAAATGTATTTCTCAACTGGCTCTCATATATTGACAATGGCAAACAGTTGTTGTTTTCTAGCAAGTCAACTTAACTAGCCTAAAAGTTCTGGAGCAGAGTCCGTAACCAGAACTTCAGAACCAAGTTGATTAGATTTCAACCAGTAGGCAGGCCGACCTCTAGACCCTGATTCTGATCTACTTTCTTTTTTAATAGTTAAACAACAATGTTTCATTGTCAATTCATAAGAATATTTCTCATTGCTCTTACTCAAAGGTCAGTATTGATTTGTGTTATGTAGCTTATAAACCATAACCTTGTCTGGCTGTCACTACTGCTGTGATTTGAATTGACTTCAGCAGAATGCTCTTCATAGAAAATCTAATTTTTGTTCTTTTACTTTAAAAGATTAATCTCTCTTTGTGTGTAGGTTGTATCCTGAGTCAGATTATAAAAAGAACATGGTGTTTTCCACTGGGAAGAGGGATCAGAGGGTAAACCCATCTTGAACTGTAATGACTAAATATTGCAGTTTTGCTGCAAAATGCAATTTTGTTTTATTTTCCCTCTTTTTCCCTGCTAGAGACTTAATATAACAGTTGTGATTGACTAACATTTTCTGAAAGCTTGCCAACCTTGTTTCCTCAGAGTTCTCTTATACTTTTTAATCCTGGCAACTGCCTGTCTCTGTTTTAACACAAAAACAACATTTCTGAGCATTTCAATGGAAGTTCTTCAAGAAGATAACCTGCCCTCAATATGCAGACATGATAATTTGGGGTACTTTACCGTTTAGATCTCTGCTGCTCTGTAATGCCCATCCTGATGAGATCAAAAGCTTGCCACGTTGTGAGATGTTAGTAGTCTGCTAATATCTGACTTCTTCTTTTTCTCCATCAGTAATGGAACAGCATCTTCCATCACACTGAAGAGCTGGGGTACCCAAACTTTTTGGGCCATGGGCCGGTCAGGTGGTTCAGCCGGCCAGTCACATGTTTCTCCCACCAGAAGTGAAAGTACAGTGTACCTTGCAATCTGTTTTGCAACAGGATGAGATAGATTTTAAGCTGCCATTTTCTTTGCTTAAACCAGGGGTGCCCAAACTATGGCCTCTGGGCCAGATCCACCACCCCCATGCCAATTCATTAGGCCCACAGCACCCTTGTCACTCCCAGAAGCAGAAGTAAACAGTGTATTGGTGCATTTTATTTCCGCTTTCAGGAGCAATGAGGGTGGCGTGGGCCGGATGAATTGGTGTTGGGGGTTGGATCCAACCCACAGGCCATTGTTTGAGCACCTCTGCTTAACAGCAACAAGGTAGCTCAGGGAAACTCAGGGAGACCACGTTTCATCTACATTTATGCCATCCAATCTTCATGCATTTACTAACATAAGCAATTTCCCTACACTGCCTATTAATAGGGCTGGCTTGGGCCCGGAAAAGGCACAGTACCATTGAACTTTCAGTGTAGCTCATTCATTAACATAGTAAGGAGTTTAAGGAATTGATGTCACTGCCAGAAATATGAAGGAGAGTGTTCACAAGTCATAGTAAGTAACTAGTCACCAAAGGAAGAGTCACAAGCTGCTTATGAAGCTGCCTCCTGCTCTCCTCTTCCCCAGTTCATGGGCCACATCTGCTTGCCATAACCATTGTGTGAAGACTGTTTTTGGTGCCTTTTGTATTAAGCTTCTAATCTTTGTGCCGGTTCTTAAGTCTCCTATGAATTTGTCATCTATTAGCATTATAACTTACTATATGTACAAAACTTATGTACAATTACTTATGTACAAAACTACCTGAAATATGCTAGATATTGTTCAGGAATAAAATGAGCAAGTCTTTGCCTGAGCCTTTGCAGTCTTAAAAAGACTGGGGGAGGGGGGAGTAGGAATGGAAAGAAGCTAAGAAAAAATGCACTAGCAGGATAGGATTAAATAAAACACTCTGAGTTACCATGAAACCTATGCAGTGGTTCACATATGACCAGGAAGATAATCAAAGAATTCAAACTTAAGTTCAAGAAGTGAAGAGTGAGAATGTGATATTTAATAATGTAGCACAGTGACAGAGAACACAATTTGTATGCAGAAAGTCCCAGGTTCGATTCTTGGAGTCTCTGAAGTTGTTCATTGCTCTGAAACTCTGGAGATCTGCTGCCAGTCAGAGACATCATGTACCCCACATTCCTGAATCTGTCAATTCCAAACCAGAATAATTAGTCAGAATCCATTGTGTGGAAACTCAAATCATCATCATCATCCTCTTCCTTAATTTAATTTAATTGTCCAACTTGTATGCCGTCCTACTCGCAAAGCGACTCTGGGCGACTAACAAAGAAGCAAAATATCACAATTACATGGTATCAAAAAACATTTCTGAAACATTTTTTAAAAATCGCAATTACAATTACAAAATATCAAATTATCACAATAAAAAACACTTCAATAACAACTGGGATAATTAAACAATAATTAAACAATACAAAACCACCTCCAGACTTGATTACTGTAATGCGCTCTACATGGGGCTGCCCTTGGTGACCATTCGGAGGCTTCAGCTGGTTCAGAATGCAGCTGCACGAGTAGTGTTGGGATGTGGGCGTTATGCCCGTGCCTCACCGCTGCTGAGGGAGCTGCACTGGCTCCCAGTTTGCCTCCGGGTGCAATTCAAGATGCTGGTTATTACCTTATGGTAGTGGTCCAGGTTACTTGAGAGACCGCATCGTCCCAAGGACATCTACCCGGCCCACCAGAGCGGAACGGAGAGGCTCTCTGGTTGTGCCATCAGCCAGAGAGGCACATCTCTCTAGCACTAGAAGGAGGGCCTTCTCGGTGTCCGCTCTGGCCCTGTGGAACCTCCTACAGAGCTACGCCTGCAGATGGAGTTGCTGTCCTTCAGCAAAGGAGTGAAAACCTGGATGGCAGGTCTGGTCTGGGGAGTGGATGGTTCAATTTCCCCAGCCAGTTGGATGGTTTGACCCCCAGTATGTCCAAGTTATAATACCTAGCTTTTAATTAAGTTTTTAATCTTTTTAAAAGTTTTTAATTTTTTTAAAGTGTTTTTAAAATTGTTGGAAATCGCCCTGGGTCCCTTCGGGGAGGAGGGCGATAAACAAATATAAATAAATAAATAAATAAATAAATCCTGAGTGCCCATTTGCATCAATTAGAGGACAAAATCAATGTCAATCTGATTGCAACATATGTAAAACAGCCCTGCCCGCTGAACCATAAAAGATTACACACTACGTTTCCCTGCATTGAGTTTTTTGTTGTGTAGTTACCCGGTTTTACCTCAAATTATTCTGTGTCCAGTCTGATGTAAAATGTGAGGTAAAAGGCTAATGCAGTCTCCCCCTCAGAGAAGGGGACTTAATGCGGTGACTGACAGATCTCCATTTTGCACACTGAATGTCCTGGGTTAAATACAAGTCTTTTCCAAGTGAAGTGGTGGGACTCTCCTCCTCTGTAAATCCAGATTGATGCCACTTAGAGAAGACAGTACTGTCCTGATATAAGGCAACTTCCAGCCATGGCTGTGGTGGTTCAGTGGTTAAGAAGCTCGCTTTGTTAGCTGGAAGGCTGGCAAGTCAGCAGTTCAAGACCTGGGTACTGCATGATAGATTGAGCACCCATCTCTGTCCCAGCTTCTGCCAACCTAGCAGATCGAAAGCAAGAAATTGCAAGTAGATAAATAGGGACCACTTTGGTGGGAAAAGATATTGGGGATATGAAAGGAGCTTCATTAGGACTCCCCCTGAGCAGAGTTTCTCCAGCAAAAATGCTTTCAACCCAGAATAATTTTTGACATGAAATTATTATTACTACTACCAGAAAGCAAGATGAGCTCAAGTTGTATTTCCACATAAGCTTTTCACAAGTGCTTCCCTGGGGTTCTGCAGAAACTAAAAAATAAAATAAAATTGAATTCTGTAATTGTAGGAATCAATTGCTTATTAGCAGTCACTTGTTACCCTTTGAAAAATCTTGGTACGTACTCAAAAGACTATTCCATGTTTTTATGTGGGATAAGTGTGTATGGCTGGCTAGAAACTGGCAGTGGGAATTCAGTCAGCAGCTGCAAAGCAGTAGAATAAATGAACTGGCAGCAGGAGTCTTTTGAGATGGTCAACCTTTCCCCAAACTTGATTTGCATAACAAACATGTAATTTGCCATAATGGGAAGATGAGAGGAACTAGAATAAGGTTGCCCTAAAATCCAGCTGCCTCAGATATGAATGCAATTAGTGTGATGTTTGTTTTAGCCACCAGTAGGTAAAGTCCTGTACATTTACAACAATAAATGTTCATTCTGAAAAGTAGGAAGACGAACAAACTGAACCTTTGTTATTAGGCAATAAATGGCATGGACCAGAATATTATTTGCATTTTGAACTGTTTTGCTGTCTGGTTCTTTTTCGGTCTTTCTGTAGCTATGCTATGAATAGAACTTCAAATATGAATATTTTCTCTTCCAATTAGAAATGCTTTACATTTCAATAGGTTTTAAATCTTGCTGGTGCCTGCTATCCTGTTTTTGCAACGATCATAAATAATGACATCTGAGATAAGACTTCAGGTTTTCTAACTTCTTGAAAAGAGCTCTTTTATCAATGTGGCTGAATGTTTAATCTTCAGAATAGGTTCCAAAGGGTAGTTGTGGAAGCAATGTTAAGATGCCATGAACATTCTTGTGTGCTCGTGTTTTGAAGAGACAAAGTGTTTTCAAGAGACAAAATGACCTCTAGTGAGATAGTATCTAAATGGACATAAAGTTAGGTGAAAGAACTTTGCAAATCTCTTTGTATTCCATTTAATAGGTATTTAATTGGTTCTTCTCCATACACTTGCAGAAGTGGAAGGTCTGTATAATTTTTTTCACAACCAGTGCCTTCCTAATCTGAAGTATGGTTATCTTGGAATTTATTTCACAGTTGCTTTTTTAATGAGAAAAATGTTATTGCACTTTTGTACTTTTAAGTTAGGAACTGCAGTGGCTCAAGTGGTTAAGATGCTGAAATTGAGAACTGGAAGGTTGGCAGATCAGTAGTTCAAGACCCGAGTCCTGCGCTGTGTCCCAGCTCCTGCCAACCTAGCAGTTCAAAAGCAAGAAATTGCAAGTAGTTAAATAGGTACCACTTCAGTGGGAAGGTAGCAGTGTTCCATGCACTCTGGTGTCGAGGCATGCCTGCCACATGTCCACGGAAATGTCTGCAGACGCAGACAGTGCTGACTCTTTGACTGTAAACAGAGATGAGCACTGAACCTTAGAGTCAGAAGACTTTTACCCTTACCTTACTTCTAAGTGATGCTGAGGTAAATTTAAGCTAATAGCATCTGAATCCTGGCTTATATCAATTCAATGGCACAAACCTTTTCAGTATGGTGAAATGCTTTTTGGGAACACCACAACGTTTAATATCAGGGTAAGGATTGGCTCTCATGAAAAAAACATAACTTCATAAGGAGATTGTATGGACCAATTTGGATAACCAATATGGCTTAGTGGCCTGGGTTTGAATCTTTGCTTACCTATGGAAACTCCCTGTGGGTTTGAGTGTGGAATCAGTAAAGACACTTCTTATCTTGAAAGTTCTATCATGATAACTATAAATCAGTTCCAATTTGACAACACATAACAACAGACCAGTCCGCAAGTGAAATTTTAATAAAAGAGCAAAAAATGGCGAAGGTGTGCATCTTGCAACCTTTCAGATACAGAGAGAAGTCAAGAAAGAAAAATCACATTTCCCCCTGATACTGGGATTTTTCTGTACAGTTGTTTTGTTTTGCTTGAGAAGTCTCAAAGAAAATCCTGCAAGATTTGTCAGAAGCTGTGTAGGATTCTTGTAATTCCTGGGCAAACTGGCATCTTTCCTGTTCAGGATTTACAGTAAAACCCCAACTTACATATGCTTCAAGTTACATAAAATCAACTTACATAATGATTTTCTGCTAAAGCCATGTCCTGATTTACACGATTTCTTATGGGTTTGCTTCGAGTTACATAAAGATTCTTTTTCCTATGGGTTTGCTTTGAGTTACATAAAAACAAAAATTTCCTATGGGTTTTCTTCAAGTTACATAAAAATTGATCTAAGCAAAAGCCGATGGAATGGACTTTTTTTCGTAATTAGGGGTTTTACTGTACTTGAAAAAGCAGGAAAAGAACAACAGCAAACTGTTTTTTTTCCAACTGGATGGTTACAAACATTTTCCATAGTTATATCACATTGGTTCTGTATAGGACTGCTTCCTATATTCTAGCTGCACTCCTTATTTGGCACTCTTTGGTCAATAATGTCAGACTTCTGTGGCTTGAAGGGTCATCTTAATACCCATGAGCTGTTACCTATAAGACATTCTTTTTTAAAAAAAAAATCAGGTGGCATTTGCCTTATTTAAAGAGTCATCTGTGTTTGCCCTGCTACCCTCATGTTGCCTGCTCACTTCATGGGGTGTAAATGTTTGGCCTTCCAGAGGTTTTGAATCAGTGCCCACCATTTCCACCCAGTATAGCCATTGGTGGGAATTATAGGGCTTGTGGTGGAAAAGCATGTATGCAGAAAGCACATCTGGAAGGCTAACAGCTCCCAAGTCATATGCCACTTAATTTTGTTTGTTTTTGTTTATTGTAAACCTGAAGATGCCAGAAATTAAACTTGAAACTGTCTGCATGCAAATGGATACAGTGGTACCTCGCTTAAAGAGCATAATCTGTTCCACAGGATTGCTCTTTAAGCGAGTTTGCTCTTCAAGCGAAACACCATTGTAAGTGACCAATTGTGACTTCTGACGGGGGGATTGTGAACTCCGATTTAGTTGTTAAGTGAGTTTTTGGTTGTTTTTGGTCATTAAGTGAGGTGACCATTCAGAGAAAATTCTGCTCTTTAAGTGAGTTAGTCTCTATGCGAGGCACTCTTTATGCGAGGTTTTACTGTACTTCTTTATTAATGACCTATGATTCTTCCCTGAAAACATCAGCCTACATGACTGCGGTAGTACCAGGGAGATAAATATATGTGGTTAATCCAAAAGTTTGCCTTATTTTTTTCCCATGTGGACTTTGTCAGCAATCCCGCTATGGCTTGGCTTCAGGGGATCAATATGCATACTGTGTGGCTTGAGGGAAACATATCCATGACCACACAAAAGAGAAGGCAAGTGAGCACATGAATGGAAATGAACAGATCATGTGCACAGGCTCATTATTCGGAAACATTGAGTTTGGTTGAGGTTGGACTATCATCAGGTTATTTGTTTGCTTTTTAGTGGGATGAGCTGCCATATCGGGAGGTGATTCGACAATAGATGCCTGTAGAATGATTATTCTCCTTTTGTTAGAGCACAACAATCTGCTCCTTATGTGATGAAAATAAAGGTATAAATGACATAGGTTTATGTTTCTCGTTTTCTTTTTTAGGCAGAATATGAAGTTACCCCTGATGAGAAACTGGGAGAAAAAGGCAAAGAAATTGTGAAGAAATACCTCATCCCAGAGGTAAGGAACACCTAAAAAGTGGATACTAAAGCAACAAAGCTAGCTAGATAACTCAGTGAATTAGTTCTTTGGCTGTGTGGCCAGAGATTGGGAGTTCAGTTCCTCACTGTTCATCCCAGAAGAGCCAGCCTGTATGGCTATGGACAAACTGCAAAGTTCAAGCATTCCCCCGGCCCCGATCCCCTCTGAAGAAGGGAATGATAAACCACTTTTGAATACTTTGTCTGGAAGACCCTGAAAATAGGTCAGAAATGACTTGACAGCACCCAATAAATGCATAAAGCAATGCAGCAGGAGAGCTGCATGCAAAGTATGGTAAGGAAAGATGTAGATAACCTGATCAGGAGCTGATCCATTAAGATAACATTGCTTGCTTTATTGATTTTTAAATAATGACTCTTCATTAATTAAATTTTAACGTGGTGCACTCTATTGAACAATTCTAGTGCCAATTCAAAATTAAATAGTAAAAACCAATTTTAAAATGGAGTTTCATGGTTGAACATCCCCAGCCTGAGCATTTTACCAAGTTCATGCTTAACTTCAGTGTGCTCATAAAAAAGACAAATAGCAAGATAAAACCCCAATTTTATATATGTGTACGTGATAATCTCTTGACATCCGAAGGGGTAAAAGAGGAAGCAAAAAAGATGAGCTTGTATTTAGATTGTAGGTACTGTACTTGTATTAGGAAAAGAGTATCCACCAGATGGCATCCCTAGCAGGACACAGAACATCATCAACGTAGTTAAGATCCAGCTGGAAAGAGTAAACATTATCTTGGCTTCTCCTTCATTCAGTCTTCATCGCACTACAGATGTTTTCCGCCACCAAGCAAGAAATGCTGAAATTTGAATACACAAATTTTCATAGATTTTCGGAGGAAATAATGGAGTCTCGCAATAATTGCTTAAGTTTCTTTTCAAACAAAATCATGTTCAATCATGAGGAAAATGTGTTACTTTTTTAAAAAAAGTCCCATTTAAGGTTTAAGTGATAAAATATGGTTTGGCAAGAGAAGAGGCACGTTTTTTACTTTGTTTGGTACCATAAATTTTCCACTGGTTTACGTTTTCTCTCAGTAAACCTATATTCACTTATAATCTGGTTAATGTCAAATACAGTGATACCTTGCTTTACAAATTAATGTGTTCTCTGGAACGTTTCATATTGCAAAAAATTCATAAACCAAAACGTTTCCCATAGGAATGCTGGGGAGGAGGATTCATATACCAAGGCATTATTTTCAATGGATTTTCATTTGTAAACTGAAAATTACATTAGCCGAGGTGTTCATAAACCAAGTTACCACTGTACATGAGTATATGATGCTTCTGCTTAGTCTTGCTGCTGGTTTCTCATTCATTATGAGTTCTAAAGCTGAGCCCCTAATAGATTTTATTTTACTATGATAGCATTCTACTTCATAGTGGAAGCTATAAAGTAATGAGGAACACTGACTGAATAGTTACAAAAGCTTTCATGTTGAGAACAAGTCCTAGTGCAGGGTAATATTTTTACAGTAATAAACACAAGTTGACATCACTGAATAGAATGGACCAACATTCTAGTTACAATCACATTGTATCATTATACCTGTGGAAGACAATGGCATAGCTGCTTCACAGAGGCCGTTAACACATTCCCCTCTTGGATTTTTGGGCATGTACCAGTCCAATGAGGGACTGCGGTGGCTTAGTGGTTAAGATGTGAACTTCACAACTGGAAGGTTGGCAGTTCAAGACACCGGTACTTCACAATGGAGCGAGCTTCCGTCTTTGTCCCAACCTAGCAGTTTGAAACCAAGAAAGTAAACTGTTCTGCATTAAAACCAATGAGGGACTGAATCTAGTTGTCAGTCAAAGCTAGAGTAAATCTGTTCAGTACATGGACCTTGTTAAAGCAAAATGTACATTATGGCCCATTGCTTCAATGGGTCCACTCAAGTTGGACTAAACATTGGATTCAGTCCTAGGTTTTATATCAATACAGAATTTATTACCAAAGTTCCTACACAGTTATTCCTCTTTCTTCTCTTCATTTTCACCTGAGTTGCAAATTAGTTGGAATTAGATTGAGCACATGCCTCTAGTCTATTAGTCCCATTTTTAACCTAATCATTAGTTCATAATCTGCTCTCTCACAGCATAAATTCTTTGAGCCATTTTGTTGGGAAGATGCTATACAAAAATAAAAATTGGTTGGAAATTGTGTGTAAGACAGCCTGTGTGTACCATTACAGCATATACGCAGATGCAGCTGGGTACTAAACAGGGCTAATGTGCCCTTTTATGGCCATTAATGTGCCTTACAAATTTCAAAGAATAACAAATGCAGAAGCTTTATGATTGAGTTCCTGTTTGTTAGCTTCTCTTCAGGAAATGCATAGAATAATAGAAATGTTAGCAGGAGGTGAACAGGATATGGGGAAGCCCAAGAAAGCAATTTTGTTCAGTAAAATTGTTCCCTTTGTTTGCAAAACAATGATAGAGTGAGGAAGGAAGGGCCTACTTATGAGAAAGGGAAACTGCTTGATACTTCCAGCTGATACAGCAGCTGAAGAATATGAGAATGTTTTGTTTCATTGTAAGATTATAGGGCGCTGGGAGAAAAATACACCCCTTTGGATCAGAGTCATACTTTCCAGGTGTTTTTATTCCATGGTAAATCCATAGCTAATGGAAAGAGCTCGGAAAGTTACTCTCTAAAAGGAAATCGAATAAAGAATATAGAAGCCCTGCCCTCAAAGTCATTAGTTACCATTCTAATTACAACTTTTAAAAGCATTTGAAAAGTAAGTAAAAGCCTCTAAAAATAACTAAAATTGTTTTTGCTAATGATGGTAATTTTCATGAAAGTACAAACAGACTCGGGACTGCGGTGGCTTAGTGGTTAAGATGCTGAACTTGATGACTGGAAGGTTGGCAGGCCGAGACCCGAGTGCTGCATGATCGAGTGAGCTCCCATCTCTGTCCAAGCTCCTGGCAACCTAGCAGTTCAAAAGCAAGAAATTGCAAGTAGATAAATAGGTACCACTTCAGTGGGAAGGTAAATAGCATTCCGCGCACTCTGGTGTCTAGTCATGCCTGCCACATGTCCATGGAAACATCTGCAGATACAGACAGCACTGGCTCTTTGGCTATAAACAGAAATGACCACTGAACCCTAGAGTTGGATATGACTCACTTTCGAGTAAGGGCAACCTTGTAGTACGGAGTACATCTTCTCATCTAAGGGAGCTTCTGAATTTTTCCAAATAAATGCTTGGTTTCTTAAGAAATGCATAGATGTGATTCTTCTACTTTACAGAAACTGTAAAGTAAACTGTAAAGCTGAATGGTTGAGTATATTGGAGCTTCCCATGACTTTATCTTTGCTTTCCCAAACGTGATCCAAGGACAGACTTGAATCCACATTAGGCCTGTTGAAAGCACTAGGACTTAAATTAATCATGAGAGGTACATCCTCTTCATTTTATTTAATTTATTATTTTATTAATAATTTAAAATATTTTACCCTGCCTTTTTTATAATAATGGGACATCGTTTTTTAAAAAAAAAGACAACATAAAAGCTAAAAACAATTTTACAATATTAAGAGAAAATTAAAATATCATAAAATAGTGCATAAAAACAATACTAAAATCACATTTAAAAGCAACAAAGCACAGGGAATCCTCTTTTAAGAACCTTTCTTGGACAGTCAGTAACTGAGGGAAAACCTACCTGAAGAGAAAGGTATTTGCCTGTCTGTGGAAGGAGAACGGCAATTTTTATTAATGCAAAAGTAACATCTCTCTTTTGTTTCACCTGCATGATTCATGAAAATACCGTATACAGTCAAACCTCGCATAAAGAGCAACTCGCTTAAAGAGCAACTCACTTAAAGAGCAGAATTTTATCTGAATGTTTGCTTCGCTTAACAAATAAAACCAACCAAAAACTCACGTAACAAATACATCGAGGTTTGCAATCCCCCCCACAACTGGTCATTTACAATGGTGTTTCGCTTAAAGAGAAAACTCACTTAAAGAGCAATCCTGTGGAACACATTTTGGTCTTTAAGTGAGGTACGACTGTACTTATTCATTATGTGTATGAAGCTCCTATGTGGGGAAAATACTGTACCTCTAATAACTGGACTATTGAACTTTGCGTGAACTCTCCTTTCATTACTGGTCTTACCTAGCACTTAGTTCTCAGTTCCAGCTCCACAGCTCCCTTGTAGGTAGTTATTTACAGTGGTAATTAAGTTTTTAAAAAGAAATTTGTTACTTACACTACAGATCAAAACAGCAGGCATATTAGTGGTTTTTCTTTTAAACGCTGGAACTGGATAAGCTATTTGCATAACCTACAATGTAGCCTAGTAACATAGTTGTGATATCACCTAAGCATTATACTTGTAATATAAACGTAGTTTTTGCAAATTCTGTGTCTCTGCATAGGCAGAGATCTTGCTATAGATGAAGTAAACTGTGCAATGAAATCTTGCTCATTTGTGCACAATAACTGGGGTCTTCTGCTCTGTAATATCCTTGATCCCCTCTTCTTCTTCTTGTGCTGTATCCAATTCCAAATATAGGTGATCCTCATGGCGATCAGCCATGAAGACTGTCCTGTGAATATAATGGCATGGCCTTTCATCCGCCTTCCACATTGCAGCATGACACCTGTACCACTGATCCAGCTCCGTGAGTCACTTCCTGGTCCTGAGCCCATTTGGCACACAAAGTCCTCCTCAGCCCCAGGCCAGGATTGATGAAGCTGCTGCCCTCCATCAAGTGGGATTTAAGCCACTTGGGAACCATCACCCTTCCCTGTGGACTTCACCAGAGCCATTAGTCCTCAGAGTCGTCAGGTTAGTTAACTGCCACCTGACGCTCAGCATTGAGTCACTGGCAGTATGGTCTACTCTGTTACCAATAGCAGGATAACCTGGCCAGACTTGATCCCCTCTATTTTTCTGTTTTTGTCAGTGGCTGCATTAACAATACAGTGAACCTAATTCCCTGCATCATCTTTTGTAACCATAATTTTTTATTAGTAAGCAATTTACCTATCAGTGGGGCTATGTTATAATATATGATGTTACCATATCTAAAAAATTGAAAGAACTGACTCGAACAGGTCTCATTTTGATTCGCATCTGTGGCTTTCTCACGGCCTTCTCTGGCCCTTTGCTTTAACCCATTACCCAGTGTTTATAAGTCAAAGGCTCAATTAATGAAACATGTTTTAGTATATTTATTCTAATATATGATTGGCAACAGGATGGTGGTCTATTCTGTTTTATTTGTCACTGTCTCAAGAAAGTAAATATCAGTAAAGAAAGTAAATATCCAAGTATGGTGTGTGTAACAAGTGTGTGTGAATTCAATATTGGTACAAGGTGCTGTGATAGTGTCTCACATTTATTAAATTACAACTGCTTACAAACCATGATTTTGTCAAGGTTCCAGAGAATAATCTGGAAGACACATGGTGTCATGCTGCACTTGAACCAAGATATCCTGATGAACAGCATTTGTATGTTTTTATCCTTATAAGAAAAACTAGGATATAGGATAAATAAATGACACTTTTAAATACGCAACACCTGTAATCTTGCCACACAAATCTTGGATGAGTGTCGATCAGAATTACTTCATTAGTGAATCATAACATTCACAATGAAGTAATGTTCGAAGTGGTAGCTGTGTTAGTCTGTGCAAGTATATCTAAGAATAAATAGAACAGCAAAAAAGACAAAAAATGTTGTGGCACCTTAAAGGCTAACTTCTGTATTTAACTGTGAGCTTTCATGGACCAAGTCTAGTTTATCAGACATAAGAGTGAGGACTTGTGGCATCAATTTATATACACATCTGGTATTTTGTTGTTGTTGTTGTTCAGTCGCACAGTCGATTCCGACCCTCTGCGACCTCATAGACCACTGTCCGCCAGGCACTTCTGTCCTCCACCATCCTCCTCAACTCACTCAGCTCTGTGCCCATTGCATCCACAATACCATCTAGCCATCTCATTTTTGGCCGCCCCCTTCTTCTTTTGCCCTCCACCCTTCCCAGCATCAAGGCTTTCTCCAGTGAATCCTCTTTCTCATTTGATGTCCAAAGTACTTTAGCTTCATCTTTACAATTTGACCTTCTAAGGAGCGGTCAGGGTTGATTTCTTCAAAGATTGACCTATTTGTTCTCCTCACTGTCCAGGGGACATCTAGTATACAGATACCGTAACATTCAAGCTCATAACATTTGGAAGCTGGGCCATCTATTTTTTTTTTCATTTGAGATTGTGGGGCTGGGGTTGCTGCTATGACTAACATCTCCACAGAATGGAACTCATTCTTTTTTCACAACTCTCAAATGTATCTGTAACTTCCTTTCTCCATTATGCACACACCCTTGGCACCCTTAGTATTCCACAGAACTGCATTTCCAACAGCACAGTCTTTGGTGTATCCTTCTTAATACCACTCAGGGATTTTCTATATAAGCCTGCTCAGGTTCTCTATAGACCTGAGATGGTTAGTTAAAGAAGTAACTCCTGTAGCTTCTTTCCAAGATGTAATGGTTGATTGGCTGACAAGAGTAGTAACGATTTGACTAAGATAATGACAGGTCCCAAGCTCTTTATTTTCTGTCCTGAGGTTCTGTCCACACCCATAATGTTGGGTGGAGAGATTTGGCATTAGAAGGGGTTTTATAAATAGCACACGCGCCTGCTTTTCTAATAATGAGCCAATCATGAAAAACAGGCTGCCTGTTTGCTGCCTTTAATATGTTGCAATAATTTGTACAGTAAAACCCCTACTTACGTTAAAAGTCTGTTCCATAAGATTTTATGTAAATTGTGTTTTTACATAACTCGAAGCAAACCCATAGGAAAAATGAATTTTTTACTTAAACTTGAAGCAAACCCATAGGAAAATGATATTTATGTAAATCGAAGCAACCCCATAAGAAAAATGAATTTTTTTACATAACTCGAACCAAACCCATAGGAAAAATGAATTTTTTATATAACTTGAAGCAAACCCATAGGAAATTGTGTTATGTAAATCGGGACATTTATGTAAATCGGGACATGGTTTTAGTGCAAAAATCATTATGTAAGTTGGAATTTTATGTAACTCGAGGCATATGTAATCGGGGTTTTAATGTATCTCCCTTTTTGTGAAACTACTTGAAAAGCTACAAATGAAACTGAACACTGGATTATTAAAATAGCATTGTTTACTAGAAGCATATTCAGACTTTTAGGGGGATAAAATGAAATAGGTGTTACAAAGGATACCTATGGAAATTCTGTTTGGTTTTTTGTCACATTCTACCAACCTCAGCAGCAGCAGATTTCAACGTTGTGAAAGAACCAAGTATATGGAGCATTATGTCATTTGGTTCTACTCTTTCCTGGTAGCAATAATTCAGAAGCTGGTGCTGGCTTGTGGCCGCTTGAGTCCCTCAGGAGTCCAACTTGCCCTCCCCTCCATTGTTTAGCATCAGCAAACTAAAGATGTCCAGTGTATAGATGATGCCAAGCAGCATTTCACACGTACATCTGGTTTTAGGGAGGTGGTAGAAAACCCCAAAGGCTGTTTCTAAGCTGAGAAGGTCTTGATGGGCTTTGAGGTGCAGAATGTCTTGCTGATATTATGTCTGGTTCCATTCAAACAGCTACTTGAAATTCCAGCCAGAATAGAAGGAGCACTCGGAGCAGTCTGAAGTGGGCCAGTGATTGACGGAGAATAGGTTAAACACACCCAAAGTATTGCTGCTCCTGCTGCTTCACTCTCGATTACATTTAACTGATGTGGCTTTTCTGGTTCCCAACAGGGTTTTAGGACTTGCCGTTACACAGTCTTGTAGCATGTAGTTTTGCCAAAAGTCTATAGATTTGCTTGCCCAGATGGATTCCAGGGATGGAGAGTGTCTGGATTTATGTGGCTTCCATGCTTGCATTTCCTGGGGAAAGTTGTTCCTTCTGCGGGTTTAAAGAGCATTAAGTTTCCTTGTACCATGGAATGCTTGTTTTGAACATCTCATACAGGTTTAAATTAAACAGAATGTAACTGCAACGTTAGGAAGATTGCATTCAGAAAAGCACTTGACCTGCTAGCCAAACCTCTCCCTGTAAATTAAACTAATATCATTTAAGCAGACCACAGCTGGAGTCTGTTCAAAACCCAGAGCATCACAGTTTAAATATTCTCACACAGCTGTTGTTTACCCCAGCAGTCAAAGTTGAGGGAAAACAGATTGTGCCACTGAAATTCTGCATCATGTCCCATAGCAAATAACGTCCTCCTTCATTTCCCAGCAGGCAATACCATGAGCCCTGTTACTTGAACGAATCAAATGATGACAGAGTTCAGGCAAAGGGGAAGAGCAGCCTTTAAAATTCCAGTCATTTTCAAGCCTTAGGAAAAGTGGGCTCTTGGTTTGTTTTAATTGTACTGTAAATGTTTTTTCAAAAGCCGTTATTACAGCTGCCACAATGTTCAATAAGCACAAAGTGGTGTAGTAGTAGTAGTAGTAGTAGTAGTAGTAGAAGAAGAGGAAGAAGAGGAAGAGGAGGAGGAGGAGGAGGAGGTTAGGAAACAAGTTAAGAACTTGTGGGATTTTCAGATCCAAACTGACAGACACACCTTGAGTATTTATTTATTAATCACACTTGTTTATCGCCCCCTTCACTGAAGTGACTCGGGGTGATTTACAACAAGTCATCAATAACAATCAAAATCAAATCAAAATTAAAATTAACTGATTAAAAGGTTAAAAGGGTAAAAGGTTAAAACTAGAAGTTACAGCTACAAGGCAAGGGGGTCAAATTATCCAACTGGCTGGGGTTATTGTCCCATTCATCCCCCAGAACTGACCTGGCAGCCAGGTTTTCACTCCTTTTTTAAAGGATAGCAACTCTGTCTGCATGCGTAGCTCTATTGGCAGGAGGTTCCATAGGGCCTCCTAGTGCCAGAGAGGCGCGCCTCTCTGGTCTGCTCTTGTGGGCCAGACAGATGTCCTCAGGGTGATGTGGTCTCTTAAGTATCCCACTACCATGTAGGGCTTTAAAGGTGATAACCAGCACCTTGAATTGCACCTGGAGGCACACTAGGAGTCAATGCAGCTCTTTCAGCAGTGGTGAGGCACGGGCATAACACCCACATCCCATCACTACCCGAGCAGCCGCATTCTGGACCAGCTGTATCCTCCAAATGGTCACCAAGGGCAGCCCCATGTAGAGCACATTACAATAATCAAGTCTGGAGGTGACCAAGGCATGTGTGACCGTGAGCAAGGAGACCCGATCTAGGAGTATAATACTGTACACCAGATATAACAGTAGTAGAAAAAGGAAATGTCTTAATAACTGACATTGCAATTCCAAGGGATGCAAAAGCTAAAGATGAAGAACTGGAAAAACTAAGGAAACTCATTATACACCTGACAATAGAAATAACTTGATTGTGGAGGAAATGTTTTTATAAAATTGTTTGTGCTGACTCTGTTTTGTATGTTGTCGTCGTCGTCCTCATCATCATCACCACCATCATCATAGAACTGCAATACCATGGGATAGACTTGATGACATATAACAACAATAACATCAAATCAAGCTTGAATGCTCTCTATGCTAAAATGATTAAATTTAGGGTATTGTACTTTGGGCATATTGCAAGAAGACAATATTCACTGGAAAGGACAGTAGGATTATAGAATTCACTTTTTAAGTCCCCATCATTGGGTACTTTACTGATAAAAGTGATAGATCTGCCTTTTTTTTTGCTTTTTTTTTCTTTTAGAAAATGGCCATTGGCCATTATTTTTTATTCTAAAATGTATCTCTTAGATATATTCTGATACTTGCAGTGTATATCAGTGATATTGGCTATTGCCATGATGCTGGCCAATATACAGAACAGATATGGCACCGAGGAAGAAGAGAAAAGTTCATTTTCAGTACCACAATCCACTGATGGTCTGGTTTTGGCAGAGAGAATACAGCTTTTCCATCTTCTGCTTCCAATTATGTACTCTACTGTATTTAATTTTTATATTGACCATTTGGAGATGTCCACATCTACAGCTGTCTTTTCAGTAGTTTAAAGCATGTATTTGCAATTAACAGATTTTGGGCTTCACAGAACTCTGAGTCGTTTTCATGCTTCATTTCAGGGGGAGGGGGGAGGCTGAATTTCCCAACAACAATTGGTTTTGCTTTGTTCCCTACTTTTGTGTTCCAGTCACCTTTGATTTGGTAGGATCCAATTATTTCTCTTTCCAGTGGTCCATGATATTTATAAAATTGTTATTCAAAGCCATATTTTGAATCAATTCATTTTTTCTCTAATCTTTCTTCCTAATCTAGTTTTCATATCCATACATAGTAATTGGGAATAGCATTGGCTTTTACTTTGGTTTTCAGCAACACATCCTTATTCTTAAAGACTTTTCTGGTTCCTTCAAAGCTGCCCTTCAGCCTCAGTCTTCTTTTTTTTTCATGTTTGTATTATCTGCAGCAGTGGGCTCTAAAATTTTTTTACTACCACACAGTGGGTGTGGTATTGTGGGTGTGGCCAGTGGAGAAGTCCTGCATTGGACATGAATTAGGACTACTTTATTTCAAAGCTTGAATCGGTGGGGCCAGCCAGCATTTCTGCTACTGGTTCTGGCGAACGGGTGCAAACCTGCTGATGCCCACCACTGATTCTCTGTTTTAGTTAGTTGATGAAGTAAGGTAGAAAAAAAATAACAATTTGGATTTCTTCTTTTTCTGCCACTGAATTTATATCATTCTGTACTTTTATACTTATTGTTTTGAACTTATTTATTTATTTATTTATTTATTTAGATTTATTATCCCGCCCCAATCAGGCGAATCTGACTCTAGGTGGCTTACAAAAAAGAAATATATATATACATGAGTATAAAACAAACTAAACAATCCCACTATACCCCTACAAATTCAGAAATTAAAACCTTAAGGTTCAAAATTAATTTAAAAAATGAAACTATAAATTTACAATCTTCATCTTTTGCTCTTTCTTCTTTAACAGGAATCTGTAATTAGGTCAGATTATTATTATTTTGATTTGTGGTGTACTACAATAGTGTAGTAATGAGGTTAATTTATGGATATTTCTTAGAAGGCAAAAATTCTGTTACACAATTAACGTTGAATTTTTTGGAATTGGCATGACCTGGATCAACATCTTGAATGAATAGGAAAAATTGTGTGTTGTTCTCTCTAGCTTCCCAAACAGTATCATTTGTATGTCCTATATTTTAAAATTTCCCATGCAATACAGATAACATTTCAGAGCCTATTAGACACTGACTAGGAGGTGGAAGGTCAGCAGTTCAAAACCTGAGTACTGCATGACAGAATGAACGCCTATCTCTGTCCCAGCTCCTAGAAACCTAGCAGTTCAAAAGCAAGAAATTGCAAGTAAATAAATAGGTACCACTTTGGTGAGAAGGTAAACAGCATACCGTGCACTTTGATGTCTAGTCATGCCTGCCACATGTCCACAGAAATGTCTACAAATGCAGACAGCACTGGCTCTTCGGTTATGAAACAGAGATGAGCACTGAACCCTAGAGCTGGATACGACTGGCTTTCGAGCAGGGCGACCTTTACTTTACTATGCAGAGCAACTGGATTTCAGCCATTGTGTAATGCTTTTCAGAAAGGAATAAAATGCTTAAAGCCTTCTCCAGTGAAGGGGGGGGGGACTGAAAAAGAATTTCAAAACCCAGAATAACCTGCACAAAAATAAATAACCTCACCAAAGAGACACCCGGTAGAATTGAGCTATTTCCCCTGGGTAGCCTGAAACATAACATTTGGTTCTAATGAAAACTGGAGTGGATGGATCTTGTGTATATTGAGCTAATGTTGTATGGAATGTTAGTAATTGGTTTGCAATGGCATTAAGATAAACTCAAAACTGGAGGCAGAGATGAAATCAATTAAACGGCTAGCACATAACATAAACAGAATAAAGCAGAGCTTAGCCTGATCCAAAACCTGTTGGAATTTTCCTCTTCATTTAACTAGGCTTTAGTTCAGCTCTCTCCAAGGTGTTACCCTGGGGTAGGAAAAGGATCTTTCTCTGCCAGGCAAATTTCCCTTTAGTGCCAGGTGAATAATGTGTTATATTCCAAGGAACAGTTATAATTATAATGGAATAAAGAAACAGACCCTTGGTTTGATACAAATGCCTTATGAAAGGTCAAATACATTTAAAACCAGTTGTCGGGGTGTGGAACACAATGTATGCCGTACTTTGAATTAACCATATTGCAACCATTAGAAATCAGACCAAATGTGTTTGTTCTCTTTTTTCCTTGGAGGGAAAGAGTTTGGAACAAATCTAATAATGAAATAGATGGTTCAAATTGACTGTTTTTGCCTCATGTAGCTGTCTGGTTATGCAATAAATCTTCACAGATACTTCTGCTGCTTTGTAGTACCAGTTCAACATTGCTACTGCTTCTGGACAGATATGTCATCAGCCATGAAGACTGCCCTGCAAATATAATGCTGTGGTCTTTCATCTGCCTTCCACTTCGCAGCATGACACCTGTACCACTGATCCAGTTCTGCAAGCCACTTTCTGGTCCTGAGCCCTTTTGGGATGCAAAGTCCTCCTCAGCCCCAGGCCAGTATTGATGAAGCTGCTGGCCTCCATCAAGATGGATTCAAGTGGGATTTAATCCACTTGGGGACAATCACCCTTCTCTGTGGACTTTGGCACCCAAGGCCATTAGTCTTCAGGGTTGTCAGGTTAATTAACCACCACCTGACACTTGGTGGTGAGTCACTGGCAGTATGGTCTGCTCTAGTACCTTAGCAGGGTAACCTGGCCAGACTGGTAGTTTAGTGCTAGATCACCTTATGACTACATCAGTATACTAGTTTATGTACATAGACAAACAAAAGATAAAAATGATATGAAATGGAAACAACTCCAGTGAACTTCAGCAACTACAATATTTTGGTACGTGTGTGTTTTTATACATAAAGAAGAACTTTGGAAAACTATTTCTTTACCCAGGGGTTCCCAAGCTGCAGCCCATGGGCCAGCTCCGGCCCATGGCATCAATTAATCTGGCTGGTGGTGAGGATCCCACCATTACCAATGGAAGCACCAGAAACACATCAGCAGCAGGGAAAATGTGCCGCTCCCACTCCCACCTCAGTGGGAAGCAGCAAAAACAGCAGAAAATATGCTGTGATTGCACCTGCCGCTGGAAGCAGTGGAAGCAGCTGGAGGAACCATGAATCTGGCCTGCATACTTGTCTGAAGGGGCATGGTCTGGCCCACAGCGCAAAAAGGTTGGCCACCCCTCCCATGCAATATTTTAAGCAGCCCACTAGCTTGACAATAAATGATAAAAGGAGATCCAAGGATCAGCAGAGGGTGAAATCAAAGAAAGAGGGGCTGTGGGTTGTGGTGAAGATCAAACCACATTATATTGTGGACACTGGCATCAAAACAATCCGCAGTCTATTTCCCAAGCTTTGGCTTTTTGGACTTCAATTCACAGAAGCCTAAGTCAATTCCTCAAAGTGCTGATCAGCCAAATGTACTGACTTAGGCTTCTGGGAACTGACGTCCACCAATGTTCCACACAACATAGTTTGGAAAACCCTGGTCTACATGCACCAGAAATACATATATACTCCAACTTTATGCAGTTGCATTTCTTCACTTATTCCTTAACCCTGTTGTTAGTCAAATAAGATACTGACTGAGCCAAAGAAACCCAAATAAGTTCTTAGGCTGAGCAGAGATTTTAAGTTAGCTCTCCCTGTTTTGAATGCCATACTCTAATGCTTGCATTCCATTTGGTCTCTCAAATCTCTGCTAACCCTGTGAACAGTGCCAAGGATGAAACAATCTAGCAGTGGGTGAGATTGGCTGCACTTAATGCACCTGATTTGCATAATATTCAAATGAGGCTGTCCAGATTGGAGCACTGCTATAGGGCAACCCTTCCCTAAAGAAAATCCTTCAACGACTATATCTTGTCCATCTTCTGTAAGAGTTTGGCTAATGTTGCTACTGGCTTTGAATGACAATGTCTCTGATTATTTATCAGTTCTTTCTCCTTGACAACGAAGGAGTTGTAGATACACAGAGCTAAAGCAGCTGCAGGAGAATTTGTGTTTAGATGGCAAACCATTTTGACATCCTTGTTTTAGATTTTGAAGGAATTCTTACAGGCAATATATTCCTTTGTGTCCCTGTAATACAAAGAGTAGGTTTTCTCCTCAAAATATTGTACTTGAAAGTTGTTTGTTTGTGGAAGTTAGTTTCCCAAATCTAAGAGTATACGCATTGCATCTTGTTGGAGTCAGATAGAGGAACAGATTGGAAAGAGTTACTTCTTGAACTCTCATCTAGCAACCGAACCTTTTAAAATGAGTGTTTTGGGCAGCTTTCCAAAAATGAAGTATAACATAAGCTGAGTATTATTTGTTTAATATGACTGGCATTTAAATTACCCCACACCAGTAAATGTCACAGCTGCTACTACTGCTGTACTTGTTTCACTCTTGATGTGATTTGAGGTGCTATGAGTTCTGCCTGAGTTTGTGGATGGTTGAAAATATGGCTGAGTACCATTTCAGATTTCTGCCATCTTCCTCTGTGGATGCTTTGATACCTTCTCCTTTGTTGCAAAGTAGGGGAGGAATAACTATGGTGAAAGTAGTGTTTTTAGACAGACTTTGGCTGAAGGAAAGTTTTTGTACAATATTTATTTAGTACTGTACTTGCTTTGTTGATAATCCTTATGAATGCCACAGAACTCAAGGCAGAAAGTATAGGGTTGATGTTGTCTTTCTTCCAAGCATTGATCAGAGCCAGATATCCTAAGCTTTGGGTGGTTGCTGCTTTGCATGACTTCTACTCAGTGTTTATATTGTCATAGAACTAGTGATACTAAGAGTTATAGGAGTAGATGATTTATTTATTTATTTACATTTTTATACTGCCCTCCTCACCGGGGCGACCCAGGGCGGTTTACAACATCATAAAAGCATAACAATACAACCCGAACTCATTATCAAAAACATCAAAGTTAGAATTATAAAAATTTTAAAAAGTTTTTAAAATTTATAAAAATCAACAGATTTCAATAATAATTAAAAAAGTTAAAAACAACTTAAAGATAAAAGATTAAAAGACCAGGGGAGAGAGGGAGCTCAAACTAACCAGCGAGCTGGGGTCATGGTACCACCAGGACCCCATACCTGTCCCGCCAGCCATGTTTTTAAGTTCTTCCTAAAAGACAGCAAGTCCATCTGTAGATGTAGCTCAGTTGGTAGGAGGTTCCATAGGGCCGGAGCGGACACAGAGAAGACCCTCCTTCTAGTCCCAGAGAGATGTGCCTCTCTGGCCGATGGAACAACTAGAGAGCCTCTCCGGTCCACTCTGGTGGGACAGACAGATGTTCTTGGGGTGATGCGGTCCCTTAAGTATCCTGGCCCACTACCATGATGATGATGATTATCACCATGAACCACAAATTGCTTTATTCAGGGCATGATGGGATGACCTCAGAGTCTAAAGTCAGTGACATTTCTTTAACAGGTATTATTGGTTTCCCATTATTTAAAAGTAAAAAAAAAATAAGTAAAAACAATTAAATAAGAATACAGTAAAACCCCTAATTACAAAAAAAGTCCATTCCATAGGCTTTTGCATAATTTTTTTTATGTAACTCGAAGCAAACCCACAGGGAAATGAATTTTTACATAACTCGAAGCAAATCGGAAATCGTGTAAACTAGGACATGGTTTTAGCACAAAATCATTATGTAAGTCAGATTGTATGTAACTCAAAGCATATGTAAGTCGGGGTTTTACTGTAATGGACCTTAAAACAGGGCTCACAGAGTTGTGATGAAACAGAGTTCACACATCAAAGAGCTGTGCTTCTTAAAGTGAGTAATGTTGGCAGTAAATTAAAATCTTTTGTTGTTCCCTGATGAACTGTACTGCTTTAACCGATAAATCTCATCTATGAGTCATTTACGAACCTCAGCCTCAGGAGTACACACATACAGAGCATGAAGTATTTTCTCCTCCCTATTCTCTCTGATCAGAAGATAGATCTCAAAGAGACATGAGCTATCACTCCCATGCTTGCTTGGAGATTCAGGGAGTAATAGACAAAAGCAACTTTTCAAAGTTTTGTTAGGACCCAAGCCTGTCTGCCTAAAAACCCACTATAAGAATGGAGTTTAAATCATATAACTTGATTGTTTATTTTATTTTCATTTTTAAAAATTATTACTAAAATAAAAGAAAGAAAAATACAGCATACAATACAATACACAAATTCAAATACTATAGAATACAATTATACTTGTGCATCCATCACTGAGGGGCATTTCATCTTGTTCATTTTCTTGTTGTTCTGCCATATCCAAATCTGAATCTTGGTAATCCTCATGGCAATCAGCCATGAAGACTGTCCTGAGAATATAATGCCATGACCTTTCATCTGCTTTCTGCTTCGCAGCATGACACCCATTCTGCTGATCTAGTTCCACGAATCACTTTCTGGTCCTGAGTCCTTTTGGCACACAAAACCCTCATCAGCCCCAGGCCAGTATTGATGAAGCAGCTGCCCTCCATCAAGATGGATTCACGTGGGGTTTAATTCATTTGGGGGCCATCACCCTTCTCTGTGGACTCTTAGCCAAGGCTGTTAGTCCTCAGGATGGCCAGGTTACTTAACTGCTGCCTGATACTCAGCGTTGAGTTGCTGGCAGTATGGTCTATTCCAGGGATCAGCAAATTTGGCTCTCCAGATGTTCTTGGACTTCAATTCCCAGAAGTCCTGATCAGCAGGCATACTGACTTGGGCTTCTGGTAATTGAAGTCCAAGAACACCTGGAGAGCCAAGTTTGCAGATCCCTGGTCTATTCTATTACTATAGCAGGATAACCTGGCCAGACGAAGATTGTATGTTGTTCATACAATACACATAATTCAGCTCACCTCCTATTTCCAAAAACTATGTGTTTCTTGACCGGCTTTCATACCTTCAAAACTTGAGCCTTTAAAGGTTGTTTGTCACTTTTGTTTGAAACTTTGTGAATGGGAAAGTTTTTCATTGTTGCAGTATGGTTATCAGTAGAAACTTACAGGATAAATGGGGGGTCGTCATTATTTCTGTCCTTATATCGTGATAAGTATGTGTGTATTTAATACAAAAGTAAGTCAGCTTTGCACAGGGAAGTATAGGCAGTAATGGGATGACCCCGGTTCCATTTGGTTCCCCGGAACCGGTAGGAACAATTCCGGAGGGTTCACCAGGAGGGGAGTCCATTTTTGAGGCGTCCAGTTCCAGACACCTCACCGAAAGATTTTTTTTTAAATTGGAGCCAAAATGGCTCCAATTTAGTGCACAGGCGCAGAAACTCAATCTGACACATTGCGCATGCATCAGATTGAGTTTCTGTGCATGCGCAGTAAGAGGCAGCCATTCACTGCCTCTTTTAGCCGGAGCCGCACTGTTTCAGAGTGGCTCCGGCGGCGGTGGCGCACTGGCGGCTCACCGGCGGCAGCACCAGCCTTCAGAGGAGGTCACCTCTCCCGGGGCCGCCGAGCCACCGCAGGTACGTTGATGCCTACCTGGGCCATCCGCCACCACCACCGCGCCCTCCCAGGGCCTTGGGGCTGACAAGCCCCCATGGCCTGGGGACGCCCAGCTGGGCGCACCGCCACTGCCTGCAGCCTCCTCCTCCACCAGGCGCCTACTGAGGATTGCGGCCGCCAAGGCCCGGGGTCACCCAGCCTCCTCCTCAGCCAGTGCCACCTGCCGAGGGTTGTGGTTGCCACCTCCGCCGCTGCAGGCAGCGGCGGTGCACCCTGCCCAGCATCCCCTGGCCATGGGGGCTCATCAGCCCCAAGACCTTGGGAGGGCTCGGCAGCAGCGGATGGTCCAGGTGGGCCTCGAAGTGCCCATGGGGGTTTGGTGGCCCTGGGGGAGCTTGGTGGCTCGGTGGCGGGCGGGCCTCGCCACCACTTCCAACAGTAAGTGAATGAGGGTTTTGTGTTTGGGGTGGGTGGGTGGTTTATTTGTGTTTTCAGTGGGTGGGTGTATTTTTATTTAATTTTTATTTTATTTCTTTATTTTATTTAATTTATTTACGGGTTTGTGTTGTGGGTGGGTGGGTTGAGGGGTGTGTGGATGGGTGTGTATTTATTTTAATTTAATTAATTAAAAAAAATAATTTTTTAATTTTTATTTTAAGGCCCCGCCCACAACATCATGATGTCATGACGTCGCCTCTGCCCATGACGTCATGATGTCATGACATTGGCCACGCGCATGACGTCCGTGACGTCATGGCGTGGTTGTAGAAATTTTGTCATCCCATCACTGAGTATAGGGGTGTATATTTCTTTTAAAAGTTACAGATGAGTATCTTTTTTAACTCTCACTTCAGCTTCTGCCACATAGTAGTTACTGACTCCAAAACCCTGGGAAGTAGCTTAGGCCATTTGGCTCAATAAACATATTTGTTCCTTCAGAGCTCTATTAAGCCTGGCCAGCAGTGGAAACACGGCAACATGTGGAAGCCATTTCTTAGAAACACATGATAGTGTAAATACTTGGAAAGGAGCTGGATTGTATTTCTGTTGTTTTGTCTCAGTGTTTATGAAGTCCAGTCTTTTAAAAGTAAAATTGATGGGCCTTAAAACAAGACACACAGAGTTCAGAATGCTGGAATTGTGGGACTTATCATCACCAAAACACCATGTAGAGAGGTTTCTGTCTCTTAAAATGCCACAAATATTTCCAATGATTTCTCCACTTTCTTTAGCCATCACACATATTTTGAGAGAGGGGGAGGGAGAGATTCATTTCAGTCTCTAATTAATGGTGAAGAGCTGGCGGACCAGAAATAGTGTGTTGTTAATGAGTAAGACTGATTTCCTTGTTCTTGCCCCTGCTGTATATGGAATATAAACACCAGTCCACCTGTTGGCTGACAAGAAGTCAGGAGACAGGAAAAGCCATCAGAGCAGGTAGTACCTGCTCTGTGCAAGTTCAGAGAACTACATTGTCTTTCTTGGTCATTTCCTTCCCTTGTTAATGGTGAGGAGAGTGCAGGTGTGTTGCACTGGGTGTTATTATAGCTGCATGGGAGCCAAACTATGTCACACTTCCCAGTGCAAAATAATGTTCTACAAGGCAATGATAAAAATGGATCACCCAAAACAAAAACATGTAACTTTGAAACTGGACTCCAAATCAGCACTAAACTTGGTACAGTTGTAGCAGACGATCTGTTTTTGCACTGTGCCATATTTGGGGGAAATGTGGACAAAATGGTCATCCAGTCCCCGAAGCTGGCTGAGAGAGCTTGACCTGGCCCCCAGTTTGAAAAGGTTGGGAACCCTGTTATAAACTACTGTATCTGGAACAAACTTGCCAGCACAAATGTTCCAAAGTATAGATACATTGTTGCAACTTTGGTGAACAAGAGTTGGAGAAATGAACTGAGCATGGTTTCCAGTTGCACTTGGAGAACAGGGCAGACCCAAGCAACGTTGTTTCCTAGACAAGAGACAAGGTGGTGCCCCCTTGAAAGTTATAAACATTGTTCTTTATTACCTTACCTCTATATTCTCCTTTGATTCCATAAAAACAGCATAATGAAGCTTTCGTTATGCAAGGGCAATACCGAAATAACAATTATGCGGGGGTTTTGGTAGCTGAAGTATATCCGCTCAATGGAAACCGTGGTTAACTATTTTTTCCCGTTATTATAGTGCATCGCATAATGAAAAAATGAAAAAATCTGCATAACAAAGAACTCAGTGGAACTGAGTTTGTTTCGTTATGCAAGGTTCTACCGTACTGGGGGTTTGATGGGTTCACCAAGTGAAGTTCTTTTTCCTTTTGTTGTTTTTGTATTATGTTTATGTACTTATTTTTGAAGATATTTGAAACCCTTTAAGACTCTCTCTCAATATTATGCTCTAAAATCTTGCAGGTTGATTCTTTGATTCTGAGCTTTCATGCTGAGTTTTATGTTTTGATTTTATGGTTTGGGATTTGTATTTTTATTTTATTATGATTGTAAACAGGATTTTTTGTTATTTTGGGGGGAAAACAAACAAATCAGATATGGTGAATGGGTGGCCTTTCAGGTGTTCTTGGATGTCACCGTTATTTATTTATTTATTTATTTATTTATTTATTTACTCACATTTGCTATCCCGCCCCAATCAGGTATACCCGACTCTGGGAGGCTTACAAGATAAAATGCGATCATAGGTTAAACCTATGGAATACTAATAATTAAAAAACTTTAAAAGTTCATAAAAAATAGGAAATAAAACAGCCCCACAGGATAAAAACCAAACAGAAAGGGAGGCTGTCCCTTAAATTAGCCTTGCAAGCACAACCAAATCATCCCTTGCAAGCACAACCAAATCTTTATTTCTTTATTACTCACATTTCTATGAAGGATGATGGAAATTGTGGTCTGGAGGGTCACAGATTCTCCATCCATTAAGAAATGGTATTAAGAAATACAATGGGTATTTTCAAAGTTGCAGTTGTTGTAGGCATACAAACATAACTCTATGCCTGATTGTTCAGAAATAGATCTCTACATCCACTGAGTTTCTCTTTGGCCATTAAAACAGGTGATTCCTCCTTCCCTACTTCATAGAATTATGGATTAATAGAATGATTTAGTTGAAAGGTACCTAGGAGGCCATCTAGTCTAACTCCCTGCTCAGTGCAGGAATGTATATCAAAGCAGATCTGACAGATGGTTATCCAATTTACTCTTGAATGCTTCTAGCATTCTTGGTGACCACTTCCAAATGGAATTTGGTCTATTGTTGTCTCTTGTCAACCTTTTGTACACCCAAAAAAACATCTGAAGCAACTTTTTGGCACCACAGAGAATTGATGTGGGAGGAAGATAAAAGGAAAGACACAATTCTTCTGGCATTGAGTACAGAGGAGCACTAGATCTTATTGCTTGCTCCCTGCTTTGTGTGCGTAGGACTGCAGTCTAAGCTGGCATTGTGCAAAGCTTCAGATACTCTGTGTAAGCTATTATTTAAGTGTCTGGTCAGGTTATCCTGCTATGGTAATAGAGTAGACCATACTGCCAGAAACTCAAGGCTGAGTGTCAGGTGGTGGTTAACTAACTTGACAACCCTCAGGACTAATGGCCTTGGGTGCTGAAGACGACAGGGAAGGGTGATGGTCCCCAAGTGGATCTACTTGGATCCATTTTGATGGAGGGCAGCAGCTTCATCAATACTGGTCTGGGGCTGATGAGGACTTTGACCTCCATGATGATTGCCAATATTCGGATTCAGATATGGTAGAACAAGAAGCAGCAGCAGCAGCTATTATTTAAGCCTGCATTGATGAAACAAAGGTGCCTTAAGAATCTGTGTTCACAAAGCAGTATTTCAGTAGAGTGGCAGTTGAGCTCTGAGTGGGTATGGGTTAAACAATCGCTCTCTATTTGGTGTACAATTTAAGTTCATTTAAACAGATTATCAAGAAAACATTCATTTTATGGAAAGGCACAGATGATACAGTGTGTCTGCCAAATCTAGCGGCTCATCATGCAACAAAATGCCTCACGTGTTGCAATTTTATATACTGTATACTGAAGCTAATGAACTTGTAATAACTTTGACATATCACTAATTAGACTGCAGTTTTTAAAAGAGTTTAAATAGGACTAATACCCCTGTTTCATCAGAATTGTAGGCCATCATCCAACATAAATGTTAAGTGTGATTTAGCCCATTGGTTCATCTCCTGTATTAGGCTGACCGACATCTTCTAAAGCACATGGTGTCTTTAGTTATTTTAATTCTTAACAGTCAAACACGTCTAAGAGTTTTGAAAAAAGGGAAACTGCCAGTGTTTGCCATTTAATATCCTCTGGCACATGCTGAACTCTCTTTGGGATTATAAATAGTTACAAGAGTAGTTATGCCAATTGGACTGTTTGAAATGATTCATTTGACCTGATCTAGTATTCAGAGCAAGATGCAGTGGCGTAGCGTGGGGGGGGCGGGGGGGCGGATGCCCCGGGCAGCGGCTTTCAGGGGGAGGCAAAATGTCCCCTCCCCACCCTTTTGCTGGCGAGCGCCCCGCGTGCGCTTCGCCGCTTGCAGGCGAGGAGGAGAAAAAGGTTTTTTTTTTTTTAGGCGGACAATTCAAGCCAGGAGGGGGCCCGGCTAGCCGTCGGGGGCTCTCCTGGAGGGCGGCCCGCGTGCGCGCGCTGCTCACCTCCGCCTGCCCAGCCACCCACCCAACTTGCCGTGAGACGGGGCGCTTGTCTGGGGTGGGTGGCGCCGTGGCGGGGAGCCCCTGGCGGCTGGCTGAGCAGGAGGAGGTGGGCAGCGCGCGCACGCACGCGGGCCACCCTCCAGGAGAGCCTCCAACGGCCAGCCGGGCGGGGTGGGTCCCTCCTTGAATTGTCTGCCTTTAAAAAAACCCCTTTTTCTCCTCCTCGCCTGCAAGCGGCGAAGCGCACGCAGGACGCTCGCCAGCAAAAGGGTGGGGAGGGGACATTATTTGCCGCCCCCTGAAAGCTGCTGCGGCAAGCCTCTCCAAAGCGCATGCAGGCTTTGGCGGAGAAGCGAGAAATCTTGGGGGTCCGTCGTTCCCTTACCCACACACCGCCCCCCAAGAAAAAAACATCCCTCGGAAGCTGCCGGTTGGTGCCGAGCCGAAGGTAGTGTGGCCCAGTGGTCTAAGGCTGCCTCTTTCGGGGACGCGGGTTCGAAGCCCACCGCTGCCAGCGGAGAGGAGTTGCCCAGTCCGCCCCGTTTTCCCTTTCTCGCTGCGGCCGAGATGGCCGCTTCCCAAGCCCGGCTCTTGCCTCCGCCGCGCCGACCCAAATAGCCTTGTGCTTTCCAGGGCTGGCACATCTTCCCATGTGGCGTCGGTGGTAGAGTGGCGAGCACAGCAGGGGTTCAATTCCAGGCCAACGCCGGGACTCTCTTTAATGTTATTTACCCGGAACGTTTACAGCCTGCCGTGGCTCAAGTGGTTAAGATACTGAACTTGAAGACTGGAAGCTCAGCAGTTCGGGACCCGAATACTGCACACGGAGTGAGCTCCCGCCTCTGTCCCAGCTTCTGCCAACCTAGCAGTTCGAAAGCAAAGAAATTGCAAGTAGATCAATAGGGACCACTTCGGTCATGCGCTGCCAGCGGCAGGCGGCGCGCGGAGAGCCCCCGACGGCCAGCTGGGCGAGCGATCTGCCGGAGGTGCGCTCGTCGGGGGTGGGGGTGGTGGACGGCCCCTGGCGGACGGAGGTGTGTGTGGCGTGCACGCGCTAGTCAGCAGGGGGGCGCCTTCTGCCTTGGGAGGGGGGAGGGGTGGCGGCAGCGGCGAGCTGGGGCGGTGGCGGCGAGTTTGCTTTTCGCCCCAGGTGGCTGAAGACTGCGCGACGCCACTGGCAAGATGCAATAGCTGTGTGTGTGGATAATATTATTATGCAATCCAGTCACTAGGGGGCACTGTACTTACTATTGTGTCTGGAGTTTTCTGCTGCTCTTCTGTTCTTAGATGAAAGTGGCAATACAGTAAAACCCCTATGCCTTGAGTTACGTAAAATTTGACTTACATAAGGATTTTTCACTAAAATGGTGTCCCAATTTACGTAAAAGTCCCAATTTATGTAATGCAATTTCTTATGGGTTTACTTCAATTTAAATAAAAAATTCATTTTTTCCTATGGGTTTGCTTTGATTTACATAAAAAATTCATTTTTCCTATGGGTTTGCTTCATTTTATGCAAGTATTTATTTCCCCCCCTATGGGTTTGCTTTGATTAATGTAAATATTTATTTTTCTATGGGTTTGCTTCAATTTACATAAAAACCCAATTTACATAAAAGGCTATGGAATAGACTTTTTACGTAAGTAGGGGTTTACTGTACAGTTCTTGTATGAAACTCCTATAAACAAAACTATGTAAATGAACTTCCTAATGAGGAAACAAGGACTGCAGTGGCTTAGTGTTAAGACGCTGAGCTTGATGACCAGAAGGTTGGCAGGTCAGTAATTTGAGACCCAAGTGCTGCATGACAGAGTGAGTGTCCGCTGTCAGTCCCAGCTCCTGTCAACCTAGCAGTTCAAAAGCAAGACATTGCAAATAGATAAATAGGTACCACTTTGACGGGAAAGTAAGCAGTATTCTGTGCACTCCAGTGTCTAGTCATGCCTGCCACATGTCCACAGAAACATCTGCAGATGCAGTCAGCACCAGGTCTTTGGCTATAAATGGAGATGAGAACTGAACCCTAGAGTTGGACACAGACTTTCAAGGAAGAGCAGCCTTTACCTTTACTAAGAGGAAGCAGTGCTTATTACTTGATTCCTTGATGACCAGACTATCAAGGAATAACTTCCTGCTGGTTGCTACTCATTTTCCATTTGTTTCACTGTTTTGCTTATTATAATAATAAAAATTAATTAAATTAAAAATAAATTATCTGGTAAAATAAACCACAGTATTCTATAGTAGGATCAAAACCATCCATATGTTTCTTTTTACGCATTAGACAAGGATGCTAGCATTTCGCTGAGAGTTGTACCAAACTGATAAACAAATGCTAAATATGGCTCAGAAGTGAGTGTTTAGATCACAAGCAGTTTTGAAAAATGAAGCCTTGACAGTCTTTCTCATGAACTTGATGTGGAAAAGGGCATGGAAGTATCTTTTTTATTGTGGAATTTGTCTTGTTATTAAAAAAAAAAACAACTAAAATTCCTCTACGATAAAAAGAGTTTCTCTATTAATGATTTTATTGAGCTTCCAGATGAAAAGAACCTCAAACAGACATTAGAGTTGGCTTTTGATCAACTAGTAAACAGTTCACTTTGTTCCATGCATATGTCAGAGGGAGAGGTAAAATGGAGCTTACACAAAACTCTTGAGTAGAAAGATAAATTATATTTGAACCAGATCATGTAATTAATTGAAGTGAGACACACGCACACACACAAAGAGAGAAGAGAGAATGTGATTTCAACTATACCCTAATAGGAACATGTGTTACAAGTACATATAGGTAATAGCCACTAACAGAGGTGGACAGATCGCTCTATTTCCAGTTGATGTTTTATGTGCTCATTCATAAATGTAGCATGTTTTATTTCCTCATCTGTTTTAAAAGGAAATCAGTAAGTTAGATTGTATTTCCATTGCAGATAAGCTTCTGAGCCATGGATCTACATTTGTGTAGGAAACAGAATATGAATACAGTTATCTTAGTCCCTAGGAGCGATCTAGCCTGGGTTGCTTTGGAACAGTGGGGTTGATTAGTATGACCTAATTCTAATCAGTCCTCACCATTCCAAAGCCAATATCAGGAAATGACTTAATTTGTAAGCCATTTTCGATTGTTGGCAAATTAAACACTTCCCCGATAAATAGGGACCATTTCAATAGGAAGATAACAGCATTCCGTGCACTCCGGTGCCTAGTCATGCCTGCCACATGACCATGGAAACGTCTGCAGAAGCAGACAGTGCTGGCTCTTCGGCTTTGAACCAGAGATGAACGCTGAAACCTAGAGTCGGATACAACTGGCTTTTCAGCAAGGGAAACCTTACTTGGCAAAAGGCCGGGGAAGTGACTAAGTTTTTTCCCGTCTAAAATGGTCATTAATGTGATATGTCTAGTTTTGGGACTTTTGACCAGCAAGTCAAAGAAAATATTAAAAAAAATATTTTTATAACTGGCACATCTGTGATAGTCTTTAAAAGATCCCCCCCCCCCCACTTTCCTGTACTTTGTCAGGAAGGGACGTGATTAATATCCAAATGTGCCTCACTTATTACACTGCTTCCCAATGTTGACCAACTGACACTGGTGTGGTCTTTTTTTGCTGTTGTTCAGTCGCACAGTCGATTCCAACCCTCTGCGACCCCATGGACCGCTGTCCGCCAGGCACTTCTGTCCTCCACCATCCCCCTCAACTCACTCAGCTCTGTGCCCATTGTCTCCACAATACCATCTAGCCATCTCATCTTGGGCCGTCCCCTTCTTCTTTTGCCCTCTACCCTTCCAAGCATCAAGGCTTTCTCAAGTGAATCCTCTCCTCTCATTTGATGTCCAAAGTACTTTAGCTTCATCTTTATTATTTGACCTTCTAAGGAGCAGTCAGGGGTGATTTCTTCTAAGATTGACCTATTTGTTCTCCTCACTGTCCAGGGGACTCTCAAAACTCTCCTCCAACACCACATCTCAAAGGCGTCTATTCTTCTGCGCTCAACTTTCCTAATGGTCCAACTCTCACATCCATACATTGCCACAGGGAATACCATTGCTTTGACTATGCGAATCTTTGTTTGCAATTTAATGTCTCTACTTTTCACTATGCTCCCCAGGTTTCTCATTGCTTGCCTCCCAAGAATCAGTCGCCTTTTTATTTCATGGCTGCAATCACCATCTGCAGTGAGCTTTGATCCTAGGAAAGTAAAATCTGTCACTGCTTCTACTTCTTCCCCATCTATTTTCCAGGGACTGATAGGGCCTGTTGCCATGATCTTGGTTTTCTTGATATTGAGTCTCAAGCCAGCTTTTTCACTTTCTTCTTTCAACCTAATCAGGAGCTTCTTTAGGTCCTCCTCACTTTCTGCCATTAAGGTGGTATCATCTGCATATTTCAAATTGTTGATGTTTCTTCCAGCAATTTTGATCCCAAATTGTGAATCCTCCATCCCTGCATTGCACATTATGTGTTCTGTGTATAAGTTGAATAACCAGGATGACAAAATGCAACCTTGTCTTACTCCTTTTCCTATTCCAAACCACTCCGTCATTCCATTTTCTGTCCTAACTGTTGCCTCTTGATTCATGTACAGATTTCTCATGAGGCCTATAAGGTGTTCCGGTATTCCCATTTCTTTAATTACTTGCCACATTTTGTTGTGGTCCACACAGTCAAAAGCCTTAGTATAATCAATGAAACAAAAGTAGACTTGTTTCTGATATTCCTTTGTTTTTTCCATGATCCATCTTATGTTGGCGATGTGGTCTCTCGTCCCCCTGCCTCTTCTGAAACCTGCCTGCACTTCTGGTAATTCTCTCTCCACATACTGTTGCAGTCTATCCTGTATTATCTTGAGCATCACCTTGCTAGCTTGAGGGATGAGCGCAATTGTTCAATAATTTGAACATTCTTTGGCATTACCCTTTTTGGGGAGTGGAATATATACAGATCTTTTTCAATCCTGTGGCCATTGTTGTGTTTTCCAAATCTGCTGGCATATAGAAAGCAATAATTTGATTCTATCATCTTGTAGGGCTTTGAAAAGTTCAACTTGGATACCATCAATTCCACTGGCTTTGTTGTTTTCAGTGTTTTTAGGGCCTTTCTGACTTCACTCTCTAGAATGTCTGGCTCATGTTCAATGGTGATAACATATCAAGAAAACACATTTATCTGGAATGATCCTTAATTGTTTCATATAAACAGTTGCCTCCAACCCTAGACTGAGTGGAGATAGATTAATCCAAACCTCATTAGGGATGGTTTGGAATTCTCTAAGAAAAGTATCACGTAGGCCAGGAGTGGCTGACCTTGTTGTTCCAGGTGTTCTTGAACTTCAATTCCCAGAAACCCTGATCAGCAGGAGTGCTGACTTGGGCTACTGGTAACTGAAGTCCAAGAACACTTGGAGCACCAAAGTTGGTCTGACGTAGGCAATATTTTTAAGAATGCTCCCAATTGTTCCTGCAAGGGGCTACAGAGCAGATTGAGCTCCTATGTAGCTGATCTTTCTGTTTTGATTTAAACCGGTTATCGTTGGGTAAGTCAGGGATTCTCAAGGTTTTTGCGCCATGGACTGGACTACTCACCTTCAGACAACTGAGCGGGCCAGACACAATGGTTGCATTTGAGCATGTGTGGGCACGCCCACTTCTGCTTCCAGGGTTGTCACCGTGGGCCAGATGGAATGACATTGGGGCCCAGGGCCAGCCCACAGGCCATAGGTTGCAAGCCACTGGACTCAATGGACCATTGTGCTACTGTGCTTCTGCTGAGCAGAAAGCCCCACTAGCATAATAGCAGAGAATTCTGCCACCTGTTCAAAAATTATATTGCAGACATTGAGGGCTGTCATGAGTCCCAGTGTGATTTGTTACTGTAGTGGGAGGACTTCCAATTCAGTGAAAATTCAGCAGGACGCTAGTCGTGAAAGTACATTCTGGTGATGCTGTTGTGTGATTGGGGCATATTTGGGTTGTCCAAAGGAACTTGGTTATCAAGGAGATGCTTTAGGGGATTCTCTCTTCTTTTTTCCAGTCTCCAGTATATGTAGCAGACATCAATCAAGATATGGTCCAGCAGACAGAAGAAAAACTTGATAACAGTCCTTGCAAAGAACTGTTCCTACCTTGTGTAAAGTAAGTATAATGGGGCATCCAAATCTCTTTTTTGTTCTCCTTTGGTTTCTCTGCCTCTAAAGTGCCTATGAAAGGCTGTCTGTCTGTCCATCTGTTTAAAACAAGGGTGGCAACATATAGCCTTACAAGCCCCTGAACCTTTCCCACCACTACAGAAAATTAACAGAGAAGTAACTTTCAAACTATAATTTTTTGCTTACAACAAAATATGTGGGGATTGCATGTCTTTGTACAGTGCTCCTACATGTTTTCAGAAAATCCCTCTTTAAAGTAATAATATTGTAAGCTCAGAATATAGTTTTCAGTCACCCAGCAAGGAATATTTCCCTTACTTTTTACCACCAAATTTCTGCAGTACACATCTGCTGGAGGGGATGTAGTCCCAAGAGGGTACTATGAGAAGAGTATTGACCTTAGACCTGCCATAGCTGTCAATTCTCTGGTTTCAATTGACATTGATGATCTGAGGGCTTTTCTAGACTAGGTTTTTGGCTTGTTTTGAAGCTCCCTGTGATTTCTCAAATTGGAATATTCCCCTTTCTACCCAGTCTTTCACTGTGTACCTCTTTGATCTCCTGCTTCCACTCCTGAGAGTTATGAACAATGAAAAGGGAGACCAAGAAATAAACACTAATCCATTCATAGGCTTAACAAAATTAAAGGATAAAACAGAGAGAAAGAGAGTGAGAAGCAAAAGATCAAAGTTTCTGGCACTTTAAAGACTAACAGATTTGTTTCATGTGGTATTTTATGGATCAGAATCTTCATCTTCAGACTGAGCAAAGGTTCTCACTCTCCTCATGCTGAAACAAATCTGTTAGCTTTTGAAGCTGCAACAACAGTTTGTCCTTTCTGCGGTGTGTGCGCATGCACACACATGCACGCGCGCGCACACACACACACAAAATTGAAGGGCAACCCATCCATGAAGGAGGTGGGAGAGAATGTGATGAAGGTGAGGAGGAATGTGGCTGGAAATCTGCTCTTGGAACTCAGTAAGTCTGCTGCAACTTCCCAGGTGATAGACGCCATTACCCGGGAGCTGGACAAGTCAGCAAGCGTAGTGAGTTGAAAGGTTGAGAATACAATTGAAATTTGGGGCCTTGATGAACTGACTACGATAGTGGAAGTTTATGAAGCACTTGGCAAGGAGTTGGAGGTAGGCATCAAAGCAAAGGTCACCAGGAAGGTATATAAGAGCACATAAACTGCCATGGTCTATCTACCAACGGATCTAGCCAGGAAGGTGATGGAGGAGGGCCGGGTACGCATCGGCTGGGTGATCTGCCAAGTTAGGGAGAAGGTTGATGTGTGGAAGTGCTTTAAGTGCTGGGCTTTTTACACCTGACCCACGACTGTAAGGGAGTGGACAGGTCCAAGTGTTGTCTGCGATGTGATGAAGCTGGCCACACCCATGAGGCATGTAAGAGCGAGAGAGTGAAGTGAGTCCTGTGTGAGGCTCAGAAGAACCACCCGACAGGGAGTTTCGGGTGTGCGGCCTACCAAGCAGCAGTTAAGTCAATGGTAGACAGGAGATGAAGCTCCTCCAGCTAAACCTTAATGATTGTGAGACAGTGCAGGACCTGTTGAAGCAAACTGTGTGGGACCTGGATATAAGCATTGCTATTTTGTCAGAGCAGTACAGGGACATTGAGAGTTCATGAGCCTGGCTCTCCGATGCATCTGCTGACGCAGCTATCTGGGTATGCGGGCATATTTTTTCCTAGGAAACGCCGCAAGTACTAAGAACAGGATTCACCTGGGTTAAAGTGGATGGCATCTACATATACAGTATTTACGCCCCACCAAGTGCCTCACAGGATGAATTTGAGGCTCTGTTGAACAATTTGGCTGAGGATGCAAGAGGCTGACAGCCACTCATCATTGCAGATGACTTTAATGCATGGGCCACAGGATGGGGTAGCAGAGAGACCAATAGGTGAGGTGAGACCTTCCTGGACTTTGTGGCCTATTTAGAAGGAGTCCTCCTTAATAATGGCTCAACTACGACGTATATACGGGATGGCAATATCTCCATTATAGATGTGACCTTTGCCAGTGAGAGTTTACTTTCATGAGTTAAGACGTGGCAAGTGAGTGACTACTACACCTACAGTGATCATCAGGCCGTCATTTTTGAAATTGCCATGCAGGGAGGGCAAAGGGTGAGTGAGTTGACAGCTCAAACCAAGTGGAACATCAGGTCCTTTGATCACAAATCTTTCATCATTATGATGCAAGAGAACATTCAGTTAGCTGGATCTGTGGAGCATATGTCCTTGCAGCTCATGTCACTGGTTACTAGTGCCTACAATGTGGCCATGAAGAAAGCTTCCAGGAGAAATTGTCTATTGGTGGAATGAGGAGGTCACCAAATTCCGGAGACTGGGCCACTGCACTCAGCGAAAGGCACAGCGTGCCCAAGGTAGAGAGGATTATGAGGCTCTGAGGCTTTGACATCAGGAGGCATCCCTGAAGAGAGCTATCAGGGACAGTAAGAACTGCATGTGGAAGAAGTTGTGCAATATGGTCGACAGAGACCCATGGGGTAGGCCATATAAGACGGTAATGGCCAGGCTAAAAAGCTGTAGAATGGTCCCACCATCTTGCCCAGTGCTGCTTGAAAAGATAGTGGCTACTTTCTTCCCAGGCCAACTGGTTCTCGTCTATACCGAGGATGTATCAGCTGATCACTGCTTCGACATGCCAACTATTTTGGAGTAGTAGTTAATCAGGGCCTGTAGTAAGATCAGGGATGCGAAGGCCCCAGACCCGGATGGTGTCTCCAACATTGCTCTTAAAACTGCCATCAGGTCCCAACCAGAAATTTTCCTAGAGATGTATAACATGTGTCTCGTTCAGGGAATCTTCCCAAGCAGGTGGAAACTGCAGAAATTGGTCCTTCTCCCGAAAGGGAAAAAAACCAATATGCCTGCTGGATATGGCAGGTAAGGTACTCGAGAGGATCATCTGCAAGTGGATGGAGGAGTTCAGTGAAAATGCTCACAAATTGTCCTAAAGCCAACAAGGATTCCAGAAGGTGAGATCTACCGTGGATGCCTGCTAGACCATAGAAAGCAAATGCTGGAAGAGAGGTGCCAAGAAGTACTGTGCTATCATCACCTTGGACGTGAGGAACATGTTCAATTCAGTGAACTGGGATCATATCCTGGATGCGCTTAGATTGATGGAGGTTCCAGAGTACATCAGATGCATAATCGTGAATTATTTCACAGATTGAACCTTGATGCATGACACCAATGCCAGACTTCCAACCTATAACATCACAGGAGGTGTTCCACAGGGTTCGGTGCTCAGTCCCTTATTGTGGAATATTATGTACGACGGGGTGCTTCGGTTGCCTATGCCAGTAGGAACAAGAACAGTCAGGTTTGGAGACAATGTGGCGGTGGTGGTGGTTGCCAAACATGCCTCTCATTTCTCCCATTTATTTTGTCAACATATTGAGGTAGACTAAAATGGCTACCCCTTTGGAAACTTGTCAAATAGGGTGTTTTTAATTGGTCCCAGTTATAGGAGCAAACTAGTGGCTTGTTTGTTAATCAGACTGTCTGCAGTTAGTATCTTAAAAAAAAACCACCACACACACAGTTCTACAGATTGTTGGCATAAAAGTAGCCTTCAAGTAGTAAATTTCTTTGCAGTATTCAGTTTGATATAATTTCACCTAAATGTAAAATCAGCGTGACAGACCTTTGTTCTGAGGTGGCATTATAAAGCTGATAGGCCAACTGTTAATCCCAGTTTCAGTGGGCCATTGAATCAGTAGGATTTACATGAGCATTGATTTAATCCTATTATGCAGTTAAGCTTGCAGAAGGCAAGTGACATAACTCATAGCAGTTTGTCACAGCTAATTAACAAACTTCCACTTGAATATTTATGCAACACACCAACCCACTAGACTGGTGTGCACCTGGAAATCCAAATGGGGATTTGTTAATTAGCTGTGAGAAGCTGTTGTGCTAAACTGTTTCCTTCTGCATGTATAACTATGCAATAGAATTTTAAGCAATATCCCATTCACCCAGTGGGTCTGCTCTAGGTGGGGATAATGATTTAATGAGGATAGCCAATATTCAGAATCAGATACAGCACAAAAAGAAGAAGAAGAAGATACACAACAAGCATTATAAATGCTACAAACCTAACTTGAGGACACTGCAAAACTACGAAACTGAGAATTTGTTGTGAAAACTTGCTTTGTCAAAGTGAGAAATTAAAAAATCTCAGAGCTCAGAAAGATTGCTCTTGCTTGTAAATCGTTAGCTTAATTTATGTAGCTGAAATAGCCCAGTTTTGCATAGTGTACAGTTGGTTTTATGCTTTCAGGACAGCATGAACTGAATGGGGTCTGGTTTCTTTTTTTAAGAAACTCGTCAGTTGTAAGGCTGTTAATAAAGAACTTGCTGGTAGAGTAGAAATTCTGAACACTTGCTAAGTATACATGTCAACATTAGTTAGAAGACATCGGATCCAGACCTCTGCTTATTTCAGATTTTAACAATGATAATACAGTAATACCTCGGATAACACTAAGACTTGGTTCCACAAGTCTTGGTGTTATCCGATTTTTAGTGTTATTCGATCCATGTTAAAATCCTATGGGATGTATCGGATAATGTTAAAGCTCCATAGAGATACATTGTAACTGCACAGGCTTTACCGGTCATTATCCGATCCATCCCATAGGACCTTAACGTTATTCGATCCAATTCTCCTCCCCAGATTACTTAACGTTATGCAATTTTAGCTTTATCCGAGGTAAACGTTATCCGAGGTATTACTGTACTAGCATTTGTGAAGTTTGACTCTGACCATAAAATATGACATACATAGGTAGACAGAAATGTATCTCCATTTGAAGGGGTGGAAATTAAACTAAGCTCTCTCACATCAAACGACTTCTTTGTAATGAAGCTCTGGATTGTAAAATGTTTGTCTTGTCTTTTTCATCTGAGACAGATCCGTTCAAGTGTACTTAAGCGGAGATCCTTTCCAAGAATATTTAGACAGCATGTATTTCGATCGATTTCTCCAGTGGAAATGGCTGGAAAGGTAAATTTGGCAGGTGACTTTGGATGCATTCATATTATGTAAAGGTAAAGGTAAAAGTTTCCCTTGCTCGAAAGCCAGTTGTACCCAACTCTAGGGTTCAGTGCTCATTTCTGTTTCAAAGCCCAAGAGCCAGCACTATCTGTGTCTGCAGACATTTCTGTGGTCATGTGGCAGGCATGATTAGACACCAGAGTGCACCAAATGCTGTTTACCTTCCCACCGAAGTGGTCCCTATTTATTTACTTGCAATTTCTTGCTTTCGAACTGCTAGGTTGGCAGGAGCTGGGACAAAGACATTAGTTCATTCCATCCTGCAGTACTCGGGAATCAAACTGCTGACCTCTCACCTTCCAGTCAGCGTCTTAGACACTTGAGCCACTGCAGTCCCTTCATATTATGGTGTTACGATATCATTTTATGATAGGAAGGGAAATAAAAAGCTTTTAATCCTTTCTTTGTCTGCAAAAGAATTAAAGCCCACTCCCTTTGTGACTTTCAAATGTTCTAAATATCTAATTGGGTTGGAGTAAAAGATTATCTAAAGCATCTGAAAAGAGAATTGAAGCTTTTCAAATGTGGATCTATAGATGGCTGCTAAAGATATCATGGGTTGATCATGTGACTAATGTATAAGTATTGCTCCGGGTGGATACAGAAAAAGAATTCTTTAAGACCATTAAGGAAATAAAACTCTAATAACTTGGCCATATCATGAGGAACAACATAAAATATAGAATACTCCAACTCACTCTGCAAGGAAAGATCCCTGGTAAGAGAAGCCCTGGATGTAGACAGACTTCATGGCTGAAGAACCTGAGAGACTGGTGTGGCATGTCCTCTGAAGAACTGTTCCGAGGAGTTAAGAGCAGGAAAACTATCGCCATGATGATAGCCAATATCCGGAATGGATACAGCAGCTGAAGAAGAAGAAGAAAAGATTATCTAGTTCAGCATTCTGTTCCCAGCCCACTGACCAGGACCAACCACATACCTATGGGAAGCTCACAAGATGGAAATGAGTCCAGCATTGCCATCTTGCTTGTTTTCCTCAGTAGTTGAGAAGCAGACAGGATATAACACATAGCCTTCATGACTGGCAGCTATTGATAACTTTATCGTTCATGAAATGGTCTAATTCCCTGTTACAACTACAGTATTCGGGTTTGCTATCACTGCTACAATATGTGATAGCAAATTTAATTATTTGTCAATCATGAGTTGTGAAGCATTTCTTAGATAGTCAGGAAAGGTGGGTAGGTTTAAATTCCAATTTTATTCAATTTAAAGAGTGCTACTTCATATTGATAGCCAAGCAGATAGTGGAGTTGTAAGGCCCCCCCCCCCGTCCTTTCCTTGCCATTATGAAGAGTATTTTGTAAACAAAGGTTTCATCTCTCTGAGTTTTCAGAGAAGACTGGACACATGCACGCACACATGCACTCACACAGTCTGACTCTAGGGATGCGGTGCTCATCTCCATTTACAGCCAAAGAGCCAGCGCTATCTGCACCTGCAGACAGTTCCATTGTCACGTGGCAGGCATGACTAGATGCTGGAGCGCATTGAGCGATGTTACCTTTCCTCTCGAAGCAGTACCTATTTATCTACTTGCAATTTCTTGCTTTCAAACTGCTAAGTTGGCAGAAGCTGGGTCAGACAACGGTAACTCACTCTGTTGTGAAGCACTTGGGTCTTGAATTACTAATCTGCTGACCTTCTGGTTGTCAAGTCCAGCATCTTAGCCACTAATCCATACATACATATGCCTATCTGTTAAGTGGTCATGATGACATAAAGCAACACAGATCCCTTTGAGAACTGCCACTCATCCCCAATATGTTAGCACACTTCCCCCTGGTGATTAGATTGATTGTGGCAGGAGAACAAAATAATCCTTCTTTATTTTGGCTTGTGGTACTTACTGACTGTTCTCTGGAGGAGTAATAAGATTCTTGGTATTTTAAGGTGGCAGAGGGAAGAGCAGATTGGCAGGAAACAAAAATAAAACCCACCCACCCTCCTCTGAACGGAATGTAGAAATCCAATTATAAAATGGGAGTTATATCATCCTGGGTTTAGAGCTGATTAAAAAAGAAACTCTTTTAAATATATATAAAGCAGTTTAAACCAATCAGCTCTATAGCCAGTACACTAGAAACAGGAAATTTACAGCTGTCCAAATGTTGAAGAGCTAATAGTCCAGTGATGGCAAAACTTGGCATTCCAGATGTTCTTGGGTCCCAATTACCAGAAGTCCAAGTCAGTGCCTCTGGGAACTGAAGTTCAAGAACACCTGGAGTGCCAAGGTTTGCCACCGCTGTATTAGTCCCATGATTGCTTAATACTGGCCAGGCTAAGGGAGGCCAGTATGGACTGGACATCAGCAACATCCAGGGGACCAGAGTAATAGGAAATGAAATCACAAACGTGGCTGTTCCACTTGCTTCCTCTGTGTATATTCAGTACACTGCTTTGATCCTTTGACTGACATCAAAAAGTCAAATCATGTGGTACTATCCCAGTCTATATTGCTTCCATTCGCAGACTATGTTAATGATCACATTACTTCTTTTCTGCTCCATGAGTAGAGCAGAGAGGTCAAACTGTCTTTATAAATGTCTTTTCTGTATCCACAAACTGCCCAACATCAGACATAAATAAGGAAAAACATTTCACCTGGGATGAAAAAGGCAGGTTTTCTCTTCTTTAATATATATTTGGGTTAACAAAAAACCTCAAGTCTTTATTTCTATTTCATTTGGCATTAGGAAACTTACCATGTATTCTTTAAACAGTATCCCACATAATTTTTTTCAGGTTTGCAGCCACCCACCTACCCACCCACCCAAGAATATAGGGTACTTCACAAGCGGTGTGATATGAGTATTTGTTAGGTGTTGATACTGTGCAGTGTACCACCTGATTCTTTCCTTCATACTATTATCCAGTACTGCAGCCCATTGATAAATCCGTAATGCGTCACAGGAAGCAAGATTAGGCCATTAATCTTCACTTAGCCTTGATAATCACTGGGTGACTTTAAACCAGTCACATTACCTCAGCTAGAATACCTCATAGGGTGAGTTGTGGGGGCAAAGCTCACTGGACAAAGGATGAAGTATAATTGTAATGAATAAATAGTGTGGGATTTCTCCTTCCCAAAGATATGAAGTTCAGCTCCAATCCCACATGTATCCCATCTTGATACATAAGAACTTGCTTGGGAGATTTGAGAGCCTGGCAAGTTTCACTGAGTCCACACTGAGCAAAGAAAAGCATAAATGCCATACAACATGGACTTTGGGATTCTTGTGTTGCATTAAAATACGAGCATAGAAAGATCCTTCATAGAGATACCTTGGAAGCTCAAAATTCAGGAGCAAGGTCCTTTATTGGATCACATAAAATCAAACATGACACAAGTTTTCTTGATTCAAGATCATATTCACCAGTTTCTCATGGGAGGTGCAGGAAAATTACAAATGAGAGTTCTAAAAATTCATGGCAGATATTTGTGACAGGCCTTGTTTATTAGAGTTGAGTTAGGGGGAAAAAACCATCAGGCATCATCATGTAGCTGTTGGTTGGGTATCATCCCACATGCCTCAAACACAGGAAACCAGGTCATGCAAAAGTTCCCCATGGCCTTCTTTTGAAATTGTGAGTTTTGGTTTGGCTGGGGAAAAGGACAACATAAAGACCCAGAGCTCCCCAGTAAGGAATTAGGGTTAAAATTTAATTTACCCACTAGGTAGCACCAATTATAACCAAATCAAAATCAGTTAGTAATATCACCTATACAGTAATACCCCGGATAACATTATGACATGGTTCCACAAGTCATGACGTTATCCGATTTTTAGCGTTGTCCGATTCATGCATCGAACAATGCTAAAAAAAAGCCCTGACTTCAGGGACAAACCGCTTTAAAGGCAGGCAGGGAAAGAAAGAGACCCGATCGGGTCTCTCTTTTCCTCCCTGTCTTTAAAGCCACCCCCCACCCACAGCGGTCTCTGCGACTGCAGTAGGAGCGGGGAAAGGCACACCCGCAGACCATTGCCTCGGATAACGATAAGAATCATTATCCAGAATCGTTATCCGATGCAAGTTTTTTCCAAAGGCTTTGCTGTAGTCTATAAAGCATGGAGTGGTTTTCTTCTGAAATGGTTTGGTGTACTATAGTAGCCAGCAGATATTTGCAATATGATCTCAAGGTCCGCTTCCTTTTTGGAATCCAGCTGGATCAACAGGCATTTCTCACTCCATAAAAACTAGAAGCCTTGGTTGCAGTTTGACCATCATTAGGCTTGCATGAGAAATTAAAGCAACAGTTCAAAAGTTACTGCATTCCTTGGCATTCTCTTTCTTGGGGATTTGAATGCATATTGGATATTGCCAGTCTATGAGCCATTGTTCTGTTTTCCATATTATCATTAGGATTTTGACAAATATATTGTTTGAAATAGTTCTATCAGTATTTTATCTACCCCTGATGATTTATCTCACCCGGTGTTTTCTAGAACTGCAGGTTCATTATCACAGGATTACCATTCAAAGGGCTGCAGTGTCTCACTGGTTAAGAAGCTCGCCTTGTTAGCTGAAAGGCTGGCAAGTTAGCAGTTTGAGATCCTGGTACTGCAAGATGGATTGAGTGTCTATCTCTGTACCAGCAATTGGGGACATGAAAGGATCTTCATTTGGGCATCCCCTGAGTGGAGTTTCTTCTGCAAAAATCCTTTCAACCCAGAATAAGTTCTGACACAAAATTATGATTATACTGTTCAAAAGAGACTGTCGTCTTTTTATCTTTTCTGCATAGGTCTTCGCAATAGTGTGTGCGTGTGCGTGTGTGTGTGCGCGCGCGCGCTCAGGCTATCTGATCAGTTGTTGAAGCCTATATTTACAGTAAACTGATTGTTGGCTTTGGAACATTCTTTGAGTCATCCTGACTCATTTCTGTTCTCAGGCCAAATTTTCCAAAAACATTTGTTTCTGCTTTGTTTCCTGTTTTTGGTTTTCAATTGCCTATTATTATAAGCATGCCTTGTTTAGGTGTGTGATCAATCTCTTCTTGGATGTTTGCATAAAAATTTTCAATTTCATCTTCAGCATTAGTAATGAAAGCATAGATCTGAATGATGGTTATGATGCTAAGTTTTCCATGGAGTCTGAGTGATACTATTTGGTCAGGCCTTACATTACATTCCCTAACTGCCTGTGCTGCATATTGCCTCAGTATTAAAGCTACTCAATTTCTTTTGGGCTTATCATTTCTAGAACAAGACACTTTGTAATTGTCTGACTGAATATACCCTGTTCTACTCCACTTTAGTGGAGTACAACTATGGCTTGCAATGTACAAGCATTGCAAAGTTTGTACACTCCATTTCTTGCTTTACAGTTTCCAGTTTACCTTGAATCACATTTCTCACATTCTGAATTCCAATTATATGTGTTCTTCAGCATCAGATGTTTATCTCATTTCTGTACATGTCAACTAAGTGTCCCTTTTGCTTTGATTTAGTTGCATCATTAGTGACAGACTATTTTTACGCTTTTCTCCAGAAACTGATTGGCTAATTTCTGACCTGAAAGTCTGATCTTCCAGCCCTATTTCTTGTTTCATTGCTTGTGAAAACAGACCCTTAACAAACCTTTAATTTAACTTCCAAATCCTCACCCAGCATGGCCAGTAGCAAAAGACTACAAAAGGACTTTTGTAAAAATCTGGTATGTCAAAGTTTTGTATTTGTGCTCTACAGGGACAAGTGAGCAAGACTTTAAAAGGGCAATGTCCTTTGAATAATGTAGAACTCTGTAGATTCTTTAAGTTTTAGTTTAGTAATACCGTCGTGGTATATTATTGTGGTATATTTTTTTCTTAGCTATTTAATGGGATCTGATGCATTGAAGATGATTTCTGTTCACTCAAGTTTAAATCTACCTTAAAAACTAAAATGTTAATATCTCTCCTTTTATTATTTCAGACAACCAGTAACAAAAAATACATTTAGACAATACAGGGTATTAGGAAAAGGTGGTTTTGGGGAGGTGAGTAATTCTGAAAATTGCTGTAAAAACTATGTGCTTTTTTGGAATATTTGACTAATGTGCAATAAAGAAATCTGGCAGGCCAAGCATGGAAATATTAATGGCTGCATGATTATTTTATGAGAAGATAATTTTGAAACTTGCCTCATGTGCATGTCTGTGCATGAGAAAAAGAGAGCTCTTCTCTGCATACAACAGATAAGACATATTTTTCAAGAAGAGTCACTTCAAACATCACAGATTTTCCAATGGTCAAAATCTTATGGTTTTGTATACACTGACATAATGTGATTAATGGAAATGTTGGTGACAAATTGCAATAAGTTACAAATTAGTGTAAGCATTTGCTGTTGTAGACTGTCACATAACTCAGAGTGCAACATAAAATGCCTACACTTCTTAATCTGTGTCATTTTACAACCAAGGTTTATACAATTGCAGTTTTAACTAACTGGATTTAGCAGCTAATATGTTTGACAAGTTACTTTGCTCCTTTGAAAAGTTGTTCAGGATTGTGTCACAGTTCCATGGTTTATTGCAACTTCTGCTTTTGTGGGACTCAACCTTCTGGAAAGTTCCTCCCCCCCCCCCCCAAGATTTATTCAGGTGCAGTGAATTGACTCTCCCAATCCCCCCCCCCCCCCGTGAAATGAATTATCTTACTAATAGACATGACCCTCTGGATGATTATCATATGGTTGAATGTTCTCTTTAGATAATAGTATGTATTATTACACTTATTTCCATGTATGGTAAGTCAGTTCTGTGACACTGGTTGGTCCTCCTGCTTATTCTGACAGGAGAGGCTCTTGACATTGTCCCAGTGCCTGAATTTGAGTTCACACCTATTTCTGGACAACATACAGTAATACCTCGGATAACGCTAAAACTTGGTTCCACAAGTCTTGGTGTTATCCGATTTTTAGTGTTATTCGATCCATGTTAAAATCCTATGGGATAGATCGGATAACGTTAAAGCTCCATAGAGATACATTGTAACCGCACAGGCTTTAGCGGTTGTTGTCTGATCCATCCCATAGGACCTTAACGTTATTCGATCCAATTCTCCTCCCCAGATTACTTAACGTTATGCGATTTTAGCGTTATCCGAGGTAAACGTTAACCGAGGTATTACTGTAACTCAGTTTAAGTTGCAGCAAGTAATTCAGTTGTTCAGTTGTCTCTGCATTTCTTTACATAATTTGCTGATTTCCCCATAACTAATTATCCACTGTTCTCTTAGATGTCTGTTCAATTGCATCTCATGAAATTCTTTAAAAATAAAAGCAAATGGTTGTAATACATAGTTTTATGACTGAAATGTTTTTCCCTTTATTTCCTTAACTTTTGTTTTTTGATGGATTGTTTTTTATCTTTTAGGTATGCGCTTGTCAAGTACGTGCAACTGGGAAAATGTACGCATGCAAAAGATTAGAGAAAAAAAGAATAAAGAAGAGGAAAGGTGAATCCATGGCCCTAAATGAAAAGCAGATTCTAGAAAAAGTCAATAGTCAATTTGTAGTAAGTATTGCCAAAATTGCAGCGGGCACCAGATTTCCTTTAGGGAGCATATCTCACAAATGAGATTGGCACAGGAAGCATATACTACTCCCAAAATTGCATTTTAGGTTATTAATGTGTATTTGTTTCTACCAAAGGTTTTAAAAGTTATCATTTGTTGGCAGTTGATAAACTTAGATAAAACTGAATGGTTCAAAAGAAAATGTTCACGTAACATATTTCTGAAAGAGAACTCTCAGTAATGGGATGTGTGTTTAATTGCCTGCGACAGCCATCCCAAAGCAGACACTGTCCAGATGTGCTGGAGTGAAAAATCACATCATCCTCAGCTCATATGGCCCATGGCTATGTTGGCAAGACAGAGGCTTTGTAATCAAACACATCTGTTGAGTACAAATGTAGAGAATGCTGGCCTTCCAGTATCTTCTGTAGAGAGTTTGGAAATGTCTGTATTATGTCCTTTAAGTATTTTTAAAAATTATTTCTAGAATTGTAACTACATGGTTGTAAAGGTCACCTTGCTTGAAAGCCAATCGTATCTGACTCTAGGGTTCAGTGCTCATCTCTTTTTATAGCCAAAGAGCCAGCGCTGTCTGCATCTGCAGACATTTCCATGGACATGTGGCAGGCATGCCTAGACACCGAAGTGCACGGAACTCTGTTTACCTTCCCACCAAAGTGGTCCCTATTTATCTACTTGCAATTTCTTGCTTTCAAACTGCTAGGTTGGTAGGAACTGGGACAGGGACGGCCACCCATTCCGTCCTGTAACATTCAGGTTTTGAACTGCTGACCTTCCACCTCCCAGTCAGTATCTTAACCACTTGAGCCACTGCAGTACATGGTTCTAACAAAGCATGTAACAAAAGATCTTGAGGGCTTTTAAATAGCTGGCAGGCTGCCCAACTCCCTTATCTTCCTTTTAAATCAAATGATGTTTTACTTCATTCCTACTCTAGCAGGGGGAGTGGTATATAATATGTCTCAAGCATGTTCTTGTGCTTCTACTCTCTTTGTAGGTCAATTTAGCATATGCCTACGAAACAAAAGATGCACTCTGTTTAGTACTAACCATCATGAATGGGGGTGACTTGAAGTTCCACATTTATAACATGGGAAATCCAGGCTTTGAGGAAGAAAGAGCTTTGTTTTATGCTGCCGAGATTCTTTGTGGCTTAGAAGATCTGCATAGAGAGAACACTGTATACAGGTAAATACCATTCAGGTGGTTTCAGAAATGTATGCATGCATTCTATTTTCTCAAAAAATGTTCTCGACTCATAAAGTGTTTCCTGGTGATATCCACAAGATTCCAATGTTCAGTCTGACTAGATCAGTGATGACGAACCTTTTAGAGACCCACTTATTTATCTCAAAGTGCCAACAAAGTAACAGGAGAGGAAGGAAACGCTCCCATTGGGCTGTTGGGAGGAGGGGCGGGACAAACTCTGTGCTGGGGGGAGGGAGCATTCCCATTGGGCAGAGGGGCAGGGCAAACTGTGTGCTTAGGTGACTGCAAGGGTGCCCACAGAGAGGACTCCAAGTGCCACCTCTGGCATGCGTGCCATAGGTTCGCCACCACTGGACTAGATCTTTCTGAAATGATCTTGGTTGGCAAGTCAAAGACCTCTGCCTAAGATGTGGAGATCCTTTTATATTCATATTTGTCTCTATTACCAGCCAAGTTCATATATTTTTGCCATAGGATTGTAAGAGATGGGATTATAGTTGTGTGGCAGAACATATTTTGAAAGCAGAAGTTTGAAAATTCAGTCCTTGCAATCTCAAGATAGGAAAATCCCTGATAGGAGATGTTGAATACATGCTTGGATATACAGTAACTTTATGTCAAAAAACACTTTTTGAAATGCAGAATGTTGCCGGTGGAGGAATATTCCCTTACACATTATTTTTCTGCAGTCAGAGAAATTGTTATTCTTGGTAGGAGTGAGAAAGGACCGTATAATCATGTAATTCCACACATACACAGTCTGCAGTGTCTCAGCCTGAAGAAGACTGATTAGATAAATAAACAAATTTCGTGTCAGAGATTACTCTGGGTTGAAAGGATTTTTGCTAGAGAAACTCCACTCAGGGGACTCCCAAATGAGGTGCCTTTCATGTCCCCAAGATCCGTTATGCAGCACTCGGGTATCGATCCCCGACCTTCCAGTCTCCAAACTCAGTGTCGTAACCACTGAGCCATTGCAGTGCTGCTAGTGATTAGATCGACCCTAGGTTTGTTCAGGAAAGCACAGAAATTCAGTATACAGTATACTGGTTGTTGGGCCCACTGTATCAGTTTGCATGGCTATCCCCTTATATAGATATCGTTATTCATGCAGAGTTTATCTTCGCCTGTCCCTCCTCTCCTTTGAGAAGACTATTACTGGAATCCAACATCTAATATATCTTGTAGGGAAATGATAGGGCCCCATCTGGGAAGTTTGATTTATGGTGAAATAATGTCTTTCTTAAAAATAGACCCCAGTTTAAATCATTCATATGGCCCATCCCTGTTGGTGATATTAATAGCGTTAACTTCGTCATAACCAACGTAATAGCGCCTTCGGTTTTTCCTTTCCCTCATGTTTACGACCTTGTTTAAAATCCTCTTTAGAAGACAGCAGCATAGGAAAATTGGGGGGAGGGAGGGTTAAAAATGAGGTTGTGATGCTCATTCCAGGAAAAATGATCACTGTAACTTCAATCTTCCATGCATTCATGCACAGGCCATAGAAATAATTGGGAAGCCCATTACATTCTTCTTCTGCACCAGGCTTCTGATGAATGCAATAGAGTTTGCATAAAAATTTGCACAGAAGAATGTGCTTAAGCTTGTTAATGTTCTGTAGGTTGGCTTTCATTTAGAACAAATGCCAATGATACCAGATACTGTTTTGATAATGATGATCAGAAAGATAGTGTAAATTCCCTTTCCAGCCCTTTTCTCTCCCCCCCCCCCTGCAGAGTCCTTGTCTTTATTTTCATAAGGAAATCATATCCTAGTGGAGAGAGGGAGCAGCTACAGATAGTACCATTTCCACACATCATTGTTAGTAAGTTAGGGATGTTTGCAAACATTTAAGGAAAGCTGAATGTTTCCAGTGCTCAGAGGTGGAGCTGTCTGGAAAGTGCAGTTTGCAAAAGTTTTTTTTTTAGGGCTTGGGATTTTGGGAAAGAAGAGCACTTCCCAGAATCCCCCAACTCACATGCCCCATGGCTATGCAGGCTGACATTTCTGGGAATCCAAAATACCCAAACACTTTCCCATATATATTACTAAAGAACAACAAATAGCCTACGGCTTCTTGAATTGTGCACTTCAGTTCCTGCTCAAAGCTCCCTAGTAGCATCCTAATTCTAAACAATGCAGCTGTATCTTATCTCTGATAAGATGCTCTCTGGGTTTGCATCAGACAGAGAGAGAAATCTTCTGTGTACATCTGACAATTTCTCTTCTAGGTTTGTTTTTCACCATTTTGTCCTCTTTATGTGATTCCTTGGGATTGACAATTTCTAGTGCACCTTTGGTCCTTGGTCTCTTACCACCACCACCACCAGGATTTTGCTTTAATAGTAAAGAGTAAAAGTCGCCCTTGCTCAACAGCCAGTCATATCCAACTCAGGTTCAGTACTCATATCTGTTTATAGCTGCGTTTGTAGACTTTTCTGTGGACATGTGGCAGACATGACTAGACACCAGAATGCACGGAATGTTGTTTACCTTCTCACCAAAGAGGTCCCTATTTATCTACTTACAGTTTCTTGCTTTCAGATTGCTGGGTTGGCAGGAGCTGGGACAGAGATGGAAGCTCACTCTGTCATGCAGCACTCGGGTCTTAAACTGCTGACCGTCCAACCTTCCAGTCATCAAGTTCAGCAGCTTAACCACAAAGCCACCACAGTCCTGTTTGCTTTGATAGAGAGGTACAAATAATAGGCATGAATCTGAAGAGGAACACAGTTGGTAGAGCCTAATATGACTACAGAGAAAGGGAAGGTAGCTTGGAAACATGGTTATACCTTTGCTTTGTAATAAAGCTGTTTAAACTCAAGCTGCATCTTGACTATTAAGATTTGGGGTTCTAGTCAGGGTTTTGTGAAATTGGGTGCAGAACATGTAGGGGGCTCATGGTGGCTTAGTGTTTAAGATGCTGACCTCGGGAAGTTGTAAGGTCAGCAGTTTGAGACCCAAGTGCTGTGCAATGGAGTGAGTGCCCGCCGTGTATCCCAGCCCCTGCAAACCTAGCAGTTCGAAAGCAAGAAATTGCAAATAGATAAACAGGTACCACTTTGGTGGCAAAGGTAACAGCATTCCATGTGCTCTAAGACATGCCTGCCACATGATCATGAAAACATCTGCACGATGCAGACAGACTCTTTGGTTGTAAATGGAGATGAGCACTGAACCCTGGAATCAGACACAACTGGCTTTTGAGCAAGGGAGACTTTTACCTGTAGACCTTAATATGGTGCTTGTTGCAGTTTCCATGTCATTGGAAGTAATCTTGTCTAAAGGATTTTTTTTAAGCCTGCAGCTGTGGTGGCTAAACCAGCCTCTGAAATTCCTCTTCTCTGTCCAGGCCTCCGTAGGGTTGATTGGTTGGTTATTTCTTTTATTTACTTTTCTTTTCTCTCTCTCTCTCTCTCTCTCTCTTTTTCTCTCTTTCTCTCTTTCTTTCTCTCTTTTTCTCCTTCTCTCTCTTTCTCTTTCTTTCCTCTCTTTCCTCCTCTCTTTTTTCTCTTTCTCTCTCTCTTTCTTTCTCTCTCTTTCTTTCCTTCTCTTTCTTTCCTTCTCTCTTTCTCTCTTTCTTTCCTCTCTTTCTTTCTCTCTTTCTCTCTCTCTTTCTTTCTTACTCTCTTTCTCTCTCTCTTTTTCTCTTTCTCTTTTTCTTTCTCTCTTCCATTCTTTCTCTTTCTTTTTCTTTCTTTCTCTCTTTCTTTTCTCTCTCTCTCTCTTTCTTTCTCTCTCTCTCCCTCCCTTCCTTCCCTCCCTCCCCTGCATTGCCGCCGGCCTCCATTCTGAAGGCTAGAGGTGGGAATCTTTTGCTGCCACAGTCATGGCCTCTGCCTCAACTGCAAAGCCAATTTGCTACTGCTATGCACCAGACACATCATAACATTGAACAAACTATTTTATTGTTATAGCATTACAAGCATTCTTTGCCGTGACAGCTGACCGCTGAACTGTGGTAACTATAACAGTTAAGGGTAGGGGAAAAATATTTCCAGGCTGTTGGGAATTCTACATACTTTACAGGGCAAGAGGCACAGTATACAATATGCACTGATACACACATGCACACAGATGAATAAAGCAGTTTAAGAATCAGTACAAAATAGATGACCCCTGCTGCATAGTTTAAAATAAAGCTCATTTCAACAAGATAATGTGTTCCCCAACTGTGTGTCATGTATCCCTCCATATTTGAATCAGTTCTGAACATTGGAGAACTGAGACAAATCTAGGGCTTTTTGCAAATCAAGACACAGCCTCACATCAGTTGTGGATTGTTCTTTTCACATAATTGCAGTAAATTTGTATTTGAAACCCTTGTTTGACATCGAGGAAAGAGCCTAATGGCCCCTCCCATGCCACTGGTTTCTTTGAGCGATGACTAATCATGCCAGCAATCATTTATTCTGTAGGGTAGGACTGCTAATAATAAGTGTGCTAATCATAATTTTTAAAAAAAACTGATTTCACACAAAAACAAGAGGGTGAAGACGAGGATTTATTTTGAAATGCAGAATAAATACTGCGTGCCACCAGATTATTGAGTATATAATATACCATTGTAGACATGCAGTATGCATCCATCCCAGTACACAGATAATACTGGTTGGAATCCAGTTTGTAGCATAAGCCCCAGTGTAACTTTCTCGTGGGGCATGTGTGCATGCTGGATTGGCGTGTACATGCGTGACCCATTCTCCTGCCCCAAAAAGTTCTGCAGCAGTGCTTTGTTTACCAGGGAAGACTAGATGAAAACTTATGCTTGACTGCTGTGGCTCAAGTGGTTAAGACACTGAACTCACTGACTGGAAGGTCAGAGTTCGATTCCCAGGACATGATGGAGTGAGCTTCTATCTCTGTCCCAGCTCCTGCCAACCTAGCAGTTCAAAAGCAAGAAATTCCAAGTAGATAAATAGGAACCCCTTCAGTGGGAAGGTAAACAGTGTTCTGTGGCTGCCACATGTCCACGGAAACATCTGCAGATGCAGAAAGTGCTGGCTCTTTGGCTATAAACAGAGGTGGGAACTGAACCCCAGTGTCAGATACAACTGGATTTCAAGCAAGAATGACCTTTACCTTATACTATGAACAGGGTTTGGGCCATTAATAGCTATTTTGAGAAACAAATAATTATGTTTTTCACTGTGCATTGTAGCCCTCAGGATCTGGGGTTCTGATCCAGTCTCCTTTTTAAAATGAACACTGAGTCACAATTTCTCCTTGCCTTAGTTATCTGTACCTTCTACGTATACAAAATGAGCAGAAAGCAAACAACCCGACACAAAGTTAAACCATCACCCTTTTAATATTGCTTTCTGAAGGAGATAGGGATTCAGAATGGATCTTGCTCAGAGTGGACCTTGTAGCACTAGTGAGAACAATATAGAGGCCATGCCCCACTTATCATCACCCGAGCTCCAGCCTTTTTTCTTATTGTAGCCAATGGTCTCTTCAGTGTCTGCGTAAGGTAAATCAGCAAATAGTAGAGGAGCAAAGGGTTAGACTTTCTTCCAATATGACATAGGCCCATTTTAAATGCATCTCGCAGTCAGAAGATTTCAGAAACAGAAAATCCACATTTAGCTTATCCCTTCAAATCAGATACTGTATTACCAGAGCTGCTTTTTTATGCTGGAGGAGAATTCCTGGTAGAATAGAATATACATTTCATAAGGGCAAGAATTTTTTCATTGTTGAGGGTGAGGCGGAGGAGGGAGGGTGTGTTAATAAAAGCTATGACCCTCACAAGGGTCTGCCTCACATATCTGGCTTCTGAACTTCCATGAACACATAGAATCTTTCCTGTTGTGTATTTTTTTCTCATTAATTTGTTTTATTTCAGATTGCATTGAAATAAAATCTCATTCCATTCCTTTCTTTGCCATAATTAAAATATTGTTTAAATAGAGCTTAGCTTAGCTAGGCATTTTGTCACTGGAGTTGCCACTGGGGCTGTCGTGATGTGCCTTGTTAGCTGGAAGGCTGGCAAGTCAGCGGTCCAAGACCCGGGTACTGTGTGACAGATTGAGTGCCTGTCTCTGTCCCAGCTCTTGGGGGCATGAAAGGAGCCTTGTTTGGGCATTCCCTGAGTGGAGTTTCTTCCACAAAAATCCTTTCAACACAGAATAATTTCTGACACAAAATTATTATACTGGAGTTGAAATACAAGATGGAGGCTCTCTTTACTTCCATTCCACTTGGGTGGGGTGGTTAAATTGTCCTTCAAAGTTCCCAACAGGATCATATCCTTCTTCCTAAAGCGTAGGTAGTAGGCCTGTCCAGATGATATGAAACAGGTTGTGTGACCACACAGTTTTTGTCCTTCAGTGAAAGGAGGAGTCAAGTGGTGGAGGAGCTCAGGAGGGAACCACTTGTTGTTTCCTGGCCAACACATCTCCTTCACCATCTGCTACCTGATATAATCCCTTCATTCTGCCTAATGAGAAGGCTGGCTCTGATGTCAGTTGTCTGTTTCCAGCTGGTGCACAGAGTGTAAGAAAATGAAGGCATCCATGTTCTTCAAGGAAATACTTTAAAAATCTGAATGAACAAGTATGTGGAGAGTGACCTTTTCACATCGCTCCAGTGTGCCTCCTTTTGTTAACACAAGAGTATAAGCGTTAAGTAGTATTTAAAATAAAGTCATCCGTTTTCTTCTGCATCCTGCTGCCCTTCACATATTTTCTCAGAACTGTTTGTTTGAAAAGTAGGCCCATTACCATTGGTTTATCTTGCGAAGTTTATCTTGTGGGGTCAATAGGGATTTAAACCAACAAAAGGGAAGGAACAAGAATGTTCTCCATGCATGTGCCTTGTCTTGTAATAATAAATAATACGCATGATATGTTTTGAGCAAACAAAAATGTTCCTTCTTGATTAGCAGGGGGAAAGGGATTAAGTTCTCCTATCAAGAAATGGAAAAACCTGGATTTTTAAAAGGGAAACAATTTAAAACGTTCAGTGAGAATCTATGTACTGTATAAATTAGTGGCAGATGACAAAAAATATATAATGCTGCCAGTTTCTCTGGGTGGAGATCTCTCTATGTTGACTTTATCTGCCTCATTTTCACAGGAGTAAGTGTGTGAATGGCCCTTTTTTTCTGTATTCCCCAATGCAAAAGCATCAGAAGATGTCACACCAGCAAAAGCACTAATTGATGAGTCTTCTCTACTTATTTAACTAACTTGCATTATTTTATATAAACAAAAAGTTGTTTTGTGAGTAAAATCACCTTAAATAGAATTTCTTTCCTCAGAAATAAACATGTATTTAAATCAGCATTACTTCAAAACAGCAATACAGATGTTTTTTAAATAAGAAGTTCAGAAACATTTTAAACCTCAGGGAACCATTCTGAGTCCAAACCGTGAACATTTTAGCTGGTACAGTCTCTCTCTCTTTCCGTCTCAGATTTGTGTGCATGCGTGCGTGTGCACGCATGCATGCGCGCGTGTGTGCATGCTTGCTTGCTTGCAGGCTGTCTTTTTTGCCAAAACTGGAACTTTAGGTGACTCATGAAAAAATTACATAAAAAGGTACAGATGACAATACAAAAGCTTAATATTAGAACTGAGTCAGGGTACTATAATGTATAATATCAGACTAGGACTAAAGGGATCTGGTTTCAAATCCCCACTTGTCCATCAAGACTTGATGGGACTTATGACAATGGAAAAACCATTAGTTAAGTATCTCACACACCTGAAAACCCCTATCAGGATTGCTGTAAGTCAAAAGTAAGTGATCTGAAAGCACCTAAGATCAACAAATAAATCATAATATTTGAACTCAGTTAAACAAAGAATAATATTTAAATGAAACTGAATTAAAAACAAACTATAAGCACAACAATAAAGAAAGTAAAAGACTCACCTTGTAAAAGCCTATTCTTGTTGCAAAAAGAAGAAGAAGAAGACTATCTATGAATGTATGGTTGTGAGATCTGGACCATAAGGAAAGCTGAGCACAGAAGAGTAGATGCCTTTGAGATGTGGTGCTGGAGAAGAATTTTGAGAGTACCCTGGACAGCAAGGAGATCAAATAAGTCGATCCTGAAGGGAATCAATCCTGAATGCTCCTCGGAAGGACAAAGAAGCTACTTTGGCCACCAAATGAGAAGAGAGGACTCACTTGAAAAGGCCTTGATGCTGGGAAAGATCAAAGACAAAAGGAGAAGGGGTGGAGAAGATGAGGTGGCTAGATGGCATTGTTGATGCAATGGGCGTAGTGCTGAGCGGGCTGCAGAGGATGGCAGAAGATAGGAAAGCTTGGCAAGTTGTGGTCCATGGGGTTGCAAAAAGTCAGACTCGTCTATGCAGCTGAACAACAATAACAACAACAAATCTATGAATGTTATACAACCTTGATCAGGAAATGTATTAGTGACCATACAATCGTGATACTGGAAATTTGACCTCTGTAGATTAGATCCAACTATTCACCCATTTCCTACTCTCTCTTTTGTAAGCCCTCAAAAATGCTCTCTCAAGATTTGTGGGGCCTTGCTGCGCAGAATGGGCTGTTGTGCAGAAGGCTAATGAGGAAGGGAGAGACTGTAGAAGAAATCCATGTGGAAGAATCTTTGGCTCTGCTAACAGAAGGAGCCTCTAGTCTATAATGTTCCACCTGAAAAGCTAACAAACCCTGATCCGGTTGAATATTAGCTCAAGTGTTCATCTCTTTCAGAGTCCCAATATTTCTATTGGAGTGCTCTGACTGGGACAAACATATTAATCAGGTTAACCTTTCAAACATTTGTGTCAAGTGATTAAAGAACTTTGCATAGTGGTTCTTTCTTTACTTGCTTCAGATGCATCACCAGCATGTAATAACATACAAAGCTAAAATTAACACATCTAAAAACAAAATAGAATTAAATAAGGATAGATGGCATCTGCCCAATATTGGGCCATATCAACAGCATTTCCTCTTGCCAACCAGGTCCTCCTCAGTGCATGTTGAGGGGCATCATGTGGATTGACTCATATGGGAGATAGCTTGTACTTCTCTGCATTCACACAGGCTGTCACCTACAGAGAAACCTCACTTTCTCAGATTAGCCCTTGATCTTCCTACCCCTGCACACAAGTCTATTTAGAACTTTCCACACAAGCCATGGTTGTTCTTAGCCAGGCGTTAGAGAGTCATGTGGTTCTGCCCAGTTATCTGGTAGCTTCTAAGCTCGCCTTCCATTGTTCTAAGGTGGTCTGTGGGGACTGGTTGTTTGGAGGGGCAGAATTTGTGAGGAAGCTATGCCTTGATTTTAGTCTCTGCTTTGGTGATTGGTGATCAAATAGCAAATGTGTTTCTGAGGAACTTGCTTTGACCCACTCTTTATGAGCAGTATTTTCTCAACAGAATTTTGATGGAGGGATGCCTCACTGTTTCATTTAAGGCTACCTGCATTTGCTTAGTAGTGGAGCACATACTTTGAATACAGATGATTCCAGGTCCCATCCCTAACCTAACCTCATAGGAGTAACTAAATTTCTGTTTGACATTGTAGAAAGATGCTGCTCATGTTATAGACAAAAAGCAGGCATTGCCCATCTGGATTGGCTCCTCCCTAGCCATGACCAGTAACACTTTCATCCTTTCCAACTGCTAAAATTTGCTACAACAATGAAAAAGCAAGCAAGCTTGTTTTCCTGTTAAAACAAGGATCAACATGGGTCATTAGCACCTCATGTTCTTTGCTCCTGAGGAGACTTGTTCTTCCAGCCCACAGGAACACAAGCATTGTTCAGAAGGAAAAGTAGCTTTTGTTTTTACTGCTGACTCCTCAGCAGCAAATTTGGAAGTGGCAAGAATCAGGGTTATGGGTTGCCTGTCTTAGCCTAGACAGTGTTGAGTTGGACCAACGGTAAATCACTCTGAAATCTCCAAATTATCAGTTACATTTGTATCTCACCTTCAGCTAAATAGCTAAAACCAGAGAGACAATGGAAAATTGTCAATTTTTGTGAGAGATAAATTGATAAAAGAAGTGCAATAGCAATTCAGAATCCTACACAGGATTGGCAAAGACATGGCTACTCCCATAAGTGTATAACCTGTTCTAATGATATGCAAGCCATAATGACTGGAATCCTGTTGCAACTTTTGAAAGCAAATTTCCTTAAATTAAAAAAACTCCATAGGCCAGGAATTCTCCACATGCAGCCCATGGGCCAGATGCAGCCCACGGCACCATTTCATGTGGCCCCCCATTGCCTCCACCACACCAGGAAGTGCCATGTGATGGAGGAAGGGCAAAATGGCCATCCGGCCACCCAAGCTGTCTGAGGGAGCATGAACCGGCCTCTGGCTTTAAAAAGTTGACAACTCCTGCCATAGACAATATCTGTGGCATGCCAAGGCACACAACTACAGAAGCTTCTTAGTGTATGGCTATGCACTTCCAGATGTTGCGACTTGTATATAGCTGCACAACCGGGTTTAAATTAATATCTGTAAAGCTGGGATAAAATATACCATTAATATCATTCTGTCTCCTTATTCAGCCATGGTTTTTTAATATCTGAATCTGAGTAAGGCTGGTCACACCATTTGGTAGAATGAATCAGATGTTCAGGTGGCAGATGCTGGAAGGCAACAATGGCATCTCTTAGCTGTTTTTCCTTAGCCTTTTTGCTCATTTGCCTTTGTTCCAGGACAGAGCTATACAGTGGAACCTCATGCAACAATTGCCCTGTATAGCAATGAAATTGCATAACAATTAGGTTTTGGGGGGAAATGGTGTCCCGCATAACAATTTTCCCTATGGAAAAAATTGTACAACAACTTTTCAATGGGAAAAACCACTTAGCAAAAAAATAATAATCATTGTATGATGCATCCCTTAGGGAAAATCGCTATACGATGCATGCATCGTATAGCAATTGTTTTGTACAACAACGAGCCCCATGGAATGGGTTAAAATCATTGTATGAGGTACTACTGTATCTGTTACATGACTTGTCTTATGACCTGCTCTTCTTTGTTATGCTGAAAGATGCTATTTGATTGCAAGTTTACAACCAGTCAGCTTTTGAGCATGGAATATAGGAAGGACCACCATACGTTGGCTAAAATCTTACTGGATTTTTAAATCAGTACAGTAATACCTCAGATAACGTTTACCTCAGATAATGCTAAAATCGCATAACGTTAAGTAATCTGGGGAGGAGAATTGGATCGAATAACGTTAAGGCCCTATGGGATGGATTGGATAACAACCGCTAAAGCCTGTGCGGTTACAATGTATCTCTATGGAGCTTTAACATTATCCAATCCATCCCATAGGATTTTAACATGGATCGGATAACACTAAAAATCGGATAACACCAAGACTTGTGGAACCAAGTCTTAGCGTTATCTGAGGTATTACTGTATAACACACTTGGCATAAATCTCATTGGCAAATATTCATAATATAAGAGGTTACCTTAAGCACTTGCTCTTGCACACTGAACCACACGACTCAGCATGCCACAGCAAGAGCATGTGCCAATTTCTTAATTTATGACACTTTGCCTACGATGTCTTTGTCAATTGTGTTATGCCAGCTGATACAAATAATAGGATTTGGGCCACTATGATCATCATTATAACTACATTGTGATTCTGAGAGTTCTATATTGATCCACACTCCTTCAAAGTGAGTGGATTTTTTGCCAGCAGAGCAGACAATATTAATTGGTGGAACTCCATTTTCCCAAATAATTGTCTTTTTTTTTTAAAAAAATGTGGTCTTTACCACATAAACTGGCTGTTGTTCAATGGCTGGGAGGATCCCATGTTATCAAAGCTACTTCCATACAAAAAACAGCTACAATCTACTCCCACCTGCTTTCTCTTTTTTTTCCTTTTTAGAGATTTGAAGCCAGAAAATATCCTCTTAGATGATTATGGTAAGTGTGAATGCTTTAATGCAAAAATGTTCTTCCTCAGTAAAGTAGCTTACCTTTAGTTGTGTGACATGGTATTGTAGAAAGTCAAATCTTTTTCTGTAGTGGGAAAGAAGCTGAGTAGTAATCAGTGCTTATTCTGGATTACAGAACTTCAGTTTGTGTGTGAGAGATTGAGAGAGAAAAAGAGATACTTAAGGCAAAAAAGGGGGGTTGTTACATTAATGATAATTCAGCTGACGATCATGGTTTCCTTTCACCCTGTAACTCTTGGAATGCTTCAAAATAAATAAATATGTTACCAGATTTCCATGGCCCGTATTTCTTTGGCGTTATATTCCATCTTGTTGGTGTAATTTCCTTGTCAAAACACCACATGGCATTTTTGTATTGGCTGTCTCAGCACTGCCAAATGATACATTCTGTGTTCCAATAAAGAAGGTGGTCTTGACTTGTGCCAGGCTGTTCCTTTTAAACAAGGAAATTAAAATTCCAAAGCCTAGACATGTTGGATGCTCTGGTCTGTTCTTGTTCACAGAACAGCTGATTCAGACCAGCATAGCTGAGGCTATTAACACAACTTGTCAGCGGGGTGGGGGGTAGTTGGGGGTCAAGGACCAAAAAAAAGAAAAGTAAATTGTACCTTGCCTTTCTTTGGGATGGTTCCAACACTCTCCATTGTAAGCCATAGTTTCCTGCAAAAAGAACAGGAAACCACAACCTGGAGCTGTTTACTGGCCTTTCATGAAAGCTGGCCTCCCATTTTTCAGATTTCAACCATACTTCACGATAAGCACATATGTTTGCCTGCAGTAAGTCATGGCTTCAATCAGTAGCATCCCTAGGGAAGCAGATTCCAGGGACTACATCTCAGAAACTGGCTTGATAGCACAGAGAGATGAGTCTCTGAAAGCAAGGCCAGACGTCAGGAGTTCACTTTCCTAACGTGCTTCCTGGGAGAAAGAGAATAGTAGAAGATGAGAATAGTAAACCACTTTTGAGTACTGACTTGCTACTTAGAAAACCCTGGAAAGGGTCATCCTAAGTCAGAATCAACTTGACAGCATGTGAATGTTAATTTTAATATGCCTTGTGAATGATAACGTGGAGCATCACCATCAATCAAAATAGACAGTGCTAGCCAAGACAGATAAATAGTCTGACCTGGGATAATGAAATGTTAATCTGATGTATTTGATGAAGAGATTGGAAGAAGGACAAACATTCTTAGGCAAATCCTTACACATTTCAATCTTACTTAAATACACATTGATCATGAGTGTTCTGCTGCTTTCCATTTTGTTTGCTTTGTCATCCCCACTGGGGTGGGGCCCACCCTGTATTCTCTCTTAGTTTGACTGCCACAGCCACATTCCCAGGACAGAATTCTATGTCCTGAGTTGGTATCAATTCTATGAGCAGCCTCTCCTAGAAAAAGGTTTTATTTATCCCTCAGTCTTAAAAAAATGGTTGTGGACAGGGATTCTTGTCTCATGTGAAAGTAGGTCAACATCCTTGAAATTTAAGCCACCTGTCATAAGGTCACTGGATATTTTTCCCATATTCATGGGAGACAGAAAAGGCCTGCAAAAGGCAAGAAGGATGACCTAGCCTTGTAATGGTGAACCTTGGCACTCCAGGTGCTCTTGGACTTCAATTGCCAGTTCAGAGGTTCTGGGAATTGAAGTTCAAGGACAGCTGGGGTGCCAAGATTCGCCATCACTGACTAGCCCCTAAAATCAAGTCGTGTCCGAAGCTTATTTGATCAATGTTGCAGATCACTTCTTTCACAGAGGCATTTTCATTTTCTTCCTTGCAGTGTTTAGGCCTATTTAGATGATTTAATAGATAAGTGTTTCTTTTCTCCAGGCTTGTGGTCATGCTAAAACATTTGCTTTTCCCACCCACCTGCTTTAGGCCATATCAGAATCTCTGATTTGGGTCTAGCTGTTAAAATCCCCGAGGGTGAATCAATCCGTGGACGAGTAGGAACAGTCGGTTATATGGGTATGTGATTTGCTGTTTTATGCTTATTCCTATTATTTCAGTTTCAAAATGTGTAGCACCATGTGTATTCAGACGAGCAACAAGTTTAGAACACAGGTCTGACCTAATTAATCATTTAAATGAACATGAACTGTGCCTGAGCATCTGTCTTTCTGGCTCATGAGCTATCACTGATTTGTGCCTTCATTAGTTCTGAGCCACAATCTAGCGACTATTAAAATCTAAAGTTGCCTAGTACTAAAGTCCACTTTTGTGCTATAGCTGTTGATGTTATACTTAGGTGAATGCATTCTTTGTAGGAATCAGGCCAGAAGCATCCAAAATGTTTATATTCTATATTTCACAGGAACAACTTCTGCTGTATGCCACACACACAGACCTTTTAATACACATTAGAATGTTTTGTCCCTGTACTTGCAAATGTACATGTACAAATTATTTGCCAGTTTTAGGAAGATGTTTTCAAACCACATACTTCAAATTATTTCTTATAAGTGAGTGATGATAAAAATTATGTTTAAACACCAGAAGATAGCATTCAGCTCACACTCTTCATCAAACATGCCCCAATACTGTTTTCATGATCCCAAATCTGTTGTTAAATTTTGGTGGTAAACAGGGCAAAACTCTTTAAAACAAGCACGAAATGTTCCTTGTAAGGAGATTTTCACACTTTGCTGCTAAACAAAGCCATAAAAATCCCTTTAAAATAGGAGTGCCCAAACTACAGCCCGGGGGGGGGCAGATGCGACCCCCGATGCCAATTCATCCAGCCCATGAAGCCCTTGTCACTCGTGGAAGCAGAAGTAAAACATGCCTGTATGGGCGCATTTTACTTCTGCTTCCAGGAGTGACGAGGGCTTCGTGGGCCAGATAAATTGGCATTGGGAGCCGCATCCAGCCCCTGGACCATTGTGACCAGCTCCCTGAACCACATGAACGGCCCACAGCCTGAAAAGTTTGGACACCCCTGTTTTAAAAGGAGCATTTGCTGCTTTGATGGAGATTTCCCATTCATCCCCAGATTTTAACAACACGGTTTGTCACAGAACTGCAGTGAGCAAGAAGATGGGGAATTTGATTTGAGACATGTTTCAGGGGGAAGGTGGACCCCAGATCCAACAATGACATTCCTCCTTGCATAATAGTTCATAATAATAGATAATTATTTTAAGTTAATTTTTGTAAAAATCATGTAGCATTTGCTGAAAGGGTCTGAAGCAAATAGACTTGCCCTAGCTATCTGTTTATTTGTGTATCTATATTGTATTCTCCCCCACCCCTTTGTATCACCCATTAATCCTGCACAAAACAGGGAACTCAAGGTGACATACAAAATGATTTTAAAAAAAGATAGACATCACTAAAACTTTTTTTAAAAGCAGCAGGTAGTCTAAGGACACTTCCATTAGGGATTTAGTTTGTGAATTTGATCTGTTGAAGTATGCTCATTAGTTCATTTATTACTTTAGTTTCATTCATTAGCTAAGGGCAATGTTTCAAATGGGGGGAAATAAAGACATTATGTTCATAAAATTCATTTATTGATGCTGTCAATGAAACTCACTTTTGAGAGTCAGCTTCCGAGTGCAGTGATGTAATTGCTTTCCATTTCTGGCTATTGGGTCTTTCAGTCAGTGTTTGGTTGTCATGAGCCAGCTGCCAGCGAAAAATTAACTTATTTGAGGCACATTTTTCCTCAATATCTTTGTGGTTGACAATGGCTCCGGTGTCTTTCTTCTTCACATGATGCAGGCAAACTCTACCAACCTCAGAAAGTGGTCCTGGTCAGTATCAAACAGATTTTTCCCTTTTATTTTAGGTTTTTTGTGCTGTTGGTCATGGGATTTTTTTGTAAAAAGCTTCATAGAAAATTTTTCCGAAGCCCTATCCAACTTCTAATAGTATCACCCAAAAGGTTATTTTATCCTCTATCCAACACACTTTGGATCACTTCGATCGGTTGAGTGGTTTGGTCGCTGGTTCACTGACAAATGACAACCCTCCAGCAAAAATGTCTGAGGCAACTTTCAAAAGCTATGACATCATCGCTTTGCATTTTTAGCCTTTGGGTCTCACCATTCCTTAAAGTCGCCAAGACGATCTTTCATACAGCATAAGCATTAGTTTTGTCAGTGCTTTAGTTTTTGTGTGGCAACTCGTCAAAAGTACACAGTTTTTGTTACATGGCAAATGCTGTCAGATCACCCTACCAAAACATAAAATGTTTTGGCAATTCACATCAAAAAATAAAATGGCTGAAATCCTGCTGCACAACTGTGCTTGTGCAATGGTAACAATGTCATCAGTAGTGGCAAATCTCCACTAATCAAAGGCTTTCTTTGGTAATTTTGGGGTGCAAGCAAGTTTGTCTAGTTGCGTAGGAGGGGTTTTTTTAAACTCTAAGATATCTGTCGGTCAGGGGTGATTTGCCAGTGATGAAGACATCTTCCTCATTGTACATGCACAGCTGTGCAACAGGATTTCAGCCACTAGTTTATATTACATTCTGATTAAACATATACAGTGGCACCTCGCTTAATGAGCATAATGCATTCCACGGGATTGCTCTTTAAGCAAGTTTGCTCTTTAAGTGAAACACCATTGTAAGTGACCAATTGTGACCTCTGGTGGGAGGCATTGTGAACCCCAATTTATTTGTTAAGCAAGTCTTTGGTTGATTTTAGTTGTTAAGCGAGGTTCAGAGAAAATTCTGCTCTTTAAGCGAGTTAGTCTCTAAGCGAGGCGCTCTTTATGTGAGGTTTTACTGTAATACTATTAAAAGACTGCTAATTTTAAAAACACTTTAAAAACACCCATATTAAAATTTACCAGAAACATGTCTATCTTATTTGGATTATGGGTTGCTCACATCCAATCTATCAACGATATCAAAGACCATCTTTCAGTCTTCATATACGTTATGGAGGACTACACAAGAGATGATGACCGAGTTAGAATTCTCCTGTGATACTAGTAATTTGTCTTCCGGGTCCCTCTGCCGTGACTTGAGCCTTCCACATGCCCACTCTTACCATGTTTCAGCAATAATTAAAAACCTTATGAAACTTTTTCCTTTGCCAGGAAAAAGACCTGGCATAAGGCTTTGTAGCCAAGGGCAAATGTGATACACTTCATCTGCTAGTATTAGAGGGGATTGTGACATCACGAATTGTGCTTTGAGGATTGCCAATAATAAATATCCCTTCATTTGTCATTTCCCAAAGCAAGGAAGCTTGAAAGACACAGACATCAGCACATCGCTAGGTCATCTGAGTTGGATATTAATAAACCTTTCCCTATGCTTAGCTGTTCCCTTCATGATGATAGAGTAGAAGTATTTTCTATTCCAGTTAGCTTCAGACTGCCATTTGGGACTCATTAGTAAAATAGGTGTTCCATTCACAAGTCCAACAATTTTTCTGAAGCTGGTGGCCCTGATCTATAAAGAAACAAGCAACAGTTGAAATATTAGCATGAGAGCAGCAATAATGAACAAACACACAAGTGACTCAGTGTAATATAGTGAAGTACTGTATACTTTAGAAAAGCCGATTTTAATCAACTCAGAACAATGATAAAGTCCCACTGCAGGAAATTCTAACAGGAAAAGGTGTCCAAGATGGGTGGAAGCTTCTTCAAAAAGGAAATTCTAAAGGCACAACTACAAAATTTCCAACAAGAAAAAAAAGGGTGGAAGACAAAAAAAAAAAAAGGACCAACATGGTTTCACAAAAAGCTCAGAGTGGACCTAAAAGCAAAATAAATACACAGTTAGAAGATAGGGGTACAGGTACTTGGTTAAGTAATGCTATGAGTGAGATAGATGTTGGAGTTGTTGATATGAGTAAACTGTGCAATGTAGCTGCAAAGAAAGCAAATGCAATTTTAGGCTGCATTAACAGGCGTATAGCCTCTAAAACCCATGAAGTGCTAGTCATCCTCTATGTGACACTAGTTTGGCCTAATCTAGTGTAATATGTCCAATTTCTGACTGCACTTTAAGAAGGTTGCCAACAAACTGGAGCAAGTTCAGAAGAGGACAACAAGGATGATCAGAGAACTGAAAACCAAGCCCTTTGAGGAAATGCTGGAAGAACTAGGCATTTTTAGCCTTAAGAAAAGACCAAGAAGTGATAGCACTTTCAAATACAGTACAGTAAAACACCGGATAACGATTGGCTTGGATAACGCTAAAATCGCATAACGTTAAGTAATCTGGGGAGGAGAATTGGATCGAATAACGTTAAGGTCCTATGGGATGGATCGGATAACAACCACTAAAGCCTATGCAGTTACAATGTATCTCTATGGAGGTTTAACGTTATCTGATCCATCCCATAGGATTTTAACATGGATCCCATAGGATTTTAACATGGATCAGATAACACTAAAAATCAGATAACACCAAGACTTGTGGAACCAAGTTTTAGCGTTATCCGATGTTTTACTGTACATGAAATAACGTCATAAAGAGGAGTAGTAGGATCATCTCGGATTGTCTATATCAGTGGTGCCCAAACTAAGGCCCGGGGGCCAGGTGTGGCCCCTGACGCCAATTCATCCGGCCCCCGAAGCCCTTGTCGCTCCTGGAAGCGGAAGTAAAACACGCCCGTACAATGTTTTACTTCCACTTCCAGGAGCGACGAGGGCTTCGTGGGCCAGATGAATTGACGTCAGGGGCCGCACCCGGCCCCTGGGCTTAGTGACCAGCTTCCTGAACCACATGATCAGCCCATGGCCCAAAAAGTTTGGGCACCCCCGGTCTATATGAAATAACATTCTCAAATTATAGGAATGAATTACAGGATGGATATCAGGAAAACTTCTTAACTGTTGGAGCAGTATAACAATGGAAACAAAAATCTAGGGAGGTGGTAAGTGCTCCAGTACTGGAGGCATTCAAGAGAAATTGGACAATTCCCTGTCAGATCTGCTTTGATTGGGATTTCTGCATTGAGCAGAAGATTTGGCTGGGCTCAATAGCCTCATAGGCCCCTTCCAAATCACTTAATCTATGTTTCTATGATCAGTTGCTTGTTACATGCAAAGGAAAAATCGCATGACTGAAACCAATCCAAAGGTCACAATGGTTTTATAAAGAAAGTTCTGAAAGAAGTTTTTCTGAAAAGAACATGTTCTGTGGCCAAGCAGACTTCCATAATTACTTGTGCTGCTGTGAATTCCTCCAAATGGTTTGTTATCTCTCTGTAGCACATCTTGAAAGAAAGCTGAATTATGGCAATGACAACTCTTTTCTCATGTGGCGCTGTAGACTGTGTGATATCCAGCAGAGTTGAGTTCATAATCCTGATTCTAGAACCATAGCTCTTCATTATAGGAGGGCAAAACTGTATCCAACAATCATGTCCACACTCCACCCAACCTATTCAATGCAATTTTGTGTAGTTCCACATTGCAGCAATAAGTGTGGGTGGGAGTGGGTTATTGGGTCCATAGTTGACAATGTGATGTGGTGGTACAGGATGACAGAGTCACTTTAACCCTAGACAAAAAGGAGCTGGAAAGCAGCTGGTCTTTCTTGTATGTCTCCTTGCTTCCTCAAATCATAACAAATGCCATATCTTAAGGGCAAGAAATTGCAACAATGCAGGATTTAGTTTTGGGTGGATTTGATCCATGAAAGCTCACATTTAAATACAGGAGTTAGCCTTTAAGGTGCCACAATGGTTTTTGTCTTCTTTCTTTCTTTCTTTCTTTCCATCTTTCTTTCTTTCTTTCTCTCTCTCTCTCTCTTGTTGTTTTGTTTTGTTTACTTTCTGATACATTTAGATTAAAAGTTGTCATAGAGGTATTGAGTACAAAATTAGGACAGAAGGTATGTGAAATAGCACAAGAGTACAAAAGAAATCCCTTTAATGGTCGATTATAAAAATGTATGTTACAGAAAAGTGCATAAAATGTGTAGTCGTTCATAACACAAAGGCAGATTTCCACATGGCTAAATGAAGAAAAGTAGAAAAGGTGATACAGTCAAAAGAAATGGGTAACAGCATGTAATTGTGAAATGATGTTTTAAGAAATGTTGCAGTAGTGTTACTATTCTAGATAAATTTCATTCACAAAGTTCACAAAGAAAGGAATGCACAAGCAGTGCTCTTAAAGAATGCAACTATCTATAAACAAAATATGAGAGTTTCATGCAGGGATGGATGTAGATATGGCTACACTTCTGCTCTGGAGGGGGAGAATTTACATGTCCTCACAGCCCCCCTTCAGCCTTGGAAAAGTAAGTACAGTACCAGTAATGTGAGGATGACTCCATCTTGTGTCAGGACTGTACATTGCAGCATCAAGAACTGACAGGGAAGTGATGAAAGAGTAGTAAATCTTGAAATCACAACTCATAAACTACATGAAAAAGGGATCGATTTTGTCTCCGTTTTTAAAATAAAGGAATATGTAACAGCAATCTAGTGTTATGCCAATTAAAAAATAAATAGTTGAAAGGCGAGTTGCACTATGGTGCAGTGGGTATGCTCATCCAGGATAAAGTGCTGGTATTATATGATAGTATCATTGTATGATAGACTATATTGTAGATAGCAGATTGTGTAATTTTAGCAGAATTTTATACATATTTTTTACATATACCTCTGTAAGCGACTCCATTCTGTCTTTTCTGTGAAGTTAAATGCAGTACATGAATTGAAATTGTGCCGCCTAACAAGGGTTCTGATGTGGCTGTATGTTTCTGTGCTTTAGCTTTCCACATGTTGAGCAATTTTCAAGAATTGATTCTGAGCTGAGCCAAAGTTGAATTCCTGAACTTTACTGGGGATTATGTAATAGTTATTGGTGTGATGATGGCATAGCAGAAATAGCAGATCTTTTCATGGATCTCATCTTTCTTTCTTTCCCAGCTCCAGAGGTCTTGAATAACCAGCGATATACACTTAGCCCTGACTACTGGGGATTAGGTTGCCTGATCTATGAAATGATTGCAGGACAGTCACCATTTCGTGGGCGAAAAGAAAAAGTGAAGCGAGAAGAAGTAGACAGGAGAGTCTTGGAAACAGAAGAGGTGTATTCCCATAAATTTTCTGAGGAGGCGAAGTCTATCTCTAAGATGGTAAGGATTGCTCCTTTTTAAAAGACCAGCCACTAAAAATAATTAGTATGGTGTCTTAAGCAAGTATATAATTTTGGAAAGAAGTTTAGTCCATAATTAAGACTTTATTTGGGGAGACTAGAAATCAATCATAGATCATATGGGAGAAATTGAATGGACACCCAGTTTTTATAGCTGGGAATCCACCTGTATCTCATGCCTACCAAAGTACTACTTCAGTCTTAGTAAAGGTAAAAGTTTCCCTTGCTTGAAAGCCAGCCGTATCCGACTCTAGGGTTTAGTGCTCATCTCTGTTTCAAAGCTGAAGAGCCAGTGTTGTCTACTTCTGCAGACGTTTCTGAGGTCATGTGGCAGGCATGACTAGACACTGGAGCGCACAGAACACTGTTTACCTTTGGAGATTAGGTAAGTGACAACTTTGAAGTTTATTTGTCCTGAGTGGCAGTTCAAGAATTTCAGGGAGCCATTATGAAGTCATCCTCACTTGGCATCATCCTTAATAGAGGAGGAGGATTATTTTATGCTGCCTCATACCTTCATGGACATTCTCTGCAAACTGATTTATAGTTGCACATTGAAGGTCTGGGGTAAATGACACCCTTTAGCACACAAGCACATATACATAGAAACACTGTGATAATCTTTCTATGGTCATAGTTTTTGAGGGGAACCAGGAGAGGTGTGAAGTTGTGCCCCTGCTGTTTGGCACTACACAACAAGGACCAAGGATACATGCACAACAGTTTCAACCATGAGTAGAAATTATTGCAAGAACATATCATCAAGAGCTCCTCTTTGCTCCAGATAAAATGAAGTGGAAGATGTGCTTATTTTTTCCTTAAATTGGGTAAATTAATATAGGAACAGACCACTCCTTGGCCACAGGATCCCTCCTTTAAGCCTTCCCTGTTCTTTCTTTCCTTTACTAGAAACTCTGCAACCATGGTTCCTTCTCTTTGGCCAATCCTAAATCTGCCTGACCAATCTCATCTTTCTTGCTACTCAAACATTAAAAAAAAGATTTATGTGACTATGATCAGTTGAGACCTTTTATCTGCTGTTCAGTTTTTAGTGGGTTCCAGCTCCACTTCTAGGATCCTAGTGAAGTCCTTGTCATGTGGTGTAGGTGACTACAGTATTTTATTATTTTGTTTACCATGGCTTTTCTCTTGCTGCCCTCTAAAGGTTGAATGGGAAATAACCAAAATACTGCCTGGGTAACATTTTTTCAAGTAGATAGAGAACAACTTTAATTCTTTATCTCCTTCAGTGTTTTCCTCTTAAGTGTTTAAGAATAAGATTCTTGACAAGTCTAGCCAGAAGTAGACATTGAGTCCAGCAGGGCTTATGTGTAGGATCTGTTTAGAACGATCTGTTTTGAAGGTGATGCTCCTATAGGGGGGGGGGGGGACACACCACATTTCCTGGAATACATTTTCTTCGGAATTGTTGTGGCTAATAATTAGTTTGCCTTCTTATGATATGGGTAGCTTGTTGAGTCAAAATTTACAGATACAAAGGAGTGGTGTTGTTGTCCTGCAACTAAAATTCCTGCCTCACATTCTGTTTCTTGAGCTTGTTGCCATTTACTATCGACAGTTTGCCTTTCAAGTAAATCTGTGTTTTTTGACCAACTGAAGTGACCATGGCATATGGCCAGCCACTTTCCATAGCAACATATGGCGTATAGCCAAAGTTCTAATTTGTCCCATGTGTTCTACCTCTAGGGAGTAAATTTTTATAATTCTGGCTTTTTGCATCTGAACCTGCCCTCCCAACACTAATCATGACTTGTCACCCAGCTGTAAACCATAAGCAGAGACATAGTTTAGTCAGAGAAGATCCTTGATCACATCCTATTTCAGGTCAGATCTGGATTTATCAGATAGCTTTGGACATACCTGTATTTCTCAGGAGTGGACAGTGCTTTGAACTGGCAAATGTGACTTATTCCTTGTAAGCTTCTCAGAATCTGAATGATAAGATCCCTGATTGCAAATTTCTAAGTGGAGTTCCTCACCATTAGCCTCAAAAAAGACAGTCTGCTGTAAAATTTGGGAAATCAGCATCTTTAGTAAGGTGAGATGCTTGTAACCAATTGGCTAGAAGATGTACATGTTTCTTGCTTAATGACAAGAAGGGTATAAGAGTTAGTGCAAAGGACTTTGTATCATCTCATAATTTATTTCTTTTTTGCATTGGCTGTTATCTTCTGCCGGCAGAATAAATTAGTTTCTCAGAAAAGCATTTTGTTCTTCTTTTGATCCTGGCTGAGGGATGGACTAAAGGTATGGTGAATTTGTTTAGTTGCTGCTTAGCAATTCCTTCCATGACAGTTTTGTTATGAACTATGGCTTATTTTAAAGAATTAATTGTTAATATATCTTAAACCAAAACCATGATTTCTCTCCCATCCTGAAATAGAAAGGGGGTGGGAGATAAAATGATAAATAGACCAGGAAAAATGAAATCTGTGATTGGTTTGGTCATAGGACAGTGTAAGACTAAAGCTGCAAACCATGTTTCATGTAAACTCTGACATATAGATGCAGCAATTCCACTTTTGTTTTATGTAATGCAGTTGCATTTTGTGAATTGATTTATTGCTTCTGAAATTCTGCCAGTTTTGTATAGATGTGCCTGGATATATAAAAACAAACCAACAAGCACTTTCTTTGTGTCTTTTTTTAGCTACTGACCAAAGATGTGAAATATAGACTGGGTTGTCGGGAAGAAGGTGCAGCTGAAGTAAAGAGGCACCCGTTTTTCAGGAACTTGAATTTCAAGCGCTTGGAAGCTGGAATGTTAGACCCTCCTTTTGTCCCTGATGTAAGTACAGTAGTATAATGTTTAGTGTTGTTGTTGTTTGGGAGGGAGATCTGCAAAACCTAGGTGGAACTTGAAAGCAATACACAGCATACCACTTGAAATTGTACTTTGCTTAAAGCAGGCATGCCCAAACTACAGCCCGCGGGCCGGATCCGGCCCACCAGGCCATTTCATCCAGCCCCCAACATGGTATAGGAACTCTTATTATTTTATTTTATTTTTTAAAAAATTTTTTGCTGACTTTTTTTTTTGCGGAGGGATCACAAATCAGTGCCTAGTTCCTTCCTTCTGCTGCTTAGTACTAGGACTTCTGCCGAATCTAATTTAGAATTGCTGAATCCCTCCGCCTAGCTGATTTGGCTGTTAAGAGTGGAGAGAGAGACTGAGCCTGAGGCCATCCGGGAGCTAAAAGTAAGCGTCCACCATTTTGTCTTAGCCTTCCGCTTATTCAGGGCTGAGGGGGGGAGACTGGTTTCTTCTGGGAGAGGGAGAAAGAGGTGTGTGTGTGTGTGTGTGTGTGTGAGAGAGAGAGAGAGAGAGAGAGAGAGAGAGAGATGTGTGTGTGTGTGTGTGTGTCCAGGATTACAAGCAGTTTCTTCTGGGAGAGGGAGAAAGAGGTGTGTGTGGGGAGAGAAAGAGGTGTGTGTGTGTGTGTGTGTGTCTCCCGACCTCCCTAGAGCTGATGCGCGCTACTTTTGAACTTCCCCCACCCTCTTTTATGCTGCAGCAAGCCAGAATGTCGGGATTCGAATCCTGACATTTTGCCTTGCTGCAGCCTCCAGGGAGGTGGGAGAACTTTGGAAACAGCTTGGATCGGGTCCCCACACCTCCCTGGACCCGGCGGGGGGGTCAGAGACCCCAAAATTGGTAAAAAAAAATGTCCGTTTTTTTTACCAATTTTGGGGTTTCTGACCCCCCCCCCACCAGGTCCAGGGAGGTGTGGGGACCCGATCCAAGCTGTTTCTGGGCTTCCCCGACGTCCTGAGCCAGAGCAGCAAGCCAGAATGTTGGGATTCGAACTCTGACATTCTGGCTTGCTGCACTGGCTCAGGACGTCGGGGAAGCCCAGAAACAGCTTGGATCGTGTCTGCCCACCTCCCTGGACCCGCCCGGGGGGGGGGTCAGAAACCCCAAAATTGGTTAAAAAAAAAAGTCCGTTTTTTTACCAATTTGGGGGTTTCTGACCCCCCCCCCGGCTGGGTCCAGGGAGGTGTGGGGACCCAATACAAGCTGTTTGTGGGCATCCCCGACGTCCTCAACCAGTGCTGCAAGCCAGAATGTCGGGATTCGAACCCTGACATTCTGGCTTGCTGCACTGGCTCAGGACGTCGGGGAATCCCAGAAACAGCTTGGATCGTGTCCCCTGCCTGCTCCAGAGAGATCAGAGGACCCTATCTACAGCTGCAGGGTGGCTGGGAAAGCTGACGGGGACTCCCTGTCGGCTTCCCTAGCCACCCGCCCTTGCCTCCGTAGCTGCAGGGTGGCTGGGAAGCTGAACAGAGAACCCCGTTCAGCTTTCCACCCACCCTGCTGCTAAGAACGACTGTATCGGATAACGTTAAAATCGTGTTATTCGATACAAGATTTTTCCAAAAATCTTATAACGTTATACGGTTTTAGCGCTATATGATACTCACGTTATACGGGGTATTACTGTATTGGTATAAGTTGGAAGTCAAAATTGATTTACAGTATTATGGCTGTGCATTGTGTAATTCCTGATTTTAAATTGATTGGGAGACCCAATGCGTGCTAATTTTGAAGTCCCCCCACCCTCTGAGGCTGCAGGAAGCCAGGCAGGACATGATGTCAGGAAGCAGATCTTTTCTAAGGCTAATGACTTTTCATTGCTAATTAAAATCTAAAGTTTCAGGTAGGTGGGGTTTTAATTGGCAATGAAAAGTCATTAGCCTTAGAAAAGATCCGCTTCCTGTCAGGAAGCGGATCTCTTATAAGGCTAATGACTTTTCATTGCTAATTAAAATCCAGAGTTCCAGGTATGTGGGGTTTTAATTGGCAATGAAAAGTCATTAGCCTTATAAAAGATCTGCTTCCTGACATGATGTCAGAAGCAGATCTTTTCTAAGGCTAATGACTTTTCATTGCTAATTAAAATCCAAAGTTTCAGGTAGGTGGGGTTTTAATTGGCAATGAAAAGTCATTAGCCTTAGAAAAGATCCGCTTCCTGACATCATGTCAGGAAGCGGATCTTTTATAAGGCTAATGACTTTTCATTGCTAATTAAAATCCAAAGTTCCAGGTATGTGGGGTTTTAATTGGCAATGAAAAGTCATTAGCCTTAGAAAAGATCTGCTTCCTGACATCATGTCAGGAACCGGATCTTTTCTAAGGCTAATGACTTTTCATTGCTAATTAAAATCCCACCTACCTGAAGCTTTGGAACACAACAACAGCTCCTTGGATGCCACAATGACCAAGCTGGATGTGAGTTTCTAGGATCTGTCATGTTTTTTTAAAAGGACATTTTTAAAGGACACCACGAAGGTGGCGAAGGAGGAGCCGGTGAAAGAGGAGCCGGCGGCAAAGGCGTTAGTGGTGGCGGCAGAGGAGGCGGCGGCAAGGCTGGGTGGATGTATGTACCATGGAGAGATAGTTCGGCCCTCGGAGCCGAAAAGTTTGGGCACCCTTGGCTTAAAGGGTCACTGCCTGTGGGGGGGGGCGGGGGGGCGGATGCCCTGGGCAGCGGCTTTCAGGGGGCGGCAAAATGTCCCCACCGCTTTGGCCTCCCTCTGCCTGGGCTTAGGAAGCAGGACTTCCCAGGCGGAGGGCGGCCCTTTTGCTGGCGAGCGCCCCATGTGCATGCGCGCTGCTCGCCTCCGCCCGCCTGCCCAGCTGGCCATTGGGGGCTCTCCGCCGCCCACCCCTGGCGGGCGCCCCGCATGCGCGCGCACGCTGCTTGGCTCCGCCCGCCCAGCCACCCACCCAGCTTGCCGTCAGACGGCTGGCTGGCTGGGCTGGTGGAGGTGGGCGGCGTGCATGCGGGGCGCTCGTCGGGGGTGTGTGGCGCCATGGCGGGGAGCCCCCGGCAGATGGGTGGGTGGCTGGGTGGGAGGAGGTAGGCAGTGTGCGCGCGTGCGCGGGGCGCTCATTGGGGGTGGGTGGCGGAGGGCCCCGACGGGCGGGCGGAGGTGTGCGGCACGCGCACGGCGCTTGTCAGCAGGGGGGCCACCTTCTGCCTGGGTCCTGTGGGGGGGGTCGGCGGCAGCGGCGAGCTGGGGGGGAGCGAATTTGTTCTTCGCCCCAGGCGGCTGAAGTCTGCGCGACGCCACTGGTCACTGCTTGTTTTTTTAATCTACTATTGTCTTTAAGAACCAGTAGGATTAAGTGGGCATATGCTGATTTGGGATGTAAATAAATAAATTTCGTGTCAGAGATTACTCTGCGGTGAAAGGATTTTTGCCAGAGAAACTGAGCTCAGGGGATGCGCAAATGAGGCTTCTTTCATGTCCCCAAGATCTGTCATGCAGCACTCAGGTATCAGCCCCCAATCTTCCAGTCTCCAAGCTCAACATCTTAACCAGTAAGCCACTGCAGTGCTGTCTGGACCTTGGTTGGTTGGTTGGTAAACTGAAAATTAATTTCAGAATGCTGTTATTGATATGACTTTTTTGGAATAGTAGCCGTGTTAGTCTGTGGTTCAGGCATATCACAAAACAAAACAAACAAAACAAAATAAAACACACTGTAACACTTTAAACACTAACTGCTATATTTTTATTGTTAGCTTTCGTGGATCAAGTCCACTTCTTCAGACATAGAGTTAAACTTACAGGCATGGTTTTTATATACCAAAGTCAAAGGGAGAAGGGGTGTGGTCAAGCAAGATGACAGACAAGCAAGCACAGGAATGCAGCTTCACACGGCCATTAGCAACAATAGATTATTCAGATAAACTCTAAATGACTCCCTTTCAATCTCAAGGTTGCTGAGAAAGCCCACTATGGTCTCTGCTCAACTTATGACCTGCATGTCGGGGGGGGGGGGCGGACAAACCACCTGTACCTGGTTTCTTTCTGTTTTACTAAAGAGAATTGGCAGGAAAGTTGTAATATAAGATCATATAGCAATCTGTGTATCAAATTTGATATGAGAAAATCACTGGAGGCTATAAATTCACTGAAATTATGTCAGTGACCATAGAAATGAAAGGTTTTATGCTCTCTTCTCCTTTTATCACTTAATTGATATTTCCAGTGATTAAATCTTTGACTTTTGCAAGAGTTATGCAAACTAATTGTAAGAGTGGCATTAAGTATTTTATTAAAATGTGACCCTTGTGGTCCCTTTCAACTACTTATGGTTCAAGCTAATACAGTAATACCCCGGATAACGCGTGTACCGTATAGCGTGAAAACCGCATAACGTTACAAGATTTTTGGAAAAATCTTGTATCGAATAACACGATTTTTAACGTTATCCGATACAGTCGTTCTTAGCAGCAGGGTGGCTGGAAAGCTGAATGGGGTTCTCCGTTCAGCTTCCCAGCCACCCTGCAGCTACGGAGGCAGGGGTGGGGAGGCTGGAAAGCTGATGGGAGGCTCCCCCGTCGGCTTCCCCAGCCACCCCACAGCTGCGGAGGCAAGGGCGGGTGGCTAGGGAAGCTGACAGGGAGTCCCCGTCAGCTTCCCCAGCCACTCTGCAGCTGTAGATCGGGTCCTCTGATCTCTCTGGAGCAGGCAGGGGACCAGATCTACAGCTGTTACTGGGCTTCCCCGATGTCCTCAGCCAGTGGAGCAAGCCAGAATGTCAGGGTTCGAATCCCGACATTCTGGCTTGCTGCACTGGCTGAGGACGTCGGGGAAGCCCATAAACAGCTTTGATCTGGTCTCCCCACCTCCCTGGACCCGGCAGGGGGGTCAGAGACCCCAAAATTGGTAAAAAAAAAAACCGGACTTTTTTTTTACCAATTTTGGGGTCCCTGACCATCGCTGGGTCCAGGGAGGTGGGGAGACCCGATCTAAGCTGTTTATGGGCTTCCTCGACATCCTCAGCCAGTGCAGCAAGCCAAAATGTCAGGGTTCGAATCCCGACATTCTGGCTTGCTGCACTGGCTGAGGACGTCGGGGAAGCAGCTTGGATCGGCAGCTGAGGACGTCGGGGAAGCAGCTTGGTAAAAAAAAAAAGGACTTTTTTTTACCAATTTTGGGGTCTCTGACCCCCCCCTGCCGGGTCCAGGGAGGTGGGGAGACCCGATACAAGGTGTTTCCAAAGTTCCCCCACCTCCCTGGAGGCTGCAGCAAGCCAAAATGTCAGGGTTCAGATCCCAACATTCTGGCTTGCTGCAGCCTCAAAGAGGGTGGGAGAACTTCAAAATTAGCGCGCATGGGATCTCCCGACCTCCCTAGAGCCGATGCTCTTTTTTCGAAGTTCCCCCACCCTCTTTGAGGCTGCAGCAAGCCAGAATGTCGGGATTCGAACCCTGACATTTTGGCTTGCTGCAGCCTCCAGGGAGGTGGGGGAACTTTGGAAACAGCTTGGATCGGGTCTCCTCACCTCCCTGGACCCAGCAGGGGGGGGGTCAGAGACCCCAAAATTGGTTAAAAAAAACGTCCATTTTTTTATACCAATTTTGGGGTCTCTGACCCCCCGCCGCCGGGTCCAGGGAGGTCAGGAGACCCGATCCAAGCTGTTTCTGGGCTTCCCCGACGTCCTCAGCCAGTGCAGCAAGCCAGAATGTCGGGATTCGAACCCTGACGTTTTGGCTTGCTGCACTGGCTGAGGACGTTGGGGAAGCCCAGAGACAGCTTGGATCAGGTCTCCCCACCTCCTTGGATCCGGCAGGGGGGTCAGAGACCCCAAAATTGTTTTTAAAAAACAGACTTTTTTTTACCAATTTTGGGGTCTCTGATCCCCCCACCGGGTCCAGGGAGGTGGGGAGACCCGATCCAAGCTGTTTCCAAAGTTCCCCCACCTCCCTGGAGGCTGTAGCAAGCCAAAATGTCAGGATTCAAATCCCGACGTTCTGGCTTGCTGCAGCCTCCAGGGAAACAGGGCTTTTTTTAACATTGTGTGATCAATGTATCGCACAACGTTAAAAACCGGATAACGATGAGACTTGTGGAACCAAGTCATAACGTTATCCGGGGTACCAATGTATTGTAATTTGAAAAACTAAATAACTCCCAAGGAACTCTGAGGCTATCTGTGAGGATAGCTAAAGAATTGTTGTAAAACATCTTTAACAAATGTGCATAGCCCTCAAAGGCCCAGGGAGAGGAATGTATAACTTGATTAATTTCTTTTAATGTACATTCAATAACAGACTGAATTACAGAGTGTTTTAAAAGCAAATTTTAATTTGAGGGGGATTTTGGGGAGCTGGGGAAGCTACAAATGGCCTGTGGGTAACATTTAGTCCATCTGAGTTAGGAATGCAGTAAAGGATTGTCAAATCTTTTTTACTGAGAGAAACCCTTACAAAAGTTACAAATAAAGGTTTTTTTTTTTATTTTGAGCACTCAAAAACCTGTGTACAAAATCATCCAGATGCCAGTTTAAATTTTTGAATTTAGTGTTAAATTTTTGAAGTGAATGAAGTCTGATTTGGTTTACAGTTCGCCATACTGTATATAAATTCATGTATTCCTGAAAGAACAATAAAATAATGTAGCCTAAGAAAAATATTTCATTTTTAAAAACCCACAAATGTCCCCCCATCGATGCAAAAGCAGTTTGAGAAATTTTTAAACTTGAAATGTTTTGTCTTTCTCCTTCAACATTGTTGGGGGAAATTTAAAAGGGGTACAACCACACTGGGTCCTTTTTGAGCTGACTGGTGCAGTCTAAGTAGGGTTGCTTGAGGTCATGGGGAGAAGCAATCTGCCATTTGGTGCAGTCCTGGTATTCAAAGGTCATGCCAACCTCAAACAACCCATTTCCAGTAAACAAGCCACTTCAGAATACAGTATTGGCATACTGAAAAGTTCCCTGTCCCCCTGCAGAGGGGAAGTAATATTTTTCTCTGACCTAAACCATCACTGATGCACTAGATCACTTAAATAGATTTTTTTCTTTTGCCTTTATGTGAAGTGCAAACTGAAACCACACGTAATCAGTTTCTTGATCAGCACTATCAGGTCAGAGGGTCTGACACTTGATTATTGCCTCAAATGTCCTACAGAACTTTATAGAACTCAAGGGATAAAATCAAAGTCTATGTTCCTCACAGGATTAAATCAAAAATGAAACAAGACAATCATTTCCAATCTTATCAAAATTCATCTGGAAATCAAAGTAAATTTGTAATACTTCAAGGCAACATCAGTTTGTCTATTTCTACAAGTTTTATATGTCAACATTTTTTCTACAAACATTGTTTCTATCTCACAATGAATATCTACAAGCCTATTAAAACTATGTAAAAATGTATGAAAGAAAAACTGTAGGAACAAATACTTCAGAACATAAGTTGCAGACAAATGCTTAAATCCAAATCCATTCCAAAGTCCATTTCTTAGCCTTTAAATGTGTTAAAATGAGTGCACACAGACAACTCTAAGAGCTGTTTCAGACCCTGGTAGACCAAGGTTCTAAAGTTGCAGGGTGTGCTACCACAATAGCAGTTTTCATTTGCTCATAGTACTCCTTGACAACAATACACACGAGGCAAAGACTTTTTAAAATTTAATCTAAGTGATTAAACACATTGGTGATGATCTAACACAGGCAAAAAAAAAAATCACTTCCCTGTCCCTCCACGAAGGAGCAGGAGAACATAAAATTTGCCAGTATCCTGAAGCACATCTGGCCAGGTTATCCTGCTGTGGTACTAGAGCAGACCATACTGCCAGTGACTATACGTCAAGCGTCAGACAGCGGTTAACTATCCTGACAGCCCTGAGGACTAACAGCCTTTGCGAAGTCCACAGGGAAGGGAGATGGTCCCCAAGTGGATTAAATCCCACTTGAATCCATCTTGATGGAGGACAGCAGCTTCAACAACACTGCCTGAGGCTGAGGAGGACTTTGGGTGCCAAAAGGGATCGGGACAAGAAAGTGGCTCGCAGAGCTGGATCAGCGGTATGGGTGTCACACTGCAATACAGAAGGCAGATGAAAGGCCACTGCATTATATTCACAGACAGTCTTCATGGCTGATCTGCATGATGGTCACCAATATTCGGAATTGGATGCAGCAGCAGCATAAGAATTAGAAGGTCATTTATTAAGCCATTACCTGTTAGTGAAAAGTGAGAGTGGAAGGCTTTCACTTTTCTGCAAGGCTTGAGTTTGGCTCGTTCTTTGAAACCACATGCACCAAGAATTGACTAATCTATAACACATCTAACTACAGCAAAATGTAGAAACACCTGGCAGTGACTCAAAAAGGTGCAGGGCAGGTACAAGTGTTCTGGGGGCATTTTGGTTTGCTCTAACAATCAGGTCTTCTGATTGCTGGGGGAAAGTGAAACAATCTGTCCCTGTGGGACAAATGCCTATCTAATCACGCCCAACGTTTACTTCTAGGTGTTCCAAAAAGAGTATGTTTTAAGACCATTTCCCTTTGAATTACGTGTTTCAGTGTATACTACAAATTGCTTTTCATTATCTCCCAAGTTCCAAAGTGGATTACAGTAAATGAAAGGCAGAGGTTCAAGAAAAGTAAAAACAGCACCTTTACGTACAGGCAGAATGTGCTTGATGGTTCTCTGGACCTGACTTTTATGTCAGCTAAGCCAGTTCAAATTTTCACCTCGTTTGCCCTTTAGTTTGATTGTTCAAAAGGAGGGGTGAAAGGGTGTTGAAGCTGCCATTTGCTAACATAGAAACACTTCAACATGAATCCACAGTCATATTTCTTCAAAACAGAAAGCTGTTTGGACAATCAGAAATAAAGTACTATATTTTTAAAAGGGCTTGAAATTGCTCCATCAAGTAACCCTGGAGATGATATGTTTTGGCTTGGTATTTCATTTTCTTGGAGCAGTGCTTACAATGACAAACGCTTTTCAGACTTTGTGCACAATCCGATCAGGAATGTATATGGTTCTCATTCAATTTAATGGGTCCTGCTCAGAAAACATGAGGCCCAGGCATTCTCTCTATCTCTTTCACACCTTTTTTGAATTACTGTAATACTAATTCAGCTTTATATCTGTACTCTTAACTGTGATTAACATTAGCTATGTTGCGTTGAAAACAAACCAGCTTTGTTATCCCATTGTTTTGTTCCCACTAGCTGCTGTATGGTTTCTCAAGCATTTCTCAGTACTATGAGTGTATGTGGCCATGAGAAAATGGAAAAGTTACTAGAGGTTGCACAGATTAATTGGTGAACCACTGGTTAAATCTCTGCAACCCGTTATGTCATAGGGCATTTGTTTCAGCTCATCAGATACTGAGTGACAATGGAAACATACAGGTACGGAAAGAGAACATTTCCCCAGTTTCATCTGCTGTTGACCTAAAAGGTGCAAAACTTCCACCAAAATAAATTTGAAAAAAAGATTGCAATATACAGTGGTACCTTGTACAATGATTTTAATCTGTTCCACGGGACTTGTTGTTGTACAAAAAATTGCTATATGATACATGCATCGTATAGCGATGTTCCGTATGGGATTTAATTTAATTTAATTGTTCAATTTTTATGCCACCCCACTTGCCTAAGCGACTCTGAGCGGCTAGCAACAATACAAAAAGAATACAAAATAACAAAATATACAGTTACAATTAAATTAGCATAATGCACAAAACATTTCAGAACTTTCAAAAAAAAATATCCCACTTACAAACCAGTACCCCACAAACCCAGAAACCAAATCAACTACAAAAAAAATTAAACTATATATTTACAAAAAAAAAACACCCCTCAAAGATTTAAAAGGTTAAAAGGGTTTTTAAAAGTTTAAATGTTTAAAAGAGGGAGATGCATCATACGATGATTTTTTTCCCTGATAAGTGGTTTTCCCATTGAAAAATCATTGTACGATTTCTTCCATAGGGAAAATTTTTATGCGGGATACCATTTCCCCCCCAAACCTAATTGTTATGCAATTTTGTTGCTATATGGGGCAAATGTTGCACAAGGTTCCACCGTAAATATACTGAACTAGGATCTATCAGGAAGTTTGATTTGATTTCAGACACCTTCGTTTTGTTCCCATTATAGTTATTTATATGGGAATGTTAAAGCAATAGGGTTCTCTATGATTCCTGCTAAATGGCAGTGCTGTTTTCTCGTATATGTTTCTATTCACTACTTTTTAAAACGTTCAGAATATGAATTTGGGATATTGTGCTTCTATATCCATGATTCAAAACTCAAGGATATGGTCGGGGGGGGGGAGCAAAATTGGGTGGCCTCTGGGCAGGGGGTGGTGAAATTGGGTGGCCTTCAGGCAGGGGGGATACCAAAAGTGGGTGGCCACGCCCACCTCCCTGCCCTGCCCCATCAGGTTTTGTCCCTGCAAGTGGTTCAAGGTCTCTTTTGCTCAAAAGCCCATCATATCCGACTCTAGGGTGCAGTGCTCATCTCCATTTACAGCCAAAGAGCCAGTGCTGCCTGTGTTTGAAGATGTATACATGGCCATATATCAGGCATGACTAGATCGCCCGGGGCGTAGGCTCTGCCCACAATGTAGGCTCTGCCCATGATGTAGTCTCCACCCACGACATAGGCTCTACCCATGGTGTGGTAGCATTTTTTTTTTTTTGCTGCCCACCACTGGAAATGGTCCAATGTTGCTGCACAATACAGTGCTCAAGTTGTCAGCGATTGGAAAATATGGATAATCATCAAGTGCCCAATTTTTCCCCAATTTGGCCTCTAGCAGGAGGAGTTTGTCTGCTATGACTATGCCAATTTATTGCTGATCCAAAGCCTAGTTTCAAAGTTAAAAGTTTTTGTTTGGGCTGCTCCCATTTTTAGAATTGTCTTATAGAATGTTGATTTTCTCTACTAGTGCAAGATCATTGTTACGTTCTCATGCAGCAATAATTTAATCTATGGAGAGAACTCTCACAGACAATTTTGGTTTGTGTAAAACAGGGATGCTCTAACTATGGCCTGTGGGCTGGATCCAGCTCATGGCGCCTAATAATCAGGCCCATACCGCCAATGCCACTCCCAAAAGCAGAAGTTAAATGTGTCTGCTCATGTGCAAAATGTTGCAGTAAAGCACCTGCAGCTGTCATAAACATGTTTATGACAGCTGTGGGAGCATCTACCGCAGTATTTTGTGCATGTGTGTGTGTGTTTTACTTCTGCTTCTGGTAGGAGGAACCACTTTGACTGGCTTGCAGCCCCAACGGTTTGGGCATCCCTGGTATAAACTAAACTTGAGTACAGTAATACCTCGGATAACCTTTACCTTGGATAACGCTAAAATCGCATAACGTTAAGTAATGGGGGGGGAGAGAATTGCATCGAATAACGTTAAGATCCTATGGGATGCATCGGATAACAACTGCTAAAGCCTGTGCGGTTACAATGTATCTCTATGGAGCTTTAACGTTATCCGATCCATCCCATAGGATTTTAACATGCATCGGATAACACTAAAAATCGGATAACATCAAGACTTGTGGAACCAAGTTTTAGCGTTATCCGAAGTTTTACTGTATTTGTTTTTCCAAATTGAAGATAATACATCTGATCAACTGGGTTCTAGGCTAAGAAAGTTTATTCATAGTAAGTCAATCCATTAACTTTTGGACCACAAGACTTTAGTTGTTTTTGCTTTGACAGCCTAACATAATTACTCTGCTGGAAGAGGTATGTAAATGCCAGGGTGCTATTAAAATACAGGGTACTGTATCTCTGTATCTTTCCTAAGGATGTCTAGTGCTTGTAACTGTTTGCCTGAAATAGGAATACTGTACGTATAAATCATGTCTAGAAGAGCAGCTGTGTTAGCCTCAAGTCAGTATGGTTCTGCCAACGACTAATGCATTCATTAATGATATAAGCTTAATTAATTCCAGCCCACTTCATAAAATATTTTAAATGAACTACAACTACATGAATCAAAGGATGCAAATATATTTACAAGATGACACAGAACATCTTCTCAAAGAATCTAGCTCCAGTTAAAATGTTATTATGGTTTACATTTCTACCCAGGATTAACAAATTCACCAATTAACTATACTGTGCTGATTAATGTAGAACTGCTCTCAAACACTTCTGCAAGATACACTGACTGCAAACAAATTTAAAAGGAGAAAGCGTAGCAAGGCAATGTTGTTTTTAAGCATCCCAACTTGTTATTCCAACCACATGTTTGGACTCTCTTATGGTCTTTCTTTCTCTTTTTCTGATGGAACAGCCTAGAGCAGTGTATTGCAAAGATGTATTGGACATTGAACAATTTTCAACTGTCAAAGGAGTAAACCTGGACCAAACTGATGATGATTTCTATTCCAAGTTTTCCACAGGCTGTGTACCAATTCCATGGCAAAATGAGGTAAATATATATTCATCACCCTATTCTACTAAGCTTTTGAAATCTCCATAAGTAGAAAATACATACAGTACTTCAATGCTTTTTTGCTGGACCTATTTGACTTTCCTTGAATTAAAAATAATCTGGGTGACTCAAACATAGAAGAAAAAAGATATCATTTCATAATTAAGTTTTAAATTTATTTCACATATAATACAGCAGTACCTTTTTAAAGTATGGGGGAAATTGATTTTAAAGTTTTTATTTCATTTATAAATTACCTTAGAGTTCAGGAATTATAATTTCTGGAAGAAGACCTGGATATGCTTAAAGAAATAAGAAACTTTTCTTTTTCTTTTCTCTCTTAAATGGGTACTCACTGGTACCAGGGACTGACTAGTGGCTTAGGTTTAGCTCTGCTTTTTTGAACCTCTGCCAGTATCAAATAAATAGATTGTTGTTGCAGCAAGTCAAAGACCCCTAGAGCACCCAAAAGACCTAACAAGCATTATTAGATGTCAGCCTATTTCTCCAGATGCAGTCCATAAAAGCTTATACGAAATAAAATTGTTCATCTTTTAAGGTGATACAAGATATTTTTGTTGTAGACTTTACTGCAGACTAATACTGCTTCCCCTTGGGAAATTTCAGATAGCTGTAGAGATCAGCTATAATCTTTGATAAGCAGTCTCAACTCACCCACATCTCCATTCTGTCAGCATTATGTTATGCCAGATATGGCTCTTATTGTAGCATAGTAAATAGGCACATATATTTAATTGTGTATGAGTGTAAATAAGCATGATTGCACTCATTCAGTATCAATAATGAAAAATGGCAGCTGCAACTAGAACGAGAGGTCAATGGAAAAGAAAAGCAGGCAAGAAGTGGTATTAGTTTGTAGACAGATCCAGCAACTGAGGTTCTGATATGCATTATAAAAGCTGGATTAATTATAGAAGGAATAAGGGGCTTAGACTGTTGGACTGCAACTCTCACAATCTTATATTTTGGTTATGCTAGCTAGGAATTGGTTCTATGGGGGGCCCATATGAGTTACATATCTAGTAATAGGTCTCCCTTTCTCAAAAGCCAGGCGTGTCTGACTCTAGGAGGCAGTGCTCATCTCAATTTACATCCAAAGCCAGCGCTGTCTGCACCAGCAGATACTTACATGGTAATGTGGCTGGCATGACTAGACACTGGAACGCATGGAATGCTGTTACTTCTCCCACCAAAGCAGTACCTGTTTATCTATTTGCAATTTCTTGCTTCAAACTGTTAGGTTGGCAGGAGCTGGGCCAGATGACGAACACTCACTCTGTTGCACAGCACTCAAGTCTTGAACTTCTGACCTGTTAAACTTCCAGTCTTTAAGCTCAGCATCTTAACCTCTAAGCCACCACAGTCCATATCTAATAATAAACAGCCTCTAATACTCTCGGAATAGATGTATTCTGGCCTGGGTTAATCTTTAATTAAATGAATGGACACAGCAGAGAGAAACTCAGAGTGGGGATGAGCTTATAAAAGGCAAAGTACCCTTTCAATTAGAAAGGGTATGGCAATCACTGCCTGCCTTATACACTATGCTTGGTGCAACATCAACAACTTCACCTCTGATAGTATTCAGATTAATGGCCAACATATATTACTTACACTATCGGTGTCAGAAGCAGTATAGCACTGAATACTAGTTAATGGGGATCACTAATGTCTTGTACACCTATCTTCTTTGGGCTTTTCATAGGTATCTAAGAAGCCACTATGGAAAGAAATTTGGAACTAGGCCTGGGGGCATATCTAGGATGATTCTCCTTGGAAGCTTATGTTCAAAAACAGATCCTTCGCTTAAGTCTGAATATAGTCCATCTTGTCTCAGAAATGTGTGGCATTCCGGATGTTAGATTAGAACTCCAATCACCTTTCAACATTCTAATTAGGGCTGATGAGAGTTTTAATCTGTACAAATGAGTTGTTCCATAAGGGTGGAACTCTGTTAATGCATGTATGTGTCCCTTGTACAACAGTGGCATCATAGTGGATGATCTTTCAATTCCAGAAGTACCCCTGGATTTCTTCTGACATGACTGCTGGAGAAGGGACTGCTTTTTCCTGTTTACTTAGACATTTCCAGGCATGAAGGTTCTGGAGTAAATGACTGTACAGTATTACATCTCTTTTTCTTTTCATCTTTCTAGATGATAGAAACAGAATGTTTTAAAGAATTAAATGTGTTTGGACCAAATGGTACTATCTCACCAGATCTTAACAGAAATTACCCACCAGAACCACCAAAAAGGGGTTTGCTACATAGAATATTTAAACGTCAGGTGAGAACTTCAATTATTATATGCGCTAAAGGAAATGTACATGTAAATAAGTGTTCATTAAGTTACTGTCATAGTGCTGTTTTTTCTTCAATACCCACCTAGTGAAACTGAATTATTTGAGAACTAAGTACAGTATCTTATTCTAGATTTGGAACTGCAAAGTGATGAGTGACATGGGCAAAAACATTCATCCTCTATAATAGTAGGATTTGAATATTAGGGATGCTGCAAGACCTATTATATACAGTCAAACCTTGCATAAAGAGCGCCTCGCTTAAAGAGTAACTCACTTAAAGAGCAGAATTTTCTCTGAATGTTTGCTTCGCTTAACAAATAAAACCAACCAAAAACTCGCTTAACAGATAAATCGGGGTTTGCAGTACCACCTACAATTGGTCATTTACAATGGTGTTTCGCTTAAAGAGCAAACTCGCTTAAAGAGCAATCCTGTGGAACGCATTTTGCTCTTTAAGCGAGGTACCACTGTACTTGCTTTAATATTTGTGACATGCAGTTGGGGGTCAAACAAGTTAGATGGCATGATGTTCCCCTTCAAAAGAAGTGTTGAGTGCCCTCTTCACTACACCACTTCTTTACTTAAAACTGGCCCTCCCAGGAACTTCACTTTGCAATAGAAACTTGTGAGCCAAATTATCTAAAGTGATATTCTGTGTGAGTGTAATATGTAGAGGAGGCACCAGTCTATAAATGCTGCATGATATGAATAAATAAATAAGTAAGTAATCAATTTCTCCTCGAAATCAGTATGTTCTTCAAAGCCCCAACTGCCAAAACACACTTTTTCATTATGATTATTTTAAAACAAATCTATAAAACTCATGATATTTTTTTCTTTACCAGAACTATCACTGATTGCTGCATTGCTGTAAAACATAACTAAGGCATTACATCCCAATTCATTAACAGCAGTATCACTTTCACTCAGACTGCATCATGTCCTTCACTTGCCCTTCAGAATGCCTACCTAGAGCTAGAATTAATCCAGTTGTCTAACTGGCCAAATTATCTTGCTATGGTAATAGAGTAGACCAGGGGTTCTCAACCTTTTAAAGACGGGGGCTGGGTCACAATCCATATTACAGCCATTTTGCCCTTCCTCCACTACACGGCAATTCTGGGTGTGGTGGATGCAGTGGGGACCACATGTGTACCGTATCCGGCCAATGGGTAGCAGGTTGAGAATCCCTGGAGTAGACAATACTGTCAGCGACTCAATGCCAAGTGTCAGGCAGTGGTCAACTAACTTGAGAACTCTGAGGACTAACAGCCTTGGGTACTGAAGTCTATAGGGAAGGGTGATGGTCCCCAAATGGATTAAATCCCACTTGAATCCATCTTGATGGAGGTCAGTAATTTCATCAATACTGGCCTGGGGCTGATGAGGACTTTGTGTGCCAAAAGAGTTCAGGACCAGAAAGTGACTTGAGGAACTGGATCAGTGATACGGGTGTCACGCTGCGATGCGGAAGGCAGATGAAAGGCCACTGCATTATATTCTAAGGACAGTCTTCATGGCTGATTGCCATGATGATTGTCTATATTCAGAATTGGATATGTCAGAGGAAGAAGAAGAAACTGAAGCTGCAAAAGACAGGCAAACTACAAGTACATAGGTTAGAATTTCTCTCTTTTTCATTGCAAATTTAGAATGCACTAAAGACACTTAATCCTTGCAGATTATTGTAAACAATTAGCTTGCTTTCTTGGGAATTGCTAAAGAGATGTTGATTTTTTTCCAACTTCTTTGTTTATTCTTCTTTTTCTTTGCTTTTTTAAAAAATCTCCTGCAGCACCAGAACAATTCCAAAAGTTCTCCAAACTCAAAGGCTAATTTGAATCATCATATAAATGCCAACCATGTAAGTTCAAACTCCACTGGAAGCAGCTAGTTCTGTTTTGGCTTTTGTCAACCTGCACTTTGCATCTTTCCACTATAACATACGGAGCTTCAAGGATGAGAGAGCGTCTACCATTGAGCAAGAAGATCAACAGTTTCCGACTGAGGGAGGTTTTTTTTTTAAACTCCTCTCTGATTGTTCCAGGGGAGCTTCCCATTTACCAAGAAATTTCTCCTCTCAGGTCTGTTTTTGGAGGTGGCACTTGAGGTCCTGGGACTCGGCATTGTCTCTGTAGGACATTGCAATAGAAACCAGAGTCTGACAACTTGCACGTATTTAAAACAGCATCATAACTAGAACTGAAATTTGTCCTTATTATTTTTAAAGAAAATGTTTTGTAAATTTTCTCTATTGTCTCAGTTTACATTTTGTACATTTGTATTTAAACGAAAGTTGGACTTGGGGTTGTATATTTTCTGAGCAGCAGCTTGTAAAGCCATGTGTTTTAAGACTTTTGGTTTTGTTTTGTTTTTTTAAAAGACAAGGAAAACAAAGTGATCAAGATTTCCAGAGCCTCAAAATGAGAGTTAGTTTTTTTTTATTTTGCTAAAGAGAATTGTTCCATATTTTGCTCTTCACCATCCTCAAACTGGTTCTAGTAACACTTTTTTAATGGCGTACTTCCATCTTTTTTTCATCTACTTGGTTTACAGCAACATTGTCTTCCCTCTGTTCTGTTGAATGCCTTGCTTTTAATGCAAAGAGAAACATGTGATCAAGGGTCACCAACTCTAGGGGGCTGAGGTCCAGAATGTCAGGGGACTAGCACTGTTGCCATTTGCACTTTTGTAAAGTACATTTTCCATGTGTGCCCATTCTTCAAAGGACAAGCCTGCCAAAAACCATTCCTTTCTTTCCCCACCCTGAACATGTTTCTGGATTTTCACTTACTAGTACTAGAAAGTAAAGGACAAATGCACACACATTCCTATGCATAGGTAGTTATCTGCTCCCTAAGTGAGAAATTAACCTTATGCTGTTTCTCTCTGAAAGATACCAACAGATCTCTGTCACACACTATTTTTGCCACAAAGTGCAGGTTATTGGAAAGAGAAGGGGCTGTGGTGGCTCAGTGGTTAAGAAGCTTGCCTTGTTAGCTGGAAGGCTGGCAAGTTGGCAGTTTGAGACCCGGGTACTGCATGATGTATTGAGTGCCCAGCTCTGCCCCAGCTTTTGAGGACATGAAAGGAGCCTCATTTGGGCTTTGCCTTAGTGGGGTTTCTTCCCCAACAATCCTTTCAACCCAGAATAATTTCTGACATGAAATAATAATTATTGGAAAGAGGAAGGGTGCTGCTGGATATGTATTGGATATACACTCATGTGCGTTTGACTCCAGAGTTCTTACTGGCCTTACTTACTACCATTGCTGGTTCCCACCTCTGCAATACCAAAAGCAGGACTGGTATATTTATTATAGCCTACATGCAGGCAGATGACTCATACCTTCCTTGCTGTTATAGGTAGAACATCTTGCATTCCTTTGTCAGGCCACAGGTAGGTTGAGAATCATGAAAAGTGGTTCTTAATGGCAGTGCTTTCACATGACACTAATTCTCCTCTGCCCTCATTCTAGCAAGAACATCACAGGCAAAACGTTGCCCTGCTTTGTGTACTTTTCTAGGTGGAAAGAAAGAACATGCTGCAGTGTTACAAGTTCTTACAGTCTTTAGCAGCTTTTTCGGTACTTCCTGGGAAGTAAGATGAGAGTGTTCAACTAGACCAGGGGTTCCCAAACTTTTCAAGCCGGAGGCCAAGTCATGCTCTCTCAGCCAGCTTCAAGGGCCGGACTGCCATTTTGCCCTGCCTGTATGAATGGGGTGGTGGTGGTCATTTTGTCCCAACAGCTTCAAAGGTATGGCCATTTTGTTTCTCGAATGCCCTTGGACAGGTAGGGGGCCACATGAAAGGGCACCATGAGCCAGATCTGGCCCACAGGCCTTAGGTTGGGAACCCTTGAGCTAATTGCACTTAGAAAAGCACCCAACTGGGTCCAGTGTGGATTTTCTTAAGTTTTAATGTAAAATTAGACTTTCTTTTCCCTTTGATTGCATCAGTGAAGCTTTTGACCTTGGAGAGCAATGAAGAATGAAAAGCAACACAGCATCTTCTGTAGAAATGTCTTTACAACATCCTGCAAATTTACAAACAGTAATTTGCAGTAGGCTGTCAGAAAAATATTGATTGATCCTATGAATGAAAGAGAATTAATTCAGACTTCCAGTGTTTTAAACTGCACAAGCAAAGTGAAACTAAATAAACATTAATTGGTACCTTTAGATTACAAAATTCTGCCATTTCTACTTTCAGGAGCTATACTTTCTCATGCTTTTGAACATATGATTGTAGTGCTAATGGCATATTTAGACTAACAATTTCTAACCAGCTGTCGGTTGTAATATTTTAAATATTCAACAGGTCAGCTTTAAAAGGATTTTGGCTTGTGGCATTTCTGACCCCCACCTTTTTCTTAAGGCTGCTGCTTCTGTTATATTTTAATGACATTATCAGCAGTAATGGCTGTATGTAAAGAAATATTTATAAAATGTACTCATTTGGGTTGTCATGCACTGGCCTTTCTAGTATGTCTGACAGTTGTTTCCATGATTCTGTCTACCTTTCAACATTTCACCAAGATAAACTGAGATGTTGTGCCAGATGTGGGGTTGATGTAGAAAATGATATTATACTGAATTCTTCCTTTTGTATGTCATAATATATACGCCTATTGTCCATTTTCACGTACTGCAGGATCAAAGAACATGGTATCCTTAGACCAAATTATTAGGGTTAACCAGATTGCCTAGCGTTCAAATAGTGCAGCATTTCTCTGGAATGACAGTGAATATTATGAGGGCAAGGAAACAGGCTACCTTGGTATGAACTAGACCAGTGGTTCCCAATTAGTTTTTTCTACGTACCACTTCAAGAAAGACCTCAAACTTGCATACCCCTTATTGCAGGAATGTTAAATATCGCGTACCCCTTATTGCAGGAACGTTAAATAAAAAATGAAATCAGGTGTATTTTATATTTATTATCATCAAAAGACATTCTAATGACAGAGAACACATGGTTCATTAATGTGACAAATGTGCACGTTGACAATGACGAGCAAATAGGCGGGAACGGGGGCGGCTGCGATCGGGTGACGCGAGGCGCGGGAAAAACCGCCACCGCGGGAGAAAGCGCTTGATGCATACGATTGACTTACCTACTGATCGTTTAATTAAATTGAATAATTTTTTGGCAATTGTTATTGCATTATTGTTTTTTAAGAATTTAATATTTTAGTTAAGAGATTGCTGCCCATACCCCTTGATGCAATCTCACGTACCCCTGGGGGTATGCATACCACTAATTGGGAACCACTGAACTAGACCATCAGGCTGAGAAATGTAAGAATGTAAAATAGGAAAACATGTAAGCTGGCAGCTTCCTCACCACCCCCCATGATGCTTAGCATAATTCCTTTCAAGGGAGTGAAGCCAAGGTGAAACACATGTGATTCTTCTCTCATAAGCTGGTCTTCAGTCATAATTCATAAATAGTTATTATGGTCTTCACAGTGTACATAAGTGCAGTTGTTCAGCAAATTTGAATACAGTATTTCTTCAGCCTGATTGGTTCTCCTTTCTCTCGCCAAACCTACCTATTTTTAAAAAAACTTAGTTTGAAGGCTTTCCCCTCTAATATATACATACAATTGAATGAAATGACGATGAGTGAAGCCAATATCTCATTTTTCAAATCTATCCTCTGAAACATATTGATCTTTTTTTCCAGGAAGTAGTCAAGAAACTTCCTGTAAAAATTAAAGTTATTCCTATTGAGCTACCATTCCCACCCCACCAATTCCATTGGTAAGACAATATTATATGTGTAGTGTCGGTAGTTCTTCTTCCGTGTTTAGGTCAGATGTGAAACTGCCAAAATGAAGGCAACTTTTCGTAAGTTCATTCTTCAGTTCCTTTCGCCTGACCTAGGATGAGAAAGGTTAGCCAGCAACACAAGGTAGCCGTTACCAGGGTATGCCCGATTGTGGTTCAAAAATACCACAATCTTCAAGAAGGCTCTTTCTATGTACCCCAGTTAGTGAGCAAACTGGTCACTTATGTTTGGCCAAAATTGGGAAATAAATCAACAGAAAAAGACAGCATGGGTTTACATAACATTTGCACTTGATATTGGACAAATATGGAAATTTAGAAATAGTTGTTGCCATTGAAATAAACATATTTTTATCATTGTGGGGGAAACTTGATTTGTGCCCTGTGTACCTACTCATTCTGATGGGTAGATACATTTCTGTTGTAGCCTTGAAGACTGTGCTTTCCCATCTTAAGGTTCATCTTTAAATGGATCTTGGATAAGGCAGTCCTTCAAGAAAAATGTTGTCTTCTTGGACACATGATATCCTATTGGATGATGTAAAGGGATGCACGTTGGTTAAAATGTTGATTCAAAGAGAAAAGGGTAGTTTAACTAGGATAATACATGAAAGAGAAAGGACAGAACAGAGACCAGAAGGTGTTTACAGGTCACTCAATGAAGGTGATGATTCCATCTCCTGGACATGCCTCTTCTCTACCCCTCCCTTCTGTTTCCCCAAACATGTAAACTAAATCATAAGCAATTTCTTTGTCTTCTTTATTCTTACCTCATTTTGCTCTATCCAATAGTCCCTTTGGGATTTAGGAAGGTATGAATGCTGTTCTGGCTCTATTTTGTAGATTACGAACAAGTAAGATGGTAGAAAGGAAACTGGGAAGTCTGCAATTATTTTGTCTGACCGGATTTATGAAACCTTTGAACATCAGGAAAATCTAGAATATGCAGATTTTCTTCAATGGGTTTTTCTGCATCACTGTTTGCAACTTTTTTTTTTACAGTAGCAACATAACTGCTACAGCAATAAAAGCACAATTTAGTAGAGTTATGCATTTTTCCCTCTGTAAAAACATAATTAAGAACCATGATTTCCTGAGCTCAACAAGATCTTTAAACTAGAGCCATAGTATTATTCTTCCTTTGGATATGTTAGTGTATCTCACATTTGTTAATTGCATCAGATTCATAAAATGCCCTTTGGACAGTGGATTGATCCTTTAATTAGCTTGTTATTTTCTCTGTCCTTGAGCAAAACAATTATTTTGTGATTCATCATGTTTATCTCTGCCTAGTGGTAAAATCCTAGAACTATGGAAGGTGCCAGGGAATAAAACTTGACATTTTGTGAGTTTGACTCTAAGCCAGGAGTTCTCAACCTACAGCTCAGGGGCTGGATACGGCCCACAACATCATTTGATGTGCCCCCCACCGCCTCTGCCACACCCAGAAGTGCCATGTGTGGCAGGCAGGACAAAATGGCCAACTGGCCCCCAAAGCTGTCTGAGGGAACATGACCTGGCCCTCAGCTTGAAAAGGTTGAGAACCCCTGCTCTAAGCTATCATTTGGAAGATTACCATTTTGACATTTCTGTAATGTGTATTCTCTTTCTGTAATGCCTGGTACGGTCTCTTTTATAGAAACTCAGAATTATCTCCTTAAGATGTTGGAACTGAGCATAACGTACAGTTCCTATGAAGGTGCTATGATGGGTTACTGGGACGATTGTTGCAGCAACTCTGAAAGCAGTCTGCCTTGTTAATATTAAAAGCCACTAAATGTAGATGAAAGAATGAAAATTGTGACCATCCACCAGTATTTACAACTGTGGTTTAAGCTAGGGCAGTGGTTCCCAACGTGGGGCACAGGGGGGCTTCAATTCCCAGAAGCCTAAATCAGTATACAGTATTGGCTGATCAGTGCTTTGGAGAATTGACCATGCCCCCGGATAGCTGAGTGGGCCTGGCCACGTTTACGACAGTCACGGGTGCGTTTGCGCATGTATGGGCGCATTTTACAGTGTACATAAATGCACCTGCTTCCACTTCTAGGAGCGGTGGAGGTAGCAATAGGCCAGATTGAATGGCATCATGGGCTGGGGCTGGTCCGCCGGCTGTAGGTTGGAAACCCCTGCTCTAGACTATCAGGTATTCAAAATCAAAGGATTACTAAAAGAGTCAAAGACCACCTGTTCCTTATCAAATCTTCCTAGGGTGCTGGAAAACCAGGAGCTATTACTTCTAAGGAGTTGGTCTGGGCTTCCCTCCTACTTCTCCTGATGCACTTGCAGGACCAGATGCAGCCTAATTCCACATACAGTTTGACAGCTACAGCTGGGGCATCTGTGTGAACACATTCCAAGCTACATCACACAAACAGGTTTAAACAAAGTGATATTCAACCAATGAACAATGTTATCTATGAAGGCAAGTACCATAGCTTCAGAATCAGAGGATATAAAAAACTCAACCTTCTGCTTAATAACAAAATATATATTAGTAGAAAGCTAAGGTAGTAAAAATGTTTGAATTTCTATATGTGCTATTGTTATGCATTCTTGAATTGTTTTTCACCCCTACAAAGGGGAGATGGGTGTGAATTCACCATTGCATTTCTCAGCAGCTGACACTTTAACAAACTTGTGATCTAGGCAACCATAGCAGACTATTGATTAAATTGTTAGGCCAATATCCATATTAAGAGTAGGCTTATCACTGACTTTTAAAATATAACATTTGCCAATCTCACTGCAACATCATGGATTTAGTTTGGAAGGTATAATATTCAAGAGTCAGTATTTTAAAACACTTCTCATACTCTAGTCTCTGTAAAAAGAAACAGGCACTTTTAACCTAATAAAGATTTTCATAATTTAATCAATGAATTATAGATTTATAATAAATGGAACCAAATGTTCTCATGTAGAAAAATTAGTGGTTGTTGATATTGTACAATAATAATAATTCTATCCAAAGGATTTTTCATTTTGCTTTAATTTTCAGGGAGATTTTTTTTTTTACATTGTTGAATGAAAGCGGTTTTCATTTGAGGTTGTTAACTGACAATAATGGCTTCTGTGTTTTTTGGCTGCTTGTACAGTTCTAATAATATTTCAGTGCTGCTGTATTTTAGATCAAACCACTGTTTTGTTTTACAGTTTTGTTTTTGGAACTTTTTTTTTTAGAAAAATAAACTCTTTTATTTAAGTATATGCAAAATGTTTGTTCTTTTCCACCTTTCTGAAAAGGCTTTTTGCTGGTTGTGTGCTTGTAATTAAGCTAGAGCAATTGCTCAGTTAATGTGTAAAATACAGTTACCAAGTAAACAAGAATTCCAACTGGAGATTCCACACGTGGTTGAAATCTAGATTTGCCCTTTCATTTTAGAGTAAATGAAAATGGAACTAAATTATGTTAATGAATACTCCAGTATGACTCTTGTTTAAATTTATCCACCCTTTTTTAAAGCAGCCATCATTTTCCTTACAGAATGCCCTGGAATAAAACAACATCTGGAGCATTCTGGAATGCATGAACAGCGTTGTCCAAAATCATCTTTCTTCTCTTGCTGGCAGGACGTTTTATATTGCTGAATTGTTGGAAGTAGTGAAAGAAACATAATATTGTGAAATTTTAAACAAATGTATGCTTGAGGAAATGAGAAAGAGTTGAATTATGAAAATGAATATAACAACATTTCACAATCCTACTTTTTCATCAATATTGGTCGAGTCAGGCACTTAACTCTTTCTTGGGTGTTACATGTTGAGAACAAAACAATTATCAGGATATCTTCTATTTGGGTATGTTGCATTCCTCAGGTTCACATAAAAAAGAACTATGTGAAGAATAATCCAAAGGTCAGGAATTACACGAGGGTGCACAGAAAGAGCTTTTTCAAAGATTATAGGGGGGGTTGCACCATAAACAGGCGTGGGCCACAACAACCTTGTGCAGGCTACTCTTTCTAGGTCAGTGAAAAGAATCTATTCACTAAAAGGTGGCTTTATTTTGGCAGTTTGACTTCTGGCCTAGACATGGAAGAAGAGGAAGGAAATATATGTACACCAAAGTTCAAGAGCTTCTACTTTATTTCTTAAATTGCTGCCACCAAATAGAATTTAATATCCTTTGGATCCATTTGATAACATATGCTCTAATGTTGATCCAAAATAAAACAGACACTTATGCATGTTTCTTTAGGAGGGAAAAACCATTAAAATGTATGTTTGTAACTGTTCTGTTATTTTAAAATTTGTACAGTACTTTACTTGACCATCTAAAATGGTCAGATGCAAACCACTATTCTGTTTTTTAATGCCTAGTATATACGCACAAGTATGCCATCTAGTGACTGAAGTTGATACTGCAGAATTCATAACATTGAGGCAGCTAAATAAACTAAAATTGCTCATTTCCCCACTTGACTAAATGATTCCAGCATGGACTGGCCAGGGTTACAATAATATAAATGTCAACTTTCAGGTGTCTAGTTTTATTACTTTTGAGGTATGACTCTGAGGGACAGACAGACATCCTCTTATTATTGAACATTAAGTTTATATCTCTCATTCCCCCCAAGCATCTCAAAGTAAGAATACAGTGTTATGTGTATAAAGACGCATTACATTCACATGGAGTCTCAGCAGAAGCTCATTGTAAAATATGATGGTATTTATTTTCCCCCAAAGAACTGTATAACTATTCATCAATACAGCAGAAAGTAAAGAAATATATTCAAAAACATGATTTGTAGGCAACAGGTAAATATAGTACAATATTCTGCCAACATCAGGTTGGTATTAATATACACAGTATATGTGATTGCTGGCAGTTCACCAAATTAAGCTGAAGCCAGCCAAGATATCTCAACAAGTCTAAAACATGTGCGTTTTGAATTCTGTGGCAAACAATTCCCACTCAGATTGCAAACTGAATATTTTTCTTTTCAAATATTGTTTTAACATTTGTAAAAAATGGCATATTTCCGATATTTTCAAATAAGCTTTTTGGAGCTTGTTGCTATCTAATGAAAGCGGCAACTATGAAAATCAGCTCTGTAAAATACATGTAAATTTACAAGATAAATCAAAAAGTACCCTCTTTGGAAACTAGACAAAATAATTAGATCAGATAGTTTACCATATATTATTAAAACTGACAAATACACAGAACAAACCCAGCACTATATTTCACTATATTTCCCAGCATATATCGTAGCAAATTATACAAACATACGTTGTCCATCCATTCACCCAAAAATGTTCAAAGCTCTCCATATTTTATGGGTGAGATACGGCTTTTGAATTATCTCTCTTTTCATTTCTAGGAACTGTTCTTTATGTCCATTGTAATGTTAATTTTTATTTCAGCTGTACAAGCATCTGTAGAGGAGCATTGACACTACTGGTCAAACTTTCCAGATAGGTCTTCTTACAACAGTTCTGGCCAGTGCCTTGGTAGTAGTCATTATCCACAGTCTTCCCTTTGCTGACTTTATCTGCAGCATCATAGATGTCTTCAATCATCTTCATATGGTTGATCTGTACCAAGGCACTACAGCTACTTCTCCGTCTCAATCCCCGGCAGGAAGGATTTGGGTTATGGTTCTCATCAGCACATCCTTTTGTCTTGCCATTTGTCTTTTTGATGTCATAGTTTCTAAGCTCCATGAGCCTCTCATTGTAATATTCTTGTAAACTCTTGTCACAAAAAGTACTCTTGGTTTTGCACTGCCTGTTAGTGAAATGATCTGTAGAATATCCTTGGTTTCTGTTTGGACTCATTAGTCTTGTATTTAGAAGGTTTTCAGATCTTTTTCTTCCCAGATCCTGCAGCAGACAGTTAGCACTGGGATGTCTAGAATAATTCCTCTGTTTCAAAATAAAGAAAGGTTATTGAGTTAAGAAAAAAATTGTCCTTAAATGTTATTGAAAACTATAGATTTTTATCAAGAACAAAACAAGGCCCTGCTAACTAACCTACACAGGGAACCATTTTAAATGATGTGTGAATTAACAATAATGAAAATGGGAAGCCTATGTAACACAGACCTCATGTATGTTTCTTCATTTTATTTAGCAGAATCTGGGAAAAGTAGGCTATTGTGGTAGATATTAGCATAGCTGACTCCAAGATTTAGAGGACCTGTAGGAAGATGAGCCCTTCCTAATGTTGTTACTGCTGTCTCATTCACTCACTCTCCTCATCTGAGCCCAATTAATACTCTCAAGCATGAAACAAAGCTCAACATTTCTGTAAGTTGCAGCTTCCTTCACTCACTCTTGTCTTTATGGGCTCAGAGAAGGTGAACCTTATTGTGTTGTCAGTGACAACAAAGACGAGGAACATTAGGGCCAGCAGAACTGGAATAACAATGGCTGAGAAACAGAATTTATCCATACTTTACAGTTGCAATAGTTTAATACCACTTTAACTACCGTGATTCTGTCTTGTGGAATCCTGGGATTTGTGAAGTGTTTACAATTCTCTGCTAGGCAGGTCTAATGCCCTCCCTTAAATTACAACAGAGAATTCTGACCTCTTGGTCAAGCTTCAAATCTGAAGATTGCATATGATACAGCATGGCAGATAAGGCGGTATGAAAATCTATAGACACATTCTCGGGCAAATTTACTAAGTCTTCCAAGGTAAGTGAGATATTTATGGAGCTGGTTTACCATTTCTGCTCCTCTAGTGAGTTTTAATGGCTGAGCAGGGATTTAAATCCTAGTCAACATGTTCATCACTCTGTCTACTACACCACACGGGGTATCCCTCTAATACAATAGTTTCATACAGATCAGCCTTTGGAAACACTAACAGTTAGTATTGAGAGAAACTTCTGTCAAAACTCTTGGACAAAAGTCAGAAACAAAAATGATTGGCTTCCGCAAATAAGAAAAATAGGTTGGCGAAGGAGAATTTCAGATATCACAATATTTATTGCAGGCTCACACCTTGAAGAAGAAGAATAACCAAAATGTACTGAGCTTGGGGAAGTTATGTCTTGGAGAGGGGGGAGCTACAACATCTAGAATTCTTCAGGTAATAAAGCTACTAGCCATAATGGCTCCTGGAGTCAGCACATAATAGTTCTCAAACACAACTTCTTTAGGATAAAGAAGATAAATTGAGATAAATAGACTAAAATCAGCCAATTTAACCAGTTCCCAGTATCATATTCTTTGTTCAAACCATGGAAGCGATATGGGAAATGTAGATTTTGAGGCTATAAAACTATAAGGCTAGGAAATTTGGGAAGCTGTAGTCTTAAAAAAAACTTGTCATAGAGTTTATTCTTTGGTTTCCTGAGATTTATTTGTATGCACAGCTATAACAATCCTCTGCCTAATTCTTGTAACTTTTAAATATTACTTTATTTTATTTTAATTTATTGCAAAAATACCCCTTATACACACCTTAATATCCTGGAAGCCTGGATATTCTGGGATACTTGGTAAGATGCATACGCTCATACTATTTGAACGCCTCCGTGCCGTTAACCGACGAGATCTGTTCTTGGAAAGATGATGATGTCCCGGATCCATTGCCTTTTCAATGTGGTAAAATAGTGTACAGTCTTTCAAAGGAAGGCTTGAGTTACTTTGCTCCATGCGCACCTTTGCAAAGTTTTCAATGCCAAACAACTTCTGTCTTGACACAACTTTAAGAACTGAAATGCTTCAGCTAGGCTGCTGTTGAATGGGTGCACACAAAACTCTAGCAATGATCTCAGTGGTTGGTGTCAGAAAAAGGTGCCGACATGCACAACCTCTGGACCTCCTGGCAGTCTGAAATGCTGTGACTCTTGAAGCTGTATTTATCAGCAGTCACCTCTCTGTGGGATGACAACAAAGCCAAGCCACAGACGCAAATGGGAGTTCAGCTACTGCGAATCTGAAGGGATTATCAAAGCTCTGCCTTTGGGTGCTAAATTTGCCATCACATCGAACCAGACTTGATGCAAGTGCTGACGTGAGAACAATTAGGGTGGATCAAGAGTGGGGCAGTCCTTGCAAGCAGAGCACTAGTACACTCAGGTGACATCCGTGAGCACAGATCCCAGAACTAAGAGACTTTTGCTGTTGTCCACAGCTTAGCAAGACATTTATGAGCTTATGCTACATGTGAGATAATGCCAGAACGTGAGCCCTCTTAACCTACAGGTCAGAATGTAAAGCAGTGTGCATGTGCGTAAGGGATACAGGGGCTGAGATGTTTTCTTTTAATCTCAGACGTCAAGCAGTTGAAGTGACGTTTCTTTCCAGAATGAATTCAACATCATCTGATAAGTGAAGGAAGTAGGTCTGTTTTGCTACGTGACCTTCTAAAAATGGTATCTGATAGTGAAGAAACCAATCCCATTTGATAGGCACACAGTCCCATTCAATAAGCACATTTCAGAACCTCATTGCACAGGTTGTGTGGACACTCCTACTGCAGATCCTGGAGCCAGAAGGAAAAACTGATGGTCTGTTTGTTAGAATCACACCCTGAATTTTACTAATGAGGCTTACTCATTTGCTCATGTTTAACCCTTTTTAAAATTGGTCAGACATTTAAACACTTCAGCTAGGCAATGAATGGACACAACTCTGGCAAAGTCAACAGTGGCCGGGGTTGGAAAAGATGCCGATATGCATGCCCTACTGTAGTAATTGAGGCAACGCTTTCATAAACCTTACAAATTTCCCAAAATTTAGTCTGTAGTCCTATGACCATGTTCCTGTAAATCCCAAAAACCTCAGTGGAATAGTTTTCTGAGTAGACAAATACAGACTATGGAAAATGTTGGTTTATTGCCTGAAACTCCCACCAATTTTGGAGTTGTAGTCTGAAAAATCACTTTTCCAAACTCTGAGGCTAGGCTTTCATTCCTAATGACCTCCCTATTTTGATGGAACATTTGAACATCTCTAAATCAAAATGGTGAGTATATATTCAACCATGGAACCATAGCAACCAAAATTGTTGTGTCCTGAGATTGCTTCTATATAACCATGTATTCATGACATAATATTTTTATACTTATTGTATCATTAATAAGCTCTGCATACATAACAGAGGCAAGAGAGAATGCATTCATACAAATCCTGAAATTGGCATCAACTTCTTAGCATGCCTTGTGCTGGCTAATCTTTCTCACACTAGGTCAGGAGAAAGGAATTTCAGAATGAATTCACCTGAGGTGGCTTCATTTTGGCAGTTTTACATCTGTCCCAGATATGGAAGATGAAGAAGTACCAAAGTATTAGGCTAGGTCAGGACTGAGAAACATTGATCCACCTAGATGCTCTTGGACTCCAACCCATCAACTCCATTCCTAATAGCAAACAACGAGACTGATAGGAATACTGTATAGTTTTATACCTTGGGTGGCCAACATTGGTGCTCCAGGTGATCTTGGACTTCAATTACTGATTGAAGTCCAAGCTGATCAGGGCTTCTGGGAATTGAAGTTCAAGAACACCTGGCGTGCCAAGGTTGGCCATCCCTTTTCTACACCATCAGGAGGGTCACTGAAAAGTCAAACATTACACAGGCTTTCATGATTCAAGATCACTTCCTCAGGAATGCAAAAATTTCTTATGAATAGTGTAGGAAATGTATAAATGATAGGATGAAAAGTTTATGGCAGATGTTCTTGTTTCTTAAAGGTGGGTTAGAAAAAAACAGCTGGCTGTATCAAGTAGCTCTTGGTCAGATATTATACCCCACACCTTAAATGTCATCAAACAGAGCAGTTACTCTTTATTGCATTTTTTTTTGATTCAAGGAATATAAGCCAATCAAGCTAAACTAAAAAAGAAAATCCGAAAATGAAACGCTATCACCCAGGGATGAACAAGACCAACCTTGACATTAAGCATCTCTGTTTACAGTTTCACAGCATTTGAAGGTTTATTAAGAAAAATAAAAATCTAAACTCTGCTGCATTTCATACTTGATGGAATAAAATAGGAAATAAATTGCACTGATACAGCAGTCATCGACTGAACTAAAGAAAAAATTGCACTTCCCCTGATAATAATAATAATTTTGTGTCAAAAATTATTCTGGGTTGAAAGAATTTTTGCTGGAGAAAATCCGCTCAGGGGATGCCCGAATGAGGCTCCTTTCATGTCCCCAAGATCTTTTCCCACCAAAGTGGTCCCTATTTATCTACTTACAATTTCTTGCTTTTGATCTGGTAGGTTGGCAGGAGCTGAGACAGAGACAGGTGCTCATTCCATCATGCAGTATCTGGGTCTCGAACTGCCAGCTTGCTGGCCTTCCAGCTAACAAGGCAAGCTTCTTAATCACTGAGCCACAGCAAGCAGGGAAAGTGTTTGCTTTGCTGCTATCATAGACAATGGTTGAAAAGTCAACAATAGCAACAATTTAAACACTTCCGATTGACTGGAGAAAGTTGGGGGAGGTATATTTTTTTCTGTTCCTTAGATCAGGAGTTCTCAACTTTTTTTAAGCGAGGGCCTGGATCACGCTCCCTCAGACAGTTTGGGGGGCCAGACAGCCATTTTGCCCTTCCTCCACCACATGGCACTTCCGGGTGTGGTGGAGGCCCCCCCGCATGAAATGGTCCTCCAGGCCACATCGGGCCCACAGGCCACAGGTTGAGAATCCCTGGCTTTGATTAACACTGTATTGCTACAGCAACCATTTATGGGACTTAAGGGGGGAAATGCCATCGAACACTAGTTTGTCAGCTGATGGAATGATGCCAGATATTTACATTGGAAGCAGCTCTGACAGATGCTTCCCTCTCTTTTATCCAGTTCCCAGTGTCCACATATACTGAAAATGAGATAAAACAGAGTGCCACAAAATAGGAGAACCCCATTAAGGGAGCTCAAAAATCAGCACTTCGTGGTGACTTGCTCTGCTCTGGAATCCAAGAGTTGTAGATATTGGAAGGAAAAGCAGACCAACCCACCACAAAAAGGCCCAGAACAGCAGGATATCGGAAAGTGTAGGCAGCCTCATAGCATAATAATTGTTTTTCTTCTCATCTGGGCAGAACCGGTTACATCTATGCAAATAAGCTATTGCAGCAGGTCATGGTAACACAGTGTATCAGTCCTTAAGTGACCAGTGGCATGAAATCTGTTTTGTGACAGATGGTATTTTGCATGGCTGAGGAAACAGAAAAATAGCAAAAGCAGGAGATGCAAAGCCAAGGATCAAGGTACTAATGATATTGCTCACCATTGTCCTCTGAGTCAAAATAATAATTAGTACCTCTGAAAAATAACTTCACTTTGTCACCATTGCTCTTACGAGAGGAACCCTATCATAGCCCTAGATATTTCACTGGGGCTTCCAGAGTCTATCACAATGGAAAATACCCACCTCCTTCCTTGGAAACCTGCAGATCTCAGGCCTATTATAATAGTCACTTCCATCATCAGAAACACATTTCCAAACTTTTTAGTTTCTCCAGCAAAAATCCTTTCAACCCAGAATAATTTCTGACACTTATTATTATTATTATTATTATTATTATTATTATTATTATTATTATTATTATTATTATTATTATTATTATTATTATTATTATTATTATTATTAACGCCCCGTTTGCAAAATCTGTATTGCTCCTTGCACTTAATGAGGCTGTGATAAAGTTGCAAGAAGCTGTCACTTACAAAAAAGAAAAAACTTGAAGAAGGGAATCAATAGTGTGCTCCCACTTTAATCACAGGTTAGGGCACAGTTCCCATGTAGATTGAAACTGCAGTCCACTGCCAGCGTTCCCTTAAAACAGGGGTGCTCAAACATTTTGGGCTGTGGGCCAGTCATGTGGTTCAGAGAACTGGTCACTATGGCTGAGGGCTCAGATTCTGCCCCCAATGCCAAATCATCTGGCCTGCAAAGCCCTTGTCGCTCCTGGAAGTGGCAGTAAAACGCACCCATACAGGTGCATTTTACTTCCGCTTCCAGGAGCGATGAGGGCTTCATGGGCCAGATGAATTGGCATTGGGGGCTGAATCTGGCCACTGGGCCATAGTTTGGGCACCCCTGGCTTAAAATATCACACATGCTGCTATACTATACCATTACTGCGGGGTGGGGGGGGGGAGGAAATGCATTTCTGTCTCTGCAGTAAAGCTCCATATCTTGTTTAACATGAAAGGTTATCATTAGCGTGATTATTGCCATTCCTTTGTCCTCAAATGAAAAGAAACATAGACTTCTATAACATGTAGGTTCCATGTTAACTCTGAGGTCAAGGCAGGGGGAGCAAATAATGAGATTGCAAATGTGGAGTGAAAACTTGCATCGTTTTCATCTTGTCAGTTGGGCTCTTGATGAATGTAATTTAAAAATAGAGAAGATAGAGTCTGACAGAGTGAACCTTTCTCATCTAACCTAAATATCCTTTAAGGCAGGAGTTCTCAACCTTTTAAAGCCAGTGGCCGGGTCACACTTCCTCAGACAGCTTCGGGGGCGAGACGGCCATTTTGCCCTTCCTCCACCACATAGCACTTCCAGGTGTAGTGGAAGTGGTCGGGGGCCACATGAAATGGTGTCATGGGCAGCATCCAGCCCACAGGCCACAAATTGAGAATCTCTGCTTTAAGGACTACATTTGTTGCATGTTTGTGGGTTGCTGCTTTCCTTCTTCCGTATTAATTTTCATGTCAGAAATTTTTATGGGTTGCAAAGATTTTTGTGGAAGAAACGCCGCTCAGGGAATGCCCAAATGAGGCTCCTTTTATGTCCCCAAGCGCTGGGACAGAGACAGGCACTCAATCCGTCATGCAGTACCAGGGTCTCAAACTGCCAGCTTGCCAACCTTCCAGCTAACAAGGCAGGTTTCTTAACCACTGAACCACCACAGCCCCATTTCTTCTTCCGTGTCTAGGCCAAACATGAAACTGCCAGATTGAAGGCACCTTTTGGTGAGTTCATTCTCCAGTTCCTTTTGTCTGACCTAGTGTGTGAAAGATTAGCCAGCAACACAAGGTTGCCATTAGCAGGGTACACCTGATTTGGGTTCCAAAATACAATCATCGAGGAGGCTCTTTCTGTGTACCCCGGCTTGCTGCTGAAGGTGAGAGAAAGAGCCAACAATGCTTTGCACAAATAAAACAGGAAAACCTACAAAGGAAGATAATAATTCATGTAAATAATCAAGGTGATCTGGGTGACTTGCTTTATTGTAACTTCACCTCTCCCTTTTCCATCTGCAGCTTAATTTAGTACCCTAAGTGATTATCTGTAATGGAGTTCCCATAATAAAGCCTATTTACTCTGATTCCCTCAACCCATTCTTAATTTAAGTCTTTGCACACATTCCTGACAGTGGCCTGCAGTGAGTCGTCCCCCACCCACCCCCCAAAAATGTAGATAAGCTATAGTCTTAAACTCCAAGCTTCTTGCCCCTGTACATTTTAATTCTCAGAGCAAGCTTTCTGCAATCCAATTTCACAATCCAATTCCAGGTAGCCTCTTAACTAAACGACCATGCCATAAAGTACAGTGGTACCTCACTTAAAGAGCATAATGCATTCCACGGGATTACTCTTTAAGCGAGTTTGCTCTTTAAGTGAAACACCATTGTAAGTGACCAATTGTGGGGGGGATTGCGAACCCCGATTTATTTGTTAAGCGAGTTTTTGGTTGGTTTTATTTGTTAAGCGAAGCGAACAGTCAGAGAAAATTCTGCTCTTTAAGCGAATTACTCATTAAGTGAGACGCTCTTTATGCGAGGTTTGACTGTCCACTGAAATAACCAACAGGGTATACATTTGGGTTGTTGTTATGACAGAACCAAATGACCAAATTTAGGGACCTTTTTTTCCTTCTCACCCAAACCTCCTGAAGCAATAAATGACTGTTCCTCTTTTTTACATTACTATGAGCATTCAGAGAACTCACTCTTTTTTCACAACCCTAAAATTATACAAGTCTCCTGCTCCACTCCATAAATATCAAATATGCTTAACATTTGGGGGCTCCTTGAAGGATGAGTTGGGTACAAATGTTAAAATAAATATCAAGAATGACCACGCAGGCAGAATGTGACATTATCTACATACCAAACGGTTGACTGAGGAAGCCCACAGAAGGGACCAAATGTCTGTGACAGAGTGTCTTTTTATCTTTAGCATGCATAAAGTTCTAGTTCCAAACCCTTACTTTTTGAGTTAATAAAATCAGGCAGTAGTCAGAGATGTAAAATGTTTTTGCCTGAGACCATAAAGCAGGATTATCAATTTTTTAAAGCCAGGGGCCAGATCACGCCCCCTTAGACTGTTGGATGGAATGGAGGCATGGGGCGGATTCAGGCTGTGGGTCATAGGCTCTTGGAGAGGGGAAAAGCTAATTGGAGAAATAACCTATAAGGCAGCCTTCAGTATGAATTCACTCAGCTGGCCTTCTTCCCGCCAAACCAAGAGATGTCACACTTTTGACATGGTGGGTTTTCCTTTATCAGCCTGTCATCTATGCCTAATCTGTACCATTGCAAATCTCAATCATAATTCTGGTTATGTTCTTCAAAATGTAGGGTCTAGAGAAACTGCAGCCATACAGGAAGCCTTTGAAAGTTTACTATCCATTTTGTCACTGCATGAGCAGAGGACCATCTCTGTCTTCTTGAAACTGTGCTTCAAACAGGATCATTGTCAGGGCACTAGGAAAATGTGAGGCATTGCTATGCTTTCCTGCATCTGCAGGGAAGGAGCTGAATCTCATCTTAAGCAGTGCTGGAAGAGGAGGAAGTTTGATTTTATTAATTGTGACAGGTGGTCAACCATCTTCTAGCTAATCTCAACTGAAAATGTTTGAATATGTGTGGCACACATAATATTTGTTCAGTAGGTAGTACAGGAAATGTACTCTATTTTACTCTCTCAGGCAAATACGTAAGGATTCACCTCACTGTGATCTGGTGACCTAACAGCCTAAGGACCCCCCTTGTGACCTGGTCTATGGTTATAACCCTGGCATTTCAGGGAATGTGAAACTTTTCAGTAAAGTATTCTCACCACTACCGTTTCCAATGATGTCTGAGAAAGCAGTTGTGGTGGTAAAATATCAAAGAACTTATTGTGCATCTTCTGTCTTCTTCTCATACTAGGTCAGGCGAAAGGAACTGGAGAATGAACTCACCCAAAGGTGCCTTCATTATGTCAGTTTCACATCTGGCCTAGACACGGAAGAAGAAAAAGAATTAAGTATTGAATCTACCTCTTAACAGATATGACAATGGATATGCATGTATTATTATTATTATTATTATTATTATTATTATTATTATTATTATTATTATTATTATTATTATTATTATTATTATTATTATTATTATTATACTTGTATCCTGCCCACTCGCAGAGCGACTCTGGGTGGCTAACAAGGATACAAAATATACAGTTACAAATTACAAGGTTTCACATTATCATAATAAGGTTCCACATTATCATAATACAACAAGATCATCCATTAAGGCTCCAGTTTACATTCCTTTTAAAAGTAGCTCGGGTATGTACGTACAGTATTGTATTTTTATTGTATTTCATTGTACTCCATTGTATTGCACAGATTTTAATTCCTCTGCTATGTTATCGATAAGGTCGTAAGACTAATCAATTAATAAACATTCATTCATTCACCTCTTAACAGGTTTTGGTAAAAACAGTCCCTGTCTGAATTCATTTTTGTGTAAGGTATGCTAGGTAGGGTGAAGAAGCTCTTTTATGCAGCTGATATAGGTCTTATAAAAGGTAAACTAAACAGTTAATTAATGTATTGCTATATACTTTGGTTCACCAGAAAGATGCACTTGGCTGTTTGTCTCAAATGCCAAAATAATTTGACCAGCATTGAGTCTTCCCCAATTCATTGAGTAGTTGTTAACACAACCATAGTGTAAAGTACCTGGATTGGCCATGGGGCAGGGCATAATGGTTGCTATTTTTCCTCAGTTAAGGTGTTAGGGTGATACAGAATTCAGAAATTAGAAATCAAAGCTCTCTACAGTGTGCATTCCATGTTTGTTTGTTTGTTTGTTTGTTTGTTGTCTGGTCTTGTTATACTGTATGGTAAAGAATGTTTGAATCACATAGTTGTTGAGTCACAAGACTTACAGCCCTCCTGGCTAGCAATAAATCTCCTCTATCTGAATGTGTTGGTTCTTATATCCTCTGGGCAGCAAAGGAATGGATGATCATATATCTGAAAGAAATTAAAACAGACAAGATACAACAAATGGAACCCAAGCAGTAGGTGTGGCGTATCTGTGACAAACAGAAGCTTAAGTCGAAGCATCATTCTGCTAAACGACATGCTTAACTATGCTTTCCTGTCCTGATCTGCCTCCCATTATGAGACAAGAAGCTGCCTAGCAACAGTGCTACTAATGTTGTGAAGAACAGAAGCTTTGCATTGGTTTCCATCTCTGATTCCAGCTCTAGCAGCTTACAACTATACCATTCTGTGGGATCAAACCATAATAGGCTTATCTCCAATCCTATGAAGGCCAAATCTCTAATAATAAATCATGATTTATCAAATAAACGGAGAGTCTGGAACTAGCAGATTTAAGGGTATCTCTTTCTATTGCAAAATAGCCTAGACAGTGACCAAAATGTACTCATTGAAAAAGGTCCAAAGTCTGATGCCCTTCTGGAATGTGGAGCAGGAAAATCCAAAAGCATCACTGCAAGTACACTAAAACCCTGCGTTACAACGGAGGTCCATTCCAACAGCTTCTGTTGTAACCCCAAAAAATTGTAAACCAAAACATCCATAGGGATGCACTGGAAAAAATGGTCCTGAATTGTTATAAACCGGTGTGTGTGTGTGTGTGTGTAAAAATTTGTAAATCAGTACAGCATTTCCATAGGATTTGCCATTCTAAACCGCATCAAACTTAAACTGAGGCGGCTGTAAGCCAGGGTTTTACTGTACTGTATATTGATCTGTGGAACTGATTGTACAGGACAACAATTGCCAGCACAATAAGGATTGTGTAAGTGAATGTGAACCTCTGTTACAATACTTGGTGCATTAGGGAAGACCCAGACAGGCATCTGTCTAGATCAGTGGTGGCAAACCTATGGGATGAGTGCCAGAAGTGGCATGTAGAGGCCTTTCTGATGGCACATGTGCCATCAAGGGGAAGCCTCGCCCTGCCCAGCCTGGCGAACGCCACTTCTCCACCACCCCTCTCCCTCTGCCAAATGGGAGGATAAAATCCTGCCAGGAGTTTACGGCAGGGTGAGGTGAACACACACCCCACCCAGCCGTCCTAGAAGCTGGGTGCCCCTGCAGGGGCTGGGGCATACCTGCAAAGGGATTGTGTGCACTTGTGGGGGGTTGGGAGCACCCATGAGGTGCACACCTGCAGGGGGCCAGGACACTCACAGGGAGAACACCTTGAGTGGCACGCATGTGTACGCACCCACATGACTTTGCCAGAGGTGCACTGGTGATGTCACCTGTGTCTGTGTGCATTCAGGTTGCCTGCCTGTGTGCTGCCTCCTCCTCCTTGGGCACACAGTCTCTAAAAGGTTCGCCATCAGTGGACTAGATAAGGGCACTACTTTTGGAAAGCATCATTCATTCATGAATGGATTCATTTAATCATTTATTCATGCATGCATTCAGTTTAATCTCACTGGCAGTTTTTAAACAGAACAAACAAAGAGGCAGCTGACCTCTATGTATATGTGCATGTGTATATGCACTTAATATTCTGTTACTCCCAACAGTGAGAACCAGGGCAACTTTGAATGAGTACTCCTGCCTTGTAGCAAATGAGAGTTTGGAAGGTATGGCCATTCACCCCTCTATTCCCCTCTCCCTCCAACCCAATAGTATATGATATTGTCGTTTGTTGAGGGCAACGGAATCTAATTCTACCTTCCTTCCCTCCACTATCACCATTGACCAAATCTCAATTTTCAGTCAAGCTTTTAATCCTACTCTCTTCCCTTTCCATGCCAGCTTTCCCACATCTCGTTGCCATTATTAGACCACTAATGCGCTCAGTGGCTGAAACAGATTATGCTTGTTTACAAATGTTGGTTCCCAGATGCTCACTGATTGGAGTGCACGCACATCTGAGCCCAGATAGGTCAGATTCCTATGATATAATTACTTGTTCAAAAATAGCAACACAGATCTATTATGTTTACATTTGTATCTCTTGCTTTCTGGGCATTGAAGTGATTGTCTGCTATTGCAGGGAAAATGAATTTCAACTGCTTAAAGTACGTATTACAAATGTTTATAAGACTCACCAGAAAATCACTCCATGTTTCCTTTTTAGTTAGTTAATTAATTAATTGATTGATTCTTTCTTTCTTTCCAATCTACCTACACCTCTGTCTCTCAAGCTTTCACATTTTTTTGTTGTTCAGTCACACAGTTGATTCCAACCCTTTGCGACCCCATGGACCACTGTCTGCCAGGCACTTCTGTCCTCCACCATCCTCCTCAACTCGCTCAGCTCTGTGCCCATTGTGTCTACAATACCATCCAGCCATCTCATTTTTGGCCGCCACCTTCTTTTTTTGCCCTCCACCCTTCCCAGCATCAAGGCTTTCTCAAGCGAATCCTCTCTTCCCATTTGATGTCCAAAGTGCTTTAGCTTCATCTTTACTATTTGACCTTCTAAGGAGCAGTCAGGTTTGATTACTTCGAAGATTGACCTATTTGTTCTCCTCACTGTCCAGGGGACTCTCAAAACTCTCCTCCAGCACCACATCTCAAAGGCATCTAATCTTCTGCACTCAGCTTTCCTTATGGTCCAGCTCTCACAACCATACATTGCCACCAGAAATACCATTGCTTTGACTATACGAATTTTTGTTTGCAATGTGATGTCTCTACTTTTCACTATGTTCTCCAGGTTTCTCATCGCTTGCCTTCCAAGAATCAGTCGCCTTTTTATTTCATGGCTACAATCAGCATCTGCAGTGAGCTTTGATCCTAAGAAAGTAAAATCTCTCACTGCTTCTACTTCTTCCCCATCTATTTTCCAGGGACTGATAGGGCCTGTTGCCATTACCTTGGTTTTCTTAATATTGAGTCTCAAGCCAGCTTTTTCACTTTCTTCTTTCAACCTAATCAGGAGCTTTTTTAAGTCCTCCTCACTTTCTGCCATTAGGATGGTATCATCTGCACACATATGCACACACAAGTTAAGGACTAAGTTGTATGTTATAATTGAAAATCTATAAATAAAACATATTCTTTGTTTCTTATAAGAGTGGCTTGCAATGTTCACCTCTTTTATATTTTTCACAGAGAGAAGAAAGCCTTAAGTGTTCTTTTTTTAAAAAATATATTTTTGGGTGTATTTGCCTGTGCATATTTGCCTTTAAAATAGGAGCTATCTATCATTCTACATTTACTTCTGTTCTTCATTGTTAGTACTGTGCTTTCTCCTCTGTGTCTTGCGTTGGATTTACTCTCCATGATATCTATTGACAGCTTTTTCAGATTAAAGGAGGCCAGGAAAAGATAAACAGTTATTTGAAAAGTGCTTTCACAAAGAAAGCATCAAACAACTCTCTGTGCTACAGGGTTGTAATGCAAAAGCTTTGGTAAAAAAAAATTACGAGTGAGAATACTTACTTGAATTACAAATGCCTCTCTACAATTTACTTTCCTATGTATACTATGATCATAATGACATAATTAACATTAGAGGTTTCATGTAAATGCACGCCTTGTTAAAAAGCTTGAGGGATCTTGAGAAATGTCACATTTTCAACACAAGTACAGTAATGAATTATCAGTATCAATGAGAGCTGGGTATTGGGACTAATTGTTTCCCCTTCTTTTTCTCCTCTTCTCATCTCTTGCCTAGGAGCTGTGGTGGTTCTGTGGTTAGGAAGATCACCTTGTTAGCTGGAAGGCCAGCAAGTTGGCAGGTTGAGTCCCAGGTATGGCATGATGGATTGCACCTGTCTCTGTTCCAGCTCCTTGCAAGAAATTGCAAGTAGATAAATAGGCACCACTTCAGTGGAAAAAGATCTTGGAGACACGAAAGAAGCCTCGTTAGGACGTTCCCTGAGCAGAGTTTCTCCAGCAAAAATCCTTTCAATCCAGAATAATTTCTCACATGAAATTATTATTCTTGCCTCACTACCAGCTTACTCTCTCTTCAGAGTGAGTTCCTAGTTTATCCTCTTCAGCAACCAGCTCAGTATTAGTCCACTGCACTAGATCATTGCTTCAGGTTTTATTGCCTTCACATGAAGAGAAAGATCTTCCACAATGAGAACTGGAAATCTTTGGGAAAAGCCATTCTCGATGGAAATAAAGGACTCCTTGGGGCTTTTCTCAGCAAAAGATAATCCCAACAGGAATCCCTTTTTACCTATTTTACTTGCCTCCCCCTGGGATTTGGGGGTCTTACATTTTAGAGAAATTGTTTGGTGGAATCTCAGAGACCCAACTAAATAAATTCCTGACTTTACCTGAATGGTTATTGTTTTGGTAATGTGGTAGGCAGCCATCTTAGCCTGTTGTAACAATCTATACAGTGGTACCCTGCATAACGAACACTTTATATTACAAACAATTTGTACAACGAAGCATTTTTGAGCTATTGGTGATACCCCGCGTAACGATTTTTTTCCGATACCCCGCATAATGAACTTTCCCCCCATTATATGGGGTATACCCCACATAATGAAATTTTTTTCCCATTATGCGGGATATCGCCAATAGTGATTCGCATAATGAAAAAATCATATAATGAAGCACTCTGTGGAATGGAGCTTTTTCATTATACAGGGTTCTACTCAGTGGTGGGGAGCAAAAAAATTTACTACCACACTGTGGGCGGAGCCAACATCATGATGTCACGGGTGGAGCCAACATCATCATGTCATGGGCGGAGCCAACGTTGTGGGGAGAGCCAAAGGAAAAAAACATAAAAATAAGTACACATAAAAATATGAATTAAATAGACATAAAAATACATAAAAACACACATTAAATACACATTAAAATAAATACACATGAAATACAGATTAAATAGACATAAAAACACATAAAATATAAATTAAATACACATAAAACACATAAAATACACATTAAAAATAAATACACATTAAATACAGATTAAATAAACATAAAAACACATAAAAATACAAATTAAATATGCATAAAACACATAAAATACACATTAAAAATAGATACACATTAAAATAAACCCACCCACCCCACACCCAAAGGCGAGTCACTTACCCTGGGGAGCAGGCTGTAGAGAGCTTCAGGCTAGCAGCTGCTCTTCCTCCTCCCCACTTGGGAGGACAGCAAGGAGGCTGCCGAGGGCCTCAGCAGCAGCCACCAGTTCCTCCGTGGCTGTGTGTGGCCACCCAATGCTCTGCATTGCCACACTCCAAGCAGCAAATGGCTGTTTGGTTCGGCAGGCAGAGCGCTGTAAGCGTGAATGCATGCCAAGCACTCTAGGCGCACCAAGCGCTGTAGGTGTGCCAAGCACTGTAGGCGCGCCGGCACATCAAGTGCTTGGTGCACATGCGCAGTGGGAGAAGCGGCGAAAAGGTAAGCCCCTGAGGTGGTTCCCCCCAAAAAGCCACTACTGGTTCTCCAGGACATTGGGAAAATCTACTACTGGTTCTGGTGAACTGGTGCGGACTGACTGCTGCCCATCACTGGTTCTACTGTACTAGAAATAGTTCATAATGCTCTTGCAGGTGTGCATTCTGTGTGTATGTGTGTGTGGCTCTGTCCATCTCTCAGAAACACTACAGGTAGAGAAAATTCCAAAAGGAAGAAGGCTCAAACATAATAAGCAAAATTTTATCTTCAGTTCCCTGCTCTTCCCCTCAAAAAGAGAGACAAATATTGCTCTGGGCACATGAAAAGTTTGCAAAATGAATTCCACCTGAGAACTGAGGAAGGAGAAGGGGGGGACCCCTTCAAATATGTCCTCTACAGAAAGGCAAGGAAGGGTGTGGGAAGGAGAATGTCAACAACCAAACAGGGGACAAATCGAAGCCATCTAAATGTGTGTAGACCCTTGTCCCAGGAGAATAAACATCTTCAATATGGACAGAAGGATTGTTCAAGGGAGTGATAAAATGTATTCTTTCAATTTAATTTAATTTAATACTCGTATTTACTACCCCGCTCCAATCGGGGAGGCCCGACTCTGAGCGGCTTACAAGTCAAAATATAATCATCTTAAAACTTAATGTTAAAACTTTAAAAAAATGCATAAAAACATTAAAATCATGCCAGAAATTGAACCGAAGGGTGGCTGTCACTAGATCAGCCACCCTGTATGAGATCCCCCATTCCTGTGTCCCCACACTTGCTTAGCCAGCCAGGTTTTTAAACCTTTTCGGTAGGGCAGGAGCTCTGTCTGTAGGCGCAGCTTGATTGGCAGGAGGTTCCAGAGGGCTGGGGCAGACACGGAGAAGGCCCTCCTCCTAGTGCTAGAGAGGTGTGCCTCTCTAGCCGATGAAACAACAAGGGACCCCCTCCGATTCGCCCTGGTGGGGCGGACAGATGTTCTTAGGGTGACGCGGTCTCTTAGGTATCCTGGCCCACTACCATATAGGGCTTTAAAGGTAATAACCAGCACCTTGAATTGCACCCGGAGACATACTGGCAACCAATGCAGCAACCCAAAGCAGTGGCAAAGCGCGAGCATAACGCCCACACCCCGCCACTACTCGGGCCGCCGCATTTTGGACCAGCTGGAGTCTCCGAATGGTCACCAGGGGCAGCCCCATGTAGAGCGCATTACAGTAATCAAGCCTGGAGGTGACCAAAGCATGTGTGACCATGAGCAAGGCATCCTGGTCTAGGAGCGGGTGTAACTGGCGTATTACATGAAGTTGTGCAAAAGCCCTCCTAGCCACGACTGCCACCTGTTCTTCGAACAGTAGTCGTGAGTCCAGGAGGACCCCCAGATTACGCACCGGGTCCGTTTGGGGCAAGACTGCCCCATCCAGAACCAAAGCTGGCAACTCCCGTGATAACACAGGGTCCCTCACCCAAAGCCACTCAGTCTTGTCGGGATTCAGCTGTAGCCCGTTTGCCCCCATCCAGACCCTAACAGCCTCCAGACACCTGGAGAGGACTTCCACTGCACCGCCTGGGTCCCCACAGGCCGAGATGTACAACTGGGTATCATCTGCATATTGATGATACCTTACCCCGTGGGAACGGATGATCTCACCCAGTGGCCTCATATAGATGTTAAATAGGAGAGGAGAGAGTACCGAGCCCTGAGGCACCCCATATTGAAGGGGCCTGGGGCTGGACTCCTCCTTCTCCAACCACACCGACTGGGTTCTGCCCCTCAGAAATGAGGAAAACCAGGACAACACAGTGCCCTGGATTCCCAAACCTTGGAGCCTACCCAGAAGGATGTCGTGATCGATGGTGTCAAAGGCCGCTGAAAGAGCGAGAAGAGCAAGGACAGACGGGTCCCCTCCATCCCGCTCTCTCCAGAGATCATCCACCAATGTGACTAGTGCAGTTTCAGTACCATATCCGGGCCTGAATCCTGACTGAAAAGGGTCCAGATAATCCGCTTCATCCAGGACATCCTGTAGCTGCCGCGCCACTGCCTTTTCCAAGACCTTACCCAAGAAGGGTAGGTTGGACACTGGGCGATAGTTAGTAATTGTCGTGGGGTCGAGGGATGGTTTTTTTAGGAGGGGGCGCACTATGGCGTGTTTAAGAGATGCTGGAAAGAGCCCCTCCTTCAACGATGAATTAATTATTGCCTCGACCCACCCAACTGCCACGGCCTTAGAGGCTTTTACCAACCAGGCAGGGCATGGGTCCAGTGGACAGGTCGTGGCGCAGACAGATCCAAGAAGCCTGTCCACTTCCTCAGGGCCAACTGGATCAAACCGATCCCAGATAACATGGCTAGACTGTGCTTCGGTCAACCCCAGTTCCATACATTCCACGCCGGGATCAAGCTTTGAGCGAATCTGAGCGATTTTCCCCGTCAGAAAATCAGCAAAAGCCTCGGCCGATCCCTGCCAACCCGGGCCAGACCCCCCTCTACCAAGGAGGGACCTGGTCACCCGGAACAGGGCAGCTGGGCGATTATCTGCAGAGGCAATAAGGACGGTGAAATATTGGCGTTTCACCGCCCCCGTCGCCACTAGGTAGTCTTTAATGGCAGCTCTAACCCGTGTTCGATCAGACTCACTCTGAGTCTTCACCCAGCAGCGCTCTCGGCATCTCTTAGCTCGTTTCAGCTCCCTTAGCTCCTCTGTGAACCCGGAGGCAGATCGATCCCCACGGGCTCGGAGAGGCCGTAGTGGCGCAATTACATCCAGAGCCGTGGTCGCTCTTCTGTTCCAAGAGTCGACAAGTGCTTCGGATGAACTGCTTTGCAGGTCAAGAGGACAACACCCCAGTTCCCTTTGGAATCCTTCTGGATCCATTAGTCGCCGGGGGTGGGCCCATTTAATCGGCCCTTCCTCCCTACAGTGGAGTCTTGCCCCCAGAAAGTCCAGAGTCACCAGATAGTGATCTGACCATGGCACAGGAGTGATGTCTAATTTCTGTATTTTCAGATCACTTTGTCACAGCTCCGACAGAAAGATTAAATCCGGGGTGTGGCCACTGCTCCTGGTAGGACCCTGAATTACCTGGGTCAGGCCCATGGTTGCCATGAAAGCCATGAACTCCCGAGCTACCTCCGAGCCGGTCCCCAATGACGGCAAGTTGAAGTCCCCCAGGACTTCAAGTCCTGATCATACCCTGGACAACCAAAATGAAGCCATTTTCTTGGGTTTGTTATTGGTCAAACTTAAGTACACAGAAAGAGCCTCCACAAAGATTGTGAATACAATCGGGCGAACCCTGGGCGGCAAACTTGTTGTCTAATCTTTCTAATATGGGAACAAACCAAAGGAACTGAAAAAATGTATCTACCAGAAAGGTGCGTCACGGTACAAATAAGAAGCTTTTCAGCACCAAACAGACAGCTCCAAAGTCCCCTGCATAGACAGGCCCTCTGAGACCAGTGTTGATGCTATTGCCCATGAAGCAACACAGCTGACTTATATGGCACAGCCATAGAAACTCAGAATACTCACTTGGCATAAAATAAATCACAAACTACAGACTTTCATTGGTTAAAGGGAAACTGCAGAGGTGATTGCTCATTTTAAACAGACTGCCAGCCCCAACAGAATCTTTTTTGTGCTTAACTGTGAAATCATTGACAATGATTCAGCAACAGAATGACCACACGTTGCCAGAGATAAATGGATCTTAACTACCCACCCACTTTCACACATACCCTCATTCCCCAGCCAGCCAGCCACCCACCCAGCCCCATAGCTGACAGACTAGCATAGTTGTCAGGCTGAAACAACTGCATGAAACTCGTCTGCCACCTGCTGGCTATATTGCACTATGCATGCTACCCGTTCTCATACAATAGGTAAAGGTAAAGGTTTCCCTTGCTCGAAAGCCAGTCGTATCCGACTCTAGGGATCAGTGCTCATCTCTGTTTCTAAGCCGAAGAGCCAGCGCTGTCTGCTTCTGCAGACGTTTCCATGGTCATGTGGCAGGCATGACTAGACACCGGAGCACACAGAACGCTGCGCTCTGAAGTGGTCCCTATTTATCTACTTGCAATTTCTTGCTTTCGAACTGCTAGGTTGGCAGGAGCTGGGACAGAGACGGGCGCTCACTCCGTCCTGCAGTACTCGGGAATCGAACTACTGACCTTCCGCCTCCCAGTCAGCGTCTTAGTGACTTGAGACACAGCAGTCCAAAAATAAAAATAGCTGCCGATAAGAAAAACTCTAAGGAAAGCCCAAACCGTGATAAGACATTTTCTCTATAGACCAATTGGAAATGCCTCCCCCCCCCAAAAAAAAAAAAAAAAGTCTGCAAGATTAGGAGAGCTTCAGATCTCTTCTCAGGACAAACTGTTCCTTTTTGTAAAATATCATTCCTGGCATCTCCATGTAAAGCTGGTAAAGAGTTCTGTTGAAACTCACAGAGCTATCTTGGTTTGAGATTATGGAAGATGCAGTTCAACCAGAGTCTCCCAGAACTCAGATGGGACCTCAGCTATTTCATATTATGAGGCGCCTTCATTGTTTGGGAATAACAGCAAACATTTTAATCTTAAAACATTTTTAATACTCAGCAGGGTGGAATGTGAAGCCTGCTCTCCTAATTTGCATTTGCAGCCCCCATTTTAGAACTCACTTTTAAGAAACAGATCTGACACAGATACCTTTACTAGAGACACCTTCAGTCATGCATAAGTGTGATAAAACGAGGCCCCAAGTTCTTCACATATCCAAAATGGAGTTTAGTAGGTTTCTAGTCTATAGTAGAAATGTGGCTTCTTGTGCTAGCCAAAAGGGCCATTTGGTTGTTTTTCACACTTTGGGTCCCAGGAAGGGATGAGATAGACAGAGAGGCACCCATTGTAAACAAGACAACCAGAGTTGTTTACCCAACTCTGGAATCTGATTGGAAGTAGCCTGAATACCCAGGTTCACTTGATACCTGGTGAGGGTCTGGCAGAGAGCCAGAAGAGAGTTCGAAAATGGTTGTCAACTAGGGAATATCGACAAAAAAGAGATGGGCTTATCTCTGGAAATCTTAATTATGGTAACTTAGAATAGATAGATTCCTTTATTATTTAGGGGAATACTTGTCTGAAACATCCTTTCTTTAAAACAAATAAAAATTAGTTTATTTTTCTATGCTGAAATCTGTAACCTGATTCATCAAGAACCATGCTACCAATTTAAATAAAAATATTTTCTTCAATCAACGTGTGTTCATTGGAAAAGGGATATTGGGTTAAAAGACAGTAAGTCCTTCTCTTTTGCCTCTTTAAAACGCTACCTTAACCTCTCAAAGTAAATAGGCTTGTCTCTGTAAACAGAGAAGCTAATATTTGGTTCAGTCTGGCTAGGCTGAGAACGGATGGTGAACATATTTTTTTCTTGCGTAAGTTTGGGAGAGTTCTAGAGGGGATTTTTTTTTTTGAATAATCCGCCTTGGAATGAACGCTGAGAGGTCCCAAGCAAGTGAGGAAGAGTGTGCATTCATCATAATAAGTATTCAACAATTTTTCCAAATGCACTTGGATGGATGCACCATACCTAATTACAGTAATACCTCATATAACATTAGTATCGAATAACACTAAAATCGCATAACATTAAGGAATCTGGGGGGAAGAATTGCATCAGATAACATTAAGATCCTATGGGATGCTTCAGATAACAACCGCTAAAGCCTGTGTGGTTACAATGTATCTCTATGGATCCCATAGAGGATCAGATAACACTAAAAATCATATAACACCAAGACTTGTGGAACCAGGTTTTAGTGTTATATGAGGTTTTACTGTATTGTTATGAGACCCGATATGGTCTGGATCAATCTATGCCCCACTCAACTTGATTTGTGCCCCAGATCTGACCTACATTTTGGTACACAGAAAAAACAAAGCAGTTTTAACCTTTTTGTTTTTCAACATACATGACATGAGGAGAGGTGATAGACCCTAAAGAGGAGACAAGCCTGCCCAATGTCAGGTAGCATCAAACATTTTCATACTAGGAATTGCCCTTAAAGTAGTTTTGTGTACCTTTCAGTTGGATTTGTGCAATTGGCCAAAACTGATTTATGCATTTACATCACTCTGGAACTGAATCTGGCCATTCTGTGTTGATCCAAACCGCATACAGATCAGACATAGAAGGCCCATGTGGTTAGTAATTTATGAGCTGTCCAAACCTGGTAAAAGTCAGCCCTGTGTGAAAGCCAGTTGTATCCGACTCTAGGGTTCAGTGCTCATCTGTTTACAGCCAAAGAGCCAGCATTTTCTGTAGACATGTGGCAGGTATGACTAGACACTGAAGTGCACAGAATGCTGCGTACCTTCCCACCAAAATGGTACCTATTTATCTATTTCCAATTTCTTGCTAAACCACTGCACTCCCTCCAAATCTAATACATAGTCCTAATTGTTGCATTATAGGTGTGCATGTGGTATCTACAGTATTATGCAATGTCTTAACTGCTCTTCCTCCGCTGTCAAGTTTCATCTGTCCCTTTCAATCTCCTGGAAGTCACAAAGTGATTATTTGCAACTAACATGCCTTAGATCAGCCTGGTCTGGTTTCCAATTTTCACTCAACAGATTTCTCTGTCTATAGAAATATGGTCTCAAGGCAGTTGGATAGAAACTCTGAGAAAACAGATTGAGCCGAAACCTATCTAATGGCTCTGATGTTCTCTTTCTGCAACTTCATACAGGCTCTGTTTCTTCGATCTCATATTTCATAAGCTTTGGGGCTCTGGCTTTTACATTAAAGAGGGTGTTTTTTTTAGTTCTTATAAATCCAAAATTAAAATAACAAAATGCAACCACTTGGAAAGTTGCCATGCATCATTGTTGTGTGCATTATAATAAAGTCTTGGCTTATGGATTTATCCTAGGTTCATAAGGTTTTAAAAGTTTACATCATCGCTGGCCCAGCTATAAAGAATTATCATTTCCTTTCTGCCTTTGCCCAGGACCTGATGATGACTCCAAAAATAACAATATTCCTTGAGGCTGGAGTTCAAAGAGATTTTGTTACAATTTCCTAATGATACACAAATGAATGGAAAATATCAGAATGGTTTAAGCACGAACATGCAACAACTAAAACTGATTGATCTTCATAACATTGCGCTGCCACTGTTTACCATCTATCAGCTCTAATGGACTCCATAAAACCACAGACCAGAGCGAGTTGTTCATTGATTTCTCCTCCAGCAACATGGGCAGCAACAGCATTACAGATGAATGAACAGTTGAGTTATGGAAAAATTGAAGATTATGAAGGATGAGAAGGAAACATTTGTATTCCTCTCCTGACCCACTTCCCGCCCCCGCCCCCGTTGCTAACTGATGTATCATAGCTATAATGTTTTATTAGAAGATGAGATTGGGAACAAATTACTGTAAACTGAAATTTGTCATATTTAAGACAGGAGAAGGACAAGCAACTTATAACAGCTGGAAGTGTGATGCAACAAAGTGGTTTTCCTGCAACAACGGCAAGAGCAAAGTCATATGATGTGACTGCACTAGTACTTGGGTCGCAGTCTATTTTACACTTCTATTGAGGTTAGATGATCACATGTTGACCGTAGATTGTTTTGGTACACATGTCCACAGTGCTCCTCAATCTAATGCAGTTTTATCCACAGAACAGCCCACCGCCTTAATTCTTCTCATCCCATTCTCTGCCTTTCCTTCATTTTCTGTTACAACTCAGTGTAAATTGGTAGGCTGTTCAAACAATTGCACGGTGTTAAGGAAAAAGGGTCAGTTTGTCAAAGTTCTCCATAACATACCAACTCATATACGTATCACATATGCACACAGTAGTTGTGGCCTGAATTTTGTCAGTTCTATTTCATATAGATTTTTATCTCTTTTTTTTTGTCTGTGCAGTAGTGATCTAGTGTTAAACTAAAATGAATACATCAATACATTGACACGGTGATTAGTGCTAAATTCAGTAGTTTGCTTTTAATATATATATATATATTAAAAGGGAGGGTGACTAAGGAGAAAGATTGGAGGAGTGGATGTTTCCACCACCCAAAACATCAACCCCAGTTTAACACCAGAAGACCATCCAGAATCATGCCACCCATCTTTTTGGAGAATGAAGCAACTGATTTTTTGTTGTTGTTCACTTGCACAGTCAATTCCGACCCTTCATGACCCCATGGACCACTGCACTCCAGGCACCCCTATCTTCCACCATCCTCCACCAGTGGCCAGCTTTGTGCCCATTGCATCAACAATGCCATCTAGCCATCTCATTTTCTGCCACTCCTTTCTTTTTTTGCCCTCCACCTTTCCCAGCATCAAGGCTTTCTCAAGTGAATACTCTCTTCTCATTTGATGTCCAAAGTACTTTAACTTCATCTTCAATATCTGACCTCCCAAGGAGCAGTCGGGGTTGATTTCTTTTAAGATTGACCTATTTGTTCTCTTTGCTATCCAGGGTACTCTCAAAATTCTCCTCCAGCACATCTCAAAGGCATCTATTCTTCTGCGCTCAGCTTTCTTTGTGGTCCAGCTCTCACAACTATACATCACCACTGGAAATACCATTGCTTTGGCAGATTCCATGAGTGAAAATCAAATTTAATCACTTTGGCTTGAAAAAATAGAAGCCCTTTGGAAACAAAAAGTGCTAGATTGATTCTAATGGGCCTTTGCATCATATGATCAGGTTTAAAAAACAAACAAACCAGAATGCATTCATTTTATTTCTATATCATATTCTGTACTACTTACGCACATAGTCGCAGCCTCAGTTGATCAATTTGTGAAGGACAATGAGGTCAGAGAGCACGTTTCCCAATTCAGCCACAGGGAAGGTCTTACACACATGCATTCCAAGCATCCTATCCAAAAATACTACGTCCAGTCAGAAAGCTTTTACTGTTAGGATCTCACTTTTGTTCATATCTGAAGTCTGGATGAAATTTTACACTAGATAAAATTAAATTCCTTGCAGCATATGACTTTTGTTTGGTTGCATGCGTCATCCAGAGCTATTTATTATTTGTTTACTAGCTGAATTTGCGTAGGCTGTCTAATATAATCTCTCTTCTATTCACAGAAGAAAAACAAGTTCTACCCACAGCTTTTGCCAGTGCTAAGGAAGATTGCGTGTTTCTCTACAAGTGTTGAGATAGTGTTAATATGAAAGATGCTAGTGAATAAGCTAAAACCATGATGGTGTACCTTGGCACTCCAGATGTTTTACTTCTGCTTCCAGGAGTGATGAGGGCAGCGCAGGCTGGATGAATTGCAGTACAGTAATACACCGGATAACGATTGGATCGGATAACACTAGAATCGGATAATGATGCAAGTTGGGGGGGGGGGGGAGAGACATGCATCGGATAACGATTCTGGATAACGATGCTTTAGTATTATCTGAGCCAATCGTCTGGGGGGTGGGGGTGGATTGGGTAGCGCACATTTCCCCCTGACCATACTGCACTCACAGCAATTCTTGCAAACGCAGTATGGTCCAGAGGAAAGGCATCACTCAAGCCGAACCGAGCTGCGGCTAGGGATTGCCAGCCACAACTCAGTTCGCCTTGGGTGACAATCCCCCCCGCACCTCTTCTCGCCACCCAACACGACCCTTAGCGCTTGCTAAGGGCCGTGTCGGGTGGTGAGAGAAGGCGCCCACTCGCCTTCCCTGTATCCTTCCCAAACCACCGCTGATGCTCGCGCACCTGCAGGATGTTTAGGAAGGGTACAGGAAAGATCCCCGTACCCTTCCCAAACACCCAGCTAATGCGCGACACGCGATCGGGCACCTCTTCTTGCCACCCGACATGACCCTTAGCAAGTGGTGAGAAGAGGTGCCCGATTGTGCGCCCTGTGGTGTGGGAACGGGCGCCTTCTCTCGCTACCCGACCTGACCCTTAGTGCTTGCTAAGGGTCATATCGGGTGGCGAGAAGAGGTTTGCCCCCCAAAGTCAAGCTGACCCTAGGCTAGCAATCACGCGGTTTGTCTCTGACGTCAGGGCTTTTTTTTTTTAGCGTTGTTCGATGCATGCATTGGACAACGCTAAAAATCGGATAACATCATGACATGTGGAACCAAGTCATAACGTTATCCAATGTTCTAGTGTAAACCCATTTGTGTGGATTCATAGGGTGCTTGGGCTTCTGGGAATTGAAGTCCAAGAACATCTGGAGTGCCAAGGTTTGCCATCACGGAGCTAGAAGCTGAGGATTTGACATTGGTTGGTGCAACTTACTTCAAAACACATCAGTTTGTTTAGAGCAATGTTTCCCAATGTGGGTCCCACGCCTCACAGGGGGACTTCAATTCTCAGAAGCTTAAGTCAGTACATTGGCTGATCAGTGCTTTGAGGAATTGACTTAGGCTTCTAGGAAGTGAAGTCTAAAAACCAAAGGTTAGGAAACACTGGTTTAGAGATTAATGCTTCCATATATCAATGTCTGATCACTCTTTTTGAACCTTGGTACATCACTACAGGTGAGTCTATGTGTAGCTCCAGAAAATATTATTGGTTCTACAGGGTAGTGTGATCACGGTTCCCTTTTCCATGGATTCCCCAAACTTTGTTTTTAGAATTCACGCCTTTTTACTGAATAACCCATCCTGTGCTTTTCATGCTAAGGCAAAAGTTTCCTTCACTATAATTTCATTATTGATATTTTGTCATCTTGAACATTTTATTCTGAAGGTCAACCAAGAATTACATAAATAGATAAATGTAGTAACATTTCTTACTCTGCATAGTAAGAAATTTAGCAAGTTTAACTTTTAGCTTCTGGTCATTATGTTGGCAGTAACGTCTCACTTGCAAAATTTTAGAGCATCAGGTTGTTGTTAATTGTGCATTATCAGTGGACATAACTACCTCAGGTTTTTTTCTTTTTTGGCTTTAACATATTCACGTATAAATTGAAATGCACCTCTGAAGAACTTTTTAAATGATTTTCTAGATAATTATATAAACTGTGATTTGCCCCAAGTTTACCAAGCTGGTTATTCAGTTTACCAATCTCAGAAGGCTAGAAGACTGAATCAACCTTGATTCCATTGGGATCAAACTCAGATCATGAGCCATGTTAACTGCATTACTCAGCTTAACTACTACACCATGGGGTCTCTATTCATCTAGGTTTGGATTTCACCATACACTAATTATTTGGATACAACTCAAAGTCCTGCTGTCTGGACTGGTCTTCCTGAAGCTTGGATATAAGATGGAAAGCTGAACCCTTAAAATATATTAGCTTACTATTAGGAATAATTTTGAGAAACATACGAAATGAGATCTGTGTGTATCAAGTGGACTTGATCTGTGAAAGTTAACATTAAAATAAAGCAGTTAGTCTTTAAAGTGCCACGTTTTTGTCTTTGTTTTGTTTACTCTCTGACATGCTTGCACAGACCAACACAGCTTCCACTTTCAAAAAATTCAATTAAAAATGTAATGTTTGAATCAGGCCCTGTGTGAGTAGAGAAGGGGTGGGCACACTTTTTGCACCATGGGCCAGTCATGTGGTTGAGCGGACCAGTCACGTGGTTCCTTTCACTGTAAAACGTGTCTGCGACTGTCGTAAACCCATTTACGACAGCTATAGGTGCATTTACGGCAGCATTATGCGCACACGTGGACACATTTTACTTCCGCTTCCAGGAGCAGTGAGGGTGGTTCAAGCCAGATGATTTGGCACCACAGGACAAATCCAGTCAGTGGGCCATAGCTTGGCCACCCCTGGAGCAGAGTACAGTAATACCTTGGATAACGCTAAGACTTGGTTCCACAAGTCTTGGTGTTATCCGATTTTTAGTGTTATCCGATCCATGTTAAAATCCTATGGGATGGATCAGATAAAGTTAAAGCTCCATAGAGATATATTGTAACCGCACAGGCTTTAGCGGTTGTTATCCGATCCATCCCATAGGACCTTAACGTTATTCGATCCAATTCTCCTCCCCAGATTACTTAACGTTATACGATTTTAGCGTTATCCGAGGTAAACGTTATCCGAGGTATTACTGTATATGACTAGGAGGGCAGGGAAGAAGCTCATTTTGATTCAGATGATGGAATGTTCTCCTACAGCAGATGAAAACAATTTTAGCATAAAAGCAGGTGAAAACAAAGCCTTCTTGGCAATCAAAACAGAATTTCTCTGAATAAGCAGGTTAATTTCAGAACATGTTCCTAATAGCCGTTAGGTTGGAAAATTTACTTACTGGGAATGGTGCTAGCTGTGTTTTTTATCCTGATGGACAACACTGGATAAATCTGTAATTGTATGTTGAGTGCAAAGAAAAGATAATATAGACTTCTGTGCCGTAGGTTTGATACAGCAGCAAGCTAATCAGTGAAAAAGTGCTTTATTACAAAGAGAACCACAAAAGCAAACATATATAATATAATTACTTTGATTAGCAACTAGAGAAATGTAGGAATAATTTATAACAAAGAGAACAAAAAAAGTGTTTACAATTACTTTGATTAGATTCTAGAGAAACGTAGGCATAGTTTAAAATGAGTATATCAAAAGAATAGTTTGCTGCCTTTAGAATACTGTTGCCCAAACTTTTCAGGCTACGGGCCAGTCACGTGATTCAGGGAGCCAGTCACTACGGCCCGGGGGGCCAGATTTTACCCCATCACCAATTCATCTGGCCCGCAAAGCCCTTGTTACTTATGGAAGCACATTTTACATCTGCTTCCAGAAGCAATGAGGGCTTCACAGGCCGGATGAATTGACATTGGGGGCTGGATGCAGCCCCTGGGCCGTAGTTTGGGCAGCCCTACTTTAGAAAGTCTAGGAGGAGAAAGATTGGTTCCCTCTCTTTCTTTTTTTTAGATCAGCTACATAATTAAGAATATCAAATTTAGAAAGAATTTAATTCTGGTTTGATAGCAGTGCATTGATGGACAGCATGTGCTTAGTCATTATAAAGATTTCAGACAAATATTCTGACTTTCCCTTCTACAATCTCTGTCTACAAGTTTATAAAAGTGTTAATGCTACATTTCCCACCTGTTCTTACCCATGCATGATTTACAAGTTACAATATTTTTTAAAAAAATACAGTACCTTACAAATTATTCACAACTCTCTGTTTTTTAGGGGTTTAGTATAATTGCATTGCCCAAGAGATTTGGTAGTACCCATCATAAAAAAACATTTTGGTAATTCAAGCAACTAAGGTTCAAAAGGTTCCATATCTTTCAAGCAACTGTATTAAACCTTAAAGAATTATCCTGAGCACCCTTCTTCTTTTTCATTAGTCTCAGTGGCGACTATTACTTGTCATTATTTGGATCATGTGTTGTAAATTCTTGAAGCTCTTTTTGCTACGGTTTGAGCATCTGTTGAGTTTGCTTCCTCTTCTTCAGCCTGCTTAAGTTTAAGAAACATGTCCGACTTTAAGAAGCGGCTGTAGCTGTCATACTTCATGAGGTTGAAGATCTGAAAGGAGGGAGGAAAATATAGTCTAGATTTTTTTTAAAAGAAAAACACACACACCCAAATGCACAATAATAGCAAGAAATGCCCTGAAGAATTTTGATGAGGCTCCCTTATTACAGCACATTTCTTTGTTTATATCCCACTGGGAATTAGTGCACAGCACTACTCTAGGCAGCTCACAATAAAGTAAAAACAGACAATAAATACGAACATAGATAAAATAAAAAAGAACAATAAAATAAATAGCCACAAACCCAATCAACTTTACAGGCTTAACAGAGCCTTAAATAGCAGCAGTACCAAAAGCAAGAAATTTCAACAATCAATTGTCAAAAATTAATGAATTCAGGTTTCAAAGTGGCTCAACCAGTATCAACCACTGTCCTAATTTCAGGTGGTAACAAATTCCATAGTAAGAGTGCCACCATCAAAAAAGCTCTATTTCTCATAGATGATTTCCCCCCTGCCTCATATGTAGGCACTGGCAGTTTCATTGATTGCATGCTCAGAGTAGAACCTCTCAGGAAGAGATGCTCTTTCAGATCAGGTGATCCTAAACCATAGAGGGCTTGGAGATGATTATCAGGACCTTGAACCTGAAATGGAATGCCTTGAGTAGCCAATGCAGGCTAGGCAAACCTGGGCTAATATGATTAAACCGACCAACACCCCAAAATCAGTCTGGCTACCACACTTTGTACCTGCTGAAACTTTCGTATCAGCCTCAAGGGTAGCCCCACATAGAGAGCATTGCAAGAGTTGATCTTTGAGATTAGCAGCATGTAGGTCAATGTACATATTAGAAGGCTACATAATGTGTGTTAAATAATATTTGCAGGGTGATGTGGCAAGCATGTCCCAAAGGATTATGTAAGAGTGTACTAGAAGTATTTAATTGATTTTGTTCCCCAGTCATGCAAGTGACAAGTGCATTTCTCTTTGTGGTCTACAGACACGCTATTACTTCTGCAACTGACTGTGAACCTTCTTATAAAACTGGAACATGAGACACAACTGGAAACCACATTGAGCCTTCTTCCTTTCACATAATCTGGAACTGAAACTAGACATTTTTGAGTTCAACATTACTGTCCTAGAGAAGTATTAGGCAAAGTGTGGTCCCAAGTTTATTTGTGGAGGGAAGAGGCTGAACCAGATGCCTCTTTTTTCAACTCAGCAACTGCAGTTTCTAAAAGCCTCCAGAAGTGTCAGGTCACCTTTCAAATACATTCCTAAGAGATTCAGAGCATGTCCAGATAGAGCATATAGTTTGTAAAATGGAGGTTTTGGGAACTGCTCAAAGTTATGGAAACCACGTACTTTGGACACTGAAACAGTCCATCTTTCTCCTGAGGGCTCCTTTTTAAGCCTCCATCAGGGGGTTCTACTATTATCAGAATTTCAGTGAGTGTGGATGGTAAGAATGAGCTAAAAGTGAGTTTTCCAGCCTGTTTCTGGTGTAAACACCCAGTATGTTGAATGAACTACAATGAGTGAAAATATTACTAACCAAGCTATTTTGGATCCATCTATTCATGGATATTACAAGGTGTATTTCAATGACAATTTAGACTTAACAGTGAGTTGCAGAAATTTTTCAATTGCTTCACATCTGGACGTACCTGTGTGTTAAAGATTGTGTTAAGATGGCATCTATAAGGAATGAGTAGAATAAATGTAAAATGACTAGCAACATTCATTTTTAGGTTTACTTAATATAGTTGTTAGGAATATAGTGGTATCTTGCGATACAAAATTAATTCATTCCTCAGGGGTTTTCATATCCTGAAAAATTTGTCTCTCAAAGCATGGTTTCCCATAGGAATCTACTGAAAACCAAGTAATGCATTCTGGAGGTCAGAAAAGAAGACAAAAAAAGTTTATTAGCTGTTCAAAACTCTCTCTAAAGTGGCGAAAACACGGCAAAAAATTCCAAAGTACACTTTAGAAAGAGTTTTGAAGAGCTAGAATACTTTTTCCCACTTTTTTCTGACCTCTGGAATAGTTTTCAATGCATATTTGGCACATTTCCAACAGCGGCCTCTAGTAATTGCTGGTAATTGCTGCACAATCAGTTGTTGTGGAGAAGGGGGAATTGTCAGCACTTGGTGGCGGAGGGGGGAGCTTCTAGCAGTGCCAAAACATGATGAAAAATTCCAAAAATGGAGCGGAAATGTTCCGAACACCCTCCCGCTCCCATGGGAAGCGTCGGAAGACCCCAAAATAATAGCATCTTGGAAAAATTCATATCTCAAAGCATTATTTTTCCAGGATTTCCTTCTGTATCATGCGTTTTTCGTTAGTTGAGGTGTTTGTAACTCAAGGTTTTACTGTAATTATATTTTAAAAACTATACCAGTGAAGTAATTTCATTGTATACATCCTGTGGATGCTCAGAAGTTATCTTCCCATAATATGGAATAAGCTGGCCTAGTACAAATGATAACAACGGGTGTCTCATCACTTCTTTAATGATGATTAAACCTCATTGCCTCGAGAAAAAACAGTAACACAAAATATAGATGGAATGGATGGTGTGCTACAGACTGCTCAAGATGTTGAAGCAAAATTTTTAAGATACAACCCAATATTTAATTGTGTCCCTTCTCTAGTAAGGCACAGGCAACTCTGGCAAGTCTGGGGTCCAATTTTCTCTGCCTGAGATCTTCAGGGACAACAGACACCACAAAAATGCAATGCACAGATGAATATATATATATAGCTACAGTTTTTGCAGGTGCTAAACACATATACAGTTGTACCTCGCTTAAAGAGCATAATGCGTTCCACAGAATTGCTCTTTAAGCAAGTTTGCTCTTTATGCGAAACACCATTGTAAGTGACCATTTGTGGGGGGGGATTGCGAACCCCGATTTATTTGTTAAGCGAGTTTTTGGTTGGTTTTATTTGTTAAGCGAAGCGAACATTCAGAGAAAATTCTGCTCTTTAAGCGAGTTACTCTTTAAGCGAGGCGCTGTTTATGCGAGGTCTGACTGTACTTCTGATATATGATCATGAAGGAGATTCATGGAACTGTTGCCATCTCTAACTGTTCAGTCTTCTCTATTGCCCATACTGCAGCTGCTCCAAAGTGGGGGCATAAGCTAAATCTAGTACCTCAAAACAGTATGTTTTGCACTCCTTTACCCAATCCTGTTCTCCAAGGCCAAACTTTCAGCTTTACCTCACAGGTCTGTTTTTAGCAGTGAACAGTATGTCTCCGCTGTAAATATCCTTGCTCTTCCATCCTCTTTGGTCTACTTATGACTGCTGTTCCACATCTATTATTCCTTCCTTTCCCCCCAATCCATTAAAAATAATTTCAGCATCCAAATATTATCTTCATTAGTGAAATTCAACAGAATACTATTTGTACACTTGAGAACTACTTTACAGTATCATTAAAAGTAAATCAAAGTATCAATGTGTTTAAATAAGAATCTAGTTTGAGGGGTAACTACTTCAGAGCAGGAATATTTGGTAATTAATGGCACATTGTGTAGGAAGGTTCGTCAATAAGGGTTATAAATAAGAGCCGGGGGGGGGGGAGATTTCAGAATGAATTACACTTACAAATTTCACTTCAGGATATGAAGCGCAATAATTTTATTTCTGAAATCCTATTAGCTCTCCCCAGGCATTTTTACCATGTGCAGGATCTATGTAAAAGGAAGGAGAACAAGGGTGAATGGACACATTGCAGGGTGAGCATGCACATGCCACCAACCTTCATTGTAACTTTCATTGCCTTCCATAAATAGAGAGTAACCATCTGCGGCAGATACTCTCCACTTTCCATGGAGATAAAGGTAACGGCTTCCCTTGCTCAAAGGCCAGTCGTATCCAACTCTAGGGGTCAGTGCTCATCTGTTTCAAAGCTAAAGAGTTAGCGTTGTCTGCTTCTGCAGACGTTTCTGTGTTCATGTGGCAGGCATGACTAGACACCAGAGCACATGGAATGCTGTTACCTTCCCACCGAAGTGGTCCCTATTTATCTACTTGCAATTTCTTGCTTTCAAACTGTTGGGTTGGCAGGAGCTGGGACAAAGATGGGAGCTCATTCCATCCTGCAGTACTCGGGAATCGAACTGCTGACCTTCTGCCTCCCAGTCAGGGTCTTAGCCACTTGAGGCACTGCAGTCCCTTTTCATGGAAAATCTCCAAGTAATTTTAAAATTTTCATTGTGTACCTTCAGAAAAAAACAAAAACCTCCCAGGTGCAGTCAGTGGCTCTCTGGGCACCTGGAATATGGAGGAAAATCCCAAACAATTATGAAAGCAGGGAGAGAAGTGTATTGGCAGTAAACCAAACATGCTATAGCAACTGAGGAGCTTCTGTGGTGAAAGTTCCTAAATCATACCTGATCTTGGAGTTTCTGGAACATTAGAGGATGAGGTGTTTCCAGTATTGACTCATCCAAACGGGACTGTCCTTCAACATTGACTTGATTAGAAGCTTTACTTGACAAGAAAGTCATGTAAATTTCATTGGCCTTTGTCTGCATCTGTAAAAAAGAACACACTAAATCAGCATTTCATTTTATGATATTAAAACACCTACAAGACCAGATCCTAACTGTTCTTCCACATGCTTCATAGACTTCCTTTGGGGAAAGGAGGACTGACATTTCCAATTCCCTCTCTTTCCATCACAACCTGTCTCCAACCCCATCATCTTATGCCATCTTGTCTTGAATGGTCCAACATATCCTGAGGAACAGTTATAGGAAGATGTGGCTGCCACAGTCTATAGGAAGAAGGAGAAGAAGGAGAAGCCCATTGTTTGAACAGAAATTTGTACTGCAAGCACAATGGATGCTAGTGTCCAAGCCACAACATGTCAAATCCAGGTCTTCAGAAGAGTCATTTAAGTCATGCTGGTTTACATACACATCTTGGTTGGCTATCTCCATGACTATAACTGTATACTGATATTTAGGGACTGAACCTAACAATATTACAGTAATACCTGTACTGTGCTGGCCCACAGGGAGTAGTTTGGGCACCCATGAACCACATGACGGGCCCATGGTATGAAAAGTTTAGGCACCCCTTCTGTTAGCAAGGCTTCTGGGCCAGATATGGCCCATGACACCAATTCATCTGGCCCACACCACCCTCATCACTCCCAAAAACGGAAGTAAAACTCACCTGACTTCCGCTTGTGGGAGCAACGATGGTGGAGTGGGCCGGATACATTGGTGTTGTGGGCTGGCCCCGGCCCACGGCCCAGAGTTTTGGCACCCATGAACCACATTACTGGCCCATGGCCTGAAATGTTTGGGCAGCCCTGCTGTTAGCTTCTGGGAGTTATGAGGATGGAAGGGGCCAAATGATTTGTTTTCAGGGCCAGATCTGGTGCACAGACTGTAGTTACCATTATTCAGAGTGTGGTTTTGCAGAATCAGGGGATAGGATTTTATTTATGGCAAGGCTTTTAGAACTACATCACTGTGACATATATATTACCATTTTATTCAGAAGCATCCATTGTACATTATGCAATAAGCTATGAGTTTTTCCATTCCCTGAATATTTCCCTATTTCTTAAGACAAAGCTAATAATGCTGAGCTTCAATATCTTGCTTCATGATCTTAATTTTTTTTCTCACAGTCATATCTATTCCAACAACACACAATCCCTTTCTTCTCATTTTGTTTGAAGCTCTTATTATTTATATTAATTCCATATTAATCTTTCATGTAAATCAGACTAAAGGCATGTGGTTTCTTTGACTAACCATTGGACTTGAATTATAGCTCCCATTTCATTCCTTTAATTGGACTTAAGTTCTTCTTCTTTACTTCCTCTTTCACCTCTTTGGGTGTTGGGTAACAATCATTTATTATTGTTGTCATTTGTAACAGTACTATTTATATATTGCTTCTTAGCCCATGCTGGCTCAAAAATGATATACAACAACAAACAAGAACAGCTCTTAAAAACAGACAAAAAGAACTTTACAAATCAATTTTAAAACTCAACCTGTTTAAAAAAACTAGGTCAATAAAACTGAAAGCTAGCTTTAAAAATTCAAACCATCTTGAACTAATTGTTGCTGGATTTTCTCCAGTAATTAAACTAATAGATTAAAGAATGGATCTAGAGACCCTGCCAAAAACTGTATTTTATAGGAAATAGAATTCAAATCCTTAGGTATGGGCTAATTATGTAATGACTATCATATTTCACTGATCAGAAAAGACATATACAATCCAAGATTAAAAGTACATAACTGGAACCAAGTCTAATCCCATATGTACTGAATATCAATGGAATTAACTTCTCCTAGAAATGCACAGGATTTCACTGTGAGTCACATCAGGGAAAAATCAAATACTGTAGCTCTATAATAGATCACCTGAGACTTCAATTCTTTCATTATTTCCTTTCTTCTAAAAGTGGGAATTAATTCAGAAAGTAAATAGAATGAAGGGTCGCAATGTCAAAGGACTGAGGGTGGGGAGCCTCTTAATGAACTGCAAGAAGCAAAGTAGATTATATCAATCTCTCCTGGTTGAGAATAGTAAGAGTGCTTAACAGTTCATCAACATAATTATTTGAGGGGATAATTAGACCTGATGCTGATTCTGTGTGCCAGGGTAGTGTGCCCTGAAGAAAAGGCTGTTTATTCTAACATAATCTTGGCCCTATCTGCATTTGTCAAATTAGCATGCTTTGTAACTGTTAACTGAGAGGTGGCACCGCTTTGTTTGCATGCCTAATTGTCCAATATAGTTTTTTAGCCCCAAAAATGAGGCCCCAGAAGGGGACTCGGCTTATACTCAGGTCAGTGGCCACGAGGGTCCCAGAACCGTGCCAGATTGAGATGTGCCAACAATTTAATTAATTTTACCATATTTTCATGTATTTTGATGATAGAAACTCACTAGCAGCTGCTGCATTTCCCACCCTTGGCTTATACTCAGGTCAATCTATTTTTCTGGGTTTTCAGGTCAAAATTAGGTACCTCAGCTTATATTTTGGTCGGCTTATACTCACGTATATACAGTAAACAACATTTCATGCACTCCAGTGTCTAGGCATACCTGCCACATGTCAAGGGAAATGTTTGCGGACACAGACAGCGCATGCTCTTTGGCTGTAAACAGAGATGAGCACTGAACCCTAGATACTTCTGGCTTTTGAGCAAGGGTGACCTTTACCTTTACCTTACATCTATCTCAGCATAACATACAAAGTGCTTTATCTGTCACTGAGTAATTGCAGTCAAACTATAGCTGGGTTAACTTCCACATCCTTTTTTGGTATCCTGCTTCCAAAGTCAAGACTTCTATTTTCATCCTGAGCCAGCCAACAGCTGCTTTCTTATTATCTTCGGACTCAATCAACTGAGGATATTATCAGAACTTGGAAATACGCTTGTGGCATAATCTGGTGTGACGAATTTCCTGTCAATCATACTACATATGTGAGATGATTATCAGTCCAATCCTGATCCATGCCCAAGCTGGATCTTCTGGGTCCTCAGCAGAACCATTCTCTTTTGGGTCCAGACTGAGATGATTTCTCTAAAGACTTTCACACATTTTCTCTCTTTTTGTAAAAAATAATAAAAAAATTAAAATGGGCCATACTGGACTAAAAAGAAGAGTAGAGTAAAACCTCGCATAAAGACCGTCTCGCTTAGAGACTAACGCTTAAAGATCAGAATTTTCTCTGAATGGTCACCTCGCTTAATAACTAAAACCAACCAAAAACTTGCTTAACAAACCGGGGTTCATAGTCCCCTCTGCCAGAAGTCATAATTGGTCACTTAAAATAGTGTTTCACTGAAAGAGCAAACTCATTTAAAGAGCAATCCCATGGAACACATTATGCGCTTTATTATTTATTTATTTAGATTTATATTGCCGCCCACTCGCCGAGGCAACTCAGGGTGGCTTACAGTCAAAACAACAACAGCTTTAAGCGAGGTACCACTGTATCTGGGTTTGATAACCTTCTGTTCAACCATATCTATTTATTTATTTTTTTGCTAAGACAATATCCCTTAATTTTTGCTAAAATATTTCCTAGGTTCCTACAGTGTCTCCATTTTTCTAATTTTCCTATTACCAATCTTTTGCCTACTAATATATAATGGATGTAGACAACTTCACAGAATTCATTTTTTAAAAATTTGCTCTCAAATAACTTTTAACATTTCATTTTGGTTCATTTACTAGATTTTGCCCTATTTACATCTTTTTAAGGCCCACACATACACCCAGTATATTTATTGTGACTACATATTCTATTACCCAGGCCAGTATGGATACCATGATTCTGGGAATTGTAGTAGAACACATCAGGATGGTTCCAAGGTGAGGGAAGGTTGGTTGAGATTTTCTCAATCAGATTGTTTTTAAAGATAGTACCTGTTTCTTATTTTGTATCTTCTTAAACTCTTCACATGCTAGCCAGAACAAAAGATTTTCTTCGCTGAATTCTCTCTTTAAAAAATCCTGAAAAGAAAAGGAAAATTATTAGGTGATTAACAATGTAAATAACCTACCATTTTAAAAAAAACCACTCATATTAACAGAAAGCTTTTTTGAAATAAAAATACTGTCAGATATTTTATTTTATATCAGTGCTAGTTAATTTGCTTGGTATTTCTCAGTTATAACGAAATAAACATTACCATTTTTTTAAAAATCAGCTTATTTTTAACTGACATTGGGCAAAATCCTGTTGTATACAATTAGTAAAGGTAAAGGTTTCCCTTGCTTGAAAGCCAGTCGTATCCGACTCTAGGGGTCAGTGCTCATCTCTGTTTCTAAGCTGAAGAGCCAGCGCTGTCTGCTTCTGCAGAAGTTTCCATGGTTATGTGGCAGGCATGACTAGACACTGGAGTGCATGGAACGCTGTTACCTTTATGAAATAATTAATTTAAATAAATCAAAAGCTTCCTATCCCACCCCTTTCAGGTTCCAAGGGTCCCTTTTACCATGATGAATTCTTTGGGTGCCTCAGGATTGGGGGAGGGACCCTTAATAGTTAAAAAATGCAAGCAAATTGCCAGCACTGGGATCAGGACTGTCAGCAGTGATCTAGCAACAATTTTCAACTTAAACCCCCGCTCCACATGCTCTGAGGCTCCCAAAGACTTCCTCAGAACAAAAAGATGATCTAGGGAGCCTCAGAACCTAAAAGCAGGGAAGTGAGGAAGCTTTCAAATCATCTAAATTAAATGTTTCTAGCACTGGATCTGGCCAGGTTATCCTGCTATGGTAATACAGTACAGTAGACTATACTGACAGTGACTCAATGTGGCCTACAGGCCACAAGTTGAGAATCCCTGTCTTAGCTATTTTGATTGCAATCCTTACATATCTTTGTTGTCAATAAAGTCCCACTGAATTAATTCAGGCCATAAATTGTTAAGTATAATGTTCATCCTTGATAGTGAGAGAAAACCAATTCATCCCTAGATTTACAAAATATTATTTTAAACAGAGTTTAAACTTATGTGGGCAACACAAGAACCACCACCACCACCTTAAATCTCTTCACGCCTTCTGGGTCTTCTAGTAAATTTTCCAGTGATGTAGACCATCTTGTAGTCCCATTTAGGTTTTGTTGGCTACTGCTTGGTTTGCTGTCACTGTCATTTATTTCTGAAAAATAAAAAGTTAATTACACTTATAGTTTCCTGTACGTTCTATGCAGAAGTAGCTGGCTGGATAGCTCAGTGAGTTGAGTATCCAGCTACAGAGCCAGAGGCCGGGAGCTCAATTCCACACTGTGCATTCCAAAAAAAGTCAATCTGTGGCTATGGGGGAAAGTTGCAGAATTCCAGAATGCCCCCAGAAGGGAAGAGTAAAGGCACATCTAAGTACTCAATGTCAAGTGTCAGGCGGTGGTTAACTAACCTGAAACCCTGGGGATGAACTGCCTTCGATGCTGAAGTCCACAGGGATGGTGATGGTCGCCAAGTGGATTAAATCCCACTTGAATCTTGCAACTACCCTGTAAAGTTTCAGTCATTTTTTTCCTCATTCTATATTAGAGACTAAATCTGGAACCTTCTTGATGAAGCTACATGATGTACCATATAGTTCTTTTCCTCCAAAGAATTTGGGAGGTCACACATTTAAAAGGAAACAGATATTTTTCTGCTATCTTAATGTTTTCCCTGAAAGCACAGACCTGTGTGTTCCACTATAGAGCAAAGGAGAAGAAAAAACATTGAAAGACTGCCAGCCCTCTTGTCTAAGAAGCTTGGAATGGAAATTCTAACTCACACTACCAGAGATGCTATCTAAAATATACACTTCTGAACAGAGTCTACAGCTGAAACTACACACTTGAGAAAAATTGGGTGGATTTGCAGAGGCTCCAGTCACTGCACGATTCAAGTCTACTGCAGTTTAAAAATTGTATCAAATTTTCACTTTTAAAACCACAGTAGAGACTGCATGGCTTCTAGCATGGTGAGAAGACAAGGATAAAATTGGGGCTGCTTGTGTCCAAGAGAAAGAGGACTGTAATAGTGTTTCTGCCTCATCTGTAATTCCAGCTGTTGATGCCTCCTGCTCTAGTGACAGCTGCAGGATCCCAACTTTTTGGCTGTTAGACCTGGACAATCTTTGAGATGGACTCTCCGTTTCTGCTTCAACCCTGGTATTGCCAGAAGCTGTGGGCTCCTATGATAAGGGAGTTGGGCTTGCTTTAATGTGCATTAAAACAGAATGTGAGCTGCAAGTGCATTTGTGCCTGTTTGCAGATAATTTGCAGTTAAAAGTGTCAGGACAGGATTTGTGCCCTGGTTTTAGTCTCATCCAAGATGGAGATTTCCATGTGTGGGGGAACCTTTAGCACATACCTTAGAGATAGTGGAATGTGAAAACATGCTAGCCTCATGGGTTGGAAGAAATGAAACCTGATGTGCAATGGACATGTTATGCTATATGATCATTGGCTGGATTCCTGTAGGGGAATGGCAAGGAGGTGGAGGAGACATAACTCAGAGGGAGGAGGCAAGATGCTCTCTTGATCCGATGCTTTGAGCTAAGGGTGAACTGCAAATATGTAGGTGCTTAAGCTAGAAGGGAGGCCCTTGGGCTTCCTCAGAAAGAGAAGCTCTCTTTGCTATAATATGCTTTCTGAACTTTTGATAAACTTTCTTCTGTAACTTACTTTGAATACAATATACTTTTAAACTACCCAAAGAAGACTGGAGTGTTTACTCGGCTATGCACTACCTAATTTACATTAACCCTACAATCACTCCCCTCCCCATGCCGCTGACACTGCTTCCCTGCTTACTGGCCTGCCACGGGTGAAGGAGGGGTCCTTCCTGCCCTTGCCTGTGCTTTGGCTGTCTGCCGCTTTTTTTCTGCCACCACCACCATCCTTGTCCCCTCCGCCTGTCCTGGCATGTCCCTAATGCCACTACATAGCAAGGTGGATGTTGTAAACCTTCTTACAACATCTGCCCTGCTATGGAGCACAGTTAGGGACATGCAAGGAAGACAGAGGGGGAAAGGATGGTGGCAACGGAGGCAGTGGGAACAGCAGGAGTAGGAGTGTGGGCCAGATGGAATGGTACCAAGGGCCAGATTTGGCCCACAGGTCATAGGTTGAGAACCCCTGATATAGAGTATTTCACATTTCCTTTCTTTATGACTATGTGATCGCAGAGCCAAGTTAAAACAATACAGTAATAACTACAAAATAATAAAATAATCATTAAAACATACACTTTTTTAAGGAAAAAGGAGTCTGTTAAAACAGAAGTCTTTAATGAGATCTTACAAGAGAAAACAAAAACATAGCCAAAGTCTCTGTGATTATTTGTCAGAAGGCAAGAGACCAAGCTCTAGTCCACATTCTACAGATAAAAGGCTAGTTTCTAGTCTCAGTCCTGTAGATGAAGCACATCTAGGCATTCCCAAAAGTTAAGTGTAGGTTTGAAAGCATATTTTTCAACAAAAAGTATTCAAAACTTGAATCAAAGATGCAATACCATATAACAACTAATATATAATTTTGATCTTAACTAATTGCAAAGGTGTGGGAGTGACATGGTTAAGCTATAGTGCATCATGTTTAGAGGTATTTTTCCTCAACATGGTTTTAATGAACTCTATGCAGGGTTATACAACCATCAAAATAATCTTTGAAAACTTATTTTCTTGGAGTTCCTAGAGCGCTGAATCTATTTTTTACTTTTCCTATTTCAAAATTTAGTTCTTTTTACTCATTTTCTGTGGGTACTTCTTATCACTACAGTATTTCCCTTTTCCTTACTTTATGAGTTCATGGTCTTTATTATGGCTCACTTTAACACGATTTTCACCTTTCTTATCATCATTTTCATTTAGAAACATTGATCCTCTAGTTCTCATGCATTTCTCTGTAATGGCAGTTAGCAATCCATGATACCCTGACAGGAATTGTTTTATTACCTTCAATTTCTTTGATAATAATAATTTCATGTCAGAAATTATTCTGGGTTGAAAGGATTCTTGTGGAAGAAACTCTGCTCAGGGAACACCCAAATGAGGCTCTTTTCATGCCTCCAAGAGCTGGGACAGAGACAGGCACTCAATCTGTTGTGCAGTACCTAGGTCTCAAAATGCCAGCTTGCTAGCCTTCCAGCTAACAAGGTGAGCTTCTTAACCACTGAGCCACCGCAAGCCCCCTCCCCCCTAATTTCTTTGATATGAAGCAAATATTTCTTCAGGGTTTGCAGCACCAGCATGGCAGTTCCAGCTTCTTTATCCTGGATGGCGCCATAGACAGAATTCAGAGGCTATTTCTTCAGTATTGCCATCATTAGAGTCTAGTTCTAATTCCTATCTTGACTCTTCTACATATTTTGATTCCCGGCTTAAAACTTTACCCAGCCTGAAGACTGAATATTTCATATTTTCAATCTGAGCAGTCTCAGTTATTTGCATCTCCCTCATTAATTTGCATTTCAAATTTGTTCCAAGAAATGTCCACTGGTCAGTCTAAAATATTGGTGTAAGTAGTAGGTACTTCAAATTTATCTATAGCAATGTTACAAGTACTGAATTGGATGTTTCTCTTTCTATTCCTAAAAAAAAAGGGGGGGGTAGAGGATGAAATTTTTGTTTGCCTTTTCCTCTGAGGTAGTTCAAAAATTGTTGGGGAGGAAATTGCCAGCACTTGCAATTCACTTCTTGTGAGAACCCTAGTTAAATTCTCAATTGCCTGGGCACACAGGTGAGACAAAGTAACCAGCGTGAATTTTTTAGCTAAGAGATTCAAATTATCCAGAGCACCCCCTCAGTAACAAATGTAAACTCTGCTTATCTTATTATTCTTTGTCTTATATGATTATCTTCTTCTAGCAAATCTTTCAAAACTTCCATGGTTCCAAGCAAAAATACAAGAGCTCCAGAATTCAGCAAATAAGCAAGTTTCCCACCCAAAAGCTAAGTGAAATAGCTAAGTAGAAGTTCCTTCACTTGGCAGCAGATTTCAAACAAGTTATAAAAATATGTCCAATAATTCCTCTCCATTAGCTGGGAGAAGCAGCAGCAAAAGATAAGGCAAGCTAAGAAGTTTCTCTGTTTAGTTTTGTTGAGAATGAATAGTTGAAATTGAAATTAAACAGTACAGAGAGAAGGCAAAAAGTTGTCAAACAGCCACTCCCCATTTCACATTTTCAGTAAGTGTTATGACATTCCTAGGAGCTGAGGCAGAAGAAAAGCTAAATATTTAAGCACCAATAAAAGAATGGACAGCCTTGCTACCAGTGCTTGTCTGATCCCCAGATAATTGTACATATATCCTCAGTACTGTACAGTATCTCTATTAGTTTCTACTTCAGCTGTAACAGGATCCACATAGTGGATTTATCTGGGCCATATGCCAAAAAACTGAAAACTTTTCAGTTTTGAATCTCTGGAATGTATAAGTAGGTACACACACATCTATGAGTAAGTTTTAAAAAGGAGGTACTTCTCTCAACTTGTTCCTTAAAGTTTATAGTAACTATACAGGGGGGAAACATCGAAAGCCTTGCCTATAATACAATGATAATTGTTTCTGGAATTGTCAATTCTACTGCCTGGTTTAGATCACCCACACCAATGGTATGAGACAATACTTGGTAAGGTGCCAAGGTCCTTTTGAAATTAAGACTTTGTAAGGAGGATGGGTGTACATGTACGTGCATGTGAAAAAACATAATTTTATTTGTTAAGGAAGAAGAGGGATGTTAGAAGCCTTGAAGCAAAGTTGTTTTAGCAGTGACACTTGTTTCAGCAATTACACAAAAGAGAAACATATTTAATTTAAAAAAATTAAGCCTTTTGGAGAATTGCCTAAACAAAGAATAGGCAGAATTGCAAACCTTCAGTTATATTTCCATGTATGTCCTAACCACAGCTTAGATCCTTATGTTTAAATATTAATTAATTGAAGTTAAAGGCTGGAAATTGAGTAAATAACTTCTTGCTATTGACATTTAAATTTAAACTGTTTTACACACTGAATATTATTAATGTATTTAGTAAAATAGTAGCCTGGTACATCCTTAGCCTTCCAAAACCAGATATATATTAGGTAAACTAACTTTGGGCCATGCAACCCAGAACATTAATCACCATATAAATTATCAATTATAATTTCTGGCATTTTTCAGAATTGTGATCTAAGGGATTTCCAGACAGGCTCTTTGAGGGGGTTTTTTTAAGGGGGGGGGGTTTCCCAGGAGGGGATTGTTTCCACATTGCAGAAACTGTGCAGAGCTATTTGAACCAGGAAAAACACAGATAAACTAGCATTAGCATATTTCGAAAGCAGTTCTTTCTGGCCATTTGAAGGGTGGGTGAACATTTTCTTGTTTGAATGAAAGGGGGGAGTGAATAAAAAAAAGGTTACATAGACTGACTCCAGTCTCGTGGAGAAGTATGCAGTACAAGCAAGTGGAACTCTAATCCATATTACAACATTTGCAGTTAGGGGAGGAAAGGAAATTGCCTTTTTTTTGTGTGTGCCAACAGAGTCTTTGTTTTCAACTTCGATAGAAACTGGTCACTGTGATATCAACAGCTCTCCATGGTGGCATCTGAGTGAGCTTTCACCTAGGCCTATATGTTTCAGTCAATGCTTCTTACAGCACTTCTAAAGAGGTATAACTGGAATAGGTAGGGAAGTCTTCTAAGAACAATGGATCACAAACTAGAGCAGCGATGGTGAACCTTGGCACTCCAGCTGTTCTTGAACTTCAATTCCTAGAAGCCCTGATTAGCAGGAGTGCTGACTTGGGCTTCTGGGAATTGAAATCCAAGAACACCTGGAGTGCCAAGGTTCGCCATCACAGAACTAGAGGGTTACAATAGTCTTAAACCTTAACTCCCAGAATCCCCGAGAAATTATACAGACCCCAAGGTCTGTTAACTAAAATGTCTAGATACTGTAGTCTAAATGCCTTTATAAGAACTATGATTCAGCTTGTTACATGAATCTAATCATATTTTTTTTTAAAAAAAAACCTTCTCCTTTGGGAAGAGGGAAGTGTGGATTGAGAAGTTTCCACTGCAGAGCAGATACTAACTAAAATTCTTAATAAATATCTAGATTTAAGAGCCTTTCTTTGACACAGTTCCCCAAAAGTAATAAAATTATGTTAATTCTTCTGCATTGTTTCCAAGCTCTTGTCCTAATTTATATTATAGCATTTAGACAGAATGGGATAATCCTAAAATTTTTAAAAGATTTGCTCTGCTAAAACTGTGCATATCTTCTCTACAGGCTGCAAAACAAAAACAGATGTACAGTATCATATTATTTTCTGGCCATGACACTATTGCCTGTTACTTTATAAACTGTGCTCTGAGCAATTCTTGTTAAACTACCCCCGACTAAAAATGTGTCAAAATAACATTTGAAAAAGCAAGTAAAATCACTTTCTCACTGACTGCACCCAAAATTTGTAAAAGTATCAATATGCTTAAATTCTTGCTCTTTTTAACTGATATTGGTAAGTGGGATTTGCAAGAGAACGCTCCAGTGAGGGATGCTCCTGTTGTAGATTTCAACAAACCCATAGGAAGAAAGAGGAGAGGGGGTGGGGAGAGAGGTATCTTGCAGGATATCTTATTCCACCCCATCCTCAGCAGAGTATTTTGTGGATTTTGAATGTGCTTATTCCTCATTTGTCTGCTCTGTGATTTGTTTCGCTATACAGTACCTGATTTGCAATGTTCTCCTAAAGATATTTTTCAAATTCTGAAAATCTTATGATTCCTTCAGTTATATGATGATTCTTCCTCAACATTAAACACACAACGTGCAGTCTTTTTTACTTTAATTTCCTATATCCATGAATTAGGCAGCAAGCAAATGTTAAAATATGGGGCTAATGAGAAACTATAATAAACCCAACCTTTTTTTCAATAAATTACCCATTTCAGTCTGTCTCAAGAAAAAGCTTTCATGGGTGGTTTTCTTTGTCAACATCTGCAGAAATGGGCTATGGACAAGAAAAACTTCTACCAAAGGAAAAATTATCCACTTTAAAGGAAACACAAAGCTTTTTAGAGAAGAATTTTAGTATTTTATCCACTATAATCCACTATAATCCTCTTTGAATGACAATCAGACTACAAACTAAACTCTTGGTGAGTAATCACAAAACAAAGGAAGCTAATGAGAAAATCTCATGAGATTACAATGAAATGGGTTTTAATACTTTTGGAACTGTAGGTTTTTAAAACAAGCTTTCTGCACCATCTAGCTCATCCTCTCTAATTGCTATATGACTTTTCAAATAACCCAACGCTTGAATTTTTATGGCATTGTTTGTCTACTGCTGGCTATCATGGATATCATTTATAGCAACTGATGCCACTTGCTGAAATCAGCATCTATCATCCAATTAATAAACTCAGCCAAGAGATCAGTTCAAAATATGTAGCAGCAACACTGTAGCCAAAGATCACAATAGTAAACTACTTGAATACTGTAGTAGCGATGTTAGTCTGTGTTTCAGCTACATCAGAAAGTAAAAACAAAAACCAAGAACACTGCAGCACTTTAAAGACTAACTGCTATACATTTTTAATGTGAGCTTTCGTGAAGAAAGTCTGATGAAGTAGACTTGCTCCACAAAATCTCACATTAAAAATATAGTGGTTAGTCATTAAAGTGCTGCAGTGTTTTTGGTTTTACTTTCTAATAGTAAACTTTGTGGCTGAATGGAGATTAGACCAAGTTTCTCAATTCTAATCTGACTCAGTCATGCTGATTGTAGAACATGACCAGCCTGCTATGGGCAAAACATCTATGAATCTGTGAGAAGGCTGTGAGGTTAGAATGTATGTATTTCAAGCATGATTAGTTACTATAATTCCTTAATTTTAAATGGTACTGTAGACAAAGATAGCTAATGCTTCCATTTTATCATTAATATTTTCCCTTTATCAATCTGTTGTTATTCCAGTCTAGTGATCATTTACCTAATGAGAGGTTCATAATATTGAAGAAATTATCTCTTGATTAAAGCTTCCCTTCCTATTTGGAAGTCTCAGGAATTTAAACAGAGATTACTAAAGTTAAGACATACAAGAACTACACACAGAAGCTGTAACACACATGGGGTTCTAATGGTTTTGTTTATTTATCTAGCCAGGCATTTCTCCTTTTGAGAGGCAAAATTAATAGGCTTATTTTATGCCGCAGTACCTCACTGATGTATTTGAGAGTACGTCCTCTTGATTTGAACTCAGTGGGACTTCTAAGTAGACATCCACAGAACTGCACTTAGTAGTATGGAGGCTGTTCGTTCAATGCTTTAGTGAAGTAACTAAGAATGGTTCCACTTCATTTTAACAAGACTGCTTTCTCTCACATAGAGTTCCTCTGTAATGTGTATTATTCACACTAGACTGCTGCTAAAGCATAGAGAGAAGCCAAGAGTGGGTAGGAAACATGGTGAGTTTCAGGGTCTATTAAGACTGCAGTTTATCATATCTTCTGGATACTTGTTAATACTCTTAGAAACTACATACAATACTTATTTTTTCATAAACTAAATAAAATGTACTGTGGTAAATGAAATTCAATTTACTTCAGCACTATAGCTCTGTGGCAGAAGACACATAGAAATTGACAGGGAACGTTGTTCAGGCAACTCTGTAAGTATTTACATTTAAAGGACAGAAGCCCTCTCTAAGGGCCCCAATACAGGAGCCCTGAGTCTTTGTCCCAGCTCCTGCCAAACTAGCAGTTCAAAAGCAAGAAATTGCAAGTAGATAAATAGGGACCACTTTGGTGGGAAGGTAAACAACGTTCCATGTGCTTTGGTGTCTAGTCATGCCTGCCACATAACCAAGGAAACATCTGCAGAAGCAGACAGCACTGGCTCTTTGGCTTTGAAACAGAGATGAGCACTGAACCCTAGAGTTGCATACGACTGGCTTTCGAGCAAGGGAAACCTTTACCTTTAAGTTTTAGGTATGGGCACATTATGTCAAGAATGACAAGAAAGGAAGATAGAACTTAAATAATAAATTTTTAAAGAATGAAATAAAATGACTACAGATCTAAAGGATTGATGCTTTTGGTTTAAGATCAGAATACGGTAGATATAATGATATAAATGCCACCAACAGGCCATTTTGGGGTATTTTCATTTAATACTGAAAAAAGTTCACATTACTAATTAATTACAAGCCTGTCAAATATGCTTTACATGCTGTAATCATCCAGGGCAGAGGAGGAAGGCACAGGGAGAAGAAATTATGAAAAATATTGTGTGTGGGGGGGGGTGTCCATAAATTCCAGAATATCTATCAGCAAATCCCAGATACTGTAGCTGTTTTTGCAGATAGATAAAAATACAGTAAAGTCAAACCTAGCCTAGCAAGTGACTCGCTTAGTGAAAAACTTGCATAACAAGCGGATTTTTCAAAAAACGATCCAACTAGCATAACGAAAATTTTCGCTATGCAAGTCGGACTTTCCTTATGGAAAAACTCGCATAATGAGCATTTATATGGGGGAAACTCACATAATGAAAATTTTTCGCTATGTGAGTTTTTCCATAGAAACTTTTGTTACGCGAGTTTTTCCATAGGAATGTTCGCTAAGTGAAAAAACTTGCATAGCGAAAAACTCGCATAGCGAGAAGCCTCGCAGAATGAATTAAATTTGTTATGCGAGGTTTGACTGTACATGCATATACAAAACTTATACATGGGAACTGCAGCAGTGGTGGGCTCCAAAACTTTTTACTACCACACTGTGGGTGTGGTATGGTGGGGGAAAGCCTTGTGTTGCACCTGAATTAGGTAAAGGTATAGGTTTCCCTTGCTCAAAAGCCAGTCTTTCAAAACTTGGATGGGCGAGGCCAGCCAGAATTTCTGCTACTGGTTCTGGCAAACTGGTGCAAACCTACTGATGCCCACCACAGAACTGCAATAGTTGTTTATTTGCCCGGCACCAAAAAGGTTTTTACAGTTTTACAGAATTGCCTACCACAGCAAATTCACTAGGATGAGAGGATTTAGACCAGGAGTTTGCAACCTACAGCTTGTGGGCCAGATATGGCCCATAGCACCAAATAATCTGGCCCCTGACCTCATTCCAGCTGCCCCTACCACTGCCCCAGCCACCAGAATCAAATGTGTTTATGTGGCCATAAATGAGTCTGCAGCCATCGTAAACATGTTTACAACAGCTGCGGCTGCATTTTATGGCACCAGTCCAGCCCACTCAGCTGTCTGAGGGGGCGTGATCTGGCCCATGGCTGGAAAATGTTGAGAACCCCTGATTTAGACTTTCAAGCTGCAATTTATGTAGACTTAGTCAAGAGAATTCTCTCTTGAACTTTGAATGGAGCTGTGAGCAGACAACATATAGGATTGTAGTAAATAGTATAAAGTCCTTCTGTCTTTGTTCTTCCAGTGTTTTAGTGAATGAAGGGTTGGATCAGATGGTGTTAGAGGCTCATGTCACACTGCACTAGAAAGGGTTGTTTTGCAGGGAAGAATCTCCCTTAAAGTGACCCTTCTGTCCCTCAGGAATTGCTCAAGCCCAACCCCCAAAAGAAGTAGCCCTACTGCTGGACCAAAAAGGTCCAAATTGGCCAAGTACTGGGGTTGGGCTGGAAAGGAATTCCCTATACATTATCTGACTGCCAGGAAACATAATTGTCCCAGTCTGCTCCACAAGGGGTCGAAAATGTGAGCTATTTCTCTATGTCCAGAGATATGTTCTCTTTAATAGTGCTGTAAGTTTTCTGCCCACCTGTCAAGCTCTAAATACTAAACCAGAAAAGGCTAGTGCTAGTGATGGTGACCCTTGGCACTCCAGGTGTTCTGGAACTTCAATTCCCAGAAGCCCTGATCAGTAAGAGTGCTGACTTGGCCTTCTGGTAAATGAAATACAGTCAAACCTTGCATAAAGAGCGCCTCGCTTAAAGAGTAACTCGCTTAAAGATCAGAATTTTGTCTGAATGTTTGCTTCGCTTAACAAATAAAACCAACCAAAAACTCGCTTAACAAATAAATCGGGGTTCACAATCCTCCCCACAATTGGTCACTTGCAATGGTGTTTCACTTAAAGAGCAAACTCGCTTAAAGAGCAATCCTGTGGAAAGCATTATGCTCTTTAAGCGAGGTACAACTGTACAAGAACACCTGGAGTGCCAAGGTTCACTATCATCGACAAGGCTATGGAGAGCAAAAATAGCACACCTTGCCAAATGGATGAATGCCACAGAGTATTTCCCACAAGGAAAAGATTCTGGCTAAATCATCTAAAATTCACTTAATAGACTCCAAAGTCAAGTAGAAAGATAAAAAAACAATCAAGTAAAATAGAGCTACAGGTACTTGGATAAAAAACAAATTTTCTGTGAATGTGGAGAAATTAAATCAGTGCAGTATTTATGTGCATTCAAACTATGCCTTATAAGATGTACAACAGAAAATCTAATAAATGGCCAAGATAAATACCATTGAAGTAGCTCATGTCTTGTCAAAAATAATCTAATTAGTTTAACATTTTAATTTGTTTTGAGTTTCATCTATATTTCATATACTGTATATCAATAACTTTAAATTATGCAATGTTCTGCTGTGAAAAAAGTTCTGAATCTTCTCTCTCAATAATATTAAACAATGGATGACAGATTAAACACAAATATTTCTTAAATAGAGATGATTGTTTCATCCTTTCATTAGATCTTGTGTAAGTACTTACAGTACTTGCTTTGGTTGATGAATTTCAGGAAACTGTTTATTCTTCTTTTTTTGGAAGCTGATTAGTAAGAAAAAAATTACCCAGCAGCAACAACTACTGTTGAAATGGATAGTTTGCTGCAATAAATTTTGTTTTACTAGAATGCTAGATGTTCAATTTATAGTCAGGCTTTTTATTGTCGGCTAAGTAAATATGCTCTCCTTCCGATGGGAATACAACAATAAAGTTGAACTTGTCACCCGCCTAAACTCTCTTGTGATTTGCGACAGCATCAACAATTTCCAGGTCCAATTCGTAACATCCCAAATATTCATTTCTTTGAATCTGTGTAGTGCAATCCCATTTGTATTTACTCGGAAGTGCCACTGAATTAAAAGCAACTTGTTCCCAGATAACACGTTCTGGATTGCAGTCCCACAATCATTACATCTGCAATAATAATTCAGCAATAACAGAACACAGTCTGCTAAAATTAACTTTACCTATGTCTGTTCAAACCAAGGCTTGGCCAAATGTGGCCATAGTCTGCATGCACCCAGGGGGAGCCCAAAGCTCTCCATCCACATCACTAAGAAATATAGTACTAGTTTCCATAAACTATTTTTTAAATCACAGGGGTTTTTTTAAAAAGAGAGAGAGAGAAAGAGAGAGAAAGCTTTCCTAGTTCATCAGCCCCCATTTAGAATCCATTAAAATTTTGCTACTAGAGAACATTGTAGAGGTAAAAAAACACTCTTTATACAGAAAAATATTTCTTGATTGAGCACAATGAGGTATACGTGGCTCTTGGACCTCTGGAAACAGCGAATTCTTGATTTAAAGCAACAGAATAAATAGTTTTCAAAAGATCTGAGTCATGACTAATTTTTATTAAAGCAGACCATGGTAATTTAGATTTTCCTTGTATTTTTCCATGCACTCTGCTTGTTCTCAAATTTGCAGTTGTAGAAGCCAAAAACACACTCCATTAAAATGGATATCCTCTTATGCAAAATATAGGGAAGGAGTCATTGTGCACACATGATTTTGCCCACAACCTAAAGCAAAAGAGAACTCTGATGATTCCTCAGTGGTTGTCCTCTGCATTTCTACAGATAACTTTTCAGCACAAAGGGCTCAAAATGAACACTTTCACTACTCAGAGTTGTCCAGTTATATACAGAAGTGGACTTAATCCATGAAAGCTCACATTAAAATATAGCAATTAGTCTTTAAAGTGCCACAATGTTTTTGTCTTCATTTTTTGATGTTTTTACTTTTGTTTTGTTTCTTATCAGGTATTTAAGGGGTACAAATAATCAAACATTCACTGGCTAAAAGACCTAAGCTTGTTGTTGTTTTTACATCTGTTCTTATTGACTACAAAATGCTATCAGAAGTATGAAAGAATATTACTCATTAAAATTGCTTACAAAAAAAAGTGAGGAAGTAAGCCTCCAAGATTTAGGATAACTAGTGTTGTGATACTGATTTCTAAGTTCATTTATATAGCTATAAGTCAATGGAGTCTTTCAACTTTTCTGCCAAAATTAAAACACAGTTTAATCTTATGCACATCTGTTCTTAAAGAACACCTTGGAGGTCAAGATGGTTTATTGGTTGGTTGGGGAGCATAGTGACAATGTGATCTTAAACACTTCTTTGTTAGCACATGATTAGACGGTTATTAGTTATATTCTTCCCCAATTCGAATGATTAGGGTTTGGTGTAAGAATAATAAAACTTTGGTAGGTTTTATCAGCTATCAGAATAAATCTGCACAGAGAATTATTAGCACTTTTTATTAAATTGTATCTATACTGTCTTTTTTAAATGAATTTTTTTAGCCAGAAGTAAAGTAAGAAGGGAGGGGTTGGAAATACATGAGAATGTTACAGATAGAGGATGCAGCTTCCACCCTGCCGCTAGCCCAGTAAAAGTCTGGGTTTAAAGCAGGCAATTGCACAATAAAAGCCTTGTCTGGAAGCATTACCAGAATACCTTTTCTCATGACTAACATACTTCCCTGAGCAAATATCAGTATAAAAACAAGAAACATAAAGACAAATAGCATACAAGTTAGTCCCACTGCTTTTCTTAAGACCTAAGTGCAAATCAAATATTGTACTGTAATTAGCTTTACCTATTTTTTCCTTTGTCTAAATCAGGGGTGTCCAAACTTTTCAGGCCACGGGCCAGTCACTATGGCCTATGTTGAGCTGATCCAGCCCTCATTGCCAATTCATCCAGCCGTTGAAGCCCTCGTCGCTCCCGGAAACGGAAATAAAATGCACCCAAATGGGCAGATTTCACTTCTTTTTCCAGGAGTAACGAGGGCTTCACGGGCCAGATGAATGGGAATCGGGGACTGGATCCAGCCTGTGAGCCATAGTTTGGGCACCCCTGGTCTAAATGGCACATTTGCTTAAAAATGTAGGAAACTGTTTCAACTCTCGTGGAATCATTGGATCAGCTGCAGGTTTTGCAAAAAGCTGAGGAAACAGAACTAGTGTATGATTTTGGTACCTATCAACAGATCTTCCTATACACCGCATAACTGTACAACTATAAGAATATCCTTTCACTTGTGAAATGTAAGTTGTGGCTAAGAACCCATGGTAAAAATAATTCATACAAACTGACAATAGGATTCCCTTACCTTCCATTTAGACAAGAACTGCTTAGGGAATTCCATACGCATACTTTCTTCAAATAGTTGCTCTTCCTAAAGAATATTTGGGCTACTGCAGCTTAAGCTTCTGAATGTCTGGGTTTGCTCAAATTACAAGCTGAAACATCCTCTCTCAACCACAGGTTGCTACTTTTAACTACAGTACAAGGAAGGAAACTTCAATAGACATTCTGCACTTGTAGCATATCTGGAATCAGTCACTAGGCACCTACAACGTATCTCTTAAAAATGCTACAATAAAGCCACATTGTTTGCTCACAAAAAAGAATTTACAGTAAGTATAAAGGTATGCCTCTGTTATTGATATCAACCGCATCTCCTTATTTAATCGCTTCCAAGAAAGAATAAATTAAATATCAAGTAGCTGCCTCAGCAAAGCATATTCTATCAATTACTTCCAAACCAGTTGAATCTGTATAAAATAAAACTGGCACATTTAATTTGGGAATCAAATTTCAAGTAAGATAATAAGATAGTTCACAATAATGCAAATGAGAAAGGAGCCTTAGCAACTTAGCCTTTGGTTCATTCATAGCATCGGGGCTGCAATGGCTCAGTGGTTTAAGAAGATTGCCTTGTTAGCTGAAAGGCCAGGAAGCCAACAGTTCGAGACTCAGATACTGCAGTGACGGATTGGGTGCCCATCTCTGTCCCAACTCTTGGGGACATGAAAAGAGCCTCATTCAGGCATCCCCTGAGTGGAGTTTCTCCAGCAAAAATCCTTTCAACACAGAATAATTTCTGACATAAAATTATTATTATTCATAACATTCACATGTGCTGAAGATGGACTAAAATAGATCATGTCAAATTATTAGAACAGAGGCTCAATAAGGTGGGGGTGGGGGCAGATTGGTCCACTCTAATGATTATATTGTTTGGTCACCAGAAAAAAGAGTGGATCCATTGGCCCCTGCAAGGCACCAAGGTAAAAGGTAAAGGTCACCCTCACTTGAAAGGCAGTCAAATCCAACTCTAGGATTCATTGCTCATCTCTGTTAACAGCCAAAGAGCCAGAGCTGTCTGCATCTCCAGATGTTTCCAGGGACATGTAGCAGGCATCTCTCAACACAGGAGAGCACAGAATTCTGTTTACCTTCCCACCAAAGTAATACCTATTTATCTACTTGCAATTTCTTGTTTTTGATCTGCTAGGTTGGCATGAGCTGGGACAGAGACAAGAGCTCATGCAGTACTCAGGTCTGGTCTCAAATTGCTGACCTGCTGCCTTCCAGTCAGCATCTTAACCACTTGAGCCACTGCAGTCCCCCACAAGGTACCAAACAGCAGGACAAATGTTTGCCTGAATGACCTTTCACTGGAAGATGTCCTAGTTCTCTATGAGCTTTGGGCACATATGTTTAAGTGTAGGACTGCAATATTTTTAGTGGATTAAGGCTTTGGGAGGGATACTTTTTAAATAGTAAGAATAAAGATCTTGGTGTACTGAATAACCAATAAGTTAAGAAAATCTACACCAAGAGAAGATTTTCAGAAGATGACAACCAGCTCTCAGCAATATATAAACTAAGAATTCCTATCTGTTGACACAGAGACAGGAAATTAGATGGCCTTTGGGATGGTTCCCCCCTCCTTTCTTTATAAATCTATATAGTGTTTTGTTTTGGGGAGTGCTTTTTTGTTTTAGTGACAATACCTTATGTACAGGCAAGGCAGTTTGTTTCTGCTGTGTAGCATCATCCTCAATAAAATTTATAAGCAAGGGCAAACATATTAATAAGAATTTTGAACCTGGAAATCTAGAAGAGGCTCCCCATTCAAAATGCATGTGGATAAAAAAATCCATATAGTCTTCTCAATATTTAACATCAACTTTTTGATGACCCTGAGCTTAATTATAAGACCTTGATTCTCTACAGTAACTTCCAAAAGGGTAGCAATATCAAGTCAGATGCAGCAAAACCAGAACTCTTTGGAACAAGACTCTATGAAAGCATTCAAATTACAAGAAATATGAATAATTCTGAAAAGTATTTTAATGTTAAACTGTTGTTATTAATTACAGATCATTTAAAGCATCTCTTATATTTTGCATTGCTGTTTTACCCAATAAACGTAGATCTATTCAAGAACCGAAATGGTGTATTTCTGAGCAACACAAACTCTGAATGCTAGCATCTATCCTTTTAATCAAAAGTAGGGAGGGGCGGTGGAGGGAAATCCACTATTTCTAGTTTTTTCAGCTAAACGTAGTGAGAATGATTTATCAAATTATTAAACATAATAAAATAAAATGAGTGACAATAGCTCTACTTTCAGTCAAATTTAGGTAACTGCTAAAATAGTATATCAAACACCACCACCATACCACCACAACGGTCATCTTCTGATGAAGAAGGGAGGTACAGTATTTAAGTATTTGTAAGAAACTGGATTTTTTCACTTCTTGGAGTAGATCAGTTTTTCTGGATTGGTGGCAACTTTGTGTCCAAAACAGCTACTGAATAAACACTTGGATATTTATCTTTGCAAGCTGCCTAGGGATGAATAATTCTCTCAGTACTTCCCTACATATCAAATTCTTTTTTAACTGGAAAGCAGATTTTCACATATTCTTGAGCTCGAAGATTTAAGCAAAAGTCAGATAGCACAGCATAACCTCCAGCTGGTTTGGTTTATTATTGTTGTTATAATAAAATAAAAGTCTAAAATTTTGTAGTTAAGATGTTCAAGTCGAATAAATCCAAAATTTACAAATATCTAGGGAGTCATTTAGGCATTACTCCAAGGGCTCCAATCATTACGGGTACAACAACAAATTTCTTCCTCCATAAACGCTGAACTTCAATTTACAATTCATAGTATTTTGGTGTGTTTTTTTTCCAGTTGTTTGTCCTCAATTCATGCATCTCCTCTTCTTTTCCACCACAATTATATCAGGTGTGTTATGCATCAGATGTCTATCTGTTTTAATTTTAGAGTCCCACAGCATAGTGACACTCTCATTTTCCAATACTTTCTCTACCTGATGTTTCCAAATACTTTTTACTGCATTCAAATTCAAATTTCTGGAAGTTTCCAATGAAAATTTTTTGCATCCCCATCATGGCGTTGCAAATCAGTCTGTGAAATTTTGCTGCAGCTGCTAATCAGATGATCTACAGTTTCATCCTTCATTATTATTGTTGCTGTTGTTGTTAAAGAGGCATCCAGTTATGGTGACTCAGTGGTTAAGAAGCTCGTCTTGTTAGCTGGAAGGCCGGCAAGTCAGCAGTTTGAGACCCAGGTACTGCATGATGGACTGAGCACCTGTCTCTGCCCCAGCTCTTGGAGACATGAAAGGAGCCTCGTTTGGGCATTCCCTGAGTGGAGTTTCTCCTGCAAAAATCCTTTCAACCCAGAATAATTTCTGACATGAAACTGGGACATGAAAGAAGCCTAATTTGGGCATTCCCTGAGTGGAGGTTCTTCTGCAAAAATCCTTTCAACACAGAATAATTTATGAGAGAAAATTATTGTTGCTGATGCTGTTGTTAAAGAGGCATACTGTTATTGACACTTGGCACCTCTTTTCTCCTTGGATGTTTCTTTTGATGTTTTTCTTTGTAACAACAACACAAAAAAAAACCACACCACAGCAGCAGCAGAAACTGTCTGACTCACAGGGAAAGCAAAGGAGCTGCCATTTCATATTCCAGGCGCCTCTTACTGTAAGAACATGCTTCTAGGCCTGTGATGGCGAACCTTGGCACTCCAGATGTTCTTGGACTTCAATTCTCAGAAGCCCAAGCCCCCATGAATCCACATGAATGGGTTTACTGTGATTCATCCGGCCTGTGCCACCCTCGTCGCTCCTGGAAGCGGAAGTAAAACGTGCCAGTACGCAACGAGCTGTTCACCATCACAGTTCTAGGATGTTCATCTTCACAGACACCTCCCTTCCCCAGCCAGAAAGGTGAAGGTCCCCTTTCTTATCCCATGCCTTGCAACCTACGCATGGGCCTGCAGGTTTCCTTTCTTTTTTCTTCTTCTAAAAAAACAGAATTCCTCTAGCAACCTCTGAGTCAGATTGTCCACACACATACACACATTAAACACCCACCTTCCTCTTTTGGGCTACAAACACAACTTCCTCTTGCTTTTTCTTTCTGCCCCACCCCGCCCCCTTCGAAAGCGCAGCTCCAGGAGGTAACTGAGGAGTGGGTTTTTTCTGGGTCGAAAGGGTTTTTGCTGGAGATACTCTGCTCAGGGGATACCCGAATGTGGCTCCTTTTGTGTCCCCAAAATCTTTCCCCCCACTGAAGTGTTCCTTATTTATCTCCAGGCAATGTCCTGCTTCCGAACTGCTAGGGCGCCCAAACATTTCAGGCCACAGACTAGTCACATGGCTTAGGGGGGCTGTCAATATGGCCCATGGGCCGGATCTGGCCCCCAACACCAATTCACCTGGCTCGTGAAGCCCTCGTTGCTCCCGGAAGCGGAAGTAAATCACGTCCAGACTGTTGCTTCCGGGAGCAATGAGGGCGCCTTTGTGGGCCAGATGAATTGGCGTTGGGTGTCAGATTTGGCCCACACCGGGCCATAACTTGGGCTCCCCTGTGCCAGGTTGTGGCAGAGACGCAGGGCGCTCCTTCAGACTCAGGCAGCACTCGAGTCTCGAACTACCGACTACTTGCCCGACCTGCCAGCTAACAAGGCGAACGTCTTAACCGCCTGAGGAGAAAAACCACAGAAAGAGGCGCCCGCAGCCGGAGCCAAATCTTTCGCGGGATGGAAGGAGGGAGGGGGCTTTCCCGCCTTCCATCCAGCCAAGGCTCCCCCACACGCGCCCCCGCGACCACCACCCCCCTCTCGCCCCGCGCCCTCGTGATTACCTGACGGCGGCCGCTTTCTGCTCAGCCTGCTTACCGCGCGGGTGAACATCTCCCGCTGGCCAGTCGCAGCCGCCCCGCGGCGGGCAAGGAGGAGCCAAAGAGGCCGGTGCTCTCCCACACACACACACACCCACACACCACTGTGGGACCGCCGCCCCCTACCCCCCCCCCGCCTCTCGCTCGCCCTCAGCCCGGCTTTGGCGCGCCCTCTCCCTGTCTCTCTCCTTTTTGGCGCGCCGTGGCGTCAGACCGCATCTCCCCGGGCCGGGGAAACATCCTTCCAGCGCCTGTGGCTGCGGACCAGGCAGCTTCTCGGCCCCGCCTTCGGTTTGGAGGGAAGGAGGAGAGGGGCGGCAGCAGGCGCCAAGCTCCGCTCTCTGGCAGCTCCACCAGGCGTGTGGGTGGGTACTCGGTGGGTGTTAGTTGCCCCTTCGCTAGTCTGTCCCACTTTGGGTCCCGTTAAAGGTAAAGGTTTCCCTTGCTCGAAAGCCAGTCGTATCCGACTCTAGGGTTCGGTGCTCGTCACTGTTTCAAAGCCGAAGCGCCGGCGCTGTCTGCTTCTGCAGATGTTTCCATGGCAGGCATGACTAGACACCGGAGCGCACGGAACGCTGTTGACCTTCCCACCGAAGTGGTCCCTGTTTGTCTACTTGCAATTTCTTGCTTTCGAACTGGTAGCTTGGCAGGAGCTGGGACATAGACGGGAGCTTATTCTGTCCTGCAGTACTCAGGAATCGAACTGCTGACCTCCCACCTTCCAGTCGGTATCTTAGCCACTTGAGCCATTGCAGTAACTTGGTCTTGTTCTAAGATTCCCCTTATGACCCTTCCATTTTATGGGCATCCTGCTCCACAGGAGAAAGAAAGAACTGGGATTAAGGTTTACCTGACTCAAGTTCCCTGTCCTTACTGTTTACGACTTGCCCCCTTAACTATGCATGTTTGGGTGGGGTGTATACACGTGTATGTGCACGCTTGAATACACCAATCCGTAAGGTAAAGGGTAACACCAATCCGTAAGGTAAAGGGTAAAGGTCTCTCTTGTTCAAAAGACAATCGCACGCAGAACACTGTTACCTTCCCACCAAAGCAGTACCTATTTAACTACTTGCAGTGTCTTGCTTTTGAACTGATAGGTTAGCAGAAGTTGGGATAGAGATGGGAGCTCACTCTGTCATCCAGTACTCGGGTCTCAAACTGCTGACCTGCCGACTTTCCAGTCATCAAGTTCAACGTCTTAACCATTAAGCCACCATGGCAGAGTAATTTGACAAATAAAAGGACTGATCCTAACCTGCACGTTGTGTGTTTAAGCCACCACAGTCCCACACTCATCACTACCTACATGTAAAAAGATCATATGTTTAGTTTGGCTGAAGCTGGGGGCCATATATGCTTGTGCCTTAATAAATGTGTTATTATTTAACTCAGCAATTCTATCCACACTTTTTTTGGTTGACAATTCCCTTGCATTAAATCGGGGCTTTACAACCCTAAGAACAGAAGAACTTCATGGGGCAGTGAGCAGCAGAACCAGTGCAGCAAAAGCATCACAACCTACGAGATGCCAGTATCTTCTTTTGGAACAGTACATTTGGTACCACCCACAAGGCAGACATGCCACCCCACACAGCTATGCATCTTTACTCAGAAGTCACATTGTTTTCAGTGAAATTTCCTTCTGCCTAAGGCTCAGCAGGACTGTAGCCTTTGGTGCCAAAAAGATAAGCATGGCAAATCTAAATTGTTATGTAAATATTTATTGAAAATTATGATGTCATGCAGAAGCCTTTGCTAGCCTGCCTGAACCCTTTTGTTTTAGTAGATAGACTATGAATGTCTACAGTTAACTCAGCCCACCAAGTTACCTGCAACCATACAGAGAAATCCTAGATAATACTATTACTAAATATGTTTGGAAGTCTGGCCCGGTTATCCTGCTATGGTAATAAACCATACTGCAGGCAACTCAATGCCGGGCGTCAGGCAGTGGTTAACTAACTTGACAACTCTGAGGACTAATGGCCTTAGTTGGCAAAGTCTGCATGGAAGGGCAATGATTCCCAAATGGATTAAATCCCACTTGAATCCATCTTGATGGAGCGCAGCAGTTTCATCAATACTGGCCTGGGGCTGATGAGGACTTTATGTGCCAAAAGGGCTCAGGACCAGAAAGTGACTCATAGAACTAGATCAGTGGTATGGGTGTCATGCTGTGATGTGGGAGACAAATGTAAGGCTACTGCATTATATTGTTCCCAGGACAATCTTCATGGCTGATTGCCAGTGAATATTGATAGTCAATATTTGGAATTGGATATAGCACTGGAAGAAGAAATACGTTTGGTTGAAAGCCATACTGCAATGGAAAGAAAGAAATTATTGCAGACTTTCTAAACTCAAGGCAAAACTATTAGCATTCTGGGTGGATGAGTGTCACACAAAAAACATAGACAATTAAAAACCCAGTAGTCTGCCTTTTTTGAACCAGGGGACTAATAGCATCTTTGTTCGGGTTTAAACAGACATCAGTACATGTTGATATATAAATGAGTGAAATCCAATAATAAATTGTGTTTAGAGTAAGCCCACTGAATCAATTGAGTTTATAGATTACCCACCAAATCCAGACTGACAGTGAGCTATTCTAGTTGCAACTCCTGGATTTCTGTCATTATTTGTTCTAAGCTAATTAAACTAATATGCAGTCTCAAAATTTGTTTCCACCAAAGAGGTCATAACTTGTGCTTTACCATAGCAGTCAAAACCAGATACAAATAATTATGTGCCATCATATTAGTTCTAGTTTATAGTGACCTTTTTCAACACTTATCAAGGCTTCACAGGCTGGCTCTCCTCCCAGGAGGTACAATGAGGCATCAAACTCCATTTCTGGCTCCCTAGCCAAATGCTTAGTCAGTGGATATATAGAGAAAATTATTTTACTTTTTTAAAGAATTTCACATAATTAATTCTAGCTTCAAAGAATGAAAAACAAGTAATTTAATAATTTTGGTTCACCACTCAGTTCTTAAAAAATGTAAATGGTTAATAGTTTTGTTCAGGCATCCCCTAAGACTCCTTCCAACCAAGAGTAATCTCTGACATGAAATTATTATTATTATCTTCATGCAGTGCATTCCAAGTTAATGTGCAACAGTACATGCTGATGACAATTTCAGCTGATTGTGGAGGGAAAAGTTCGAATGTACATTCATATGTGTGCTTACAGAAAGCACTGTCTTGCTGCACGATATTCACAGTACAGTATTTAATAGGACATAGTTGTCAAATATGTATTCACAGGACTGTATTATCAAAAGGATGGATGGACTCTTATGTGATGGCATCTTAATCCTCTTCAATTTCTTAACTCTTGGCTTCATGCAATCTTAATGATTTATTACCTTTTCCCCTGCTTCATAGCCAATTATATTCCTCCTCCCTATGTCTGCTGTGTGTCTCGCCTTCTCTATTTATATTGTTAGCTGATCCTCTACTAACCCTTTTTGGCAGCTCCAACTTCTTCTCTGTACAGTCAAACCTCGCATAAAGAGCGCCTCACTTAAAGAGTAACTCGCTTAAAGAGCAGGATTTTCTCTGAATGTTCGTTTTGCTTAACAAATAAAACCAACCAAAAACTCACTTAACAAATAAATCGGGGTTCACAATCCCCCCCCCCCCCCGAAGTCACAATTGGTCACTTACAATGGTGTTTCGCTTAAAGAGCAAACTCGCTTAAAGAGCAATCCTGTGGAACACTTTATGCTCTTTAAGCGAGCTACAACTGTGCATCTGTAAAGATTTTCCTTTGGCCTAACTGCAAACCTCTGTCATCATTTTTCATCTTCTCCTTCGCCTGCAGGCATTAATTTGTAAGACCTTTACTGTTGGCATACACCTGACTGCAGAAGGAAACAGCCAGAAATGCTGGCAGTTGTATGAGGTCAGAGATAGATGTGATTGTTTTTGCAAATCAGTCTACTTCTATTCCACATCTCCCAGCATGTTTGCAATTACAATCCACATACTGCATCTTTTTCAAACAATAATTTGCTCCATAGGTTGGTACTGTTTTCTGTCCCTGACATTGCAATCCTAAGGATGTTTGCTGAAAGTCCTTCTGGATGATGCTTTTGTCATGCAAATATATATTTTTTCATTCTTTCAATTTTATATATGCTTTCTTTCTTGTAACCCTCTCATGTTTTTATATCTCTTCTTCCACCATTTTTCTTTCTACCAATACAATAAAATATTAAAACAAATTGAATGTTTCTCTAGCTAATCTTTTAAAAGGTCTGTAGCAAGCCAACTAATCTTTCTCACACTAGGTCAGGCGAAAGGAACTGCAGAATGAATTTATTTATTATTTATTTATTTATTTAAATTTCCATACCACCCTTCATTTCGGCAGTTTCATGTCTGGCTTAGACAAAGAAGAAGTGGGATGTTTCACTTGATAAGCTGTAAAAAGGATTATCCTATTATCCTATTATTATCCTATTGGGATAATAGCAATCTTGCATGCACTAACACTGTTTACCAGTGGAAGGGGATTTTACAACATACAGTAATGTGATTATCCTTTGCTACTAACCTGATTGGTAAAACTAGGAACGATTGAAGGCAAAAGGAGAAGGGGACATCAGAGGATGAGACGGCTAGATGGCATCATTGAAGTGGTCAGTGCAGATCTGAGTGGATTATGGTAGATGGCAGATGACAGAGGAGCCTGGTGTGTGGTAGTCCATGGGGTCAAACTTGACTGTGCAACGGGGGGGGGGGGAGAGCTCTTTTCTCATCTCTGGCATTTGAAGCGAACCCTTCCCCCCTTTTCCTGTTTGCTTGCTTGCTTGCTTCTAATGTTTTGTTGAAAGGTTTTCTTCTTTCTCTGAGCTCCAACCAAGCAACAAATGTAGCAGGCTCTTCCACAAGATAGACACGCCATGTCCCCTTTTTTTCCCCTACTGACTTTAACTACAGATGGTAACTATAAGTATAGATATCTTTTTTCTACTTTAAATGCTTTTACTGGGATTTTATCATACAATGTGTTAGTTTGTGTGGGGAAAACCAAGGAGAGGGGGGGATCTCTCTATGTTTTTTACTGTTGTTTTTTCCTACCTCATATCTTCATACAATGCTAACTTAGAGGAATAACCACATTTCCCCAATAGATATTACATACATACAGTCAAACCTCGCATAAAGAGTGTTTCGCTTAAAGAGTAACTCTCTTAAAGAGCAGAATTTTCTCTGAATGTTCGCTTCACTTAACAAATAAAACCAACCAAAAACTCGCTTAACAAATAAATTGGGGTTTGCAATACCCCCTACAATTGGTCACTTTCAATGGTGTTTCGCTTAAAGGGCAAACTCGCTTAAAGAGCAATCCTGTGGAACGCATTATGCTCTTTAAGCGAGGTACCACTGTATTTCCTTGCTTGATCTGCCTGTGAGGAGTACAAATGAGAAAGCACATTCATGGTTTATACAGGCCAAATGCTATCTTTGTCTACTAAACCATAAATGACTAATATCGGTATAAAAGGATAAAAGTCTAGAATCTCTAGCCCATTTATTTGCAACATTGAACAGGTTATAATCTAAGGAGAGAGCCCTGAACAAACACAAAAGGAAGGTAAGAAAAAGCCAAAGGAGTAGGAATTTACTATTTTGACACAGAGAAAATTACTGCTTCTGCCTGATTTCCTGAGACTCAATACCAAAAACCTTGTAATTAAACTAACAAAGGGGATTGATTGACACTACTAACAGTAAGGTAATTGTTAAGGATATGAGTCAGAAATCCACAGGAATAAAAAAATTGTTCTCTAGACTTATGTTGTTGGGGGGTTTTTAAAGCAAAAAACTGCTTGCCTTCTTTCTTCTACCTGGAGTGTCCTTCAATTGTTTATATTTTTGTTATTTGAGATTAGCATTAGAGCAATATTTCACCTTGTTCCTGGGTCAATAACTGTGTACATTGAGAAGGCACAAGAAATTGGAAAGCATTTTTTCAAGGTCTTATTTCTTTATGGAAAGTAAAGATGCCTCTGCTATTCAGATGGAGAGAGAGAGAGATCCAAGGTGCTCAGCCTTGGAGAAGGAGGGAGATGGAATGGGGAGGGGCATCCCAATAATGTGGCTCAAGTCAATAAGACTCTGACTGGGAGGTGGAAGGTCAAGTACTGCAGGATGGAATGAGCTCCCGTCTCTGTCCCAGCTCCTGCCAACCTAGCAGTTCGAAAGCAAGAAATTGCAAGTAGATAAATAGGGACCACTTTGGTGGGATGGTAACAGCATTCCATGCGCTCCAGTGTCTAGTCATGCCTGCCACATGACCATGGAAATGTCTGCAGAAGCAGACAGCGCTGGCTCTTCAGCTTAGAAACAGAGATGAGCCCTGACCTCTAGAGTCAGATACGACTGGCTTTCGAGCAAGGGAAATCTTTATCTTTACTATAAGTATGCCTGCAAGAAAAAGTATTGCCTGTGGCAATGTATGGTTGTGAGAGCTGGACCATTAGGAAAGCTGAACGCAGAAGAATAGACGCCTTTGAGATGTGGTATTGGAGGAGGACAGTGAGGAGAACAAATAGGTCAATCTTAGAAGAAATCAACCCTGACTGCTCCTTAGAAGGTCAAATAATAAAGATGAAGCTAAAGTACTTTGGACATCAGATGAGAAGAGAGGATTCACTTGAGAAAGCCTTGATGCTTGGAAGGGTCGAGGGCAAAAGAAGAAGGGGACGGCCCAAGATGAGATGGCTAGATGGTATTGTGGAGACAATGGGCACAGAGCTGAGCGAGTTGAGGGGGATGGTGGAGGACAGGAGTGCCTGGCGGACGGTGGTCCATGGGGTCGCAGAGGGTCGGAATCGACTGTGCGACTGAACAACAACAAAATGCCTGCATTACAGAGCCCTTACTATTTTCCCTCTGCTGCAGCTCAGAGGGAGGGGGAATGAGGCTGATTCAAATGGAGAGAGAGAGACATTTGTACTAGAGCAGCCTTTTACCTTATTGCAGGATCTGAGCACAGGGACGTAGACAGACTTCATGGCTGAAGAAGCTGAGAGACTGGTGTAAAATATCCTCAGAAGAACTGTTCCAAGGAGTTAAGTACAGGAAGACTATCTCCATGATGATTGCCAATATCCAGAATGGATACGACACCTGAAGAACAGCAGCAGATAGGCAGAAGGAAGGGCAATTCCAATTTAGTGTGTTGTTACCCACACATTCATTTCAAAGCCCTGGCTCTTTTCACCCACTGGGATATTTTCTAATATTTTTCGTTTGGTATTAATAAGATTGCTAAGGAGATTTCCTTTTGTGATTATGATTGTTTATTTTAACTACAAATGCAAAACCAGCAAGACAGAGAACCATAAAAGGATTGACAGAGGGAAGAGGAAGAAAAGATGGGCAGAAGGAGGACCGCTGAAAGGAAAGAAAAAAAGGGAGACTGTGGACTGGAATGCCAATCACAAATTGCATCACACTTGAGTGTAAACATGGGGATGTGGTAGCTTAGTGGTTAAGACACTGAAAGTGATGATTAGAAGGTTGGCAGGTCAGCAGTTCTTCGCTACCCGAATGCTGCATGAACGAGTGAGCTTGCATCTCTGTCCCAGCTCCTGCCAACCTAGCAGTTTGAAAGCAAATATGGTAATTGCAAGCAGATAAATAAGTACCACTTTGGTGGGAAGGTAAACAGTGTTCTGTGCACTCCAGTGTCTAGTCATGGCTGCCACATGTCTGCAGACGCAGTCAGCGCTGGCTCTTTGGCGATAAACAGAGATGAGCACTGAACCCTAGAGTCAGATACAACTGGCTTTTGAGCAAGGGTGACCTTTACCTCTGAGTGTAAACAGTGAACTCTCAATTCAATCTGCAAGTCCAGTGTGAGCACAGATTACGATTTCCAATGTAAATCAGGCTGTATTCAAATCTCAGCAATGTAGCCAATGCAGTCACACCCTGATTAATTACTCTAACCCTCCAGCTGTTTACTGTGTTGTGACCTGAACTGTACATTCCAAAGGAGAATTTTATCTCAATACATAGAACTTCTCCTCCTTCTGTAAGGAGAAACAGAACATCTGTGACATAATTGTCAGGAAAGATGCTGTTTTAGTAGCCCTTAAAGATAAGAATTCTATTGTGCTGCAAAATGCAAGCATACAACTTTATTGATATCTTTGTCCCTTAATTTGGCAATGTGGCAAAACAAACCAGCATTCACAAATTTCTTAGGTGGAAAAGAAGTGCCATACGGATGGGGCCAATTAACAAAGCTGGTTATTAAAGATGGTGGGAAAAGAGCCATTCTTAATTCACGATCCGGGGCACACAGAAAAAGCCGCCTCAAAGATTGTGGTGTTTCCGAACCACAATCAGACATACCCTGGTAACCCTTGTGTTTCCAGCTAATCTTTCTCACATTAGGTCAGGCAGAAGGAACTGCAGAATGAACTCACCAAAAGGTGCCTTCATTTTGGCAGTTTCACATCTGACCTAGACATGGAAGAAGAATTCACCTTATCTACTCTCCTTGGAGAAATTCCCAGCATACCATTGGATCAGTGGTGGGCATCAGCAGGTTAGCGTCAGTTCACCAGAACCAGTAGCAGAAATTCTGGCTGGCCCCGCCCATCCAAGTTTTGAAATAAAGTACAGTATAGTACTGTTGTCCCAATTCAGGTGCAATGCAGGGCTTTCCCACTGGCCACGCCCACCATACCACGCCCACAGTATGGTAGTAATTTTTTTTTTGAGCCCACCACTGCTTTGGAACATTGATGCTGCTTCCTGTGCTGTGACAAGGAAATGGAAAGCCAAGTGCAACAGTACCCACTGCATGCAGGAATAAGATAAGGTTGTTAACTCTGTGAGAAATTTATCTAATTAGAATTCTTCTGAATTTTGACTCCATTTTCCTTTGAGAGGGTTTTTTTTCTTTGCAGATTATGGTCTAACTTAAAGAGTTTGGTCCAATCTCAGGCTTGAAGATTAAACTCTAACAAATCTAAGATTCTGGTGCCTAACATGTCTTGTCTGATAGCAACATTTATCTGACTTAACAGTTATTAACCAGCATCTCAATAAAATGCTTAGAAAACATGGCTATCTCTCATTTGACTAAATTTAATACCTTAAACTAGAAATCACTGTTACATCTACCTAAACAAAATCTCATACAATGGCAAAAATTGAATCTGTCATTTCTGGGCTGTATATCAGCAGTTAAGATGTCAATTCTGTCTAGATCAATGGTTCCCAAAATTGGGCAAATGCCCCTTAGAGGGGCAATTTGGTTTTTAAGGGGGGCAATTCAAGAATGAGTTATTAACAGTGAATGGCTTTTTAGGCTTCCTCCACATGAATAGTTCACTTTTTGAATAATAAGAATTATATGTTGGGGGTGGGGTTTTAGAGACGCTTATGTGGGGCATGGCCAAAAAAAAAAAAAAAACCCGGTTTGGGAACCATTTTCAAGTTCCACCTGCAGAGGGATCAGATGTGGCATTTAAATATCACTGGAGTTTATATATGAATTTTTCCATGTCTCAAAATAAATCAAAACTTTATCATGTAATGAGCTTCTATAATAGTAATAAAAAAGGAGGATTGGGCTCTCATATTTTAAAGTATATTATGTAGCATTTCAGATATAACAAATATTCTGTATAATTATTGGCTCCCAGTCTCCCTCTCCTCCCCCATAGCTACCATTGGAAATAAATATCTCAGGATCTGGAAAAACTGAAAGGGTTTTTATTTATTTCTATAAAGATTAATTCCCCATCATAGTTAATCAATCCATTCCATACATTAAAATTTAGAAAGACTGGTAAAATAAATTGTTTTCTATGTCACCCCCATTGATTCCCTTTCTTAGTCATCATTTAATTCATGAGGTTGATAAATGGACTCAAATTAAATTGTGAAAAGTCTTTGGCTTATATAGAGGAAGAGATCTGTATAACAGTTCTGATCCCAAATCAGTGGAACAAGTGTTAAATCAAGCAAGTATGTCTTCAACTTAAACCGTTCACATGCATTATGAAAGATCTCCAACCCATCTTGGACAAGAATACTTCACTCTCCAAAGCCCTTGGTGACTGACCTCTACTTGCTTATAGACAGCCCTCCAATCTCAAACAACTATTGACACACAATAGACTACACAAAAGTGAAACAGAGATCGGCACTAAACCCTGCTGCAAACCCGGATGTCAACTTTGCCCCCACATTCACTCTGGTAATAGCATTACTGGACCCAATGGCACCACACACAACTTTGAAGGCAGTTTTATTTGTTCTTCTGCCAATGTGAGCTATACAGTGATGGGATGACAAAAATTCTACTACCACGCCATGATGTCACGGACGTCATGGGCGTGGCCAATGTCATGACGTCATGGCTGAAGCCGCCGTCATGACGTCATGACGTTGTGGGCGGGGCCAAATTTTTTTTAATAAAAAATAAAAATAAACATAAACACACACACCCCTCCCTCTCAGCCCACCCACCCAGACACAAATAAATAAATAAATAAATAAATAAAAACAACCACCCACCCAAAACACAAATAAATTACCCCTCGCTTACCTTTCTTGGGACCCGGCACCCCGACTGCGTCCATAGCCGCCGCCGCCACCGGAGCTGCCTGCACCCCTGTGGCCTCCTCTTCGGGCCGGTACCTTTTTAGCCCGGCTCCGGCCACGGGCAGGAGCGGCGGGCAGCAGTGGCTCTGGCGGTGGCTCCAGCCGCGGCTGCCGAGCCTCCCTGGGCCATCCCCATGCCGCACCGCCGCCGCCTGCAGCTTCCTCCTCCGCCAGGCGCCGCAGCCGGGCTAAAAAGGGACCGGCCCAAGGAGGAGGAGGAGGCAGCAGTGCGCCGCGCCAGATGTCCCCAGGGCATGGGGCTTGTCGGCAGCGGACAGCCCAGGCAGCCCTCAACGTCCTGCGGGGGAGGTGCCCTCCTCAGAGGGCTGGTGCCGCCACCGCCGCTGCCGTCCTGAAAGCTCTAAAACAAATTTTTTAAAAAATTGGAGCTAAAATGGCTCCAATTGACTGCGCATGCACAGAAACTCAATCTGACGCATGCACAATGCGTCAGATTGAGTTTCTGCACATGCACAGTCAATTGGAGCCATTTTAGCTCTGATTTTTTTTAAAAAAAATTCTTTCGGTGAGGCGTCCGGAACCGGACGCCTCAAAAGTGGACTCCCCTCCCGGAGAACCCTCCGGAATTGGTCCTACCGGTTCCAGGGAACCATCTGGAACCGGGGACATCCCATCACTAGATCTATACCATCTCTTGCCAGAAATGCCCCTCTGCACTCTACATAGGACAAACAGGGCAATCTTTGAGCAAAAGAGTTAATGGACATAAACCAGACATCCGGAATGGCAACACAAAGAAACCTGTTTCAAACCATTTCAATCTACTTGGACACTCGATCCAAAACCTGAAAGTTGTGATTCTGGAACAGAGAAATTACAAGACTAGGATCCAGAGAGAGAGCGAGAGCGAGCAGAAATCAAATACATCCATCTGTTGGACACCCACCACAAGGGTTTGAATATTAGCCAGGGGTTTATGGGACATTATCAAATTCGATACAAAGATTGTTGTATGCTGCTATATATTTTGTATTTTGTTATATTATACCATCTTCACAGAGACGTAGCTACCGCCGTATCGGCCGTATCAATTATACGGGGCCCCAGGGCCATGGGGGCCCCAACGTGCGTAAGCAAAACAAATCTTTACCCTTCCTAAGGGCCCCCAAACAAATTTTTATACGGGGCCCCGCCAAGGCACGCTACTCTTCTGCATCTTCATAACATTTCCTTTCACAGTATGTCTTACAGAATGTGGGATGTGATCACATAGCAACACAGAGGTTAAATTCATTAGCATTCAATGCCAAGTACTTGTTTTGTAATTACACACATTTAAAATTGCATAGGGGACATTTAGACCTGACCCAGATCATTTACCACTGTCAGCTGTGGGAAGCTGCATTGACTTGTATGATGATGTTACTCTGATTTAATCACTCTATGACTTTTTATTTGGTGTATATATATGAGCTCATGCCTTACTATTTCATTCCTATCTGAAGAAGTAGATTTGATCCACAAAACCTCACAATAAAAATAAAGCAATTAGTCTTAAAGTGCTGCAGTGTTTTGTTTTGCTTCCTGATATGCCTGAAACACAAACTAACTGGCTACCATTCCAAATAATCAAGTAAGTACTATCTCACACTTCTGGTTTCAAATATTTCAGGTTGTTCATTCCCCCACCACTCAAGTAGTGAAAGTATAGGTCACTAGATAATTAACTGCACTTGAAACATTGCTACTGGCTTCACTAAATATCCAGGAGGGGCGGTTTTCAAAATGATATGAAGTGTTAATTGAATCCCATCATAGCTGCTCGTTAAGTTCCAAAATGGTTTGGGTTAACAATTTGGAGATGAATATTTTGATACACAATATCAGGCTTTATAGAACAAGACTTTTCTCAGATCAATCTCTTCCAAATTTAAGGAGCATTCTTTTAAACTTCTGCCCAAGTGGTATGTACTCTCAAAAATGGTAGACTTGCCATCCAATCCAGTTGTTCTGACTCAGAGGTTTTACACTAATCACTGGGCAAAAAGTTTAAAAGGCCACCTGATCTAGTTCTTCAGTTCTTAATGAACAGCTACTGTATTTATGAACAGTTGATTATCTTTTTCTGTGTGGCAACATATTTGGAAATTGCTACAAACTGGAAGGAGATTCCCAACTTCTCTTTACATGCATAGAAAAACAGAATATGACACATGGTCCTAATTGAAAAATTAATATATCAGTTCAAATTACTAAACAACCACATTTCTAAGATAAATTTTTCAACACGGTACTTCCCTCTTGGTGCAATATTCAATTGTAATGAAGATTACAATGGTGTGAAGAAATTGTAGCAGTACATATACGCATTTCTGGTGAAAAACTTGTGCTATTTTTGTTGATGTTTCCATGTCCTTTCTACATGATTCAAAAAGATGCCCAAACAACATTTGGAACCAGCTGATGAAAGATTTATCTCAGGAGTTCTCAACCTTTTTAAGCCATGGGCCGGATCACCCTCCCTCAGATCAGTTCAGTGGGGGGCCTCATAAAATGGTGCCGTGGGCCTCATCTGGAGAATCCCTGATTTATCTTTTCATAGCTTAACACTGTACTAGTTCTGCAATCAAAATTTGTTTCCCAGCAAGCCTGGGACTCACAGCTCTTCAGTGTGACAAGACTTAGAGAAGCTTTCCACCTTGAAAAGGAGTTCCCAGATGAAATTGGACACTTAATTTAGTAAAACCTCACATAAAGAGTGCCTCGCTTAGAGAGTAACTCACTTAAAGAGCAGATTTTTCTCTGAATGGTCACTTCGCTTAACAACTTAAACCAACCAAAAATTCACTTAGCAAATAAATTGGGGTTCGCAATCCCCTCACCAGAAGTCACAATTGGTGGAATGCATTCTGTGGAATGCATTATGCTCTTTAAGCGAGGCACAACTGTACTACATTTCTTACTGAAATTAAGTTTTTCAACATAGCACTAGCTGTGCTTAGACATGCTCTTGTTTTTCATATGTCTATCAAGTACTATTGCTGTATTACCCTTCAAAAATGCTGACAGGAACAACTGATATTACTTTTGTTCATGATTTAGATTTGCTGTCAAGACTTTTGTCAGTTTAACAGTATTAACTGCTTATAAAGACTGCAGACATTTATTCAATCCTAGTATCAAATGGTGCTTTTTTTATGCTCAACTCTCTCAAATACTTTTTGTTTAGACAATTTTGAGGAAATACACAACACCACTGTGTACTTCTGCATTCCAATTAGACCTCTAAATCCTGTTTGTGCTTGGTGGTTTTCTCAGCTGTGGAATCCTTTTTTCTGTTCTCTGTTTCCTTCTCTCCCCCCCCCCCCCACTTCTCCTTCTACACTGCAAACTTTGAAGCTGCTGAGTTAAGCTTTCCACCATAGCTATCTTTAGCCAGACTGTGATAGCTTGTGTTTGAGTAATATATTGTCCATGAGATATCAAGTCACTAGAAAGCAGAAAGAAGTTTTACATGGTCACTATAAGTCTCCCATTCCATAGGTAGCTTGTGAACAGGATGGTAGGGAGATCTTCCACCAGGATTTTGGGGTTGATCTGTTCCTCTGCTTAGTCAGCCTCTCTCTGATTGAAGGAGGTAAATAGAAATGAAGCAAAAGGGAAGATTTTGAGTGAGTTGCCACTTAATTTGCTGTTGGAACATTTCCAGTGGAAACATTTATTTTTCATAATCTGTTCACTTGGTGTGAAACTTGTTTTTTCCAAGGTCCAACATAGCCTTTCTTTAAACAAGTCTTTTTAAAGCACCAAACTGTAACATTCAAACCTCAGTGAGTAATTAGTCAAGTGTAGAACACCATTTTTCTGTATACAAAGTGGTTTGTTCAGTCATCACTGAAATTTTGCTGCAAATTGAAGTGTTCACTGCTGTACAGTTTTGCTTTTTGCATAGGTTGAAGATCATCTGAAGAAGCCACAATAAAGACGATTGCTTTATGTAGATGTATTCATGTGCTAAATTTCAATCAGCAAGTCTTGTTGCAGGAAGTCTCAGATTAATCACTAGGGGGTTCTTGGGAGCTAATTGGAAGCTTTGCTTATTGAGTCAGTAGCTTTCCTTGCAGCCCAACTACCTTTTGCTTTGCTATCTCTGTTGTCTATATTATTCAATTCGCTCATCTACCTTCCATACACAGTTCTGATTTTCAGACATAAGGCACAAACATTGAAAAGGCTCTATTTAGCCTCACTGCTATTCTTGTGTCAGGTGTGAGCCATTCTAAGCAGGCCTTTGAAGTTCCTAATCATCAGGTAAGTTCAGATAGCCCTGCAAAGGCCTTCTGATACCCTGATTCTAATTTGTTTAGGGCTGTTAAGACTTTTAATTGTGCCCAGAAACAAATGACTAGTTAATGTAGTTCATTAAGAAGGAAGTGGAGCATATTATTAGTCTCTGCTACAATTCCAGCTGCTGCATTTTGAACCAATTGATTTCCCCAGACATTCCCATAGAGTTTGTTGTTATGTGCAATCAAGACAGAATTAACTTATAGCAACCTTAGTAGGGCTTTCAAGCTAAGTGAGATATTTAAGTAGTGGTTTTAACAGTTTTCACACCTCCAGTGAGTTTCTATGGCTGAGCAGTGTTTCAAACCCAACCCTCATTTCTAGTCTGTCGCTCTGTCCACTATATCACACTGGGTATAAACAGAGTACATAGAGGAATTAAATTTAAATAGTATCCATGAATGTATAATGGTGATTGGCCTACTTTTTACAGGAACAAGTACTGTATTGTATACTTAATAATATAGAAGAAAAAGTCCTCAATTTAGATCCTGCTTGGGGAACTTGGTATTTTATAGATGTTGTTGGATTACAAATCTCAAAAACCTTGACTATGAGAGTGACTTGGCTATGCTAGCTCATGAGAGTAATAGTCCAACAACATCAGGAGGGCCACCTTCAATTAGGTTCTGAAAATCAGCTAACTGTGCCTGATGTGGGTAGGCCAAGTCAAGAAATCTCCAGAGCCAAAGTCTTTACTTAACCTGAGGAAATCTTAGCTGTGGAACAAGCAAAGAACAGACAAAAAACCTATGAGGATTTTCTACATGTACTGGACACTTTTCCCAGTCGTTGTTGTCGACTGCAATTCGTATCTGAGAATGCGTGTTTTCCTGAAGCAGGAAAAATGTCATTGGTGTTAATTTGGATCCCAGCTTGCCATGAAGTGACCCACACACTATCATCACGGAGCCATCTCCTGCAGTACATATTCAATGAGACATGCATGATTTAACACTAGGACTGCAATGGACTGTCGCAGCCTTGAGGATATTATCAAGGTATGCCTTCACAGCTGGTATGGCCTCTTCCGCCTCCTTGACCATTGGGAATCAGAGTTCCTTTTCTGCTCATTTTGCTGTTGGGCCCAATAGGATGGTTTCCAGTGGCATTTCCTCTACTGAGGGGACCATCATCTCACCTAAAGGGACTCATCTGCAAGTAGCCATTGGCCCCTTTAGGGAGTCAGGTTAGTTGATTGCCGTCTGATACTCAGCATGAGTCGCTGGTTGTACAGTCTACTCCAGTGGTTCCCAACAAGGGGTACACAGCCCACAGGTGGTCTTCAATTTCCAGAAGCCTAAGTCAGTACATTGGCTGATCAGTGCTTTGGGGAAATGACTTAGGCTTCTGGGAATTGAAGTCCAAACACCAGCATTTGGGAAACACTGGTCTATTCCATTACCGTAGCGGGATGTCCGGCCAGACATGCAACCAGCAATTAACCACAGCAACATATGTGAATCCTCTTGCAGGTGTATAAAATTCCAACCAAATTTTGATCACTGTGGCAAAGAATTTTGAAAATTCCCATGAGGAATAAGATAAGAGTATAAAAAGGATGTCACTACTTTCAAGTTGATAACCCTGCATTCCAATTTTATCTTCTGCCCTTGGAAGGGATGTCTACATCTGCTCTACCATCTAGTGACCATCAAGGGGTGAGGCAGTGAGGGCATAACCTTCAATTTAGCTTGACACACTAATGAAGCTGAAGTTCATAGACTCAATCTCCATCATTTTCAAACACCAACATTAACTTATTTTAAAAGTTAAGTAAAGCTTTGACTTTAAAATTCCAGAAAGAAGTCCAAAACCCTCTGAAATCTGACTTTCTCTGATATAGCTTGTCAATTTTTCATCACTTGGAAGGCTTGTCAGCCCTGTGGTGTTGTGACCATTTGTTCTAGCTTGTTCTTAACCTATGGCAATTCACTTCTAAAAGTTATACTATTTCTGTAATCGTGCAACAGAATGTCAGCCAATGTACTGAGTAATTATGTGTCATTGTTTACTCAAGCTCCAAAACTGAAGCTGTTAAGGGATTCAACATTTGGGCAATACAGTTCTGGTAAAATATCTTATGAAAAGTTAGAGCCAGCTTCACCACAACCATGAAGGTCGATCACTGTCAATGTCAGTCTGATCAGTTTAACTCCTGGATATACTGCTTTTTTAAAAAATACTTGGAACGTTTTTTGTTGAACTGAATGTAGTCTACAATAAAAGGAACTTTCGCAAGGACAGTGGCATTTCTCTCTGCAGGTTAAGGGATTTAAAAGCCAAAGATACAAAATACTGTATAACTTAGTGTGCTCAGTCAGTTTCTCCTCTCTCTTTCCTTACTGCTAAACAGGCTAAATATTATGATTAAAAGGCATTTCCTGTGTTTCCATATGAGCATGACTAAGGACTGGTTTTTCAAAAACTTACTAAGATTTATATATCTTTTAAAATTGTACCATTTTCTTCTGTATTTTCACTTGAGTTTACATTGAGGTATCAAATGAGTAAACAGGAACGTATTTAGGAAGATAATTAATTGAAGAGATTGGAAGCATAAGTGCTACTGCTGCTAACAATGTAACATTTGTGGAAAAGATGCATTTATTTTGTAAGACTCAATATTAATTACACTTTTTAAAAAAGAGAGAAAAGCACATAATTTGTTGTTGTTGTTCAGTCGCAGTCAATTCTGACCCTTCGCAACCCCATGGACCACTGCATGCCAGGTACCACTATCCTCCACCATCCTCCTCAACCCGCCCAGCTCAGTGCCCATTGCATCAACAATGCCATCTAACCATCTCATTCTCTGCTGTCCCCTTCTTCTCTTGCCTTCTACCTTTCTCAGCATCAAAGCTTTCTCAAGTGAATCCTTTCTTCTCATTTGATGTCCAAAGTACTTCAGCTTCAGCTTTACTATTTGACCTTCTAAGGAGCAGTCAGGGTTGATTTCTTCTAAGATCAACCTGTTTGTTCTCTTCACTGTCCAGGGTACTCTCAAAACTCTCCTTCAATACCACATTTCAAAGGCATCTATTCTTCTGCGCTCAGCTTTCCTTATGGTCCAGCTCTCACAACCATACATTACCACCTGGAATACCATTGTTTGTATGTGATGTCTCTACTTTTAACTATGTTGCCCTAATTTCTCATAGTTTGCTTTCCAAGAATTAGTCACCTTTTTATTTCATGGCTGCACTCTCCATCTGCAGTGATCTTGGATCCTAAGAATCTAAAGTCTGTCACCTTGCATACAAGCAATGTTATTCCCAGTGGTAATGTATGGTTGTAAGAGCTGGACCATAAGGAAAACTGAGCGTGCATCCAGTTTTCTTTCCTATAAGAAAAGCAACATTTAAAAATCTATTAAAGTTGGACATATATAAATTATATACTTTCTGGAAATATTTTGTAAAATGTGCAAACCCCCATCAACTGTAGAGTTAGAGGTGTTTTTATGTGATGTCAAAATAATCTCTAACTGATGGCAATCAAATGAATTAGGGATCTCCAAAATGGCCTGTAATTATCACCCCTGTCCAGGTCTTCCAACCTAAAGGTTATATCTTCATTAAGTCAATCCATCTCATTTGTTTTCCCCCTTCTCTTGATGTTTTTCATCTTTCCGTTAGGGTGTGTCAGAGAAATGTTGATAGATCTGCTGTGAAGACAGACAAGGGAAGTTGGTTATTTGCAAGTTAATATGTTCCAGCGAACCACATAGAAGTCAGTAGAGAAAGGGGAGGAAATTAGAACTTCAGGCTTGTTTGCAGCTTGTTAAAGTAGCTGTGCTCTGCTACCCTGATTTGCAGGAAACACAATAAGAACAGAGTTGCCTTAACAAGCAGCAAAAAAGGCTGATTTATAGTTGTTAATACTACCTGTAGAAGTATTTCAGCCATTTAAAACAACTGCATAAAAACTGGTAAATCAGAATTGGGGAGTCACCAAGATAACACTATTATGGAGAAAGCTGTATGATTCTTGGGGGAATGCTGGGTCCACAGAAGACTGGATCTAACCCTAGGGCTTTAGGTTCTATATCTGATTTATAAGTTCAGAGAGGAGAGTTTTTAACCAAAGATTGGCACTCTTTGGTTGTTTCTTTTTTAATGTGTCTATGTTTTTTTCCTTTTTGTTGTTTTCAAATCACATTAAGTTTAATGAACAACCATTAAACTTAACATGATTTGAAAACAATAAATTTTAATTTTTCAATGTATGTTTGTGTCACCCAAACCCCAACCACTCCATGATCTAACCCACCTTGGTTGCCTGAATTGGGATCTAATTCCAGGTATGAATTCTGCATGGAATTGTGAAAAATTCTCTTATGACACAAAAATATCTGGAAACAGACAATCTGCATGCAGTTTTCTAGCTGTATTGGTAGATTACATTTTGCTGAGCAAGCCTCTAGTCTAGGCCAAACTCTTGAGATAGTTTTGAGCAAATGAGTTGTGGAATGAAAGGAGAGAAAAGAAATCAGCCACTGACAACTTCATGCCTTGATATCAAGAATTTAGGAAATGGAAATGCTACAGGCTTTCCTCCTCTCTCGTGGAAACCTATAGCTAGATTAGAAACATGAAAATGTCCACTAGCCTCCACCTCTGTTCCTCTGGCTCACCACATCAGTGAGTGAAAGATGTATGATGATAGGCAAATTGAAGAGCCTTGAATGCTTACCATTGACCTACCTTGTTGTTCTTTTAAACAAACAAAACAAACCAACCCAAAATTATATTGTAATGAAGGAAACAAGGCAAGGCAGCAGTGAAGTCAGCTTGGCATTCAACTTAAAAGAGTAAATCTGCAAAAGACAGCTGTGAGATGTTTAGCTGGATTAGATGATTTGATCAGGTTGTAAGTGCCTACTAATTGGCAACTCCACTCTTATCTATTTGGATACACAGCACTCCTTGAATAAAGGCTTATCTGTAGAGATAATGGAAGCCAATCTTCCTCAATCCCATGTCCTCCAAACATGTGACCCACAAGACCATCATTTCTAGCCAGCATGGACAGCTGCCAAGAGATGATAGGAACTTTAGTCTAACACATCTGGAGAGCAATTGGATAGGAAAATCTGAGTCTAATTTCTTTGCATAGTGACTGAACTTTATCTGATGTGCTCCCCTCCCTCAAGAACCTCCCAGGTTTAATTTAACTCGAGGGTGAGTAAATGCTCAACTGCAACTCCCATCAGCTCTAGCCCACAGTGCTAATATTGAGACAAATCAGCAATGTCAGGTATACAAGCTGCCCACTCTGATTTACTAGAAGAATATGAATGAATCCCAGGGAAAAGCCTGAGTATTCAGACCTATACTTGCTTGATTCAGTTGGACTTATTCCCTCACATGTGAGCAAAGAATTGCAATCTGTTACTTTGAAAAAGGGACTGCAGGGGCTTAGTAGTTAAGACACTGAACTTGACAACTGGAAGGTTGGCAGGTCAGTAGTTCAAGACCTGAGTGCTGCATGACAGAATGAGCTCCTGTCACTGTCCCAGCTCCTGCCAACCTAGCAGTTCGAAAACAAGACATTGCAAGTAGATAAATAGGGACCATTTTGGTGGGAAGGTAAAGTGTTCTGTGCACTCCAGTATCTAGTCATGTCTGCCACATGTCCACGGAAATGTCTTCAGACGAGACAGCGCTGGCTCTTTGGCAACAAACAGAGATGAGCACTGAACCCTAGAGTCAGATATAACTGGCTTTTGAGCAAAGGCGAACTTTACCTTTACTATCTTGAAAAAGATCCACTCCAAATCCACACTATCTACTTCAAAAAGGCAATAAACAAGCAGAGATTAATCACTGATCTGCATGTGTTAACTCAGGATAGCCTTTTACTCTAAATATTTTTAAAGTCTTTTTAAAATTCATAGTGTCTTTATACACGTCAGCATGAATATTTCTGGAAAGCTTATATTTGTCAAAATTGTAATGAATACAAAGATCCTTTTATTGCTTTGCCACACTGTATTAAAAAATGTTAAAGTCAAATGCAGATCATTCCCCACCCCCAAAGCCTCACAGCTACTAAAGCCAAATGCTGTCAAAACATAACAAGTATTGAGCAGAAAAAGATATTTCAAGTTCTTTTACACATATCGAGTATACTGTACTCTAAAATGTTCTACAAACCATTGATACACTTTTCCTTTTCACAAAAGGTACATAGCTATGTGCTATTGCCAAATTCCAAGACCAAGGACATTCTGATAACTTCAAGGATACATGTGGGCAGAGAACCTTAACCCAGAAGCTGAAATCACTATTGGTGTTTTAATTCAGTGTGTCACTTGATAGCTCCTTTAAAGATCTCTTAAATAAAATGGAAAATAGTAGCGTGATGAATGAATATTATTAATCCAAATAACTCCATAGTTATGGGATTTCAAAACCTACATTCTGTTCTCACCATCTTATTGCACCTTGATTCTGGACACCTAAGTACTTAGTAAAAAGAAGGGAGGGCATGCTAAAATAGTGCTGTGGAAAGAGTTTGGTAAAGGCAAAGGTTGCCCTTGCTTGAAAGCCAGTCATATCCAACTCTAGGGTTCAGTGCTCATCTCTGTTTATAGCCAAAGAGCCAGCGTTGTCTGCATCTGCAGACGTTACTGTGGACATATGGCAGGCATGACTAAACACTGGAGTGCACAGAACACTGTTTACCTTCCCACCAAAGTGGTTCCTATTTATCTACTTGCAATGTCTTTCTTTTGAACAGTTGGCAGGAACTGGGACAGAGACAGTAGCTCACTCCGTCATGCAGTACTTGCATTTCAAACTGCTGACCTTCCTGTGGAAAGAGTTAGAAGAAGATAAAGTTTTACTTGAAATCAGATGGCTTTTAGAAGAGTAAATTTGCTTGGAGGGACAGATCTAGTAAACTTATTATCAAGATATTTGCAAAGACTCATAACTTCACAATGTGCCCTTGTAGATGTACCAGGCACACAAAAGATTTATATTACTTAAATAAAATATTTAGAAATGTTTGGATTGCTTTGACACCCCCCCAAAAAAAAAAAATCTTGATTTTACAGACCTTGGACTTTTCTGAAGGAAAAATCTGGTTCCCACTCTTCCCTAATAATACTTTATTTCTTCTGTAGAGTTCAAACGCACATACATTTGCAATTTCTACCTTACTACATACCTAGTGAGAGTGAAAAAAGAAAATGCTAAACCAGTACAGTTGACCATTAAGACAAAAAACATGATTACAGAACTACAGTAATACCTCGGATAATGCTAAGACTTGGTTCCACAAGTCTTGGTGTTATCCGATTTTTAGTGTTATCTGATCCATGTTAAAATCCTATGGAATGGATCGGATAACGTTAAAGCTCCATAGAGATACATTGTAACCGCACAGGCTTTAGCAGTTGTTATCCGATCCATCCCATAGGACTTTAACGTTTTTCGATCCAATTCTCCTCCCCAGATTACTTAACGTTATGCGATTTTAGCGTTATCCGAGGTAAACGTTATCCGAGGTATTATTGTACATAACTTTAATACTGAGAATGAAAAAATTAAATAAAGTGTATACCTAGCGGTAAGACGCTGAACATTATGACTGGAAGGTTGGCAGGTCAGCAGTTCAAGACCCGAATGTTGCATGACAGAGTGAGCTTCCATCTCTGTCCCAGCTCCTGCCAACCTAGCAGTTTGAAAGCAAGAAACTGCATGTAGATAAATAGGTACCACTTTGGTGGGAAGGTAAACAGCATTTTGTGCACTCCAGTGTCTAGGCATGTCTGCCATATGTCCATGGAAACACCTGCAGATGCAGTCAGTGCTGGCTTTTTGGCTATAAATAAGAGATGAGCACCGAAACCTAGAGGTGGATACAAATGGCTTTCAAGCAAGGTCAATCTTTACCTTGGTTCAGTCATCAATCCAAATGGAAACTGCAGCTAAGAAATCAGTAGACTGAAACTCAAGAGTGGCAAGAATGAAGAAATTAGAAAAGATCATCAAGTGTAAAAATTGTGTTGCTGGAGAGCAAAACTATCCACACTCATGTATTTCCAATCAGCATTTATAGGTGTGGAAGCTGGACAGTGTATACTAAAGGAGAGCTTTGTAAGCACTTTGTACTACCAGAAAGATGAACAAGTTCAGAGCAAATCAACCCTGTTCTCTCTCTCTTGAGGCAAAAATGATGAAACAGAGGCTGTTCTACTTTGGGCACAAGGTGAGAAGGAAGGTTTTGTGGGAAAGACAATAATGATGAGAATAGTTGAAGGGAGCAATAAAGGATGACCAAATATGAGACAGACTGACTCCTTAAGAAAGTCACAAGCCTGAGTTTGAAAGGGCTGAACAAGGCTGTTGAGGGCAGAACATTTTAGAGACCTCTCACTTGTAGGGTTGCCATAAGTCAGAGGCAACTTGACAGCACATAACAACATCTACCCACCTGCCTATTTTACATACAGAGAAAGCACATGGTATTGACATACACATGTATTTTTCTTGTGCCAACCAGGTTTTGTACATGGAATTATGCCTTTGTTTTACAAAATGTTTCTTTTTACTGTTTTTCAGATCCTATTGTATGCTGCACTACACTGTTGTAAACTTTCAAAAGTATTTGTTTTTTTCTCGATACCATTAAAGCATGTTAATTCTAAAGAAATACCAGGGATCTCACACACAACAGGCTTGTTGAAGATGATGGCTATGAATTCATCACACTGGATCTAGATTTAGTCACATTTAAAGTTGATTGATTGGAATCAAGACGTTAAGCCTTACTGGTTTCAATGTGCTTATCCTAAAAATAACTAATTGTGGATCTAACTCATTGCCTTCAGAATGGGTTTGAAGACATGGTTCCAAAGGACATGTTCATCAAGGGTATTATCAGATGATAAATTATCTGTTCCTTTCAATTTTGTGACTAAATACAGATGGCAAATGGTTTGGATAATGAGACACTTCCATGAGGGTATTTATCATTAATGAATGGGAGAAAGAGGCATCCTACAAAGAAAATAATTGCGCTATTTTTTTTCTCATGAAAACATCCCGAGAACAAATCAACTCCATTAGTTAAATACTGATTAACAAAACTCACTGAAATAATTTGTTACTAAAAATATAAACTCTGAAATTGCTGGGAATTTCATGTATTTTAAAAGCTCTCATGAAGATCCAAAAGTTTTACCAACAGAAACATGAAGAGCTAATTTTGCAAAAGAAGCAACAATAGAAGAATACAGCAATAGTTCAAGTAAGTAAGAATTTGATGTGTTTGATGACATCCAAAAACTACTACATCAAGCTATTGCCTTATCCTAACTAATGGTAAGTCCAGCCCTGCATTTCAGCATCTGTGAGCAAAGTTGTATACCAGGCAGGTGATAAAAGTAATTTTCCTTAGCATAAATTTCAGCCATTTTAATATATGAGTTTAAGAGACCCTCTTAAACATCTGCATTCTCTAAAAGTTAATTTCAACGAGTGAACTAAACAAACTCTGAAGACATATACAGAATATGCTTCAGACATAAGCATTTTGACAGAGCTCTGGAATTAACCATCTGTAAAGTGGAGGACACACGTCACAGTCCACCTAGCCAGTGGGTGACATGATAGCAAAATGGCTAAAAACCACATCCAAGTGGACTTGATTTCTCAGGCCCATTTGCATGTGCAGAATGTCATCACGGAGACGTCTGCCAATATGTGGACTCTTCGCTGAATAATGACTCCAAGGTATCCATGGTAATATCCAAAGAAGTTGTAATAGTAATATTTAAACTACTGTTTGCTTAATAGTCAAGCATAGAAAAAGGTCTGTGCATCAGATTCAGCCAGACTAGAATTACTAAATGGCCTGATTTGGATGAGGATGAGTTTAATGTGGAGTGTCTAGCTCAGTGAAGGCAAACCTTTTATAGAGACCAAGTGCCCAAACTGCAACCCCAAGCCCACTTATTTACTTCAGAGTGCCATCACAGCAATGGGAAAGGGAGGAAGCGCTCCTACTGGACTGTTGGGAAGAGCAAATTCTGTGCTGGGGGAGGGAGGAAGCACTCCCATTGGGCTGCTAGGCTTAGGGGTGGGGCAAATTATGTGCTGGGCAAAGGAAGAAATGCTCCCATTGGGTTGCTTGGCAAACTCTGTGCTGGCGTGACCTCATCCTCATGGGTTCTCACAGAAAGGACTTTGAGTGCCACCTCTGGCAAGCATGCCATAGGTTCACCACCACTGGTCTAGATCAAATTACAAGGCAAAACAAATTTACAGGCTTGAATTGTTGCACAATTTGAATTGGATGTGGTACATATTGCTTTGGACTTTTTCTTTTTGAAACTCAAGCTTTAATAATATGCCAAACTTTCAGTCTACCAATCTGAAATTTAGCAGTTCTCCCCCTTTTAAGGACCTATCAATTGCAAAACCAAAGGTAATAACTCTCTGTGGCCGTTTGTTTTCCAGTGCCAGCCAGCAGACTTTAAAAATCAGTTTGGACTTAGAACACAAAACTGCTCCAAATCAAATCAGGATCCTCAGATGGGCAAATCTAAGTTGGCCTTTCAGCCAAGCCAGAAGACCTATAAGCAGCCCTAATCTAAATAACAACTCACTCATGGGTTTAATGGGACTTTTAACATTCTGGAGACATCACTGCCATAAAATATTTGCCTAGCAGTTGCATCTAGTGTTTATACCCTCTTATCAATATTTAAATGTACTGGGGACAGGCAAAAGGACTGTGAAGCAAAATATAAACCACATGTTGCTATGTCTCAAACATTCTAGCATTAATGTGACAGTTTGTTATTTTGAGGAAAATTTTCTACAAGTAGCACAGCATCTTTCATTGTTTGAGGCACAAGACATTTTCATAAGAAATGTCATATGTAGTTAAATTGAAGAGTATCCAATGTGTATCACACTGATTTATAAATATCTAACTGGGCAAGGTATGAACCATCCCAGGAGCAAAATACTGTGACATAGAATGAACGGTGGAAGCCTGGATCCAAAAACCTGCTTAACATGTGCTTGTGCAGAACTACCAGGTTTTCTCATTTGTATTTTTCTTCAAACTTAAACTGCTGATGTACTATCATTTATGATGTTTGAAAAGTCTCCCTTTCAAAATAAGCTTGCCACATGGATCTGGAACCAGGGATAACCCAAGCAACATCTCGAACTAGATGTGCCTCTTTCCCATCCTTTACACCAGTTCTCAACCTTTTAAAGACGGGGTTCGGGTCATGCTCCTTCAGACAGCTTTGGGGGCCGGGCAGCCATTTTGCCCTTTCTCTATCACACAGCACTTCCTGGTGTGGTGGAGACCGTGGTGGTGGTGGGGCCACATGAAATGCCGTGGGCTGCATGTGGCCAGAGGGCTTCAGGTTGAGAATCTCTGCTTTACACCTTGTGTAAAATTCCTGGTGCTTTCCAAACTATTTTAGCTCAAAGTTCTTCTCTACAAGTAATCCACCTTCTTCAGGTATATGACAGATTCAGTAAGATTTACTCCCAGGAAAAAATATATGACTACTGAAAATTGTTCAGCTTCAATGTGTTATAGAATTTATTATTTTGCTACGAAAAACTAGCTCCTAAATGAGCAACATTGAAAGATATTATGAAATCTATTTCAAAGCAAACACCATATAACCCCCTTAGCACCTTGCTTCATATTCTTCAACATAAATGCTTTCTGCAACCCCACACAGGATTAATCCTCACTGTATAAGTCTAATAAACACAAATATCTAAATCTCATATGTACATTTAAAGAATTAGACCCATTTAACTGAAAAGGGACTTAAATCTAAGCTGTACCGTACCATCCTGTGAAAAGTGAATGTAGAATTACTTCACTATTATTTTGTCTGGAACATTCTCCCATAAATCCTGTTTTATTACATTTCTCAGCATTCAGTTCTCTATCTCCTGTGCATTGTCTGCAGACAACTGTGTGTAAAACACATCTTAGCCACCAGTAGATAGGTTGGGCTTTCTCAAAACTGCAATTTATCTTGTCAAACTGTCAATGGCTTCACACATTGGTTAACTGCAATGAAAGGCAATTCAGACAATCAGAATTCCAGGACTGTACTTCTTTGCTTAAGGCCAGTACTTAAGGTGTGAATACTAAGAGGTTCACCTTCCTTAACATGAAGTTTAACAGTGCAAACTGTTCAGCAAAGTGAATATTTACTGCCTCATTAGAACTGATATTTAAAATACAAACTTTTTCAGCTGCCCACATTGCGCTAACAAAAAATATTCTTCTTCTTTCATGTCTAGGTCAAATGTTAAACAGCCAAAATGAAGCCACAGTTCCTTTTGCCTGACCTAGTATGAGAAAGATTAGTTGGCACAAGGTTGCTGTTTTGTTTCAAAAATACTTTGAGGCTCATTCTGTGTACCTCATAAAACACAGTAAAAACTCTACATACAATTCCCCCCCCCCCCCGTTCCACAAGGTTATTTGTATGTTGAAAAATTTATATGTCAGAAACACATTGCATTACCAGAAGAGGCCATAAAATGTCAGGGTTTTTTTTTTTGTATGTCGAATTTATCCTATTAAAAATTTGTACTGTATGTCGAATTTTTTAGCCAGGATTTCTATTTGTATGTTGAATTTTTTTGTAAGTCGAATCGTTGGTATGTCAGGGTTCCACTGTATTTAAGTACAGTGGTACCTTGCTTAAAGAGCATAATGTGCTCCACGGGATTGCTCTTTAAGCAAAACACCATTGTAAGTGACCAATTGTAACTTCTGGCGGGGGTGGGAGGAATTGTGAACCCCTATTTATTTGTTAAGTGAGTTTTTGGTTGGTTTTATTTTGTTAAGCAAGGTGACCATTCAGAGAAAATTCTGCTCTTTAAGTGAGTTAGTCTCTAAGCAAGGCACTCTTTATGTGAGGTTTTACTGTATAAGCAATTGCTTCATGTATATATGCCCTAGTAAGCATACTTGGCATAAACTATGCATTTCTCAAAGAGCCTACTCAGGATTGTATCAATTATTCACTTCTTAATACATAGCTAGAGATACTGCTGATCATTTTATCTGGAGAAAAGGTTTTGTAATAGTAGGTTGAAGAATTAATTTAGAATTGATGACGCAATCTAGATGAACAAGAATATCTTTATGTATGGCTATATAAAAACAGGAAAGGTTTGCTTTTTAACGATAAATTCAGAACAGAGAATTATATTTATGCAGAGGGAAAAAAATTAAGGATGCTACTAGAAATGTACATGCATGGCTCAAGCACACCAAAACACCATTTTAATAATGCAAATTGTACAAGGAAAACATAAATGAGGAATGCAGCATAAATCTATGTTTTATTGAAACATTTTTCACAGATGCAGATTTAAACTTTAATTCATGTTACCACATGCACTTCGGACTTCATGCTTTTTCTCATCAGTGATCAAAACCTGCAATAAGATGTGGAAGTGGTTGATCTCTGCAGCCTGAGAGCAGGTGAACTGCAACATAATAAAACAATCAAGGGAGATGTAATGTGACATACTTTAATGTTAAAAAAATCCAGTTCAGCTGGTATAATATATAAGCGGGTGACATTTTTTAATCTTAAAATTAAAAATCGTCAAATTAAGTTTTACTAGGATACAATACTATACATATGTACTTCTGAACAGATCTTGCAGACATTAAGTCTGGATCAAAATATGTGTCTACAGAAGGAAACAGGTGAAAGATGACTTTTCTATCTCATTCCTCTGCACCATGTTCCAGGAAATAGTTCTAAAAAAAACACTAGAAGTAGAAAGGGAAGACCAGGGAAAGACAGAGGCACCTACTGTGAGCACTACAGAAAATACATTCATCTGATTTTCTGCAATCTCTCCCTCCTTCTGAAGAAAAGCCCTATCTAGTCAGCTGGGCTCTTAAATCTCTTTTTGCAATAGACTCAGAAAAGCAAGCTTTTACCCATGTCCTCCTTTAGGTAAAAATTTGGATTGTATAGCTTGAATATTGTAAAATTTAAAGGAGAAAAGGGAAAACTATGTGGTATTCGACAGATTAATACCCTGAGAGAGAGAAATTTAGAATCTGACTGTCTAATTCAAGTCTGAAAGGAAGACAGAAAACAAATCATGTCTATCAAAACTTTCACCTTTAGAACCTTGTTTTTAAAACCAATGAAAGTAAGAGTTGATGCTAATTTTAATATCCAGGCTTCAAAATACATTAGTCTAACACAGTGTTTTTCAACTAATATCTCCAGATGTTTTGAACAATAGTTATCAGCCCTAGCATGCATGAGCAATGGTCCAGATAATGAAAGTTATGGTCTTCAACATGTAGAGGGTGTAAGGTTAAGGAGGGTTGTTGTAAGGTAAATAACTCTGGAAGATACTAACACTTGCTCTTTTTCAGTTTATTGCTACACATATAAATGCAAGTATGGGATGTAAACCCTGTGTTAGTAACTGTTTCACGTTTTCAATCACGAACAATCTTTCCCACACAGGAATGGTAATATCCAGTATAAATTTCACTACAAACATCCCTAGTTTTCTCCTTAACTTTCTATTCTTGAAAAACCACAATTTGGAAACTTAGAATCCTAGTGACTATTTTAGTTATGTCACTGTTTAGGGTACCAGAAGCAACAAGGATTATCACTTCTGCAATCAATTCAGAGGGGATACTACAAAGAGTTGCTAGAATGCTGTCCAAAAAGTAAGGTGATATTAGTTTGTCCAAAGGGGGGGGGGAGGGTGACACTCAGTCCTTTCAAGCAACAAGCTTATGAAGACTTATTTTAATAAGAGCTAGACTTATATATAAGACTCCTGTTGTAGCAACCTATTACTCAATATCACGGCTTATTTAATGACCAAACCAAAAATAAGACTTCCCCATATATTTTTCTGGCACTGGAGTCAACCAAAATGCAAGCAAGGTTTTTTTAAATTAATGAAACAGACTGTTTAGCTCAGTGATAGCTTCAGTATGTTCAAATTCAAAGATGATGCATGTGCACCGCCTAGCTGTCATATGTAACAAAAGCAATTCTTTGCATCTAACTTACATTCATTTTCTTATATTCAAATGTTTTGAGGCAGTTGTTTCAGTGTACCCGTTAACTGACAAACAACCCATCATTTGGACAATTTCATGATTTGTCCCAATTAATATATAATATACAACAACTCAGCCTCTGTACAGCCAATCCCAAAACACAAAAACATTTAAACTAAGAATAAATCACAACTCAGCATACTTGCTTCAACTACATTTCTGTAAACCAAAATAACTAATTGAGGAATTTCTAAAATAAGGTATTTTAACAATCTGGTTTTAAAAAAAACATCTAGGGCTAAATATTTGTAGGCTTTAAAAAAATTCCAAGTCTTGTTTAACACTCAGATATGACAAAATTCAAAAGAATCCTGAAAAAGGTATACAAGGTTGTCAACAAAAATATTTACATGCCGAATAATACAAATCAAAGTAACATAGACTACTAATAACATAAGATACTTAATTAAGGATTTGGGAATTTAATATTAAGGCTCTTTTTATGGTTAGTTTTTCATAGTAGCCACCTGTGGAAGTGTCAGCCTTGCACATTCATGTCAATCTACTGCAAAATGAGCAGCTGAGTATATTTTAAGTTGAATTATTACATTGCTACTTCAATGTCTGAACACAGGTTTGTACCACTGCAGTGAGGTACAAACAAATAGGTAAAAGAACAAGAATGACTGCTTAAGCACCATACTTTTAAAAACAGTTTTAAGCAAACTACATTTGAAGTTTTAAATTGCTCCTGAATATGGATAACAAGTGTTTACTCATGTAGTGCAGACAGCAATATTTTCAGCAAAAAGTGAAATGTTTAAACCCATGCTTCAGTCTTTTCAGACCACATAGAAAAAAATAATTTTTAAAAAGGAATTTCTGTGAATATGTCTTCTGGATGATGGCTTCATGGTTGCTGAAGAAAGCAATGTTTTCTTGGATGTAATGTTTGGCCCACTGCCAAAATATCTGATTTTTATGTTCAACTAAAAGTATCTTTTTCTTAAAATCTGTGATGTAAAACACTGAAGAAGAAAAAAAGAAACAGAACAGAACAAAAACCCAGAATGGTAACCTAAGAATCAGGTTGTTAATCATTTCTTCCTAACATACCATAATTTGAAGTCAGAATTGTCTTTATTGACTTTATTTTAAATTTTGTACATAAAGAAAACATGTTCATCTCATCGTGAACACAAACTTAACAAGGCATAACTAGGAGACATTTGTGTCCTTCACCAAAGCAAACACTGTGCTAAAGGTTCCAAACACTTCTCGGTTTTCAAAATAAATATTCTCCTCCACCCTGCCAATGTCTATATTCCAGTCTTCAGAATAATCACTGGAAATCGAAGCCTATCTTGAAATCACACTTCTAAACAGAGTCCGAGCTCACTGCGTTTGGTAACTTGCCATACCATATCCAGCCTGACTGGGTATTACAGGAGCGGCTTGTCCCTGGGCAGGCTGAGCACCAAATCCACTCATCCAGGCTGTAGATGGTGCTTGACTTCAGTTTAAGGAAACAAAAGAAGAAAAGCAATGTGTCATTTATTGGGCAATTAAGCAACTAGGCATTTTCTCCCTACAATTTGTAGATACTAATCACTAGCCCGAAAATAGAAGTTGATAAATTCTGTTCATTGGGAATTTAATTATTTTTTTTCCACCTTGCAATGCCTTTTCTTCTTTAAAGTGACTCTTTACATTGTGCAAACATAACCATAAATACCACCAAGGATGCACAGACTGAATGGTGCAGTTAAGGGGCAACCCCAAATACTTTGGAGATGTTTAGAGGATAATACTGTCCTAGTATCACTAAAAAAAAGAGGTAACCCAGGTTTAGAGTGAAGTGCCTAAGAGGTGCCTGCAACTCTCTGGGGAAAAGGTCATATTAGTGCGATAGCAGTGAAGGAAAACCTTGAGGATGTGGCCCACATCCCTACAAAATATGAAATATCAAAACATCCCCTCTTCAGAACTTTCCAAATGACTCTGAACATTATCCAAAGTCTTCAGTGGTTCTATATTAATAAAGTATCATCAGCAAACATATTAACCGTAACTTATCCTCTTATCCTTCTTTTTCTTCTGCCGTATCCAAATATTGACAATCCTCATGGTGATCAGCTATAAAGAATGTCCTGAGAATATAATGCAGTGGCCTTTCATCTGCCTTCGCATTGTAGCATGACACCCGTACCACTGATCCAGTTTCGCGAGTCACTTTCTGGAGTCCTTTTGGGATGCAAAGTCCTCATCAGCCCCCAGGCCAGTATTGATGAAGCTGCTGCCCTCCATCAAGATGGATTCAAGTGGGATTTTATCCACTTGAGGACCATCATCCTTCCCTGTGAACTTCAGCACTCAAGGCTGTTAGTCCTCAGGGTGATCAGGTTAGTTAATTGCTCCCTGACACTCGGCGTTGAGTTGCTGGCAGTATGGTCTACTCTATTACCATAGCAGGATAACCTGGCCAGATCCTATTCCTTCTATATTATCCTATTTGTTCTATATTATGATTTTGCTGTATTGCATTCACCAGCTAATCTATCATTAATGTAAACAATATTACAGATAAAGGGCACCCTTGTCTAGTTCTTCAGCTTAGGTTAATTTTTTTGAGAAACATTCAAAGTTTTTTGTTGAATTGCAGGCAGAGATACATATACACCCAAAGTCTTATTCAGAAAGAGTACATTAGTTTAGCGACAGAAATGAAAGTGCTCACTTAAAAAGGAAAAATGGGAATAGTGTAGGCAAATAAGACTGTGAGAGAACAGTGCTACTTACTCTACTCCAAATCCCTGCTGATTCCATGCTTGTCCATAGATTCCGTAAGACGGCACCTGCCATCCATTAGTCACATATTGCCCATACTGCTGTGGATTCCCATACACTTGGCTCCACTGCCCCCACTGAGTATAATCCACCTGGGGATAAGGAGAGGATTACATTTTAGATAATACTGAACATGATGAACATTGATTCATGGTTGCTTCTTAGACAAGAGAAAAGACTCAAAAACATATTCACACCAAGATTCCACATACTGGTTTTATTCACTTGGCCACATGCATGCAGAGACAACACTACATTGTATTAGTAACATTCCAATTACCTGCTGGAAGTTTTTAGTCATATCTGGTGACTCTTTACCCCAATAGCATTTTACAACGTGTCCTTCAATTGTAGTACCGTTGACGGAAACAATAGCGTGTGCTGCACTTTCATGAGTTGCAAACCTAACAAAACACAAAGAGAGATTTTTACCATCACATGTAAGGTTCAGGATCCATGAATCCAGATGAATAATTCAATTAAATAGATGCTTCTTTTCTAAGGAGCTTGCAAACTATAGTATAGCAGTAGATTAAACAATAGCCTATGCTATATCCAATGTCATGTTGTGTTGCTTTCTTCCCCTCCTTTCTTCCATGAAGCCCTTTGTACAATCTAAAAATTTAAGGGCTTCTCAGGCCTTCAGAGTAAGTTTTTGGATTGCAAAGAAGCTGCAATGGAGATTGCCCCGCTCCTGACTCCACTGATGGACAAGTTCATTATGATGGCCCTCACTGGAATTGGGCCAATAATCACCATTTAAAGCTCTAGTGGACTAAAAATAATCACCCAATATAACCATGTAAAGCCTGTATCCTCAGTCTTCAGGGATATAATGTAGCGTTATAACTGTATAGAAACCTCTAAATCAGAGATGTGTTAAAATCTAGAAAGGTTCAATATACATCATTCAATGTTATAGTACTGTATTTATTTTATTTCTAAACAGATTTCTATATCTCTGCATCTTCTTTTAAGGATGCATTGCTTGAAATCCTCTTATTTAGCATAGTGTTGCATTAGAGTAGGCCCAGTGAATAAGTGGATTTAGTGAGTCATTTCCTCCCTAAGCTCTACTGATTAAAATTGGCCTATTCTAGTTGCAATTTACTTTTGCTTTAAAGTACAGTAATACCCCGTATAACGCGAGTATCATATAGCGCTAAAACCGCATAACGTTACAAGATTTTCAGAAAAATCTTGTATCGAATAACGCGATTTTAACGTTATCCGATACAGTCGTTCTTAGTAGCAGGGTGGGTGGAAAGCTGAACGGGGGGCTCCCTCGTCGGCTTACCCAGCCACCCCACAGCTGCGGAGGCAAGGGCGGGTGGCTAGGAAAGCCGACAGGGAGTCCCCGTCAGCTTCCCCAGCCACCCTGCAGCTGTAGATTGGGTCCTCTGATCTCTCTGGAGCAGGCAGGGGACACGATCCAAGCTGTTTCTGGGCTTCCCCGACGTCCTGAGCCAGTGCAGCAAGCCAGAATGTCAGAGTTCGAATCCCGACATTCTGGCTTGCTGCACTGGTTGAGGACATCGGGGAAGCCCAGAAACAGCTTGGATCGGGTCTGCCCACCTCCCTGGACCCAGCGGGGGGTCAGAAACCCCAAAATTGGTAAAAAAAAAAGTTCATTTTTAAACCAATTTTGGGGTTTCTGACCCCCCCCCCCCCCGGCCGGGTCCAGGGAGGTGGGCAGACCCGATCCAAGCTGTTTCTGGGCTTCCCCGACGTCCTGAGCCAGTGCAGCAAGCCAGAATGTCAGAGGTCGAATCCCGACATTCTGGTTTGCTGCAATGGCTCAGGATGTCGGGGAAGCCCAGAAACACCTTGGATCGGGTCTGCCCACCTCCCTGGACCCAGCGGGGGGGTCAGAAACCCCAAAATTGGTAAAAAAAAAAAAAAAAGGACGTTTTTTTTAACCAATTTTGGGGTCTCTGACCCCCCCGCCGGGTCCAGGGAGGTGGGCAGACCTGATCCAAGCTGTTTCCAAAGTCCCCCCACCTCCCTGGAGGCTGCAGCAAGGCAAAATGTCAGGATTCGAATCCCAACATTCTGGCTTGCTGCAGCCTAAAAGAGGGTGGGGGAACTTCAAAATTAGCGCGCATCGGGTCTCCCGACCTCCCTAGAGCCGATGCACGCTAATTTTGAAGTTCCTCCACCCTCTTTTAGGCTGCAGCAAGCCAGAATGTCAGGATTCAAATCCTGAGATTTTGCCTTGCTGCAGCCTCCAGGGAGGTGGGGGAACTTTGGAAACAGCTTGGAGCGGGTCTGCCCACCTCCCTGGACCCGGCGGGGGTGGTGGTGGTGGTCAGAAACCCTAAAATTGGTAAAAAAAACGGATGGTTTTTTTTTTTTTTTACCAATTTTGGGGTTTTTGACCCCCCCCCCCCGGCTGGGTCCAGGGAGGTGGGCAGACCCGCTCCAAGCTGTTTCTGGGCTTCCCCGACGTCCAGAGCCAGTGCAGCAAGCCAGAATGTCGGGATTCGAACTCTGACTTTCTGGATTGCTGCACTGGCTCAGGACGTCGGGGAAGCCCAGAAACAGCTTGGATCGGGTCTGCCCACCTCCCTGGACCTGGCGGGGTGGTGGTGGTGGTGGTCAGAGACCCCAAAATTGGTAAAAAAACTGACGTGTTTTTTTTTTACCAATTTTGGGGTCTCTGACCCCCCCCCCCCCCGCTGGGTCTAGGGAGGTGGGGATACCCGATCCAAGCTGTTTCCAAAGTTCCCCCACCTCCCTGGAGGCTGCAGCAAGCCAAAATGTCAGGATTCAAATCCCGACGTTCTGGCTTCCTGCAGCCTCCAGGGAAACGGGGCATTTTTTAACATTGTGTGATCGATGTATCACACAACGTTAAAAACCGGATAACGACGGGACTTGTGGAACCAAGTCATAACGTTATCCGGGGTTCTATTGTACTGTTATTTGAAGCAATGGAACCTACCGAGAGGTTGCCTCCCCAAATCCAAACTGACTCAACAGACCTACTGTAACTTGCTACATTAATTAACAGGATTTCAGTCAGCTTTTTTTCCCTAGTAAGCAGAGCAAGTTTTGGACAAGGTCTCAAAAAGTAATATTAATTGTTCTACCTTACAAATGAATAGCCTTTTCCTGGAAATGCTCTGGTTTCCAAAATTTGTCCAAAAGGTGAAAATGTCTGTCTCATCAACTGATCTAAAAATACAACACATTTGGTTAGTCATGTTCATGCTCAACAACTTCCAATATGTGCATTTCAAGATTAAACATGAGTCCTACCTGTTAGTCCAGATGCAATTCCACCACAATAGACTGTACAGTTTTTGGGACTCGACTGATTTACTACATCTTCAAATCTCAGTTGTTTCGTGTTGTCTGCAAGATGAACTATTTTGAATAATTGGTTTTCAGCGTCATTTCTTGCATAAAGTGGCAACATTATAGCGTAAAACATTATGAATGCCAATATGAGCAAAATATCATTTTAGAATATCAACATTTATTTGTCTGGAGAGTTGATCTAGGGTAGCATTTATTTATTTCAATTTATAGGCTGCCCAATCAGGGGGACCCAACTCAGGGCGGCTTACAGTCATATATAAATACTAATACAAATAATAACAATAACAATAATAACAATAATAATACAGATAACAACAACATGTCAGTATTTAAAGGGAGAGGGGGAGAACAGGGCAAGCAGAATCAAAACCAGTGTTTCCTAACCTTTGTTTTTTGGACGTCAATACCCAGAAACCTAAGTCAATACCCCTAAGTACTGATCAGCCAATATACTGACTTAGGCTTCTGGGAATTGAAGCCCCCCAGTGGGGTCTGTGCCCCATGTTGGGAATCACTGATCTAAACCAATCAGAAAATTACACTGTAGCTCATAAAAGTCCAATTTCTTTAAATTTACTTTACTCTAGCCCTGCCTATGAATTATATTACAATGGAACTTAATTCTTATTTTGGTTGATAAATGAAATATAATCAACAGAAAACCAGTTCAAATATTTTCAATCTCAAATATTTAGAGTCAAAGTAAAATAAAATGCAGAATAACGCCATTCAGGCTTACACCCACCAACTTACTTACTTTCTTGTGTAGTTTTAGGAGCTGGTGGTTTTCGTGTTGCCCAATTAGTTCTAATTTGACGACCTCCTAACCATTGTCCTCCCATGTGCACAATCGCATTTTCTGCATCCTGGTTGAAAAATAGGTTTAGCTTTTGGTAAATACAGAAGATACCCTCTTTTTGGAGAAATATGTTGAAATCAATTATCTAAAACATGTATTTATCAATTTATCCTGTTTCCACTTTTCTGAATTTTAATCATTTAGGGGTGTGCCCTCCACCCTTCCCAGCATCAAGGCAAGAAGGGGCTGGCCAAAAATGAGATGGCTAGATGGTATTGTAGACACAATGGGCACAAAGCTGAGCGAGTTGAAGAGGATGGTGGAGGACAGAAGTGCCTGGCTGACAGTGGTCCATGGGGTCGCAAAGGGTCGGAATCGACTGTGCAACTGAACAACAACAACAACAAAAAGGGGTTTGCAAGATGATTCACTATCAAACTGCATGATGGCTAACATTTCCTAGAAGTGTTGATTAGGAGAGGATGCAAAAGTAAGAAATCTCAAAGACTTTATAAAGACCATCAATGGCCCCTGAATCTGCATCTTAGTTCACAGCCTCATGCACATTTACATCTGCATGTGGGTTATAGATGCAAATGTGCATACATTAGTGGTGCAGGTGGTTGGAGAAAAACAAAAAGTATTTACTTAATGATAAATCCAAAGATATTTGTAATGGAATCTAAGATGCTCAAATCAAAGAGAAAAACTTGGTATGGGGATATATTGATTCCTCACAGCCTTAATTATCTACTATATATCTGTGTAGCTGCACAGAGCCATCCAAAGATATTTGTAATGGAATCTAAGATGCACAGATCAAAGAGAAAACTTTGGTACGGAGATATAGTGATTCCTCATCGCCTTATCCACTATATTTCTGTGCATCTGCACAGAGTCATATGGTGTAACTCTTTTGAGTGGTCAAGGGCCTACTACAGGAGTTCTCAACTTTTTAAAGCCGGGGGCCGGGTCATGTTCCCTCAGACAGCTTTGGGTTGCCAGACGGCCATTTTGCCCTTCCTCTACCACATGACACTTCCTGGTGTGGGGCAAGCCGTGGGGAGCAGATGAAATGGTGCTGTGGGCCGCATCCAGCCCGCAGGTTGAGAATCCCTGGCCTATTACATGCTGGCCCACAGAAAAAGTATGCATACTACACTGTAGCTGTCTGTGAAGAATTCACAAAACACTTTGCAGATAAATTTGTTTGGATTCACCATAACCAGGATGCTGTAACTGATACAGGTCCTGTGGATTTAATTATGGCACTGTTTATCCTGTGTTAACAGATAAACTGCATTTTTTTTAACCTGATGATGGGGCCAAGACCCTTGGAGAGGACAAAGCTACCTCATCTATTGGGCCCTTGCCCTTCCTGATCTATAAAAGCTGCCAGAGAAGGACTGTCTGAGTGGGTAGAATGAATGCTGAATGCAGAGTAGCATAATTAAAGAAGGCAGCAGTAAAGCCATTTTTGAAAAACCTTTCCTTGCATCCCTCAGTATTAGATAATTACCACCCAGCCTTTAATGTTCCATTCTTGCGCAAAGTGCTAGAGCAGCTCATGGCTTTTTAATACCAGGGTTTCCAGGATGAGACATATTTGTTAGATCCATTTCAATGTGGCTTCAGGTCTGGTTATGGGACAGACTGCTCTGGTCAACTTGATGGATGATCTATGCCAGAAACTGGACAGGAAGGAACATGTCCCTGTTGATTCTGCTGGAGTTTTCAGCAGCTTTGAATATTATCAACCATGGTATCCTTTTGGGCAGTCTCTCTGGGATGGGGTTTGGAAGCAGTTTTTTACAATGACCCTGGTCCTTCCTGGAAGGAAGAACTCAGCAGGTGATACTGGGGGACCTTTGTTCAACACCCTGACCATTGGCCTACAGAGTCTCTCAGAGTTCTGTTCGTCCCTTATGCTATTTAACAGCTACACGAAACCACTGGAAGGCTGTCCAAAATTTAGGGGTTAGGTGTCATCACTATGATGCCCAACTCCATCTCCTCTCATCAACTAAATCTGAGGAAGCCGTTTCAGTTCTAGATTGATTTCTGGTGGCAGTAATGAACTGAACGAGGATAAATAAACTCAAACTTAACCCAGGTAAGAAGCCTGTGCTGGATGGGTTAACACTCCCTCTGAAAACACATGTGTAGAGCCTGAATGTGCTCCTGGATTCATCTTTGAGCCTGGATGTTCAGGTTTCAGCAGAAAGCAAGAGTGCATTTGCACAGCTAAAATTAGTGTGTCAGTTATGATCATTCCTGGAGAGGTCTGGTTTGGTCTTGGTAACACATGCCGCAGTTAAATCCTGTCTGGATTAATATAACCTTTACACACAGAGCTGTTTAGGAACTTCAGTGGTTCTAAATGCTACAGTCAGATTTGGTTAGAGATACTGTATGACATAAACCCCTTGTTATATCAGGTCCATTGGATGCCAATCCATTTCGAGGCACAATTCAAATTGCTGGTTTTAACCTGTAACTCAGAGATTCTCAAGCTGCAGTCCATGGCACCATGTCATGTGCCCCACCCATTGCCTCCACCACACCAGGAAGTGCCATGTGGTGGAGTAAGGGCAAAACGGCCATCCGGCCCCCAAAACTGTCTGAGGGAGCAGGACCCGGCCCACCGCTTTAAAAGGATGAGAACTACTATTATAAACTCTTCATCCCACCACCATCCAGGTGCATTCAATAGGGACACGAGAGAGGGGTTTCTCTGTCACTGTTCCCAGACTCTGAAACTCCTTTCTATGGGAGGCCAGGTGGCCCCATCTTTGCACTCCTTCCACAAGCACTTCAGGTAAGTTTCTGGCTGTCTAAGGTTTTTTAAAAACAGGATTGCTTCTGCCTTGTTGCTTTTAAATGTGGCTTTAGTATTTATTTTATGCACTACTTTTAATCTGAAAATTATTTAATTTCCTTTTAATATTGTTGTAATTATAATTATTAAAAAATATGCCTTTTTTAGTGATATACACCACCTTGAGTCCCTTTTTTAGAAGAAAAGTAGAATAAAAATAAGTTTCTGCTGTTACCAATGTTCCCCAAGACTAGGATTCCCCAACCTAAAGCCCATGGGCTAAATGTGGCCCATGGCACCATTTCATGTGTACCCCCATTCCTCCAAGGGCATTTGAGAAACAAAATGGTCACCCCTTTGAATCTGTTAAGACACAATGGCCACCACCACCCATCATGCAGGCAGGGCAAAATAGCCATCCGGCCCTGAGAGGTATGACCCAGCCCCTGGCTTGAAAAGGTTGGAAACCCCTGCCCAAGACATTCATACTAATAGAAAAGTTTGAAAATTGTGTATTTTTCAACTCTCATTCAAAAGTCAAAACAGTGCGCCTAAACCACATCTCTAAATGAAAACAGAATGTTGCCTTTCATACATTTCAACGGAAGGGGAATTTACATTATATTAACTTAAATTCATAAAGTAGGTTTGTAATTATTATATGCACTTTATCTAGTATCCTTCCATACCCGTTAGTTTATGACTACGTACCAATTTATTATAAAACGATACAAAGCCATATCCTTTTGATTTTCCTGTTGCCATATCTTTAACTACACGTGCATCCCTGGGAAAAGAAGCACAGGTGTATGAGGAAAACATTAAAGATTTTCAAAACAAAAACTAAAAGGAACCACACACACACCGTATTGTGAGCATAATTTTTCCTATTATTATATCAGTATTTCCTATAACTAGATCCATTCTTATACTCTCCCTAATGCCTCTTTACCTGTTAGAAAAAAGCAGGACAAAAAAAAACATGTAATAAACATGCAACCTTTCCATATAACCTGCACTTTTTATAACTGAAATGTTCAGATCTGAAACTTTTAAAAGGAACAATGTTTCCTTTTCTAATACTCTATTCGCTAGGGTCCACTAAGGTTCACTGTTCTACAAATTACTGTAACATTTCTAACTATTTTACCATGCATTCTCTAAATAAATGTCCTCTGCCTAGTGATATAAAATATGAAATATTTAAAAAATGGAAAAAGAGGAAAAAAATAGGAATTAAAAGGCATACATGGCCTGTTAACAGATTTCTTTATTTTTCTTGGGTCAATTCTCTACCATCATTTTGGAGTTTGGGCAGCTGTAAATTTTGAAAAATTGACATTTTCAGAAATTTAAGAAAGGAGAATAAAACTAACAACAATGCTAAGCACACCAGTACAAAAACAACAAATTTTACACATAAATTTTAGTGAGTAAGTTAAAATGATTGGAAATATAGAACTGCACTGAATATAGAATGTTAAAATGTAAATACTAAGATAGGTATATATAAATAATGTATAATAAGAATAAATAGAAATGAGAAAAAATCTACAATTGAGTTCCAGTGTGCACAGTTCCTTGCAGTTAGCTTCAAGATCCTGTCCATTCTTATGAGCAATTCTGCAAAATAATCAGAATGCTATTACTTTTAATTGTGACTTGGACTTTAGAAAATCTGCATGTCTCAGGTATAAATAAAGATTGAGAAATAGCAACCTGTATTAAACCTTTTTATATTGTTTTGCAAACAAAACTACTTACCACACTCAGATAAAAAGCAAAGTAAACAAAACAGACAAAACAATATTTATGTTTTATTTAAAAATATGTACAGTGTATAAAGAAAATATGTTTTTAGCAGAAATATATTCCTGGAAAGTAACACAAAATGTTCAGATTTTTGTTTTGCCGTTAAGAGAAGAAAACAATAGGAGAAAATCTCTGAAGAAACTAGTTTATGCAACAATAGACAGACATGGCAAAGCGTTTAATAGGAAAACTTGTAATGTTTAAAATGTGGAGCTGAAAAGCTATCAATACATGCACATCTAATCTCAAGTTTCTATTGTCTGTAAAGAAAAGATATTTTTGGACTGGCACAGTTGGTGTAATAACATTACAAGCACTATTGCATTTAAAAGCTTACCAGAAAGGTGTGGATTTTACTCTCCAGAATCAGAAGCCCTACATATAACACCACTACTTTTTCAAAAGAATGTATTTCCAAATGAATGCATGCACACAAAACTTTATAGCTTGCTAAACTATATTATGTATAGAATCCTAAAGTAGTCCCAACTAGAGGGAACTCTCTTTACATAAATGTTGATCCACCATTCAATAATATATTCAGTGGGCCTCCTCTAGTTGGAACTAGCAATCACATTTGGGTCTATGTGATTGGCCTACAGTACACCACTATCATATGCATACTTTGATGCTTGTAACACACTTCTGTACAAATCAGTATTCTTGTTCATTTGTAACACAAATCCCCGAACCCACACCAAGTGTTAAAAGCACACAGCTTTCAACAGAGCAAAGACCTTGATTGTGTTTTGGCGAGACTTTATGATAAAGCCCCAACAACCACACTACATCATCCGTTTCCCATAAATAGCAAAAATGTAAAGAACAACCAGAGCAAAATCAATGACATTAGCTTTAACAGAAAAACATGTATTTTAATGACTTTTTCTGTAGTAAAGATTTAAAGAAAATACTATGGTACTTACGATATTTTACCAAAGGGAGCAAATGCTGATTTGATGTCTTCTGTTGTTATTTCTGGACTTAAATCTCCCACAAATACATGGAAATGATCTAGAGGAAAAAGTATCAATTGTTTGTGACAAAAATCAATTAGGTGTTTGGCATCTAAGGTGGATTTTTACTATAGGAGGCTTTGACTGACAGGATGGTGTTATTATGCTTACTTTACTGTGTTCTTCACTGTTTTTATCAAATGTGACTGCTTTAATTGTATTTAGTTATGTCTGACTTTAACAAAATCATCACTTTGAGTGCAGTTTATTGGCAAAAAAGGGGAGTATAATGAATGCATATATTGCTGTTGCACGGCAATTTAGTTTTCCTACACTGAGTAAATATACGACTGAGACTCAAATAATCTTGTGTTTCAATGCAGGATTACATTTGTTTTCTTATTTCATTTATATACCACCCATCTAACAATAACATTACTCTAATCAATAATTAGACCTCCCCAGCCAAATAAACTTACAAGATTTTCGTAATAGTCTATTTAGCTGGAGAAATCCAATTCTTTTAAAAAAAAAAACAATCTACCATATAGTCATAGAGAACATGACACATGAAGTATAAGTATTAACTCAATTTTGCTGTTATAGTTAATTTTAGTAGAATTATTTCAGATCATTGGCATTACTTACTTGATGTATCTTTTTTCTGGCTACTTGGTGTTGTTGCCCAGTTAACTTTTACTTCCTGAAATTAAGAACTCAAATCATTAACATCATTTTAGAAACTACACATCATTTTAAAAACTACAGGTACATCAACCAAGATACAGTATATGCTCAATGTCAAATAAAATGTTCTTCATCCTTTATTAAAACATTAATGTTCAAGATAAAGGTAAAGGTTTCCCATGCTCGAAAGCCAGTCGTACATCTAGTACATTCAAGGTACATCTAATAAAAATATATAAATACATTTTTTACTATCAATCATAATTAATCTCTTAATATCATTTGCTACGCATCTCTTTTTTAATGTAACGTACCTTTCCCAAAATTTTTCTCCCATTCATAGCAGCTAATGCAGCAGCTGCATCTCTGTGTTCATAAAATTCCACAAAGCAATAAGGGTCATTGCTTGTATGCTGCAAAACAGAAAATCCAACAGAAGAGTTGACCCTTCTGCTATCGGGTTGCTGAGAAGAAAATCCAGGAAAATATATTACTTAAAGCTACAAAATAAACTATTGCTATAAATGAGTATAAAATAACCTTAAGAACTGTCTCCGTTCTGTCACACGGTTTAACAATTTATATATATTTTAAAAACCTTTGGCTTTAGTCCAGAGATTGGCATGTATAAATGAACTGCAGGTTTAATGTTATAATAATTTCATGTCAGAAATTATTCTGGGTTGAAAGGATTTTTGCTGGAGAAACTCTGCTTAGGGGATACCTGAATGGGGCTCCTCTCCCCAAGATCTTTTCCCACCAAAGTGAAATCTATTGATGTACTTGCAATTTTTTGCTTTCAAAATGCTAGATGGCAGGAGCTGGGACAGAGACAGAAGCTCACTCTGTCATGCAGTACCCGGGTCTTGAACTGCCGAGATTTAATGTTGCACACATGATTCCCTCTTATATCCAGGACTGTTAACAAGGACATCAGTGACCATCTGCTGGAGGTAAACTGGAGTTCTAAAAATGGACTGGTGTTTCAAAACCAACATTACTGGACTTCTATTCAAATTATACAAATGTGGTACCAACCAAACAAAAACAAAACTCTGAGTACATAGATAGAATATTGGAGAGTGAGGTTTCTGAAGTTATTTTGCACTCATTGGACAGGGTTCATAACTGTCCCTGCATGAAAGCTTGTCCTAGGATGAAAACTACCATTAGTACATTGCCATGTGCCTCTTTTACATTTATTCTTTCATATAACTGTATCCATCTCCCATATACACCCAGTCCCAAGCAGCTAACATTCCTACAGCCCAGATTTCTGGAATTACTGGAACACTGCTTTCCAAGTTGTACAAGGTAACCATTAAATAATGGTTAGCAGCCAATCTAAAAATTGTCCTTACAGAAAAATGATTAAATCATTCTTATATTTGTTCAAATTATCTGCAACTTAAGGAGTATAAGCTGTAGCCTTTCCTCACATGCTAAATGAATGCTACCCACTGCCTTCTCTACTGGGAAAGAAATAGCAACAACCTGATTTATGTTACAGAAAAAAGCACAGAAAAAAATCATTATGAAATATTCCCATCCCTAAGGCCACAACTAAGTAAATGGAAATGGCATGCATATCCACATATTTTCTGTTGTTCACAACATTTATTAAAACATTTCTTCTTCATCACCACCCACCACATGTTGTGAAGCCAATTCTGATTTATGGTGATCCTTTCCAGGATTTTTATGTAGAGAATACACAGAAGTGGCTTACCATTTCACGAGGGCTCCCTATGGTTGAACAGTTTACTCATGACTACATAGTATGGTTTTTCTTCCTGGAGACACACTGAGGTTATTGAACTCTCAACCTAAGGCAGCCAGATACCTAAACCACAGGGCTGCTATTTACCAAATGACATTCTAAATATGCACCAGAATTCTATTATAAAATGTTTAATAAATTTTCAATGTGCCTTTTGCTTCATGTTAACAACAGAATGAAACTCTAGGAAATTCTTTTCCTCCATTAAAGTTATCCAGAATATGAATTTGGAGTCAAATCAAGAATATCTTCAATTCTAGGAATACAGTTGTACCTCGCTTAAAGAGCATAATGTGTTCCACAGGATTGCTCTTTAAGCGAGTTTGCTCTTTAAGCGAAACACCATTGAAAGTGACCAATTGTGGGGGGATTGCGAACTCCGATTTATTTGCTAAGCGAGTTTTTGGTTGGTTTTGTTAAGCGAAGCGAACATTCAGAGAAAATTCTGCTCTTTAAGCGAGTTGCTCTTTATGCGAGATGTGACTGTATGTCATAACACAAAAAGTGCCTAGTGTGGTGTAGTGGACAGAATGATGAATTAGCACTTTGAAGTCTAGGATTAAAATATCCACTTAGCCATGAAAACTCACTGGCAGTGTGGAACTGGCAAAACAATTTCTTACATTATGTCGCTTACCTTGGAAGCCCTATCAGGGTCACAACAAATTGGTTCAAACTTAATGTCAATAACTAACTAATATAGCACAAAGCAATATCTTACTTCATAATTCTGTGCATGGAAGAACTTGAATCGAACACTGGAAATATTTAATTTTACACTAATTAAAACTTTTTTATCCCTCCCTTTTAGGGTCCAAGGATCATTTTCATCCTGGGAGCTTCAAGAGTTAGGGCAGTGATGGCGAACCTTTTAGAGACCGAGCGCCCAAACTGCAACCCCAAGCCTACTTACTTATCGCAAAGTGCCAACATGGCAACAGGGAAGGAAGGAATAGCTCCCACTGGGCTGCTGGGCAGAGGGGTGGGGCAAACTCTGTGTTTGCAATGACTGCATGGGTGCCCACAGAGAGCGCTCAGAGTGCCACCTCTGGCACCCATGCCATAGGTTCACCATCACTGAGTTAAGGGATCCTTTTAGAAGTACTGTAAACAATTGCCACCAGATTGGCAGGTATGGTTCTGGTCCCAGCAGCAGCAATTTTCAACTTTTAAAGGTTTCCTCTCCCATCACAAGCCTCAGAAGCTAAAACAACTCAAATCAATTAAACTGATAAATAGCAATCTATACACATACACTAATACCTTGGTTCCACAAGTCTCAGCGTTATCTGATTTTTCACACTGTGCGATGCACTGATTGCACAATGTTAAAAAAAGGCCTGTTCCCTTTCCGAAGAGGAAAGGGAACAGGGGGTCGATCCGCCTGCCTCTTTGGAAAGGGCAGTGGGGATTCCACACATGGAATCCCCGCTGCCCTTTCCAAAGAGGCAGGCAGACCGAGCCAAGAGCCAGCTGGGTTGGGAAAAGAAAGTGTGTGTGTGTGTGCCTCCCCCACCCAACTGGAGGTCCCAGCATGGGTTCTCCCCCAACCCAGCCGGCAATCGCATGCTGGGATCACTGGTTGGGTTGGGAAGGTGCATGTACGTTTTCTCCCCAACCCAGCTGGTGATCACATTCTGGGATCACCGGTTGGGTGGGGAAGGTGTACACGCACGTTTTCTCCCCAAACCAGCTGGTGATTGCATGCTGGGAGCGCAAGCTGGGTTGGAGAGAAAATGTGTGTGTGCACCTTCCCCACCCAACAGGCGGTCCCAGAATGCGATAGCCAACTGGATTGGGGAGAAAACATGCATGTGCACCTCCCCCACCCAACTGGTATTCCCAGCATGCGACTGCCAGATAGGTTGGGGAGAAAACGTGCATGCACACCTCCCCAACCCAGCCGGTGATCGGATGCTCAGACCGCTGGTTTGGTTGGGGTGAGAATGGGTGCGACCCCTCTCCCTCAACCAAACTGCCACTCTGAGCGGAGATCTGTGCCCCAAAGCCTGGAGTGCTGGTCTCCAGCCCTCCGGACTTTAGGGCAGACATCAACATTGGAGAAATTGAGGCAAAGATTTGCATCACACAACATTATGTTAATGTTGTGCAATGTAAATGTTTGCCTCATATTCCCCAACGTTATTCAGTTTTAGCATTGTCTGGGACAAACGCTAACTGGGTTATTACTATATCTAGGAATAAGTCCCATTGAATTCAACAGGATGTATTTCTGGCCATGCAAATAAATGACCACACTACAAACAACACATTTATTGTAGGCATCATTTTAATTTTAAACATTATTTTTATATAAATGAAACCAAGAGCATCTTACCTCTGTTATCATTTTACAGCTTTTGCAGGGTCCAATTTGACTGAATAACTGAAGTATAAGTACTTCAGTAACGTCTCTGGAAAGATTTCCTACATAACTAGACAAAAGAATAGATAATATTAATTCAATTATTCTTGCCAATGTTTTACATGAATTCTAAAAACATAGACTATCTATTTTATATACTGTATAGACACTATACTACAGTATTTGCAAATAAATTTCAAATATCAGAAGCTGTCCTCAGTATTTTGACTTCAAAGAAATGTCTATGTATTTGTCAGTGAAAAATTTCATGTGATTAGTTATCCAAATTACATAATGGGGCTGAAATAAGTACTTGTTTACCCAGTCTGTGCATAGAACAGAAAAATATTAGGAAACAATTTAGAGGTACAGTATACATGTGCACAACCCACTTCTTCCTGAATTTCTTTTTCAAAAGATTACTTCACAAAATAATGCTGACAATATTGGGCCACACAGATGAAGTGTCTGAGCCAACACAAGACAGTATCTGATATACCCAATTGTGTTTTTTTCAGACTGAGAGAATTTTAAAGAGACCACTCTGCTGGACAGTGAGATAACCTTCTAAGGTGGAAACTCCCAAAATTTTCATATGCATGGTTTCATGGTGGATATAAAACTCCTTCCTGCTCACACTACCATCAAATATACTTAAGTACAGAAAACAAGTTGTTGCAGTTAGAATGCACTTTAGAACTTTGGTATATCAGACTCTTACTTAGTAGTAGTAAGTGTCAATAAACTCAATGGCTTAAAATTGTGAAATTATGTGTGTGGATATCTGATGTCACCATCAGGGAAGATGCTTGATAATGAAAGACATTTTTGACTTGCAAACAATCCATTTCATCCTTTGGAAGCAGTGGGAGCCACAGGATGGGAAGAGTGCCTATTTCTGAAAACTGATTGTCAAAATATGGGGGATTTTCAATAATAAAGACTTTCTCAAGCACACACATTTGGCAGGTTCCATACATTGAAAAGAAATATTAGGAAGTCAGAAAAGCTGTGGAGGGATGAATAAAGTGCCTCCCCTCAACATGACACTAATATTCTACAGGAGTACCTGTGCTAAAAGGATTTCAGCCAGTGCAATTTAATTTTGAATAAATACATTTAAGATTGCTGTAATAATCAGACATTTTAATAATTATGCATTACTGTATAGTATATTTATAAAGTCATGTGAAGTATTTCTGAAAATACATGGTGAGATAGAGATGTGAGAGGAACAGTTACCTCACTAGCTGATCACAAATCTTTGGCTATAGAAAGTGTTTTAAAATTTAACTTTAGTTTTAAAAAGGTAAGTTCTTGAAAACATATAATTAGAATTTGAAAAGCTAATTTATTTTCCACTTATCTACTCTATAAAAATGTAGACAAGAAGAAATTATCTTCCTATTAATCATTTTTTGTACTAGTTAAAGTAGTGATATTGTAGCCCCAAAATGCAGGATGTTAGACCAGGGGTTCTCAACCTATGGCCCGTGGCACCATTTCATGTGGCCCCGCACTGCCGTTGGAAGTGGAAGAGTTTACAATAGCTATAAAATGTATCCGCTGCTGTGTTTTACAGCAGTGTTTATGGTGCCCCTCACCATTCCAGCCCGCTCAGCTGTCTGAGATGGCGTGGTCCAGCCTGCGGCTTGAAAAGGTTGAGAACCCCTGTGTTAGACCATGGTCAGATAAAATACAATCTTAAGGTTACACACATTTGTCCAAGACTGTTTTTGTGGTCTTCAGCCCTTCTACTCCCTTGTTCTTCCACTGAAGAAACACAGTAATTTTCCCCATCTTTCTCTTAACCTCGGTTAAGTAATAATGAAAATTTCACTGAAGAAATGGAAAACCTGTTCTTCAGTTCTGAACTGTTAATCAAAGATCCCTAGATGTTGCAATAGATTCTTACAGCTCAATATCTGAAATTTCTGCTGGATCAAATGTTAAAAAAAACCCTAACCCTTCAAAAAAAGGAGATGAGTCTTTCAATATCATCAGCCACCAAAATGTTGTAAACATACAAAATTTGGGAAAGCATTTGGCCATGTGCTTCACTTACTAGACTATGCCAGAAAAACTGTAACCACTGACTTAAAACTTACTAACATAAAAACTGTTGTAGCACTTTGAAGATGAACAAATGTATTATACAGTATTGTACTATTTGTAAACTAGCATCATTTTAACAAATGATGTAGACTATGAATTGTCACACCATAACCTAGTCTTCAAAAAGCCTCAGAAGATCTTGGTGGTGTTCTTATTTCCTAAAACAGACTAATACTGCTGGTCAATTGCTGCAACGACACAATATTTTAGCTTAATGTTTTTTTGTTTTTGCATGTTTCATAAAACAACAATACTTCTGCATTTATTGACATTCTCCACATTGAAATATTAGCACACAATTCTTTCTTTCTATATTCCTATAACCATACATATCTGCTGCCCCATATATAGTCACAAGTACAGTAATACCCCGGGTAACGCGAGTACCGTATAGCGTGAAAACCGCATAACGTGACAAGATTTTTGGAAAAATCTTGTATCGAATAACACGATTTTCACATTATTTTCATGTAGGCGAGCGAAACGGGGATCCCACATCAAGGCAATTGCCTTGACGTGTGATCCGCGTTGCTATAGCGTGCCCGGGAAAGAGGCGGCTTGGTCGAAATCCTCACCTCCGCGCAGGGGAAGGGAATTTCGGCCAAGCTGCCTCTTTCCCAAGCCGGGGAGATGATGTTCTCCTCTCCCGAAGTTCCGAAAGGGTAAAGATCCTTATCTTTTCGGAACCTCTGGTGGCTTACAGGCGTGTGTGCGTTGGTGGGGGTTAGCACAGGATACGGGGGGGGACCTCCGTACCCTGCACTAACCCTCTCCAACGTGCGCACACCTGCAAGCCACCCGAGGTTCTGAAAAGATAAGGATCTTTACCCTTTCGGAACTTCGGGCGTGCGGCGCGCGTTGGTGGGAGTTAGCGCAGGGTACAGGGGGACCCCGGGGGAGGGGGGAATTCGGAAAAGCCGACCCTTGCCCAGGTGCGCGAAACGGGAATCCCACGTTAAGGTAAGGGATCAAAGTGGGGGGTGGCACCCCCCACTTTGATACCTTGCCTGCTTGACGTGCGATGCCCGTTGCTATACCCGTGTGGTAAAAGAGGCTCCCGCTGGCACGCCTTTTCGCGCGTGTGCGAGCGCCTCTTCTCAGGTTTTTTTTAGCGTTGTTGGATCAATGTATCGAACAACGTTAAAAAATGGACAACGTCATGACTCGTGGAACCATGTCATAATGTTGTCCGGGGTTCTATTGTAACTGATCACCCTGGCTCGTCTTGTTCTGATGTTCTCACTTAGAACCTACAAACATATTCAAGAATCTGCAATGGTTATGTATGTAACATCTCTCTTTAACTGCCCTCCATCAAACTCTCAATACTGATTCATGCAGACACTGACTCATACAGATACGCGAGGTACAACTGTATAGTGCTTTCTGCATACATTGCCCTGTACATAATCTCAAGAATTTGCTCACTATTTTGCCAAGTTTGCTTTAGCATCCAAGATACTAGAAACATTCTGTCTGGTCCTTATTTCTTGTATTTTTCTACTGCTTATGATAAACTTTATTAAGCCTATAATAATGTCATAATATAATCAGACTTATAAGAGTAATTTGAGTGTTATTTTCTTTTTTGTAAATAGATTTTTACAAGATTCTCACTTTAATATTTATTTCAGCATAAACTAGTTATTAAAGAGTTACAATTATTTCAGTATAAACCAGATTGAAGATGTATGTTTGAAAACATTAACTGAACTAAAGAAAATAACTAAAAAGTTGTAAATTACTTTTTAATAATAGTATTGTAAAAATGTCTGATCATATTTTACTGATCAGTCATCTGGTTTGACTGATCATATTCCCAGGGAGGTGACACTGTCCAAAAAACAAACAAAAACAAACAAACCATGGTATCCTTTCATAAACCTAGGATCTATTAAATGTCCTGATGGGTACAGATTCCATATATCAAACTCAAAGATCACCAGCATTTAGACCACAGATAATATCCAGCAACTGAAGTTAGTTAAAAAGGAGTCAGCTTTCAAAATGCAGTCAGCCACAGGCTGTACAAAAAGATCCAGCTCAATCTGTACACTGAACAAGGCTTCAAGTTCAGCATGGAAACAGGAAGTTGGGCTAAAAATGAGAGAACTGGTTCAATACAAATCAGGAACTTGCAGTTGCTGCTTTCTCAATTATACTATCATTTAGTATGTATTGTAACTACAGTAAAACTTCACATTAAGAGCGCCTCGCTTAGAAAGCAGAATTTTCTCTGAACGGTCGCCTCGCTCAACAAATAAAACCAACTGAAAACTCGCTTAACAATTAAATCGGGGTCGCAATCCCCCCCCCCCCCGAAGTCACAGTTGGTAACTTACAATTGTGTTTCACTTAAAAAATAAACTCGCTTAAAGAGCAATCCCATGGAACACATTATGTTCTTTAAACGAGGTGCCACTGTATGTCCAGTGGACCTATTTCACTCTAATGATATTGTGTATTCCATAAACTGCTAATTCTAATAAACAACCAAACACCATGTTTTCACAAATCTGCTCCAGAGACACAATTATTGTGGACTTTCCAGGTCAAAACATGGGAAGCATCCTTGTGCTGGTAAGGAAGTACTGCCTAGTCCCCATAGTAGTAGTTTGAGATTCTGAAATAAACCTGAATTTCCCTTCATCCATACACTCAAGCTCTGATAACTACAGAACATGGATAAAGAAGCTTACTACTACTCCTAGATGCACTGGAGGAAAGAGAACATGTTCTGAATATACAGTAATACCTCGGATAACGTTTACCTCAGATAATGCTCAAATCGCATAACGTTAAGTAATCTGGGGTGGAGAATTGGGTCGAATAACGTTAAGGACCTATGGGATGGATTGGATAACAACCGCTAAAGCCTGTGCAGTTACACTGTATCTCTATGGAGCTTTAACGTTATCTGATCCATCCCATAGGATTTTAGCATGCATCGGATAGCACTAAAAATCGAATAACACCAAGACTTGTGGGACCAAGTCTTAGCGTTATCCGAGGTATTACTGTATCAGACAAAGAACAAACAAACAAAATTATGGACCCTGAAGATTAAGTGCTATATTTTAATGTTAGCTTTCATGGATCAAGGTCACTTTAACAGGCATCTTTAGAAGGGGCATTCTAGGCCTGGCACAGTGACTTCAAATGGGATCCAAGAATTCATACAATTAATAAAATTCTAGCTATTACTAAGAATCACCAATATTCTCAATGAACTATGCAGACCATCATATACTGAATTCTCTAACCTCTATCTTTCCCCCCCCCCAAAAAAAAAATGTAAGAGAAAAGATAGGCTGACATTTGAAGGTCTGGCCTCAATGGTTTAGAACAGGGGTGCCCAAACTACAGCCTGGGGGCCAGATGCGGGCCACGATGCCAATTCATCCGGCCTGTGAAGCCCTTGTTGCTCCTGGAAGTGGAAGTAAAACGCCCATACGGGCACGTTTTACTTCTGCTTCCAGGAGCAATAAGGGCTTCACAGGCTTGATGAATTGGCATTGGAGGCTGCATCTGGCCCCCAGGCCATGGTGACTGGCTTCCTGAACCACGTGACCGGCCCGTGGCCTGAAAAGTTTGGGCACCCCTGGTTTAGAATGTCTCTAATGAGTTAACATCTAATAAAGTATCCTGTGCATATTTGATAATTCTGGCTGAAATCTGTTTATGACCAAGTTTAACAAAAGTGGTCTTAAGTAAGCCATGGTTAGTTCAGCCAATCCACCCTACAAATACAGTAGCTATTTAAAAAAAAGCGTGTTGCAGGAGTACTGAATATTTTAAGTGGTTTGATCACTTAACATTAATTTTTTGGAATAGTAGCCATGCTAGTCTGTGGTTCAGGCATATCAGAAAACAAAATTAAAAAAACAAAACAAAAATAATGTAGCACTTTAAAGAGTAACTGCTATATTTTTATTTTTGCTAGCTTTCATTAATGCTTATATAACCATCTTTGGAACACTGGAAAACAGGACCTAAAAAGTATCTTACACAAAAATGGGAATGGTACCTAGAAAGCTAATAGTAACACCAAAATAAGTAATCAGTGCAGATATATGCAAGTTTTACTTGAAACCACATATTAAACCATTTCAACTGAAAAATAATTAGGCACATAAAGCCAGGCTATAGAAGCACAAGATTTTTTCTTTTAATTAAAAAAAAAACATTTTACTACTTGGAAAATATTTATTCTGAATAAATGATTATATTAATCTTACGGAAGACTACAAGAGAGTATTTAAAACAAACTAAATATATGTACAAAATACTATGATTTTGCAAGCCATTACCTAAGAACAAATAATTTGTAAAGTTAGAAATAATGAAATAAAGGCATATACTATACCTCTATAGGCTGTCTCCCTAATTCATGAGACATCACTTATGCTGCATTGACAGGCATAGTATAGAAACCTAAATAGATAACAGAAGTAGTTTATATTCTGACATATATAGGTTCCAATACTAGGTACTGTTCTGCACATATGAAAATAAACATTTATTCAAGCTCCATAAAATAGAAGGTAAAAAGATCTCAACCTAAATATTTTTAAAGGGCTAATCCAATGCACACTTATTGTATCTGGGAGTAAGTTTAATTGAGAAACTCATTATTGTAGGATTCACAAGTGAACATATTTATAGGAGCATATTAGTTGTTTGAAGACACTGGACCGAATATCTTTGCATATCTGAGAAGTAAATTTTCAATTAGCTAGAAAATATCTGAAATTGTGTTCACCAGTGACACTACTTATGTCAAAAGTATCAACAGAAAGCAACTTTTTGCTTCCTATCTTTCCACACAAAAAAACTACAAAGTACAAAAGCTTGTTAGCATATAACAGTGGGGGGAGGGGGGAGAAATAGGTGGAAGCCTAAAAACATTTTATTTGAAGAAAGGGAGACTTCAACGATTAGTCATCAATTTTCACTGAAAGTTTACCTCATCTTCTCAATAAATACTGGTATTAAAATAAGTTGAGAAGTTTTTTTTTTTTATAATATTTTACCCTGCCTTTATCCTAAAAAAGATAAAAGACAACCTACATTATTAAAAAATAAACAGTATAAAATCTAAAAATAATAAATTATTACAGTATCCAAAAGAATTGAACTAATACCATTTAAAAATCCAAATAAAAGCAATTCTGAAAATATGTTACACACAACAAAAATAAAACAGTCCTGTTTTAACCACCACCACCCCATGCCCCAGACTGCCAAACACTTAAGGAAGGCCTGCCTGAAGGGAAAAGTCTTTGCCTGCTTGCAGAAGGATAGCAAAGACAGGATCAGTCTTTTCTATACCTAGGAAACCACCAAGAAATTCCACCAGGTTATGTCTCCCATTATGTCGCTAATTATATTAGTCAGGGGTCCCAATATTCCTATGAAGTACTTGATGTTATGTGGTGAAGAGCCTTCAAACTAAAAACATTTGATTAATATTGTTATATTTGTTTTCAATTATTTCCTGCTTTTTTGGACAAGTGTATCCTGGATCCCTGTGTTCCACTTGTTGTGGCAGGTGTAGCAAACATAATAAGAGTGTTTAATAAAGAAAGGTCACAAATAATATGGAGTTGAATACATTATCTTTGGTTATTCAAGTGTTAAAAGCCTATACTGAAGCAACATAAGTCTATAGTTTGCCTAAAAATAAATGTTATGTTATGTTATGGCACTGTTAGAAATTATATAAACTTTCACAAGCACAAAGTATTCAAATTTACATGGTGCCTAAAGTTGTAGGCACCAATACAACCAGATTTTTGATATTTTTCCAGGTCTGATTATTGGTAATGTGAATAAAATAGCAATCTTCCTCTGGTGGGCAGAGAGCAGTGATACCATTACAAGGACTGCAAAGGGAATCAATAGTTGATGACATTATAAACTCACTTAGTTTTTGCTATAACTTAGTTTTTTGCCAACAAGAATATGATTTCTAAGAAGAATATGCTTTGCAAAGAAAATAAATATGAAAATATATAATGGTTAATGAAATATCTCAACAAAAGCAAGAAAAGGACTGATACCACACCTATAGCTGTATGCCACTAAGTTCTGCTTCTTAGTCTGGCCAGTATTTTTTGGAATAGTAGCCGTGTTAGTCTGTGTTCTGAAGAAGTGGACTTGATCCACGAAAGCTAACAATAAAAATATAGCAGTTAGTCTTTAAAGTGCTACAGTGTTTTTTATTTTATTTTTATTTCATTTATTTTGTTTTCTAATTAGTCTGGCCGAACATCCTGCTATGGTAATAGAGTAGACTAGTGATGGCGAACCTTAGCACTCCAGCTGTTCTTGAACTTCAATTCCCAGAAGCCCTGATCAGCAAGAGTACTGACTTGGGCTTCTGGTAATTGAAGTCCAAGAACACCTGGAGTGTCAAGGTTTGCCATCACTGGAGTAGACTGTACAGCCAGCAACTCAACGCCTAGTGTTGGACGGCAGTAAAAAAACCTGACTCCCTAAAAGTGCCAATAGCTTTGGGTGGGTGAGCCCCTTCAGGTGGGGTGATGGTCCCCTCAGTGGAGGAAATGCCATTGGAAACCATCATATTGCAGTCCGGGTGTTAACTCCTGCATGTTCATTTCATATGTGCCGTAGGAGACGGCTCCATGATCACAGTGTGTGGGTCACTTCATGGCAAGTGGGATCCACCTTTAACAAATTCACGCCAATGGCATTTTTCCTGCTTCAAGAGAAAAATGCATTTTCGGATACAAGTTTCAGCCAACGACATTTTGATTGGATCTGTTCATATTTACAGAGAAATTAATAGTTTGTACGCTACTCAGAACAGTGCAACAATGCAATATCACAATGCAATATAAAATCCCATATTCAGTAAGTACAGCACTCAAGAGGATGAATACTTAAATAGAATACAGTGAAACATTATACAACAATCACCCCATATAGCAATGAAGTCGCATAACAATTAGGTATTGGGGGGAGGGGGGAATGGTGTCCTGCATAACAATTTCCCCTATGGAAAAAAAACCATACAATATTTTTTCAATGGGAAAACCACTTAGCAAAAAAAAAATTGTTGCATGATGCATCCCATAGGGAAAATCGCTATAAGCACCATGGAACGGATTAAAATCATTGTATGAGGAACCACTGTATTTAAATAGAAATAACACTTAACCATAACAGCAGAAAAAAATACCAGAGTAAAAATGTCTATCAATTAGCAAAACATACTGAAAAAGAAAACTATCCATACTTCATACAGAATGGTATTGTACCACATTGGTTTAACATCACATGGTGTGATAGGAAAATTCAGTACAGTGGTCCAAAACCTTGAAATATATGTATTATTTGCCTTTTTCAAATTTTAGAATTAATTAGACATAATTGCAATTCATGAATGCTTTCAGGATAAGATGAATGAAACAAAACATAGTAGAATAGCAGAATGTTTGGATTCAGGAGAATATAGATTACATTTTTTGTAAGAAACTTTCTCTTGCATCACATACATGCAAAGTTCCTAATTTTATAAAAGAATATATCTGGACATGGGGTCGCAAAGGGTCGGAATCAACTGTGCGACTGAACAACAAAACCAAGTACAGTATTCTCCTCCAAATCTATTTTACTTATACTACTTGAAAATTTGGATTAACAGAAATTATAATATTCAAACAAGCCATACAATAACTGCTGCTCAACTGTCTCTCTTTTAACATGAAGACAGAATGTGAAATAGAATTCAAACAGCTGACATTGTGCTGTGTTCTGTTTCTTTGATAAAGCAAACAATGCAAAACTAGGGCAGCTGTCTGGTTAAAAAACTAAACAGACATGGAGATATCACAGGACTGATCTATGCATCTAAGGACGCAACTAAGAGACCTGTGGTAACTGCCAAAACGAGAATAAGTATAGATGCCTGATACCAAACAATATGGAGCTTTTGGTATATTTTATTCAGAAGTCCTATTCAGCAGTAATCCAAATAAGTGTGCAAAGGATTGTAACTTTGGGAAACAATTCACTGTAACCATGATTTTTCAGAAATCATGCAATCAGAAACTATTCCCCATGCACGCACATTCACACATATGTAAGACAGAAAACAATGACACCTAGTGCGATCTGCAAAGTAAAACAATATTTTAGTAACACTTAAAATGAATTCAGGTTTATTCATTCTCCATGGTTACACCAGGAAGTCAAGATACATACAGAAAGAGACACTTTTTGTTGACAAAGCATCAACTTTAGCTTTATACTTGGGTTTAAACTCACAAGAAACATTCATTTGCTTCCAACATCTGCTATTTCTCTCCCCCTCAACTCCATCCCAGCTCCTGTGGATCATAGCTCTTCAACTTCACCAAAAAGGCAACACTTTAAGTTTCAGAGCTAGTTAAGATTACCTTCTAAAGATTCAAAGTAACCAGACTAAATTGGTGAGTTTGAGAGAGAGAGAGAGAGAGAGAGAGAGAGAGAGAGAGAGAGAGAGAGAGAGAGGGAGGGAGGGAGAGGGAGAGGGAGGGAGAGGGAGAGGGAGAGAGGGGGAAAAAAAGCTGGCCAATGAAATGCTGCTTAAATGACTCATTCTCCTTTGGGGAGAAAGGAAAGATATGAACAAGGGGACCTGAGCGATCATTTCAGAATAATAGAACCTGCATTTAAAATTCATTATAAATTGAAAGTAGAACTATTATTTCTTTTATTAGAAAAATATTCTGAAGTGAGCTTCCCTAACAGCTGCCTTAAGAGATCAAAAATGGCCAACATGCACATATATGCTTTAATTTCTTTATTGATAACTTATGGATCCTCTATTTTCTACTTATCCTGTTATAACCTGAAATTTCCATCATTGTAGAAATGTGCAAGTATGAATGCAAAATTACAAAATGTCTGGATATAACTCCAATTTAAATAGTTACACTGTCAGAATTTTTTTTAAAAAAACCCTACATTTTTCACACTGAGCATCAGTTATAGTAACCGTGGAATCAATTCAACATGTTGCTGTTTTCCACATTTGCATGTTCAACTAAGATAAATTATGTATACTATTACTTTGCTTGTTTTAACTGCTTGTTTTTTCACAATGGGACCAGAAACAGTGAACAAGTCACCAATGTGTCTTTGGCTTATCATCTCAAAGATAACACTCATACAGTAATTAATTCAGCCATCTCAGCTATGCTTAAGACACATGTACAATAAAGAAACACACTGAACTTATTTAGACATTGATAACTGGACAAACCATCACTACTAAGGTACTGTACTTCACATTCTTCACTGCTCTGAAAAACTTGAAGTCTGGCCTGCATAAATGTAATGCTTTAGTTCATAAAAATTAAAATGCAGACACAATTTTGTTGAGAAACAGCAAAAATAATTGAAGGTAAAAGGGAGAGTGGGCTTGGTTTGTAGTCATACATTCTACATGTTTCACATATTCGGTTTGGAATACTTCTCTGTGTCTGGAATGCACCATGAAACTTACCTTTCACTTAATAAAATATTTTATGTCTTCCTTAGATCTGCAGGCCTTTACCACAATCAGAACCTCCAAATTAAACATTGTTCAAATTTAAATTCCAGATACAGTAGAACTCCACATAACGAGAAAACTCCGTTCCCCGGAGCTCTTCGCTATGTGTTTTGTCATCATGCGATTCCCTATGGGAGATACTCTGCATAACAAAAAAAGTTCGTTAACCGGGGTTCCCATTGAGCAGGTATACCCCGGTTATCAAAACCCCTGCATAACGAAAAAAATGTTTTAGTTATGCGGGGTAATCGCCCTTGCATAACGAACACTTTATTATGCGAATTTTTTGCAATGCGTTCGTTATGCGAGGTACCGCTGTAGTCTCATTCTCAAGTGATTTACTTAGATCATTACTATTTTTTTACTTTATATAATTTAATACTTCTCTTGTATGTATGGTATAAAAGGCTGGTGGATTCCAAGCTCAAACAGTACACATTCGTCCAATGTGTCACTTCATTATTATACCCTTAGATCACACCAAAGGCAGAATTCTTTTTGAACCTTTGTCTCATTTTCTTATATTCATCAAGCTGATTGATACCTGTTGGTGCCCCTTAGATGTAAGGAAACATGTATTGAAGCCTTCTGACAGGACCCACAAAATTACAACTCCCACGGTAAATGCCAAACTCTGTCCACTGGCAGAATAAATGGTTACAATAAGATTCCATTCAAGAGATTTACTTGTTGGAGCAGAAGACATGTTTTGTATTGAATTATGTCTTAGAATCATAGAACCACTGAGCAGGAAGCTGCCTTTTAGGCCATAGAGTCCAAACCCCTGATCAATGCAGGAATCTGAATTAAAGCAGATATGGCTGTCCAATTCTCTCTTGAATGCTTCCAGTATTGGAGCACTCAACACCGCTTGAGACAGTTGGTTCCACTGTCATACTGTTCTAATTGTTAAGAAGTTTTTCCTAATGTTCAGCCTATATCTGGCTTAGTTTTAACAATTATTTACATGTCCTGCACTCTGGGATGACAGAGAGCAGATCCTTCCCTTCCTCTTTATGACCACCTTTGAATGCTATCATATCCCCTCTCTGTTTCCTTTTCTCAAGGCTAAACATGCCCAATTCCTTCAGGCTTTCCTCATAGGACTTGTTTTCCATCCCTTTGATCATCCTTGTTGCCCTTCTCTGTACTTGCTCTAATTTGTTTGCATCTGTTCAGCAGCTAAAAAAAATGTAGAGTACTTTACACAGAGAAGGGCACACAACATGTTCACCCATGTTGACAATCGATATGGACTAGAGCAGGGGTCTGCAAACATGGCTCTCCAGATGTTCTTGGACTTCAATTCCCAGAGGCTTTGATCAACATGCATGCTGATCAGGACTTCTGGGAATTGAAGTCCAGGAACATCTGGAGAGCCAAGTTTGCAGACCCTTGGACTAGAGAGGGAGAATCCCAGTCTGCAGAGATAGACTCTTACGGGCCATACGCAGCTTAGCCCTTATGACTTGTCATAGTTGTGGTATGTGTGTGTGTGTGTGCAAGTTTTCTTAGACTGTTTCTTGTCCCAAACACTTGATGTTTCAACAACTCTCCTTTCAATTATCAAAAACTAGTTGGGCAGGGAAACTATTTGGGTTTCCCTGTAAATGACAGTCTGTGTGAATGTGGAGAACAAACTATCCCCCATAGAGTACAATGCAGATGATGCCCCTCAACGTGCACTGAGGAGGCTGCAGTGGCTCAGTGGTTAAGAAGCTCACCTTGTTAGTTGGAAGACCGGCAAGTCAGCAGTTCGAGACCTGGGTACTGCATGGTGGATTGAGTGCCCTTCTCTGTCCCAGCTCTTGGGGACATGAAAGGAGCCTCATTTAGGCGTTTCCTGAGTGGAGTTTCTTCTGCAAAAATCCTTTCAACCCAGAACAATTTCTGACACGAAATTATTACTATTACAACGTGCACTCAGGAAGACCTTATGTTGGCAAGAGGAAATGCTGTTGATATGCCCCGATATTGGGTGGATGTCATCTAGCCCTTTTTTAATTCTACAGTAAAACCTCATATAACATTAAAACCTGGTTCCACAAGTCTTCGTGTTATATGATTTTTCGTGTTATCTGATCCTCTATGGGATCCATAGAGATACATTGTAACCACACAGGCTTTCGCGGTTGTTATCTGAAGCATCCCATAGGATCTTAATGTTATCTGATGCAATTCTTCCCCCCAGATTCCTTGATGTTATGCGATTTTCGTGTTATTCGATACTAATGTTATATGAGGTATTACTGTACTTTGTTTTAGATGTGTTAATTTTAGCTTTGTGCGTTATTATATGCTGGTGGTGCCTCTGTCTGACACGAATAAAGAAAGAATCGAAAACTCTTTGGATACCCCGCCTCCGTAGGCCTTTCTCCCTTCACTTATGAGGGAACACACACACACCCATATCCCAGGCTGGTTTCGTTCCCCTTCCCCCTCACTCTGTCCCCACATAATATAAGCGCACCCTGAGGAGAGCTTCGCGGCCTCCCTTGTGAGGGCCCTTCCTTTCCCGCCTGCCACGGCCTTCCCACCCCACTCACAGCGTCTTGGGCTGCCCGTCGTCTTCCATGGCGTTGGAGCAGGGCCGCTCCGAGACAGATCGCCGCACACAACGAGCAGGCCTATCGTGAGGGTCCAACACGGGGCGGGAAAATGAGGGAGGCCCCAAAACGGCTCGCTCGGCACACGGACGCTAACACAAGACAGCGGGGAGGAAAAAAATCCAGGGCTCGGCGACGTGGGAGGAGGAACCGAGAGCTCCACAAAATGGCCGCTGCCGCCAACTACGCCGGAAGCCACACAATACGCATGCTCAGCCTCAGGAGGCCCTAATACGGCTTTTCCCTTGCCGGGATCATAGAAAGTGGAGTGGCTAGAGTGGGCCCAGCGGTCCTTGGCTTCCGGTTAGAGGCAGGCGGGGAGGTCTCCATTTTGTAATCCCAGGACTGAAGCCAAAAATTGTGTGCAGGGAATCGGATGGGCCACAAGGGGGCTCTGTTTAATTGAGCACGCGCTGCTTTTTTTTTTTGCGTTTTCGGGACTGCGGCGGTTTAGCGGTTAAGACGCTGAACTTGACGTCTGGAAGGTCAGCAGTTCGAGACTCGAGAGCTGCAGGACGGAGTGAGTTCCCGTATCTGTCCCAGCCAACTTAGCAGTTCAAAAGCAAGAAATTACAAGTAGATAAATAGGTACCACTTTGGTGGGAAGGTAAACAGGTGTGCCATGCACTCCAGTGTCTAGTCATGCCTGCCACATGACCACAGAAACGTCTGCAGAGGCAGACAGAGCTGGCTCTTTGGCTGTAAACGGAGATGAGCACCAAACCCTAGAGTCTGATATGACTTGCTTCCAAGCAAGGGAGACCTTTACCTTTGGCATTTTACAAGATATGTGGTTCCATGACTAGACGGAGTTTTACTGCAACCTAATGTGTGCTTTAAGATCTCCTTTGACTATACAGTACAAGTAAAACCTCAGATAACACTAAAACCTGGTTCCACAAGTCTTGGTGTTATATGATTTTTAGTGTTATCTGATGCATGTTAAAATCCTATGGGATCCATAGAGATACATTGTAACCACACAGGCTTTAGCGGTTGTTATCTGAAGCATCCCATAGGATCTTAATGTTATCTGATGCAATTCTTCCCCCCAGATTCCTTAATGTTATGCGATTTTAGTGTTATTCGATACTAATGTTATATGAGGTATTACTGTACTGGCATTCAGTGTTTTGTGGATATTTCAGATGATTTAGGAAACAACAACTCAATGTGGCAGTTAGCCTGACAACCCTAAGGACTAGTGGCCTTGGGTGCCAAAGTCCACAGGGAAGGGTGATGCTCCCCAAGTGGATTAAATCCCACTTGAAAACATCTTCATGGAGGGCAGCAGCTCCATCAATATTGGCCTGGAGCCAATGAGGACTTTGTGTGCCAAAAAGGGCTCAGGACCAGAAAGGACTCGAGACCAGATCAATGATCCATCTAATAGAGACATTTAGGATGCCTTAATCAGGTACTTTTACCTCACAGTAGTTAGCCAAATATACAGTAATACCCCAACTTACATATGCCTCGAGTTGCATAAAATTCGACTTACATAATGATTTTGTGCTAAAACTATGTGCTTGCTTTGAGTTACATAAAAAACAATTTAAGCAAAAGCCTATGGAACGGACTTTTTTTTCGTAAGTAGGGGTTTTACTGTACTGTACTTCTAAAATGTTTGTAAGTAAAGCATAAGGAGAATAATATTAACTATGGATTTTATTTCAAAAGGGCCATTTCTAAATACAGTACCAGAGCCTAGATCATTGATGGCAAATCTTGACACTCCAGGTGTTCTGAAACTTCAATTCCCAGAAGCACTGAACTGCAGGAGTGCTGAATTGGGCTTCTGGTAATTGAAATCCAAGAACACTTGGAGTGCCAAGGTTCACCATCATGGGCGTAGATTATACTGTAATTACAAAGCATAAAAACTTGCTGCAGCTATAGATTTGAATGATTTACTCAAATTAATACAGGGAATGTTGGGAAATTCTCGTTATTTTAATTAAAGGAGTAAGGTAAAGGTTACCCTTGCTCAAAAGCTATTCATATCCGACTCTAGGGTTCAATGCTAATCTCCGTTTACAACCAAAGAACCAGCGCTCTGCATCTGCAGTCGTTTCTGTGGACATGTAGCAGGCATGACTAGGCACAGAATGCTTTTTACCTTTCCACCGAAGTGGTACCTATTTTTTTTGTTGTTGTTGTTCAGTCGCACAGTCGATTCCGACCCTTTGCGACCCCATACACCACTGTCCGCCAGGCACTCCTGTCCTCCACCATCCCCCTCAACTTGCTCAGCTCTGTGCCCATTGTCTCTACTACAATACCATCTAGCCATCTCATCTTGGGCCGTCCCCTTCTTCTTTTGCCCTCGACCCTTCCAAGCATCAAGGCTTTCTCAAGTGAATCCTCTCTTCTCATTTGATGTCCAAAGTACTTTAGCTTCATCTTTATTATTTGACCTTCTAAGGAGCAGTCAGGGGTGATTTCTTCTAAGATTGACCTATTTGTTCTCCTCGCTGTCCAGGGGACTCTCAAAACCCTTACCTACTTGCAATTTCTTGCTTTGAAACTGCTAGGTTGGCAGGAGCAAGGACAGGAGCAAGGACAATCCATCATGCAGCACTGTGACTTGGGTCTCAAATATACGTTAGGGGGGGAAACTTAGAAAACACTAACTAGTAATGCATGATAAACATATTCTAGATGCCTTTAAAGTGTGTGTGTGTGTGTGTGTGAGAGAGAGAGAGAGAACTTGTGGAGATAACCTCCATGCTTTTTGCTTGGTCAGAGGCCAGAAGAAGACTATCATGTTTACAATTGAGTCAAAAACAAACAGGAAGCTGGCAGGGGCTTTTGTCAAAGGCAAGGAAAAAACCTTTACCTATTAAGTTAGTGGCAAAATACAATCACTTTAGGCTTTAAAGCCCCCTCCCATGGATGTACAGTGTTAATGCATGCAATATTGTTATTACAGTACAGTATTCCAATAGGGAAATTTATTTACAGTAATTGGCAGCCTGCTAAGATTTCAGAAGTCACTTGGCTGACTATTCTCCAGAAGTAGCACATTGGTGCTTATGTGTTTTGCCTAAACTTTTTCTGAGTCCTGCCTTTTGCCTTCCAGTTTCCTTGCATCTCACCTTGCTAATCTGCAGACTCTTCTGTCTCTTTTTCTCATCAGTCTTTTCCTCTTTATCAAGCCTTCCCAACAATCCCATATTTTATACCATATGCCAGTTCCATTCCAGTACAATATATACCCACTACAGCTCTTAACCAGCCTGCCTGAGCACTTTATCTCTGCCCAGTTCTTATCACCCAAATTATACAGCTGTTCTTGTGTTTGCATTTTATTTATTTATTGGAATAGTAACCATGTTAGTCTGTGGTTCAGGCATCTCAGAAAACAAAATAAAATAAAAGACACTGGAGCACTTTAAAGACTAACTGCTATATTTTTATTGTTAGCTTTCGTGGATCAAGTCCACTTCATCATTTATTTATTTTTATTTATTTATACTATTCATGTGGAGGAAACAAAAATGTTTATATATTTATTTATTCCACGTATATCCCACCTATCTAGGAGGTTTTCCTACTCTGGGTGGCTGACAAGACAAAAAGGTCATTCACTGTTAATATCTCATTCCCGAATTGTCCCTCTTAAAAGTCAAATTGCCCCCCCCTCCCGCGTGGGGCATGTACCCCACATTGGGAACCACTGGTTAGACAATTTAATATTTGTTCAGATGCTTTGTAGAAGTGGCATAGTAGAGAAATTGTCCTATAGCTTTTGGGATCTGATGGTTCTTTGCCTGGTTTCAGTATAGCGATTACTTTAATCTTCCACCATATTTTTGTAAATTGTTTGCTTGTCCAGCAGTTATTAAAGAATTGAAGGAGCCATTCCTTTTCATTTTGCCCAAAATCTGCTCAACCTGAAAATCGAGTCCCAATCCTACATCTTCTTATTGCTTTCTCTAGTTCCAACAATATGAATGCAGTAGAAAGTTTATTGAGTTTGTGCTAAATATCCCTTTGATTTTAAAATTATTATTATGCATTGACTGGTCATCCCTGCCAGGGGTAGTTGGTATATTTGCATACAGTGTCCTTTTGTTTGTAGAGTTGTTCTGACTTTTCCATAGTCTCCAAGCTTTCTAGATGCTTTTCCTCATGTCAAGCTCTGTTTTAGTGTTTAACCAGCAAGTTCTTTTTGTTTCTGCAAGAGTCAAGATCAGTTTTCCCCCAGCTTTTATCACATGTTCACTTAAAGGATTTTTCCCGAAGTGTGAAATATAATCTAAGTATCGGTAAGTGTTTCTAGAGTGAGATGTGGGAAGTAGTTAATCTGACACCCTCTTGGAAAGGAAGGATGAGAACATTCTAAAACAGTGGTGGCAAATTTATGCCACGTGTGCCAGAGGTGGCACTCATAATCTCTGTGGGCATGCATGCCGTTGCCCTAGCACCAAGTTTGCCCCACCCCTCTGCCAAGCAGCCAATGGGAGCACTTCCTCCCTCTCCCAGTACCTAGTTCACCTCATCCCTCTGCTTAGCAGCCCAATGGGACTGCTTCTTCCCTCCCTCATCAGAGTTCACCCCGCCCCTCTGCCCAGTAGACCAATGGGAGCACTTTATCCCTCTTGCACAGAATTCACCCTGCCACTCTGTCCTGCAGCGCAATGGGAGTGCTTCAATTTTCCATAGGGAAAATTGTTATGCGGGACACCATTTCCCCCCAAAAAACTAATAGTTATGCGATTTCATAGCTATACAGGGCGATTGTTATAAGAGGGTCCACTGTATTTTAATGCTAACTTTTGTGGATCAAGTTTACTTTGTCAGATATAAGAGTGAACTTCATGGCATTAATTCATATATACCCTATGATGAGATGGGGATGCAGAAGTACACAATGGTTGGATAGTATAACATACAGTTGCAAAACAGTGTGGCACCACTTAATGACTGCAGATTGATTCAGATTTATTTCAGTGAAATTTGGTTCTATGAAGTGGTAAATGGTTAGTAGGGTAAAGTTCGCCCTTGCTCGAAAAGCCAGTCATATCTGACTCTAGGGTTCAGTGCTCACCTGTTTATAACCAAAGTGCCAGCAATGTCTGTGTCTGCAGACGTTTCCATGGACACGTAGGTGGTTACCTTCCCACTAAAGTGGTCCCTATTTATCTACTTGCAATTTCTTGCTATCAAACTGCTAGGTTGGCAGGAGCTGGACAGAGATGGGAGCTCACTTCGTCATGCAGTACCCAGGAATCGAACTCCAACCTTCAAGTCAGCAAGTTCAGTGTCTTAGCCACTTGAGTCACTGCAGTCCCCTGAAATAGTTAGTAGATGGATGCAAAATAATCATTGTGGCATTACACATTTCGTAATGAACTTATCTTTCAGACCTAGCATTTAAAACTTAGACCAGGGGTTGCCAAACTCCGGCCCATGGCACCATTTCATGTGGCCCATGAGACCCTCACCACTCCCAGAAGTGGGCAAATTTATGACAGCTGTGCAACGCACCTGCACATGCGTAGACACACCCATGCCTGCCGTAAATCTGGCTCTAAATGCACCCGTGGCTGTCATAAACATGTTCTACAGCAGCATTTATGGCAGGAGGAACGTGATTGACCACTCTGCAGTCCAGTGGAGGGCATAAGGCCTGCAGTGCAAAAGTTTGGGAACCCCTGATTTAGACTATTCTGCGTGAAAATTGACAATGGTGTAAGCTAGGGTGCAAGTGCTGTACAGTACAGTAAAACCTCAGATAACACTAAAACCTGGTTCCACAAGTCTTGGTGTTATACTATTTTTAGTGTTATCTGATGCATGTTAAAATCCTATGGGATCCATAGAGATACATTGTAACCACACAGGCTTTAGCGGTTGTTATCTGAAGCATCCCATAGGATCTTAATGTTATCCGATGCAATTCTTCCCCCCAGATTCCTTAATGTTATGCGATTTTCGTGTTATTCAATACTAATGTTATATGAGGTATTACTGTACTTCCTTTGTTCTGAGGTGGCCCTAGACTATAGATAAGAATCACTGACCATACTTTCAAAGCTTATTCTGTAAAGGAGGTATGGGAAATTACAGGATAGAACTTCCTGTTAGTTGTGGCATTTCAAATTTGCTAATATCCTCCAAACCCTTGAGTAATATTCAAACCTTTGAGATGGGTGTCCAGCATATGTATAGGCAAAAGGGAAGATTAGCCATTTGATCCATATTCAAATTGTAAAGAATGCAAAGGATGCAGGAGATACCTTTATTGGAGCATGAAGAAAAACAAAACATTGTGTGAGCTTTCATGGTTCAAGACCACTTCATGTATGTATTAAAATGTTCATGGCTGTTGGTCTCCATTTTTCTTGTTGTTGTTCAGTCACAGTCGATTCCGACCCTTTGCGACTCTATGGACCATTCATTGCCCAGCCGGCACTTTTGTCCTCCACCATCTTCCTCAGCCCGCCCAGTTCTGTGCTCATTGCATCTATTCTACAATACCATCTAGCCATTTCATTTTTGACAGCCCCCTTCTTCTTTTGCCCTCCACCTTACCCAGCATCAAGGCCTTCTCAAGTGAATCCTCTCTTCTCATTTGATGTCCAAAGTACGTTTAGCTTTAGCTTCATCTTCATTCTTCTTAAGAACAGCATATATTTCATGGTGTTAGGATGCCACTCCCACAGGATACCAAATTGAAACCTTGCCTCCTGCTGAGAAGCACATGGAGACTGTATTCCTTTGTCTGGCCACAAAAGGAAATTATGCTTCAAAGAGGTCACATGGACTGGAAGCAAACATCCAGCTTTCTGTGGGAATGGCAGCAGACCTAGATGATTAAGGAATGTGGGTCAGGAATTCAGATTATGCTCTGGATTTCTTGACTTCTTACTGGCATGGAATGAGCCAGTGGATATTATTGTGAATCAGCAAATCAACAGATGAAGACCAGAAACAGGGTAATGAAATTTTTGAAATGGTAGCCATATTAGTCTGCGTTTCAAGCATATCAGAGAGTAAACAAAACAAAAAAGGACCAAAAAATACATTGTGGCACCTTAAAGACTAACTGCTGCATTTTAATGTGAGCTTTCATGGCTCAGGTCCACTTCGCCAGACATAGGAGAGAGACTTCATGGCATCAATTTATAAACATCAGGTACAATTAAAGTATATCAGAGAATAAAGAAAAAAAACCGTTGTAGCACTTTGAAGACTGTTAAGTTTTAATGATAGCTTCCATGGATCAAGCCCACTTCATCAGACATAGCAGTGAAACTGCAAGGCATGAGCTTATATATACACCAGATAGAGGCATAGAATGATTATGCCTATCCGTGCCTATGAATGCACCTCTTTGCGAGTTCATTCTGCAGTTCCTTTCACCCAATCTAGTGTGTGATAGTGTGTCATGGTTTAATTCTTTTTTAATTGATTTTTTAAAGTAATTTCGAACCTCAAGGTTTTAATTTATGAATTTTCTGTAAGCCGCCTAGAGTCAGGTTCGCCTGATTAGGGCGGGATAATAAATCTAAATAAATAATAATAGATGAGCTGGCAACACAAGGTTGCCATATTGTGGTTCAAAAAAATACCACAATCTTCTCTAGCAGGCTCTTTCAAGGGAGTGGGACTTCATGGCACCAATTTATATACATCTGATACAGAGTGATTCCGAAAGAGAAGGAAAAGTTGACAACCCATTAACTGCGCGCGGGGCACATACGACTTCAGAGCCCCGGCTTCGGCGGCCACCTCCTTTAAAACCCGAATTAAGAGAGCCAAACTAGAGGGAGCCACGCCGCCGCTGCGCCAAGCCGCTCACTCGTCACAATGGCAAGATGCGCCAGTGCGTAATCATGCCCACCGCCGCCAGCGGGGAGAGCAGCACCAAGCAGAGCTGCCGGCCGGGCGACCCCGCCAAGATCCTGGAGACGCCCAGAAGTTTCCAGCCGGGCAGCTGCCGGGCGTTTCTCCTCCCTCTTCCCTTCCTCCTCCTCCTCCTCTTTGGCGCGGAGCTGCTCTTTTTTTCCAGACCCTTCCACTCCCACTTGGGCGTCGCCACCCGAGCCATAAAAGTGCCCGCTCGGCCGGCCGGGGCTGTTTTTTCCTCCTTGGGCGGCGCTTGGCGCTGGATGGCCCCGCAGCAGCCCACCGCCTTCCTCCTGTGCTTCGTCGTGACCCGGCCACTCGCGCTTCTTCTCCCGCTCTGCCGCCGCGCAACATGAGCGCAGCAGCCACTCAGTCTCCCGCCCTGGCGCGCAGCGAGACCGGCGGCGGCGAACGAGAGCCCCTGCCGCCGGGCTGGGAGGTGAAGATCGACCCGCAGACCGGGTGGCCCTTTTTTGTGGATCATAACAGCCGCACCACCACCTGGAACGACCCGCGCCTGCTGCTGGGGGACCAGAGGAAGGTACGGCGCGGATTCTGCCACCACCACGCAAGCAAGCCCCTTGTTCTTCTCCTGGCGCAGGAAACTTGGCACTTACCGCACTTGCTTCCCCAGGCGAGGAAGGCTTAAAAGTGCCGGTTTGTCTTCGGACGCTTCTGGTAGTGCAGTGGTTGAACTGCTGTACTGCAACCCAAAGGCTGAGAGTTCGATCCTGGCTAGGGGAAGATCAAAGTTGAATTTATTTATTTATTTATTTATTTATTTATTTAGATTTATTATCCCGCCCTAATCAGGCGAACCTGACTCTAGGCGGCTTACAGAAATTCATAAATTAAAACCTTAAGGTTCATAAATTACTTAAAAGTCAATTAAAAAAGAATTAAACCATGAATTTACAAAAATCTAAAAGAATCAGTCTGAGGACCCAGTATGTTGGGAGCAAGATGCCCATTAACTTTTGAACCGCCCAGAGAGTGTACTAAGCGCTATGGGGGAGATATAGAAGTGTGTTTAATTGCTTTACGGTGGGACAGAGGCTTCTGCCTTTGATTCTCTGTCTTGGGGGGGGGGGGGTAGAGGACTTGATCGGCAGTTTTATGAATAGCAATCACACATACTGCCCTTTAGTTTTCTGTGACCAGGGCGGGGGAAGCATGTCTTTTGCGTCTTGGTGAGTCAGCTATGTACCAATTAGCAATGACACTTCTCTCCCGCCCCATAGCGCTTCGTGCACTCTCGGGCGGTTCACAAGTTAATTAGCATTTTTGCCCCCCAACATATTGAGTTTTACTCATTTCACGGACCTCGGAAGGATGGAAGGCTGAGTCCATCTTTAAAAGCCCGTCAGGATCGAACTCACAACGTGCATGTAGGAAAAGTAGAACTAAAAACCTGATTGGCACAGCAGGTGTGAGGCACCCGCCTGCTGGCTGATAGAGCAATAGCGTTCCCTCGTTCTTTTAGCTGTTGGGGTAATTTTTCTAATAGTTTTAATTGGATTTTTAATGGGTTTCAAGTTTTAGATTGTGATGGTGATTTTAACGGGGTTAGGAAGGAGTCACAATCTGTTTGAGATTTCTTTGAAGTGATAGCCGTCTTCGTCTGTGCAACCATATCAGAGAGTAAACAAAGCAACAGCCAAAAGTCAAAAAACGTGGTGGTACCTTAAAAAAGACCTCCTGCCTTTTGTGATTGGGGGCTAGGTGATAGTTGGGTTCCTTCCCCACGTTTATCTGAGCCCTGACTTGGGTGGGTAGGTGGGCAGAAGGCGTTTACACATGTTCGGTACTAACTTTCCCTCTCTTTTCATGGTGCTGCTGGTGGAGTGACTCAGGAATAAAAGGCAAGCAAGGCAGTGAGAAAGTGGGTTGCGGCCTGAAGGCGCAGAAGGTGCTCTGGTCACCCTGCCTCTCTGCTTGAAGGACGGCCACCGGGTGCTTCCGTGAAGCCGTGCCTGTACCCACTGCACGGTGTAGTCAGTGGGGCAGTGCCAGGAAAAGCCTGCCCTCCTCACCCCCCCCCAACACATGGCAATGCAGTGAGGCGAGGAGCTGGCTTTTGTCTCTGACGCACTGCAGTCCTTTTTTTGTGCGTAAATCATTTGATACCTCCGTCCTCAGAGTGTTTATTTAAAGTTGTTGAAGGTCCGGCTCTGTATAAAGACATGGAGTACTCGCTTCTTTGGCTGCGAACCTCAGATAGCAGGCGGCGGCGTGTGGCTTAAAAGCACTTGTGTTTCCATTTACTTTTTTAAAAAGTTTGAAATAAAAGAAGAGATTTCATTGTGGGCAGGTTCTTCAATATGTCAATGGAAACTAATTCAGATTGGACCAATGAGGCACTTCTAGATAGAATTTCCTGTTGGTCCTGAGATCGGTCGATTGTGTAAAACAAATGATTTTATTCCATTTTCTCTAGTCTCTTCCATTCGATTGCTTGGGTGATTTGTCTAAATTAGGAAGCAAACCACATAGTGGGGGAAATTGTTGGGTGTTTCATACATCATATTCCAGGAATGTTGCTTGGTTTTGGTTTATAGATCATTATAATATGGCATAAAAGCACTAACAGTTTTGAGGACCCCATTATGTAATGGCCTACACATTTTGTGTGAATTTGTGGGGCTTTGGATCCTTGCCATGCTGCAGAGGGTAGTTGAAATCTTGAGTATTTCCACCTGAAATCCTTCTGGTGTTTGGAAAAACAGTTTTCAGCTTTATTGTTTAAAAGTGTAGCAGCGTAGGTGGTCTGAAAAGCTGACAGCTACACCTAATTGCTGGGAAAAACCCCTTCATTATATTGATGATACTCCTGCTTCATAAATGTTGTGGTGCAGAACAAAATATCACTGAAATGAAATAGAAGCAGCAAAGTGCAACTTGCATAAATGTTCACTCCTATGGAAAAGAGCTAGAACTCTCATACATAGAGTTGATAGAATCATTGTTATGGTTGTGTCCTTTCTTTCTTAGGAACTAATGCCAAAGATGTTAGTTTTGTTCCTTCTACTTTGCATGGTCATTTGGCCAAGAAACCATTCCAGTTTTGGGATAGAGTTCTCTCTCTCAGTGAATACTTTAAAATGTCTCCCTTCATAGCTGTTTGCAACTGACTTGCTTTGGACTGTATTCCTGCCAAATTTTAGCCCTCTTTATGGCTTAGAAGACATGTTGTAGGCCAGGAAATTGATTGTTTCTGCAAAATAATAATAATAATTACATTTTAAAAAACCGCGTAAATAGGGTAAATTAAAGTGGAGTGTATGTACAATAAGCATGATCAGTTCATTCTAGCTAAATTATAGCACTGGCAATTTTTCTGGGTTAAAGTGCTATACTGTAATCCCAAATACAGTAGACCTATTGAGTCAATGGAAGTCCAGAAAAGTGTTGTATAAACAAGTTCCATTCATTCAGTGGGTATACTTTAATCAGGACTGATCATTGGATTTCTTGGAATAGTTTGCAAGAAAGAAGGTACAGTTATTCTTATGCCTTCAGGCATTTCTGGGTCATCAGTCTGTCTTGAATCACATTTCAGATTCTTGCTCTAGGTAGGAGGTAATAACCTGACAGTTTTGATTCTCTGTTGATTGGTAAGTTAGTGGCACTGAAGCATTTAAAGCAAACTGCTGTTGCTCGGTTATCACTGACATTTCTGACAGCAATTTATGCTGTTATGCAGGCTCTTCATGAAATGAGCTGAGGCCAATCCTTCCCTATAGACTCCCAAACACTGCAGAAGTCATGTAGAAGCACTGCTAAAAGGAATAATTTCAGTATTGTTTGTGTGATTTTGTAGCATTGAATAGAGATTTAGTATACAGTACTGACATTCCTACCACTATGTTAATGTAGCAGTTCTAGGGAGGATTCCTAGCTTTACCAGTGTGTAGTCTGAGAAGATAGAAAAAGTCCTATTTTTGCAATATGGTTTTATAAGCTAGAATGCTGACTAATGCCACTAAAGGGTATAGTCATGTAAAGAATTTCTGTATAGTAGGCCAAGTGAAAGAGCTAACTTTACATTTCCATGCTAAAAACTTTATGAGCAGAAATAGTGATTAGTATACCGATTTCATCATTACTGTGAAAATAGTATCTTAAATGCAAACTGAAGTAAGTTCAACTTGGTAAATGCTTCAATAATTATTGTTTAAATAATTGTAGAGTGCTATTTCCTATTTGCATAATAGGAAATGTTTCTTCTGCATATTAGCTGTACCGGTATATAAAAGCAGCTCATACAGTGGTACAACTGTGATGGTGGTGATAGCAATTCAGCCTTATCCACTTAATGTAATGAAACAATATATTTTGGTTAGTGTTAGTAAATGAGTGATAGATCATTTGGCAAGATTTTTTGTGTGTAAAACAGAATATTAAATAATTGTGGTAATGATAGAACCAATTATTCCACAATAATGTTTGCATAACGTAACAAGTGGGATTTATCAGTACATTAAGTGAACAAAGCAGGAGTTCTCCACTTTTTAAAGCTGGGGAACAGGTCACACTCCCTCAGGATAGCTTTGGGGGCCAGACAGCCGTTTTGCTTTTTCTTCACCACATGGCACTTCCTGGCATGGTGGAGGCTGTGGGGCCCACATGAAATGGTGCTGCAGGCCAAGTGAATTAAGACATTATAGTTAAAATAGGATTAAACCAAAATAATCTTAAAAAGTGAAAATAATTTTGAGCACCTTATTAAAAATACTGTACTGATAAAAATACGCTTATAAGAAATATAAGCCTGCAAGAGCATTTAGAGGTTAAAACCCAACTTAAAAAGGAAAATTTTCACCTGAGGGCCAACCTAGCGTCCTGAGGCAGGGAATTCTATAAATTGGAAGTACGGCAAAACCCCGACTTACATATGGCTTGAGTTACATAAAATTCAACTTACAGAATAATTTTGTGCTAAAACCATGTCCCTATTTACACGATTTCCTATGGGTTTGCTTTGAGTTACATAAAGATTCTTTTTCCTATGGGATTACTTTGAGTTACATAAAAATTCATTTCCCTATGAGTTTGTTTCGATTTACATAAAAGATTCATTTTTCCTATGGGTGTGCTTCAAGTTACATAAAAAACCAATTTAAGCAAAAGCCTATGGAACTGACTTTTTCTGTAAGTTAGGGGTTTTACTGTAATCACTTAAAATGTCCTCTTTCAGGTCTTTGCCAAATATGCCTGCAATGGCAGTAGAAACAAAGCTCAGAGACAGGATGGGGTTACATGGGAAGATGCAATCCTTCAAAGAGCCTGGATTGAAGCCATATAGGGCTTTATAGTCAACATGTTGAGTTGGGCCTACAATTAGATCAGCAGTCAGTTAAATTGTTGTACAAGTGGCATCCAGGCCCTGTACCTGGCTCTAGTTAGTAATTTGGCTGTAGCATTTTGAATTAGTCAACGTCTCTCAACTGTCTTCAAGAATCCAGCCTATGTAGAGCCCATTATAGTGATCCAAATAGGGTATAATTAGGACACATGTCATTGTAATGAATAAGGAATGGCTTATGGACCAAGTTGGGGAGGCAGTGCTTGGCTTATGGACCAAGTTGGGGAGGCAGTGCTTCCCCCAAAATGTTTGGTGGGCTGTTCCTTTGTTTTAGTTATGAGAGGCATATGATCAGATGAGGTGTGATAATTTTTGGATTTTGCACTATGTTACACAATTTAAAGATGTTGGTGGTAACTGGTAGCCTTAACATACCGCAAGAGTATTTATAATTATTTATGCTATCCGCTAGGCGAGAGCCTTGTCAGGGCGCAGGGGCTTGAACAATCTAACTAGGCAGTGTTGCCCATCTCTTGTCAATAATGTTATGCCGGGACTAAAACTCACAAAAGTGTCCCAGGTCGAATCCCTTGAGCCAGGTGAAAGCGGAGGGCACACATCATGGTCTGCCTAGCCAGTGGGTGACGTGATATCCGAATGGGTAAAAAATGGCATGCAAATGAGACTTTAATTCTCAAATCCATTTACATGGGCAGAATGTCATCGTGGAGATGTCTACCAATGATGCACACTCCTTGCTGAATAGCGACTCCAATCATCCAAACTTTGAATCATCCAAACATGATGGTTGTTGAAGTGATATACACACCCTCAGTAAATATTTTTAAAATGTGGCTATATGGCAGTACAGTAGTTATTTATTTTTTCTACTTATATAGTGCCCCACTACTCTGGGTGGTTCGCAGAATAATTAGGCAAACCATAGTTTGCCCCCAACAAGATGGGTATTAGTTTTACCAACCTTGGAAAGATGGAAGAGTCAACTTTGAGCCTGTGAGGATCAAACTCAGATCATGAGCAGAGTTTTGACTGCAGTACTGCAGTTTAATCACTGTGCCAAGGGGATCTTTTTAATAACATTTTTATATATAGTATTTTAGTCTGTATTATGGTGATAAAATTAAGATGTGATCCCTATTTATTGCTTTGTATGTTGTGATTTAGAAGTACACTTGTAAAAAAACCCACCACTTTACTGTATTCCTTTCTTATGGGAGATAAGCTTCATTTATTTGTATTTCCATTAGAATAGTAATGAGATGGATTTTCTCCAGCTTACTTTAACTGAAAAGAAGTCTGGCAATACTGTGTGTCTCCTAGTTTGCTAGGTTAATTAATACTTCTCAGGGACAAATGAAGAATCGTCTGGCTGCAGTGGCTCAGTGATTAAGAAGCTCACCTTGCAGGCTGGAAGGCTGGCAAACTAGCAGTTCGAGACCTGGTTACTGCATAATGGGGACATAAAAGGAGCCTCATTTGGGCATTACCTGACGTGACTGGAGTTTCTTCCATAACAATCCTTTCAACCCAGAATAATTTCTGGCATGACGTTATTATTATCTTGCTTGTAATTGGAGCCTTTGCTCCCTTAAGAACTTTAAAGGATGTCAATAATTTTCCCATTATCGTTATGCTTTGGACAAGAATGAGCAGTTTCTACCAATTCTGTTTTATATCATTCTTGTAAACCCTATGTTTCTCAAGTATGCTTTCTTGACATTATGTATTTCTAGGAAATAAGAACCACTTTCTTTGTAGCAAATAATTTTCTCCCCAGTTTCATTTTCCTACAGTTTAAGAAAGTACGGTAGGTGCCATAGATTTATTGGTTTCTAAACTCTTCTACTCTTTGTGCATTTTCTTACCTGCTTTGTATTGAAACCTGTCTTTCTCTGCACAGTTTTTCCAGTCTTGAGTCTGAGATTTTTATTCTCATTTTCTTTTGCTGTTTAGAAATTAATGTAATCAACACTTCAAAGTTATTTCTGGTTATTGGTTTTGCTTTGTGACATTGTAAACTCTTTATAACCCACTGAGCATGAAAATATCCACTGTGTACTCTGAGGCAGTTATTTGATTTTAAACAGTTGGCTTGAACATGCGTGTCTTCCTTTTCAGCAAGGAGAACTTTTTGTACAGCTCTTTTTACTAGACCTTAATTTAATCACTACTTTTGAGTCTGGTAGGACGAACCAGTGATGCAAGTACTCTTCATGGAACACTTATGTTGTCACCTTGTGATGGAATTTTAGAGTCCAGTTCCATTTATAGGCACACAAGATGAATGACTTCATGTGTTTTATGAACTCCAGAACGTTGTTGCCTGTGAGGATCAGTCTCGTTTGATTTTATTGTAGTTAAGTTTAGAGGAGACTGTGTGGAGCTAGCTTCATGCATTTCCTAAATTAGCTTGGAACCACTTTCTTCCTTGCCAGGAGGCTGACACTAGAGGAAAGAACCACAAAATCCCACTTCATTTCTATATGTTTAATACTAATAATTGTAGGCTGTTGAGTTAATTCAGACTGATGGCAGCCATTTCCTAGGGTTTCGATATAGAGAGCACTTAAATGTGGCTTACCATTCCCTTCGCCCTGGGGCTTCTGGGGAAAAAAGAACTGAATACAACCTTAAAAAGGCAGCCTCTCTCTTTGCATAAGAGATCCACAGAGATAACAGGATGATAACTGGTGAATAACCTTGCTTTTTAATAAAGTATTCTTGGTAAACTGATGAATATCGGATTGTGAAAAGAAGTGTACAACAATTTAAAAGTACAGGTACACATATAAAATCACAATGAATTAGGACATTATAATTAAAATACTATAAACCAAAATAATTTTTAAAAGTTAACATAATTTTAAATATCTTATTAAAATACTAATAGAAATATACTGTGTCCCTTTCTAAAAATGCAAGCCTGCAAGTACAGTTGTACCTCGCTTAAAGAGCATAATGCGTTCCATGGGATTGCTCTTTAAGCAAGTTTGCTCTTTAAGTAAACACCATTGTAAATGACCAATTGTGGGGGGGATTGCGAACCCAATTTATTTGTTAAGTGAGTTTTTGGTATGTTTTATTTGTTAAGCGAAGCGAACATTCAGAGAAAAACCTGCTCTTTAAGCGAGTTACTCTTTAAGTGAAGCATTCTTTATGCGAGGTTTGACTGTACATTTAAAGTAGAGTTTGCCAACCTTTTCTTTTTACTTCTATTTCTAGAAGCCTAAGTCAGTTCCCCCAAGCACTGATCAGCCAATGTACTGACTGCGGGGTGTGTGCCCCGTGTTGGGAACCACTGATTTAGAGGTTAAAAGCCAATTTAAAATGGAAAGTTTTTTCCTGCTGTTGTAAGGAGGAGACCAACGCTTCGTGATGAAGCGAGGAATCCTTAAACTGGAAACAGTCACTGAAAATGTCCCCTCTCAAGTCCTCACCTAATATGCCTGTGGGGCAAAGAAAAAGCCTTTTGCTAAAGCTCACAGAGACCTGAGACAGCAGGGGTGGATTATATGAGAAGATAAATATGTGGCTAAAGAACAAGTATTTAAGCAGTATTTGTCAGAGAAGCTGAAGAGGGCCAAAGCTGAAATGTTTTGCAGTTTAGACAATTCAAAATTGTGAAGGGCTAGAAGAATCAGATGGTGGTGCAAACATACAGTACTTTCAAGTTAATATTATGCACAATTTGGAGTTAACACAGCATTGCTTCTGTGTGTATAAGTCATATTACAAATCATGACACAAACTTGACTTTGAACCTATTGCAACTGTATATTTCAAGATACAAGATAATATGAGAGTTAGTCTGTGTAAAGAGTGAAAATTGAACATGAATCTATAAGATGTGCCTTGCTTTTTGTTATTAAGTATACAGTCAAAACCAAGAAAATATATAAATCTAAAAAGTCAAATATATCAGAACAATAAGGCTAGACAGGCGCATGTAAGGTATGGCTTGTTAATGGGTGTAATTCCTCCCTGTGACATGGAGAAGTGTTTGATGAATCCACTGAAAGAAATAGTGTCTGCTATGGTGGATGATCCTCCTTTCTAGATTTTTATGTTGATGGGACTGATTCAGATGGAGCAACTAAAGTTTAGAGATTTTCTTCCACATCTGACTAGGCCAGAGATTCTCAACCTTTTCAAGTCGGGGGTTGGGTCATGCTCCCTCAAACAGTTGAGGGGGCTGGATTGGTTGCCCCCCCCCCAATGCTTACAGTTCCATAAATGAGTCTGTGGCTGATTTTCGCAATGGCAGCAGTTGCTGGAGTGAGGGCAGGGGTCGGATTATTTGGCATCACAGGCTGCAGGTTGAGAAACCTGGACTAGGCCATCTTCCTGGAAACACTTTTGAATGGATAAAGGGATGGAAAAACATTTTTGCCTGGTTGTACAGGTTGTGGAAGCTGTATCTTTGTTTCTCCACAGATGACCTCACAAGCCCAACTATGCCCTCTTCAACAAGATGATTCTTGTAATTCCCATCTAATGAAGATTTTTTTGGCCGACTTTTTAAATTGCAGTATGGAAGAGAGTGAATGTTATGTGATTTGCCTTTTGCAATATTTATTTATTTGCTCAGATTTATATTGGCGCCCACTTGCCGAGGTGACTCAGGGCGGCTTACAATCAAAACAGCAACAGTACAGTAACAATAATAAAATACAACCTCACAAAACAAACAAAGCAGGATACAGACTAATTCCCCTCCGGCCATTGGTGGGGGCGAGGTCTTCAGCCACCTGCCAGGCCATGGTGTCTTCTCCCTCAAGCCATTGGTGGGGGCTCAGAGGAGGGGGCGAGGTCCTTAGCTGCCTGTCAAAAAATATAATATAATATAATATAATATAATATAATATAATATAATATAATATAATATAATATAATATAATATAATATAATATAATATAATATAATAAAGAACAGGATTTCACCCACTAAAAGATTGCTATAGACTAGGTTGTTTGTAAAACAATTTGTTTTACTTAAACCAAAATCTCTTTTTTGGTTTCTAATAGTAAAAAATATTTAATTTTTTCCTAATCATTTAATACAAATTAGGGCACAAAGATTGCAAAAATGGCTTGTGATGTTGATGTTGCCCCGTTATGAGTGGTGTATTATTTAACTTTTTATGCTGTATAAATTGCAAATGTCAAGAATGTGGATGTTTTTTGTCTTATTATTTTAGAATTGAAAACATTCCCAACCTCATCTTTCACAAAGAAAATATAAGTAAAAACATATTGTACATTAATGTACAAGAACAAAGAAGCAGCAAGATGTGAAAAGTCAGATAAAAAACTACAAACAACAACAAGAGGGGGAAAGTTAGACAAAACTGATCAGCAAGACTAAAATTGTTTGTTGACTATCTGAGAAAATAAGAATGTTCGGTATCTGGTATTTATTTATTTATTCAGATTTATATTGCCGCTCACTTGCCAAGGCAACTCAAGGCAGCTTACAGTCAAAACAGCGACAGTACAGTAAAAATCATAAAATACAACCTCACAAAACAACCAAAACTCTGGCTGTTTTGTGGGCCCAGAGGAGGGGGCGATGTTCTCAGCCGCCTGCCAGGCCATGGAATCTTCTCCCTCAGGCCGTTGTTGTGGGCCCAGAGGAGGGGGCAATGTTCTCAGCCGCCTGCCAGGCCATGGAATCTTCTCCCTCAGGCCGTTGTTGTGGGCCCAGAGGAGGGGGCAATGTTCTCAGTTGCCTGCCAGGCAATGGAATCTTCTCCCTCAGGCAGTTGTTGTGGGCCCAGAGGAGGGGGCAAGAAAGGACAGAAAAATTGTTTCCATTTGAAACTCTTGTGGAGAAAAGAATACCATAGTTGGGCAACCACCATTAATTCTCTGTCCTAGGTTTATATTAAGTGCTAGTTTCCTAATGCAGATTCTGAGGTAAACATACAGATTTACTCCCCATATCCACAGCTTGAACATGAATCTGTAATGTTTGCATTATAACATTGGGAGAAGTAGCAAATGCACAGGTAAAAGATGGGGGATACTTGGCTCAGTAATACTACAAGCGGGAAGCATCTTGGAATTGTTGTAGATCACAGGCTAAATATGAGTCAACAGTGTGATGTGATTGCAGAAAAGGCTGGTTTTGGGCTTGGAATAAAGCCAGATATAGACTGAATATATCAGGAAAAACTTCTTAGCAGTTAGAGCAGCATAACAGTGGAACCAGGTACCTGTATCTCAAAAGGTAGTGAACGCTCTAACACTGGTACCATTCAAGAGAGAATTGGACAACCATCTATCAGATCTGTTTTGATTTGGATTCCTGCATTGAGCAGGAATCCAAAAGGCCCCTTCCAACCCAGTTATTCTATGGTTCTATCCTTCCACTCTGTATTTCAAAAGTATGAATGCCATTGAAGAAGCACATGATAATGTATTCTGTTAGACTGACATCATGATTTTTTAATTTTATAGGTACAGTGCAAACTTTATGCATATATTTATCACATTTTTTTGTTAAAATTTCAAGGCTTTTCTTCGTTTTTCTACACTTGGTGGTGCTGGTTCTGTTGTTTTCCCCATTGTGTATTCCCATTTCTGAAAACAAATTCTGTGTCTGGGGAAAAAACATCCCCACCCTCATCTAACCCTGATCCAGTTGTAATGTGCAGGGGGCCCTATATTGGTCTGTGGAGCTCAAATGTAGATTTTCTTGGTAAACATAAAATACCATAAATAGAATCCTGAGATTTTTCCATCTTTATGTTTAAAAAGCAGAAACAAACATAGCTTAGGGCTGAGCCCTGATGCTGAAAATGTATGTGGTGTGTTCTAATAATGGAATGAGGCTTTTTCATCTTAACCACTCCATAAAGCAGGGATTCTCAACCTGCAGCCTGTGGGCCAAATGCGGCCCATGACACCATTTCATGTGGCCTCCAACCACCACCACACCAGGGAGTGCCATGCGGTGGAGGAGGGGCAAAATGGCTGTCCGGCCCCCAAAGCTGTCTGAGGGAAAGTGTCCAGGCCCCTGGTTTTAAAAGGTTGAGAACTCCTGCCATGAAGTCTTAGGCTTGTTTCATAACTGTATTTGTTTAGAATAGTAATAGCAGTCTTTCTGTACTATTCTTTTGCTGATGTACAGTATTTTGATAGGCTAAGAGCATAGTTGGAAAACTATGATCATAAAATGCAATGTACTCTATCAGTTGACAGTAAAAGGTACATGCTAGTTATTTCAATTTTTTTAAATTCCAGTCCTGTTATAGAGATCCCAAGCCTTTGTATTGATAGCACTTTGTGTAATGATATACAATTTTTTTTAAAAAAAGTAACTAATATAAAAATAATCATAAGAACATAGGAAACAAATAGAAGGAGCTTGATGGCCTTTTTTCAGGTCTTGGTTCTTAGCACCACAGGCATATTGTGAAGATAAACGTTTTGGTTTATTTTAGAAAGAGGAGGAGGATCAGTATTTACTATCAAAGTTCAAATGCCATATTGGAACAAGTGTACTAATGAAAATGTCCCAGCATTATAGAGAAGTACTGAGAAAGGAAAAGTATACAATGAAATTGTCACTCATTAATATATTTTCTATGTTTCGGGTGGTACAGGCTGGATTATTTGGCGTCGCGGGCTGTAGTTTGGTCACCCCTGGATTAGAGATACAACACATATTTGATTGTTGGTTACAGTATTCTTTGGAAGGCCTGACCTTCTTAAAAATGGGAGAAATGAGTCACAGTCAGTGAAATGGGAAGACTGGATGGTCTTTTCCTCTAAAGGGAAAATTGAAGGATGTCTGCCTCATTATCGTTGTGAAAACAGGCACTAAGAAATTCCATTATTAACAGGGCTTTTCTTTAAACAGTGGCAGCAGATCTACACTTTCATTGCTGAATCTGCCTTAATTGCATTTACAATTGATTTAATGCAATTATAAAACCAGTTCTATTTAAAACAGTGTTGCCAAATCTTCTCTGCATAGCTCTTGATGTCAGTATCTGAAGATTATACATCTAGTCCTCTTAAAACTTTCTCATTGAGCCAAACTGTGCACAGAGGTGGTTTGGATTTCTTTGGAAATCCAGTTAAAGAACAGTAGGATCATGTATGTGAAGTACTGTAAACACTCTCTACCTGCTGTTCTTCCTGAAATCACTTCTCATTTCTGGTACAAGAAGCTGACTGAGGACAACAGAGAGGATGCTTTTGGTGGATTAATTTCACATGAAAATTTTCTTACCATTCCATTTAAACAGTGTTAGCACCTTTAAGTGGTTTTAGGGCAGATTTGCCTCAAAAGATGTGAGTCTCCACTGTCACACTTAATTCAGTGTTGACTGAATGGTATTTATCTTGTGAGCAACAGAAGCATTTGTTACCTGATCTCTCTTGGAAATTCACCCAGAAATGTGGTCCCAAAATAGAAAGGCTAGTGCAGAAGAGCTTCATTAGAGGACTTGAAGGGGCAGGGGAATCTTGTACAAGTTTTGCCTCTGTTATTATGTAGAAGCTTAGTATCAGATTACAAACCTACCTAAGCTTGAATATCTTTCTCTTCTATTTTCTCTGAATGTTTGTTTGCCTAATCTTCCTACTCTTCTTTCTCCCACGGTTTCACTCTCACATGATTGCATCTTGTTTGTAGTGAGCAATTCAAACTATCCTGATAATATTCTATTCAGTTATTTCTGTGCTGTTCTCAGACTTACATTTCAGGTGTATAAAAATGAGGTGTGGGTGAGAAATGTAGGAGTAAGTTATCCCTCTCCCCCTTGAACATTAGGATATCTCAAAGGTTTGAATATTAGTCATGGCTTTCTGGGCCATTTTCAAATTTAAAATGCCACAACTAACAGGCTGGTATAAGCTGTAACATACAGAACCAACTCACTGTGTGTGTGTGTGTGTGTGTGTGTGTGTGTGTGTGTGTGTGTGTGTGTGTGTGTGTGTGTGTGTGTGTGTGTGTGTGTGTGTGTGTGTGTGTGTGTGTGTGTGTGTGTGTGTGTGTGTGTGTGTGTGTGTGTGAGAGAGAGAGAGAGAGAGAGAGAGAGAGAGAGAGAGAGAGAGAGAGAGAGAGAGAGAGAGAGAGAGAGATGACCTTGATAGATTGTTCCAGTAAAAGAGCGAGAGATGAAGACCTTGATAAATTGGTCCAGTAACTGCTAATCTTATCTGTTGCATTTTTGTTTATGTTGTACTCAGATTCAAATGCCTCATAAAAATCATTGGATTGGGCTCAGGGATTTCAGCTCAGAGACCGAAAGGTAAAAATTCCCCAAAGTCGCTATTCTGGAGCTTGTTTTGGTTGCTAAGCCAGAAATGATAGTTACCAGGAATTTGAGCATATGCTTCTTTCATTTTCAATTGACATCTACCTGGGAAATCAAGGTTTTTATTTGCATGGAAGGTGGTGATTATTTTAGTATTTGGGTTGCCAGCACTGATATATAAAACCCAATGCAGACTTGGAACTGAGAAGAGAAACAGTGGAACATTTTGTTTCTACTGGACAGCCTCTAGCTTTCCTCCTCTGAACAAGAAGAAATGTTTGAGGGTTGGTTTGTTGTTCAGCAGTGACTGATTTTCTACACAAAGAATTGGAAGGAAGATCAGTATTTGTACCCACCTCCCAGAAGAAATGGAAGATAGAAATTTTAATATACCTGTACTCTAAAAAGGGAGATAGAATACTTACAATTGATCGTGAAAGTGTACATTCATGTTTGTCATCTTGTACTTCCAAAGCAAAAGTAGACAAAATGAATCCTGGGCACTGCAGGTTGCCTCCACAACATGCCTTCTAGGGGGCATGAGTGGTCATTGTGGGCTGCCTCCATCCAGATCTTATTTGGGCTTTTAGAAGCCTTATATCAAAATCTGAAGTGTGTCCTGGTTAGAAATCAGATCTTTTCAGGCCTAAATATGGCATGGAGAAAAAACCCAAACTGGCAAGTCTTGCCCCTAGACCAGTGGTTGCAAACCTATGACACACGTGCCAAAGGTGACACGCAGACGTCTTTCTGTCAGCATGCATGCTGTCCCGGGCAAGCCCAGCCCAGTCGGCAGCAATGGCAGTGCTGCTTTCTCATCAAGCCCTCTCCTTCCACCAGTGGGTACGTGAGAGGGGAGCCTCAAGTCCAGATTGGGAGGCGCCATCAGAGAAGAAGAGGTGAGGCAACCAGACCCCACCCACCCTTCCCAAGGGTGCCCGAGGAGGAGGCACACACACGTGGGGCATGGGAACCTGCAGAAGGAGTTCCCCTCCTCCTTGGACACTCTGCCTCTAAAAGGTTCACCAACACTGTCCTAAAGTGATTAGTTATTTAGGTTTTAAAAACAAACAAACTTGGGGTAGGGACAGTTCTCTGAAGTCCAAGAGCAGAAGATGTGGAAGTTCCCTACTCTCTTGTAAAGCTAGGCTGGTGTTGACAGAGTCTGCTTCAGCATAGGGGAGAGCTTTCACTGTAGACAAGTACTGCATGCATATACGAGTACTGCAGCCAAATCTCTGCTCATGATCTGAGTTCAATCCGGAAGGGCTGAAAGTTGATTCACCCTTCCATCCTTTTGTGGTCAGTAAAAATGAGTACCTGTTGGGGTAAAATGTTAATTACCTTGACCTATGAAGTATCAACTTTGAGTGGAAGGATTTGGAAACTAGGGCTGCAGATCAAACATGGAAGATACTTGTACCCTGATGCACTTGGGGCAGGATGAAGAGGGAGAGAGAGAGGACCAGCTAGAAAATACTCTAAGTGCTATGGGGCAATATTTAAGTGTACTGTACTTGCTATTGCTGTTAAATTAGACGATTGGTCCTTGTAGTTCAGTATTGTCTACAATTATGGGCTATGTCTCTCCCGTATTTCAGACAGGAGTTTTCCCCAGCTGTACCTGGAGATGCCAAAAGACTGAATCAGGGACCTCTTGCATGCCACTTTTGACATGGACCCAATGCTTCTAAACACAGATGCTGCCTGTCATCAGTTAAAAGGAACATGAGGCGAATCTGTTCAATTCTCCACTGCTGGCCTCACAGCCGTGCTGTGGTAGTTATCCAAGAGGTTTTTTGTTGTTGTTGCATGCATTGCATTAACCACATGAAGGTAAAAAGATAAGCTGTACTTTCTGAAATATCTCTGCAATGCTCATTAAGATTTCAAAAAAACAAAAACAAAACCCACTTTCACTTTATTTTGCCATTAAAGGTTTTCCATGTTCATTCCAAATTCCAAAAAGTCAGGAAATTGCAGCTGCTAAGGGTCATGCTCTGATACAACATTTAGATTAGGGGCACCCAAATTATGACCCCCGGGCCCAATTAGGCCCTTGTATCTAATTAATCAGGCCCACGGTGAGTACTCAGTGAGTACTCAGTGGATTGCCCCCCCCCTACCTGACATAGCAATACATCACCTACGGCAGCTGTGGGGGCGATCGGGTTTCGCTCCTGCTGGTCCGAGCAGCCTCCGCTTGGTCAGAAGCCTTTAGCAACATGGATTGCCGTGTTGAAGAAATTTTTCAACCCTTCTCTGTTTCAAAATCCGTGGTGCTGGAAGAGTAAACATGGCGTGCCAAGGCTTACATCAGTGCGCCAGGTTTACCCTTTCAGCGCCACGGATTTTGAAAAAGAAGGCTCAGAAAAATTATTTAATGTGGTGATCCATGTTGCCAAAGGCTTCTGAAGCGCTGGGACCAAACGGAGGCTGCTCAGACCAGTAGGGGTGAAGCCTGATCGCCGCCACCGCTGACATCGAAACAATCAGCAGCGGGAGCAGCCCGCCTCCGGCCCCTGCAACTGCGTGTTGGGGTGGGACTGGCCTGCCGATGAAAAAGTTTGGGCACCACTGATTTAGGTAATGAGAAAATAGCGTATTAGGCTTTGTTGTGGATTTTTCCATTTATTTTCCTCTGCTAGAAATGTGAAATCTTTTTCTTAATAGAAGATTATGTTTTGAGGAACATAATCTGTACTTATAGATGTCCAAGTAGATGAACACACTGAAAATGCATACTGATGTGAAAAAAGAAATAATAACATTTAAAAGAACAGGAAAACACAACTTATTATTAATTAATTCTTCAGCTCAAGGGGCTGAATTTAGAAAGTTAAAAATAGAAAGGGGTGATTTAAAGGGATTTTAATGATTATTTGAAAATGTCCAGACTATCAAAAATGAGACTGTCTGAATCAAGCAGTTCTCAGGCAACACATGAGTTGCACTTACAGTGAATACACTGTATTTGTCATATTTTTTGTTTTTTTTCTTTACTGTCTTCAGATAATATTTCAGCAGCCATCAGGGGGATGGGGGGGTACACAGAAAGAAATTGTGATATTTTTGAACCATAACCGGCCATCCCCTGGTAACGGCAACATTGTATTGCCAGCTAATCTTTCTCATGCTAGGTCGGCTGTAAGGAATTGCAGAATGAACTCACCAAAAGGTGCCTTCATTATGGCAGTTTCATGTCTGGCCTAGACACAGAAGCAGCAGCAGCTGTCAAACAATTCATGGTACACACAGGTACTGTACTCTGTTTCTCTCCTGAGGGCTTTTAAATTGTTTTTGTAGCTTTTTGTTTATTTTATTGTATCACTTGAATATCCCTGTCTGGAAAGTACAGAGAAGCTAACAAAACAGCATATCTGAAACCTATTTGAATTGCTCATTTTGCTAACAGAAGAATAGTGACTCAGATGGCATGCAGAACATCTGAAAATAATGTTGGAAGTTGTAGTGACTGCCAAGACTAGCTAACACAGGCCACATATCTTATTATTCAAGCAAGTCATAAAGTTGCTTTCAGTAGTGCTCTCAGAGAGAGCACATATTCAAATAGGCTATTTGATCACACACTATGAAAATAAATAACCTGTGGCATGTATTCAGCAAGCATTAACTTTTCTGTTTCTTTGGTGCCTCTATAAAAGCATGTACTGCAGACATACATAGATAGTTTAGGGGCAGGGATGACAAAAGAAGAAATACTTAATAAGATCTTTGCTGTAATATAGGTCATCTTCTCTTTCTGGGTGGCGTATTTTTACTTTTGGTAAGACTAGAGACAAATCTCAGTTCAGCAGGTCATAGGCCTTCTTTCCCCTTGTATGGAATTAATTATTCAACTTGCAAAGCTGATTGAGCTATTTCATCTCACTTCTTTCTTTCTATATAAGTAACTAAAACATTCTTCAGACTTGTTTATTATTGTTTTAAATACAGTAATACCTCATATAACATTAGTATCGAATAACACGAAAATCGCATAACATCAAGGAATCTGGGGGGAAGAATTGCATCAGATAACATTAAGATCCTATGGGATGCTTCAGATAACAACCGCGAAAGCCTGTGTGGTTACAATGTATCTCTATGGATCCCATAGAGGATCAGATAACACGAAAAATCATATAACACGAAGACTTGTGGAACCAGGTTTTAGTGTTATATGAGGTTTTACTGTAAAAGATAAATGTAGACCTGAAGGCTTCCTTGGCTGAAATCCTCTTGATATAAATTTACACTATGCAAGCCGGATTATGTAGTAGTTGTTATTATTATTATTTATTCCATTTATACACTGCCCATCTAGGGGTATTCCTATTCTGGGTGGCTAACAAGACGAACTCGCCTATTAAAAACACATTAAAAATACAAAAGCCCTATTGACTGCAGAGAAGGCCAAATAAGAAACCTAGTGCTGAGCCATTGTCAACACCTTATCAAAGGCCTCATTAAAAAAGGAACAATTTGAGTTGCTTCCTGAATGTAGACAGGGATGGGGTCTGGCACAATTCAACTGGGAGGGAGTTCTATAAAGTTGGTGCTCCCACCAAGAAGACTTTCCTCCAAGTTGTGGCAGAATACTTTTGTCTTTGGTTATCTAGTGACAGATTTCTTCTTATCCTCTGGTTCTGAAGCTCCCTAGTAATCCCCTTTACCCCTGAAAAGTGTTTGAGAACCTTGGAATGGGGTGAGGGAATTTTCAATATTGGATATTTGCCACTAGTGTTCTTACTGCTGGCAACCCAGTGGCATTTTTCAGTATTAAAGGTCCCCCTCCCCCCAAAAATGAGCCTCATGTTCTGAAAGTGGAAAAAGAACAATTTAAGCTATCCTTTGTCAGATCGTGACATCATCCAGCTTGTGTTGCATAAATATATGTCAACAGGATTTCAGCTAATTATTTGTTTAAATGTGTACAACAAAATATTTTCTCTCTCTCTGATATCACCAATAACATCTGTAACAGATTCTCATTTAATGTGCAACAGCTTTCAGAGAGCTGGCCTTATTACTCTGTCTAAACAAAAACAGTTACAAAGACCAAAGTATTCTGTCATCTTTAACAAAATATATTTCAGTATGAACGGTTGTGGATGTCAACCTCTGGCATTTCTGAAGAAGTGAACTATAATCTTTGAAAGCTCACACTGAAATAAATTTGTTAACGGTGCTGTAGTACTTCTGCTCTTATTTGTGTGTCTGTTTTATTTGAGGGACTTGCTAACACAACCCATAAAATCAGTGACAGATCATAAGGCCTGGCCTAGAGGCTTTGCTCCCCATTTGAGATACTATTTCACCTCTCTGCAGCTGTTGCAGGGCAGCAGTTTAAACAGGGATGCAAGGTCTCAGTAATAACAAATACTTCCTAATCTAATGAATTGTATGTTTGTATTTTGAAAATATTCCTCAATTACTAGGGTAAAAGACATACTGGATGTTTTTCTTGATGTAACACACAGACAGTTCACAAAAGATGCAGTTACAAGTAGAAGAATGGAATGACAAAGTCTAACTCGGGAGTGCTCAAACTACAGCCCATGAGTCAGATCCAGCCCTTGATGCCAATTCATCCAGCCCGTGCTGCCCTCGTTGCTCCCAGAAGTAGTAAACCCCACCCGTACTTCCACTTTCGGGAGTGACAAGGGCAGCGTGGGATGGATGAACTTGCATTGGGCTGGATCTGGCCCAGGGGCTGTAGTTTGGGCACCCCTGGTCTAACTCCAATAAAGCCTGTGGATGAAAAACATAAAAGCTTGCCAAATTGTTGGAATCCCCCATCAGATATTAATATCCTCTTACACTGCTACCTTTCAAAGCAATCTGTTGATTTAGCACTTTCTTCTTCAATTCATCTGCTTTTGATGGTGGAAAGTGATTCATCTCTCCTGCCCTTATTGATGTCTTTCAAGTTAGGATATGATTTGCTGGTTGGTGAAAGGAATTCCGCTAACAACAACAGAGCTTTGGTATATAGACCATCACTGCCAACTATCTGCTTTTTCTGAACTGTAAAGGTCCTAACTTGTAAATTTGTACTGTATGACTTTTTTGTCTAGGAAAATCAGTCAGCAAACGGTCCTTCTCGAAATAGTCCAAATCAGCCCCACGTGAGAGATGGGAACGTGGTATATCCAAAACTTCGTGCTGGTTACATCCCCATTCCAGTCATCCATGAAGGCACAGAGAATTGGCAGCAGCCCTCATATTATCCTGGCTACCAGCCTGGCACACAGCGAGTCAAGGCAGAAACCATTCCTTCCACAGGGCGAGCCCCTTCACCTCTAAGGGGGAATTTTGTCCGTTCGCAATCCCCAGCTAGAGGACCGATAGAAGTTGCCCAGACAGATAAATCATCTGGCCAAACAACAGCTGCACCAGCCCAAGCCCCTCCTTCACATGGATCTGAGGTAAGTAGACTGAATTGTTATGGAATGTTTCATGCTGAACTCTTTAATGGTTTGGACAGGGGTGCTCAAACCTTTTGGACTCTGGGCCAGTCACATGGTCGAGCATGTCACAAATGACCCGCGGTTGCTGTAAAAGCGTTTACAACAACCGTGAGTCATTTACGGTAGTGTTCTGCGGGTGTGCTGGTACGTTCACCTGTGTATTTTACTTCCACTTCCGGGAGCAGCGTGGGCCAGATTAATTGGAGCCATGGACCGGAATTTATCCATGGGCCATAGTTTGGGCACCCCTAGTTTAGGACTTAAATAATAATGTACAGTATAACTAACTTATATTGGCTGCATAACTCTGTTTCTCAGTATTTTCATAATATTGTTGATTCTATATAGGTACTTCATATGCAGCCTGTAAAAGTGTGCAGACCAAGGCAGCTATGACACCTGAGGGATTCTGGTATTTGTAGTTCAAAACCACAAATCTGCAGGTCTCTATTCTGAGACAATAGTCAGAAGAGTGCACTTCCCCTTTCAAGTATCTTGTGTGGAAAACAGATTGCACACATTTTGTTTCTTGTTAAACATGTAAGTTGAATTTGACACAAATTTTCTTGTGGTGATGGTTTTGTTGTGTGTGAAACACTTTTTAAAACCGTGGAATGAAACAACAGTTTCCTTCTTTCACCAAATTAGATCTAACAGTGCAGATTTGTATCAATAAAGGCACACTAGATGCTGATACCCTGTCTTTTAGGACAGGAAAACATGACTCATGAGTACAGCAGTGAAGGATTTTCAGTTATAGTGGTACCTCGCATTACAAAATTAATGCATTCCTCAGAACGTTTCATATTACAAAAAAAAATCGCAAAGTGGATTTCCCATAGGAATGCATTTAATGCAGTTTCCCATAGGAATGCATTGAAAACCGAAATTTGTAATGCAAAACACAGTTTCCCATAGGAATGCATTGAAAACCAATTAATCCGTTCTGGGGTGGGATTCATAATGTGAGGTATTATTTTCATTGGATTTTCATTCATAATGCAGAAATTACATTAAATGAAGCATTCGTAATGTGAGGTACCTGTGTATATATATTACTTCTGTTGATAACTATGGAACATTAATTTTTCTTCCTGATCCTAACAAATGTGATCTGATCTTTGATATTTTCTATGTAGCAGCCCATGAATACAGATCCTTGACTGAACCTCCTTCATTCTGGGTTGGGGTGGAGGTGTTTGTTATATTTCACTAACTTCAAACCCAAGAAGTTTTGAGTTTACACTAATTAAATTGTCAATCTTTAAATTGTTATATATAGGAAGAATGGAGCAATAAGATTAAAGATTATACTATGCCAGTATTTTCTCTGATGATGTGCAAACCAGTGTACACATTGCAAGCTAGTTGTGTATTCATCCAGCAGAAACGGGAAACAACATTTGAATTTTTGACAGTGCTGTGATATATTATTTCTTTCCCACAAGTAAAACTGAATAACTCTGTTTAAGGAATTGGGGAGGCTATTTCCCATCCAAATTTTAAATAGCCATATAATATTATAATAGATATCTAAAAACATCTGTATCCAGGAATTTACAAGAACATAATCACAAGTATACATTTGAGGATACTGATGTTGATAATGGATTTTATCCAGAATCTTTAAACTTTGTCTTAAGTCAAGAGCTTTTTACATTATATTTCTTTAAAGGAGCACACTGTCAGAATACTTGCAGTTCTTATTATTCAATTGAGTCCACGTATGTTTTACTAATTATGAAGTATTTCTGAGTTACCCTATGGCAACAGATCTCAGGGTGGTGCTCACTCAGTAAAGCATGTTGAAATAATTTGAATAAATATGTTTAAAACAACTGAAACTGGTATAAGAAAATTAAGAAGAAGTTTGGTTTTTAGAATTCTGCATAGTTTCCAAATTGGGTTAGGAAAAAAACTTCAGAGGGAAGGACATTTCCATATGTCTCCTGACAACCTATTACAGTGGTGGCAAACCTATGGCAGCGTGCCAGAGGTGGCACTCAGAGCCCTCTCTGGGCATCCGTGCAGTCACCCCAGCACAGAATTTATCCCGCCCCTTTGTCCAGCAGCCCAATGTGAGTGTTTCCTCCTTCCCCCACCACAGAGTTCACCCCACTCCTCTGCCCAGCAGCCCTATGAGAGCGCTTTCTCCCACTCCCAGCTCAGAGTTTGCACAGCCCAGTGGAAGCGTTTCCTTCCTCTCCTGTTGCTGTGTTAGCACTTTCTGATAAATAAGTGGGTAGGTTGCAGCTTGGGCACTCAGTCTCTAAAAGGTTCGCTGTCACTGACCTAGCAGTTTGAAAGCAAGACATTTATTTATTTGTTCAAATTTATATTGCTGCCTACTTGCCGTGGCAACTCAGAGTGGCTTACAAAAATATAACAACAGTACCAAAATATGGTGAACAAACAGACTATATCCCCTCTGGCTGTTGGTGGGCCCCCCGGAGGTAGCGGTGAGACCTCTAGCCACCCATCAGTCCATGGCAACTCCTCTCTCTGGCCATTGCAAGTATTTAAATTAAATACTTAAATATTTAAAGTATTTAAATATAAACTGCAAGTAGATAAACAGGTACAACTTCAGCAGGAAAAGTAACAGCGTTCCTTGCGCTTCGACCAAATGGCTACAGAAATGTCTGCAGACACAGACAGCACTGGCTCTTTGGCAGAGAACAGAGGTGAGCATTGCCGCCTAAATTTGGATATAACTGGCTTTTGAGCAAGGGAGACCTTTACCTTATTACCAGTGTATCATCATTCCATCAGCAACTATTGTTTAAAAACTTGGATTTGCGGAAACAGATTGTTGAGGTGCAATTTGTGCAACTTGCAAATAGGCACCTCATCAATTAACTGAATCGGTTTCTGTGATTTGTATGGATCTACAATAAGATACCAGCCTTGAATTCCCTTTTTGAAATTAGATCTATGCCAAACAAGCTAATGGACATTAATAGGTTTTTCACCCCCTACAGAGTCCTCCATCACCTGCACCTTCTGAATCATCGACAGCTTCCTCTCAGTCATCAGGAAGATCCAGCTCAGGAAGTCACCAACTCCCTCGTGGATATATCCCTATTCCTGTGATCCATGAAGGAAATGTGCCAAGGCAGCCATCGCAGGCTTATCATCAGGCACAGAAGACTCACTACCCAGCCCAGCAGAGTGAATACCAAGCACACCAACCTGTATACCATAAAATCCAAGTTGATGATCTGGATCAGAAGCCACAACGTGCACAGTCCCCATTCAGAGTATCTCAGAGGGGCTCAGGAAGTCGTGAAACTTCGCCAAGTAGAACCCAGTCTCCAACTCCCATCAGAGTACAGTCAGCCAAATCTCAGGTAAATGTGATTTTCATTACAAATTAATTTGCTTTATTAGTCATCCCTATCTTTAAAGAGTATCACTGAAAGCCACAGTTGGTAAATTGATATGAGTATTTGACTAATACATTTGCAGGCAGAAAATTTACACCTCCAGCTCTACTACTATCATTTTTTTGTGGTCTAGAATGCTTTTGCAGTCCTTCCTGGCTACAGAAGGCATACAGCAATTGTTTTGAAAGAATATTGTGCAGTCATTGATAATGCCATATCACTGATTCTAAATAATGGTTACTCTGTTTCGGCTGCCTGGTGCCTGCTGGGTTGGTCTCGCGTCGCGTCGGCAGCGCCTCACCGGGGTTCTCCTCGCTGGCCAAAGGGATGCTGGGTCGGAGGCGCAATTCCTCCTCGCCACCCGACCCGTGGATTCTCCTTCCTCTCCTTTCCCTCCGGCCAAGGATGAATGGCCAAAGGGGCGCTGGGTCGGAGGCGCGATTCCTCCTCGCCACCTGACCCGTGGCTTCTCCTTCCTCTCCCTCCGGCCAAGTTTGCTTGAAAAAGGGACTGTGGTTAAGACGCTGAACTTCATGACCAGAAGGTCAACTGTTTGAGACCTGAGTGCTGCATGACAAAGTGAGCTTCCATCTCTGTCCCAGCTCCTTCCAACCTAGTAGTTCAAAAGCAAGAATGGCAAGTACAGTAGATAAATAGGTACCACTTCCGTTGGAAGGTAAACAGTGTTCCATGCCCTCCGGTGTCTAATGCCTGCTACTTCTCTGTGTTTGCAGACAATGCTGGCTCTTGGGCTATAAACAATATACACAATATATACACAATAGTGAACTTAAAGTAGAGACTTATTTTGAACTTTCAGTAGAAACTTGATATATTGGACTTCATAACAAGGATACTTAGAAACTCCTGACTTATAACTTGATATAACCAACACTAAATAATTCAATTTTTAATCTGATACTGTTAAACTCTGGTAATGTGCATGATAGTACTTTGTTTTAAACTGTGATAACATGTATGATGAGAGGATACTAGCGTAGAAACCAGCAAACCAACATCAGGAATTTTGCCAAGAGAACCGTATGGACTAAAACAAAAGGCAAAATAAATGGGGCAATTTAGATGAAATAGGATGCTTAGCACATCAGATCAGAAGAAGGGGAGGGACAGGAAAGGGGGAGGAGAAATACAATGTTGTAAGGAACAATACTGTATAAGGACAGGAATGTAAGATCTGTGAACCAGGGAAAACTGGGAGTGGTAAAAAAGGAAATGGAAAGAATAAGCATTGACATCTTGGGAATTAGCAAGTTAAAATGGACAGGGATGGGTGAATTCAGCTCTGGAAACCCTCATATCTACTACTGTGGACAAGAAAACCTCAGGAAAAAATGGAGTAGCCTTAATTGTTAATAAAAGAGTGAGAAAAGCAGTAATGGGATATAATCTCAAAAATGATAGGATGATGTCAGTCAGAATACAAGGCAAATCATTCAATAGCACTGTAATCCAAATATATGCACTAACCACTAGTGCAGATGAAGCCACAATTGACCAGTTCTATGAGGACCTAGAACACTTTATAGAACAGACACCAAGAAATGATGTACACATTATCATAGGAGACTGGAATGCCAAAGTAGGAAATCAAAAAGTAAATGGAATAACAAGCAAGTTTGGTCTTGGAACACAGAATGAAGCAGGCCAAAGAATGATAAGAGTTCTGCCAAGATACAATCTAATAATAATAATAATAATAATAATAATAATAATAATAATAATAATAATAATAATAATAATAATAATAATAATAATAATAATAATAATAATAATAATAATAATAATAATAATAATAATAATGATGATGATGATGCTGCTGCACTGGTCATAGCAAACACTCTCTTCCAGCAACACATGAAGAGACTTTACACATGGACATCACCAGATGGCCAACATAGAAACCAGATTGATTACATACTCTGCAGCCAAAGATGGAGAACCTCCATACAGTCAGCAAAAACAAGATCACGGGCAGATTGTGGCTCGGATCACAATCTATTGATCGCAAAATTCAGGCTTAGACTAAAGAAAATAGGAAAAACAATTGGGCCAGACAGATATGACCTAGACAACATCCCTTAGGAATACACAGTGGAGGTGTGGAACAGATTTGATGGCTTGGACCAGATAGACAGAGTGCCAGAAGAATTATGGACAGAGATGCGGAACATCATGCAGGAGGCAGCAAGGAAAACCATACCAAAAGAAAAGAAGTGTAAGAAAGCTAAGTGGTTGTCCGATGAGGCTCTTAAAATAGCTGAGGACAGAAGGAATGTAAAGAGCAAAGGAGAAAGGATTAAATACAATCACTTGAACACAGAATTTCAAAGAAAAGCAAGGAGAGAAAAGGAAACCCACCTGAATGAACAGTGCAAAGAAGTAAAGGAAAACAATATCAGGGGTAGGACTAGAGATCTTTTCAAAAAAAATGGGGAAATTAAGGGAACGTTTAAAGCAAAAATGACCATGATAAAGGACAAAAATGACAAGGAGTTAGCTGATGCAGAAGAGATTAAGAAAAGATGGAAAGAGTACACAGAGGAGCTCTGCAAAAAGGACCTCAAAACCACTGATAACTTCAATGATGAGGAAATTGAACTTGAACCAGACATTCTAGAGAGTGAAGTCAGAAAGGCCCTAAAAAGCACTGCAAACAACAAAGCCAGTGGAGATGATGGTATCCAGGTTGAACTTTTCAAAGCCCTAAAAGATGATGGAATCAAATTATTACATTCTATATGCCAGCAGATTTGGAAAACACAACAATGGCCACAGGATTGGAAAAGATCAGTATACGTTCCAATCCCCAAAAAGGGTAATGCCAAAGAATGTTCAAATTATTGAACAATTGTGCTCATTCCACACGCTAGCAAGGTGATGCTCAAGATAATATAGGATAGACTGCAACAGCATGTGGAGAGAGAATTACCAGAAGTGCAGGCGGGGTTCAGAAGAGGCAGGGGGACTAGAGACCACATCGCCAACATACGTTGGATCATGGAAAAAACAAAGGAATATCAGAAACAAGTCTACTTCTGTTTCATTGATTACACTAAGGCCTTTGACTGTGTAGAACACAACAAAACGTGGCAAGTAATTAAAGACATGGGAATACCAGAACAACTTATATGCCTCATGAGAAATCTGTACATGGATCAAGAAGCAACAGTTAGGACAGAATATGGAATGACAGAGTGGTTTGGAATAGGAAAAGGAGTAAGACAAGGCTGCATTTTGTCACCCTGCTTATTCAACTTATACACAGAGCACATAATGCGCAATGCAGGGATGGAGGATTCACAATTTGAGATCAAAATTGCTGGGAGAAACATCAACAATTTGAGATATGCAGATGATACTACCCTAATGGCAGAAAGTGAGGAGGGCCTAAAGAAGCTCCTGATTAGGTTGAAAGAAGAAAGTGAAAAGGCTGGTTTGAGACTCAATATAAAGAAAACCAAGATAATGACAACAGGCCCTATCAGTCCCTGGAAAATAGATGGGGCAGAAATAGAAGCAGTGACAGATTCTACTTTCTTGGGATCAAAGCTCACTGCAGATAGGGATTGCAGCCTTGAAATAAAAAGGCGACGGATTCTTGGGAGACAAGCAATGAGAAACTTTGGGGAGCATAGTGAAAAGTAGAGACATCAAATTGCAAACAAAAATTCGTCTAGTCAAAGCAATGGTATTCCCGGTGCCAATGTATGGTTGTGAGAGCTGGACCATAAGGAAAGCTGAGCGCAGAAGAATAGATGCCTTTGAGATGTGGTGTTGGAGGAGAGTTTTGAGAGTCCCCTGGACAGCAAGGAGAACAAATAGGTCAATCTTAGAAGAAATCAAGCCTGACTGCTCCTTAGAAGGGCAAATAGTAAAGATGAAGCTAAAGTACTTTGAACATCAAATGAGAAGAGAAGACTCACTTGAGAAAGCCTTGATGCTTGGAAAGGTTGAGGGCAAAAGAAGAAGGGGGTGGCCAAAAATGAGCTGGCTAGATGGTATTGTGGACATAATGGGCACAGAGCTGAGCGAGTTGAGGGGGATGGTGGAGGACAGGAGTGCCTGGCGGACAGTCATCCATGGGGTCGCAAAGGGTCGGAATCGACTGTGTGACTGAACAACAAAAAATAATGGCAGTCCAGTTCAGATAGCACAATAATTGTCACTTTGAATTTTTATCTAATGGGCATTTCAAACTACAGTATCATTACTGTGTTGTATTTTCTCATATCTTTTCTCTTTAACCTTTATATTTTAAAAATGACAGTGGTAGTCAGGTGTCTGTTATCTTTCAATGTTGTTTGCTTTGTTTATATCCATAGAATTTGCCAATTGAGATTTTGCCTGTTTGCATTGGGTGAAAAATAATACATTATGAAAAATAATGTAGTAAGTGTACAAAGATCGATTCTATATCTGTAGACTAAGAATTGCAGAGCTCAGTTTTATAATTTAACTTAAAGCTGAAATCTGTCTACCAGTACTTGTTTTCTTGGTTCACCTTCACTGCTAATAAGGACCCCTGGTGGCTCAGTGGTTAAACTTCTGTACTGCAACCAAAAGGTTGTGAGTTTGACTCAGCCTGCCATCCTTCCGTGTTTGATAAAATGAGTACCCGGAGTGTTGGAGGCAAAATGCTAATTAATTTATGACCTGCCCACAGAGTGCACTAAGCTCTATGGGGTGGTATATAAGTGTGATTGCTCTTCTAATCAACTCTGCTGCTCTCTTCTCAGCAACAGATGCCAGCCCAAGGATCAACACAAACTCTACCACCCGATGCTAAGTTTGAAACCAAGGCGATGCCATCAAGATCAGAGATCCCCATTCAGGTTGTTCGGGCAGATTCAGAAGCTAAGCCGCCTCCCCAGAAGCCGCCTCCCGAAGAAGAAAAGGTTGAGAAACAGATGCCTTGTCCTGCTGAAGCTGCTCCTGCAGAAGAGAGGTCTCTCCCACAAGAAACTGAACCACAGAAGGCTTCCGAAGCGGAAGAGCCTCAAACGCATCCAGGAGTCTTGCAGGTTGAAGTTATTCTAAGCAGAGTACAAGCACTGGAGCAGGCAGTTGACTCTTTTGACGGCAAGAAAAATGACAAAAAATATCTAATGATAGAAGAGTATTTGACCAAAGAGCTGTTAGCATTGGACAGTGTAGACCCTGAAGGCCGTCCAGATGTTCGGCAGGTCAGGAGAGACGGTGTAAGAAAAGTCCAAAATATATTGGAAAGACTTGAACAGAAAGCTGAAGCTGTTCCAGAGCCTATTCAAGGGGATGACCCTCAGCCTCCGTTGCCTGAGACTTATCCACTTCCAGAGGAGAAAATGGAGGTTGATCCTAAGGTGGATAACATTAATAAGGGTGAACGTCATGAGAGCAGCAAGGACAAAATCAAAATAGAAACAGATCAGTCTGAGGGAAGTGACACCAACCTTGCCAGAGAAACCAGCATACCTGAAAATGCAAGTCCACCATAACCACAGGAAAAGAATTAAAGTCCTCAAACTCTTCAAGTTACAGTGTGTGTTAAATGAATCTTAACTTGCATGCATTCAGGAGCTTTGCACCAATTGGTTTTTAATCAGTATAACAGCTTGGGACACTGTAAACACTCAGGTGAGGCAGGTGTGAGGGTTGGGAAGATAATACAGCTAGTTTTTATTCTGTATATTGCTCAGAAGGTGTGTTTAGGAGAAATCCTTTTAAACGGTTGCTTTCAAACAAACTTTGTTGGGGGGGATGTCTTGTGTCAATATCAACAAGTAGAATGATTTACGTAAAATCGTTACCTAAACGTATCAAAATAACAAATCTTTTTACAGACACTCTTAAGGGGGGAAATCGTTTCACTGTTAGGCACTTTAAAGTGACAGTGGCTGCAAAGTGTGTTAAAAAAAGATAGGGATATTTATATGTGCTGAAAACCTTAGTGCTATATTTTAAATAGGAAAAGAAATAAAACAATGCTGTAAAAACATAATGAGCTTGTGTTGTTTATAAACTTGAATGCTGACTGTATTTTCAAGCCATTAATATTTACATCTAATAACAGATTTCTGTCCCACCTTAGGAAATTCCTGTACACACACCCTTTCAATTAGTCCCTAATTTCTCAAGTGCACATACAGTCCATTTTGACCAATCAGAATAGATGGCGAGGGGTGCAAAATACTCACATTTGGTCAAGTGAATGATCTAGCACATTGAAGTATGGAGGTTTTCCCATTTCATTCATAATAGAGATGTGAACAATCATTTCAGTCATTTGGTTATCTAAATTAAATTATGCAATCAATGAAAATGAGAAAATGTTTGAAATACAAAAGTTCTTAAAGGTTGGATTGTGCTAAAATTCATCTTTATGTGGGATGTTGGTTACTAGTTGTAATTAGTGAGATAATTACAATATCTAGGTAGTGTAGGAATTCTGAAGTGCTGACTGAGGTTCACCAAGATTGCTTTGTGGAAAGTTTATTTCCACAAGCTTTTATGTAACTGTACTCCTCTCAGACTCTTAGTCTCTTTGTCTGAACAAGAGCTAAAGAAATTAATACAAATCATGAGTGGGGTTATTTTAAAAAAAATAAATTTGAAAAATCTACACCAAACATTTTAAGGCCAAGTTAGTTATTACAAAAGCATAGACTTGTCAGCCACGTATTTCACTGGTAACGCTATGTGGAGTAGGTAATTGGGTTAGAGTAAGAATGACTGAGAATGGGGTGGGGGGCCTTGTATCTGCTAATCAATGTTTTCATGCAGAACATTTTTATTTGTACCGTATTTTCCATGCCTCACATGTACATGGTTCATCACGTGCACAAACCCATTCAAAAGCAATATAAGCTTGATTGGAAGAAAAAGCAGTGAAGAGTCATTTTTGGGAGTGGAACATTAGCATGGGAGTCATTCAGCTAGCCTGTCTTCTACTTTTCCTTTCTACAGGAGACCTCTGTTATACATTCGTGTAACTTCTGGAAATAATGGGTTCAGTACATACCCAAAGTAAAATCAGTTATGTGAAATTACACCTCTTAGGACAGGATAAATAAGCACTGTGTAACTCTGCCACTGTCACCTATCCATATGAACTCTTCCAAGAGAAGAGTGTACAACAGCGGTCTTAAACTTATCGCTGAAGTAAGGTATAAAAATAGGTTTGGAATATTCCTTCAATTAAAGTGTAACTGTTACTTATAATTATTACTAAAATTTAAGTAAGCTCATCAATCCATAGACTAGTAATGTTAGTTTCACATTCTGAAACTAATGTAAGGTTATGTTCAGAACACTATACTTTTGTTGGCAATACAGCCATCATTCCATTATAAATGTGTTTGCATAGTTTTTATATAACGTTATCTGCTATATATGAATCCTGCAGATTCCATTTTTGTTGAGATGCTGCTGACATCAAGAATACCCAATGAAAGAAGGAGCCAGCAATAATGACTTCTATATAAACAATCTCCCCCACTTGCTTTCTCTCATTTTCATTTTTTTAATGTCATGGACAAAGAATTTGTCTCAGGTTTTGTAAGATGGCATCTTTCTCACTGTAACTCCAGATGCCTGTTGAAATAGTAGCTGCTGGCTTATTCTGTAATTCTAGGCTTAGTTTTTGATATAAGTTTAGCTTGATTACATTAGCAAACACCTCTACATCAAGATGTTCTGATGACATCTTGCATTATCAAACATTGTGTTAACTGACAGCCCAATCATACATTCAATCTTGGAGTTGTATCCAGCTGTCTCTACCAGTGGAAAGGAAATTACTGTACTGGTAAAATAGATTTACACACAGAACAGAGTTGAATGCCACATGAAGTTGAAGAGGAAGAGGGAGAACCTTTTGCATCAGTAGAACTGTGCTAGTGTAATATTGGTTATCATGCATTGTGAAGACAGTGTCATTTATTAATTATTATTTGTATACTGGCCAAGGTAGTACAAGCACTAGTCTGGGCAGTTCAACTAATATCACATGAAAACCAATTTCTGTATCAGTTATCCCCAAACCCGAAATTTCAGAAACATCAACAGGATAATACAAATAATAATATCAGATAAAATTAAGAAGTCCATTACTGGATAAGAATATCTGAGAAGGCTTCTCTGAATAAGGCTATTTTTAATAACTTTCTGAACACCTGAAGTGAGAGGCCTGATGAATCTGTGCAGATTGTTCCACATTACAATGGCTAGCACTAAGAAGGCTGCCTTCCTGGTGATGCTCCTGTCTTGTCTTGGGGTGAGCAGGCGTAATAATGTAGTCTGGACGACTTGGTACTATGGATAAGATTCCTATGGGAGAGTTGTTTAGCCAAGTACAAGAAATTGTAAGTGTTAAGACGCTGCATAAGAAGTGTGGCTGTCCAGATGTCAAGGGAATGGAACTCAAAACATTTCTTACCATTGGTTCTGCTGGCTAAAATTGATGGGATTTACCATTTCAGTAACACCTGTTGGGGAGGGGCCTGCACTTTTCCCTCACTTGTATTAGATGACAACACAAGTATATTTGGTGGAGTCAAGTTTCCTAGGTATATTCTCGTTTTTGAAAAAACAGGTTCTTGTAAATATTCTGACTTCTGTGACAGTCAGACCAGTACAGCCCCATAAAATACATCATGATGACAGTGAAAATGCTTCAACATATTAATGATTTAAAAAAAAAAATACAGGTCTGTGTTGGCTCTGTTCTTGGAAACAGACTGCCTCCTGAAATCTTTCTTCCTACATAATTGCTAATTCTTGTGTTGAAAAGAGCCTAAAAGCTATTACCACATTGTGCTCTCATTTACTAGACACTAAAGAACAGATGCTGTGTTTGCAGTAGAAGATGAGTCACTATCACCATTAGCAACAATTGGACTTAATAAAATGCTCTCCCCCCCCCAAAAAAAAAATTGTTTTTGATGCTGTAAAAGCACTTTAGCAACTGTAATCAATTATGAGGCTTTTTTAAAAGTCACACAGGGGTGTGTGTGTTTTAAAAAAAACGTTTGTTCTTGGTTTGTTCTGTTGTAGTATTGTTGTTTTTACAAGATTATGCTTCTTGGATTTCAGTTACTTCTGTGATGCTGGCCTATCTCCCCATCTACCTCCAATTACAGGCTGTAGCTTAGTTGTAACTTCAGCTTGAATGTGCTCCTCCAGATACTGATGATTAAAAATTGTCAGTGTATATTGGATTTGTTTATTTTCCTCCTTGATCTGGAAACACTCATTCTTGCTCAGGCCTGGAATTCTGGTACCTAAATGCCATGCATGTTGCTTGATTGGAGCAGTGTGAGGTAGGTAGGGCTTTCAGCCACATTGTCTTTACTGACTACTGGAGATAGGTAAAAAAGAAGAATGCCCAACTCCCCAGTCACCTGCCGTGTTTGCAAGGAAGAGGGGAAGAACCAGGCATGTTTTCTTATTCGTCCATTCACTCACCCACTACTGGTTACTAATGGAAATATGTGCCAATGAGGATTTTAAAGTTCAGCTAACAACAACGCCAAGAAGGTGGGTTCATTTTGGCAGTTTAAAGTCTGACCTAGACAGTATAGAAGACTCACTCACTCTGTTCTCACACACCAATCTGGTAAATTTACCACTGGATGGTTCACAACTAAAACAGAAGCCTCGATTCCAGACTATCAAGAGACAAGTTCTTGCTTTTCCAGGCTCAACCAAAACTTTTCATGATTGGGTCTTCCCATGGGGGTGTGTGTGTGCCAAGGGGTCTTTTTACTCTTCTGCTGCTGTCTAACGCCCATCTGTCATTCGAGAAATGTGTCCAGCCCATTGCAATTTCCATTTAATTCATAATTATTAAAAGACTCTCCCTGCCCCTGTTGTCCACTATGGTTTGCCTCTGCTGTTCCTGGCTGCCAAAGTGCTCTTTTTCAATACTGCATAAGAAACATGGATGTGTCAAGAATACTAGAGCACAAAACAGATAATAGCAATGAAATGTGACATTCAAGAATGAAACCATCAGGTGTTGGGTTTCCACACATTCTTTACTTCCTCTTTTACCCCTTTGGGTGTTAATACGATACGTTGAAATTAAGTTTTTTTTAATAGTTAACATTTAAGAAAATATCCAGAAATAATAAGTCTGTAATACTTCTGTGTTCCTTCAGATGACTAAACTCCAGAAGTGTATATTGCTGTGTCATCCACAGAGATGGTTGAATAAAGCTTATTTTGACCCTCGTTTATATTAATGACCATTCCCTGCTTTACACATGTCAGTGGCGGCAGCATTCCATCGGTGGCTAGGAGCTGTTATTTTAGTGTCAGGTATCTGAAAAGGTCATTCTGTGACAATGAAGAAATTAAAATGTCATAGGACCTACAGTACCTTAAGGTTAAGGACCCTGGTGATGCAGTGGTTATGCTGCTATATTGCAGGTAAAATGTTGTGAGTTTGATCCTGACAAAATCAACGGTGACTCAGCCTTCTATCCAAGGTCAGTAAAATGAGCACCCAGCATGTTGGGGGCAAAATGCTAATTAACTTGTGAACCGACCAGAGACTGCACGAAGCACTATGGGGCTGTAAGGTAAAGATAAAGGTCACCCTGGCTCAAAAGCCAGTTGTATCTGACTCTAGGATTCATTGCTCATCTCTGTTTATAGCCAAAGAGCCATCGCTGTCTGTGTGTGCAGACATTTCCATGAACATGTGGCAGGCATGACTGGACACCGTAGTGCATGGAACACTGTTTACCTTTCCACCGAAGTGGTACCTATTTATCTACTTCCAATTTCTTTTGAACAGGTAGGTTGGTAGGAACTGGGAAACAGATGGGAGCTCATTCCATCATGCAGTATTCGGGTCTCAAACTGCTGACCTGGTGACCTTCCAGTTGTCAAGTTTAGTGTCTTAACCACTTGAGCCACTGCAGGGGCTGTATATATGTGTAATTGGTATTGCTTGTAGCTCTAGATCCCTTATAATAAGGCTGCTATGAGTAAGGGTTTGACATGATGAAAGAAATGTGTTTGGGGTCATATTGGGAAATATGGGCATCTGAGGAATAAAACATCACCCCCACCCCAAAATAAAAGCTCTCAAAAGGTTTAGTGGTGATTTTTTTCAGCCTTCTAGAACCAGCTTTGTGCTTGGTAACGTTTGTTTTGCTATTACTGGTACTGTACATACAAATCCCCATGAATGAAAGCTGAAACCCCAAACCAACCTCAAATCTACTTGTCATGTACAATGTTGTTGTATTTCGGATTTGTACAGTACTTTTCCAAAAACCAGCCATCTCTTCTGCAGAAAAAAAAGATAAGTTATCCAAACTGGAGGTTCAGGTTTTTTCCTCCTCTCTGTGTAGTTGGAGTAACTGGCAAAACAACTTCTCCCTCCTCACTGAGGCCCCACTTTTTAATTCGTCAGTGCTCTGACTTCTAATGAAGAAGGACTGAGCAACAAGTCTTGGCAAAGCTCTTATGCTCTTTAGGCAGACTGGAGAGAAAACTTGGCTTCCCCAGTTGACCATGGGTACAAAGGCGTGACCCAGACACCTGCCAAGCTGCCCGGCCAGGCCAGGAGAACATGTGTTTTGCCTTTTGTTGTGCATTCCACTGGATCACAATGGAGTCTTGGGCAAACCATGCCTTGTGCTGCAAGGATTGTAGATTCTGCATTCGTCAGCGTTTAACAGATTTTAACAGATCTATTTAAAAGCACCAAAATGCAGAATCGGGTGGAAACCTGGATCTCAGACAATGCTTTCTGATTTCCCAAACCCAATAGTAATTCTAGGCCCAGTGGTGGCGAACCTATGGCATGCATGCCAGAGGTGGCACTCTGAACGCTCTCTGTTGGCACCCATGCAGTCACCCCAGCACAGAGTTTGCCCTGCCCCTCTGTTCAGCAGCCCAATGGGACATAATTTTAGTAGGATTTGTTGTCATAAACCTCAGCAAACATTAACCAAGGGATTCATAAACTGAGGTTTTACTGTACATTAAAAACTAGGGTATCAGAGAGTATTAACAAAATAGTCACCTTGGTTTTTAATGAATTCTTCACAATGGATTTTACTATACTGTAATTGGTTTGTTCTTTTAACTGTTGGCATTATTATTTTTGATATTTGCAAATGGCTTTTTTGAATGAGGGGTTGTACAGAAATAAAAATGCTTTTATGAGGAAAAAAGGTACAATAAAACCTCGCATAAAGAGCACCTCGCTTAGAGACTAACTCGCTTAAAGAGCAGAACTTTCTCTGAATCATCGCCTCGCTTAACAACTAAAACCAACCAAAAACTCACTTAACAACTAACTTGGGGTTCGCAATCCCCCACCAGAAGTCAAAATTGGTCACTTACAATGATGTTTCTCTTAAAGAGCAAACTAGCTTAAAGAGCACTCCCGTGGAACGCATTATCCTCAAAGCGAGGTACCACTGTATAGGTTTCTTCATTTACTGGTTCAAATACATGACAGTATGGGTGTGGCACCAATTCCAAGAGAGGTAAAGCCTTGAGAAGATGTAACAAACAAGCCTGTGTTTCTAATACAAACAAATAGTACTAAAATAATTAGTGGTACCTAGATACTGTAGCTGTAAGTGTGTGGCAAATATTTAAGGGTGAGGCACACTTGTAGTCACACAAACCTGTTTAGTTGAAGGGTGGGTACGGTACTTGGTTGGAACTTGGTGGAACAAATTACATCAGTAATAATTATGGGGTACACAGAGCCTCCTTGATGATTGTGGTATTTTTGGACCATAGTCGGGCGTATCCTGGTAATAGCAACCATGTATTGCCAGCTAATCTTTCTCACACTAGGTTAGGTGACAGGAACTGCAGAATGAATTCCCCAAAGGTGTCTTCATTTTGGCAGTTTCACATTTGGCCTATAGAAGAAGAAGTAATAACTATTATTCAGCAGGTTAACATCAGGAAGTTTGAAGGTGCACCTGTCATTCAAATGCTCACTTGTCTGGCTGCCCACTTCAGATTAAGTTCCTAGGCGTGGAGAGGTCTAGGGATGCGTGCAATGCTTTGCTTTTGCCAAGTTGCAACCAGTTGTCATCCTCCTTCCTCATGGTAAAGGAGAAGAAACAAAGGGCTAAAGGGAAGGGAGGGGAGTTACCATCTGTAACAATCGCCTTCCCATTTTCCTAAGAAAATCTTGGTCTAGGATTGTACCAGGCCAGGACGCTTTTAACTGCGAAGTCTGGCCTGGATTTTTCTTAATACAGTACCAGACAAACCCTAGGATCTTCATTAGCTCAATCCTGGCCTTGACAAACTACAGCCTGCCCTCTCCCTAGGATTAGCTAATAACCAGTGTTCCAGCCTATTCTTGGTAGTGTGCAACTAAAAAGTAACAAACTCCCTTTACAGGTGTGAGGAAACTCATGAACTTGAGATTTTAAAGAAGTTTATTCAACAAAACTGGTGTATTTACAAAAATTAACAGTCAGATTTCAAAAATGGGACAAACAAAAGGCAGCTTCATTAAATACTAATAAAACATTTCAGGCAACAGATCAGCACTTGACCCACTCCTAGGCCAACATAACAAATCTCCCTTACTCCTCTAGGGTAGGTAGCCTTCTTACCCCTCCTCAGCTAAAAGATTGAATCATGGCAACTATCTCAAAACCCCTCTATTTTTCTTCTCTTCTTATTTCTCCTCAGGGTTCTCCAGAACCTTATCTATCAATCATTCACTCTCAATCAATCCCTGCCCATTATGCAAATTAGCTCTTCTCGACATCCTGTTTCTACCCAAGGCTGGCAATCTTCCCTGTTTTTGGCAGCACAAACTTTTATCAAGGCTGCGTTCTATTCATTCATACCCAACACTGCGCACAAGCTCTCATTCGTCCATCTACTATAAATACATTCATTCCTTACACCATCGTGCCCCAAATCAAAATGTGGGGCAGGGCCAGAAGGCTTTTAAAAGAGCACAGAGGGGCTGGCTGCTCAATGCACATTTGCACAAGGAAGGCAGTGAAGCGACTCCCCTCAAGAGGCTGGAAACCAAAGCAGTCACAGTGGCTGGGAAGATGTGACCTTCTATGGGAGAGAGGCTCCCATATTTGACCTTCTGTAATATTGACACTGGCAATGGACATTTCTGGGATAGTTAAACATTTCAATACATGAACAGTAGAAGCAATCATTTCAGCTAGTACAAAGTGCCAGGGTTTAAAACTGTGTATTAGCCTTGGACAATCTCAGTAAGTAGCAGGTAAGAACATGACATTTTAATTATGTGTTGCATTTGTTCATTGTAATAATTTAAAAATCACTTGCAACTACAATCCTGTTTTAATATGACAATTAAATAGTCATCTGTATTTGCTTTTTACCTGGAATGTAAGATGGCTTAAGGGACTGCAGTGACTTAGTAGTCAAGTTGCTGAACTTTATGACCAGAAGGTAGGCAGGCCAGTTTGAGACCTGAGTGCTGCATGGTGGAGTGAGCTCCTGTCTCTGTCTCTGCTTCTGCCTAAGTTCAAAAGCAAGAAATTGCAAGTAGATAAATAGGTACCCCTTAGATGGGAAAGGTAAGAGCGCTTCATGTGTTTTGGTCATGCCTGCCACATGGCCACAGAAATGTCTGCAGACTCAGATAGCGCTGGCTTTTTTGGATGTAAATGGCGATGAGCACTGACCCCTATAATCAGACACCACTGGCTTTTGAGCAAGGGAGATCTACACTGACTTGGGCCCAGGTTTCTGAGAGAAAGGCAAGACACAAACCAAGTAAATCAATAAATATTGCAAAAAGGAAGATGATTATCAATTATTCCGTTTATTTTTATTTTATTTATTGCCAAGAAAGTGGAGAAATTCTGGGACGTTCTGCCTCAGGGTCAAAATAACATGACTGTTTTTGTACATTTGCCTTGAATGACTGGGGGGGGGGGGGAGGCACACTATTTGGTCTTGTCCCTGAGGTAACAAAAATTATTCAGACAATTTTAAATGCAGTGGAATTTGAGAGGGAGGAATATATTACTCACAAGGCCCAATAGCATATTGTTCTAATATCCACTTGTTAGGATATCAGCATGTTTAAACATCGACAGCTTTAGGAGCCAGAAATGCAACTCTAAACAGTGAAACAAAAAAAAATGAGTGTCAAAGACAGAATACCTAGAGGATAAGGGATTCATGTGGTAAATCACTTCTGTATACTGTACCTTAAATGTAACCTGAAAACACCACATTTCAAACCAATTCGTCAAACCTTCAGTCTTTATTTTGGAATAGATTCAAAATTACAACCATCTCAGACACCCATCGCAGGGGACTAAATATTAGGGAAGGGTTTCTGGGACATTATCAAATTTGATACACAGATTGCTATATGATTTTATATACCAGTACAGTTGTACCTTGCTTAAAGAGCATAAGGCGTTCCACAGGATTGCTCTTTAAGTGAGTTTGCTCTTTAAGCAAAATACCATTGGAAGTGACCAATTGTGGGGGGATTGCGAACCCCGATTTATTTGTTAAGCGAGTTTTTGGTTGGTTTTATTTCTTAAGCGAAGCGAACTTTCAGAGAAAATTCTGCTCTTTAAGCGAGTTTTTCTTTAAGCGAAACACTCTTTATGCGAGGTTTGACTGTATTATATTACAACCTTCCTGCCAATTCTCTTTAGCAAAACAGAAAGTAACCAGGTACAGTGTTTTTGTTTGTTTTCTGACATGCAGGTCAAAAGTTGATCAGAGACCAGAATGGACTTTCTCAGTAACCTTGAGATTGAAAGGGCTAATCTGAATAATCTATTGTTGCTAATGGCTGTGTGAAGCTGTATTGTTGTGCTTGCTTGTCTGTCATCTTGCTTGACCACATCCATCTCCCTTTGACCCCCTGAATTTGGTGTATATAAGAACCATGCCTGTAAATTTCACTCTTTGTCTGAAGAAGTGGACTTGATCCCCGAAAGCGAACTATAAAAATAAAGCAGTTAGTCTTTAAAGTGCTACAGTGTTTTTTATTTTATTTTTATTTTATTTTTATTTTGTTTTGTTTTCTGATATGCCAAAATTACAAACGTATGACTAGGATGACTTTTGAACTCTTTTACTTATTCTCATAATCCAAAGTTTTATAATACCTAAACTAATGACAAGTTCTGACAGACTCAAAAGCTTTGTTTGGTGACCCAACAAAGTGTTTCCCAATTCTGTTTTATTTCCCTAGCAACCTACTGAGAAAGCTATGAGTCTATGTATGGAGACAGCTAGTTTCCCATTCACTTGAGCTGCCTTTCCCAAGACATCCTTGCCCTGGCTTGATCTGCTCTTCTAAGACATCCACACCCTAAATCTTTTTGTTAATACTATGTATCTGCTCTTCTTTGCAGAGAAAGCTTATTCCTTTATAGGACCCATATTCAGTCTCCTGAATTAGATTATGCTGATTTCAGAGGATCTACTCTACTAAATTTAGCTCCAACCTACTCTACTGACCTTTTTCTCCCTAGTCTTGGTTGAGACTTTTTTAGCAGCAAGGAATGGACTGAAAATTACAATTTTTCTTACACTAAGCAATAAGATTTCAGCCACCATCTCCTATCTATTGACCTTGGGTAGCTTGAAGTCATAACTCAGTGAGGAGTCCCTTCACGAGTAGACATCTTCATGACTATTGACTATTGAATAGTGCTGTCATCTGTTTCCAATACAAATATCCTGTATTATTTGTTCTAATCTGCCAAAAATGTTTTTTCTAAAAATGAAGACAATAATAAAAGTCAAGTCATTTGTTTTGTAAGAGTACAAATCAGATCAGAGTAAACATGGAGAGTTAGTATTAACTAATGATATTATTAAAATGTATACATTTCCTGATTTCCTTGTTCAGACGGGTGGCAAAAAGTGATGCCAAAAAGCTGTGTTCATCCAGATTTATCAGCATTTTATGAACTTCGTTCTTGTCCCCAATTCCCCAGACACCTCAGTTTGTCCAACTCCAACATAAATATTTCTACCTCCTCATTCTTGCTTTCCCAGGTTACTAATGCTGACTGTGCAGGATTGCAAGGTTTTAATGTAATAAACTTGATTGTAGCAGGATATAAAACTGTCTAATTGTATGCCAATGTAGCTACACTGATTATGCTAAGCCATTCAAAGTAGAAATTCCTTGGAGAAGGTAGTTTCTGACCCCAGGGATAGGCGTTAGGATAGAGAAGGAGTTAATAATGATCTGGTATTCCACAGCATCTTTTATCCATTTTCCAGGTATTAATTAAATCTTGCTTCATCTTCATGATGTTGATACTGTCATTTCCACTTCTGAAGGCAAGTCAAAAGGAGAAAGGAAGGGTGAGGTTAGAATCTCCCAACTAGGATACCTGCCTTTAATGTTACATTTTAATCTTTATTCGTGTCAGACGCACCACCAGCATATAATAACATACAGTAATACCTCATATAACATTAGTATCGAATAACACTAAAATCGCATAACATTAAGGAATCTGGGGGGAAGAATTGCATCGGATAAAATTAAGATCCTATGGGATGCTTCGGATAACAACCGCTAAAGCCTGTGTGGTTACAATGTATCTCTATGGATCCCATAGGATTTTAACATGCATCAGATAACACTAAAAATCATATAACACCAAGACTTGTGGAACCAGGTTTTAGTGTTATCTGAGGTTTTACTGTACAAAGCTAAAATTAACACCTCTAAAACAAAATAGAATTAAAAGGGCTAGATGACATCCACTCAATATTTGGCCACCTCAATAGCATTTCCTCTTGCCAACATAAGGTCCTCTTCAGTGCACATTGAGGGGCATTGTGTACATTGCATTGTATGGGAAATACAGTAGTTTGTTTTCTCTGCATTCACACAGGCTGTCATCTACAGGGAAAACCCACTTTCTCAGATTAGCCCTTGATCTTCCTACGCTGACCTACAGTCTGTTTAAAGTTTTCCACAAAGGCCATGGTTGCTCTTGGGCAGGCGGTAGAGAGTCATGTGGGTCTGCCTAGTTATCTGGTAGCTCCTTTCCTTGCTTGCCCTCCATAGTTCTAAGGTGGTCTGTGGGGCTGGTTGTTCAGGGGGGCAGAAGTTTGGAGGAAGCTATGCTTTGATTTCCAGTCTCTGCTTTTGTGGTTGTTGACCAAATAACAGGTGTGTTTCCAAGGATCATGCTTTGACCCATTTTAAGTTCCAGTTACAATTCAGTGCAAGGTGTGCCCTGGAAGTTAAAACAATACCTACACTGTGTCCTAAACATTTCTCATCTGAAGGCTGCACACAATTTATTTATATTAACTTTCTCTAAGCTAACGCCTACCTGACCCCTCTCTCTGCTTTATAAAAGCTCAGCACCTGCACAAGGATTTCTGGCTTTTTCTAATGGCTCTTACTAGATAGAAGGCTTGTGAGACTGAAGGGTCTAATTTTTAGGCTGAAGGTATTAAAAAGTTAAGAACTAATGTTTGCATTATATGGGAGATAGAATTGTTTCCTATAGTCAAATGTTTCAGACATGAATGTGTGGTCTGTTCAGTCTGTGTGCACAATGTATACAAAAAGTCAAACTAGATTCAGATGAAGGAAGATTGGAAACTAGTGGAACAAACATCAGTAACTCAACATATGGAAATGACACCAATACTGACAGAAAGCAATGATGACTTAAAATGATTTTGGTCAAAGTAAAATAAGAAAGTGTCAAAGTAGGACTGCAGTTGAACATTTAGGAAAACAAAACTATGACTGCAGAAGAACTATACAATATATATTGTATACTGCTCCATAGTATTTAGTGCACTCTCTGGGCGGTTCACAAGTTAATTAGCATTTTGTTCCCAGCATGCTGGATACTCATTTTAGTGACCTCAAAAGGATGGAAAGCTGAGTCAACCTTGAGCCCAGGTCAGGATTGAATTTACAACCTTTTGGTTTCAGTACAGCACTTTAACCACTGTACAACCAGGGTTCAACAATGTGTTCACATTCAAAGATAGGAACATGCTTTTAAGTATACCAGTGGAATCAATTGTCTTTGTGCGGAGGAATTTTATTCAGGAGGTTTTCCTTGGGTGTTTCCAGCTTAGATTTTTTTGGGGTACAAAACTGCTCCACAAAATTTTACAGGAGGTACGAATATCATTCCCTCCTCCTTATAACCCTCCTGTGTTTTTTATATTTTTAAAAATACCACCAGATCACATACTATGGGGGATTAGATTCAAAGAGCACATACGACCATTTTATTGGTAGCATTACAAGTCGTCATTCTGAAAGCACCACCAGATAATATATGTTTACTGCAATAGCTAACCACATAAAAGGGCCTATATGTTGCTACTGCACCTGCCGGCCATCATATTTTGCAAGTGTTGTCATAGGGTTGCCAGGTCTAAGACCACTATACTTGAAGTCCCAGGGAGTGGCAAGGCTTTCTCAGGTTTCTGGCTGGCAAAAAAAACATCAAGGTGAGTAGTACCGGAAGAGGAAAGCATCCTCATCTCTCCATATTTCCAGCTGGTACCAGAGCTCACTGGCTCAGACAAAATATGAGAAACAGTAATGTCAACCTTGTGACCATTCTTCTCGAATTTCTTGGCTTTTTCCTTCTGGTGGATAGCAGTTATGCATAATATACTGTACAACCAGTGTGGAACTCTGCAAAGTGGGGTTGAGATACAGTAGTATAGCATATCAGTTCCATTCACTAGTATTCAACTTGGAACCACACTTTGCTATATGGAATGAGAAAGCATATGATTTAGAGCAGTGATGGCAAACTTTGGAACTCCAAATGTTCTTGGACTTCAATTCCCAGAAGGACCTGATCAGCAGGCGTGCCGACTTGGGCTTCTGATAATTGAAGTTCAAGAACACCTGGAGTGCTAAGGTTCACCATCGTTGATCTAGAGTTTTGCAACAGGAAGCTGGATATCTTGGACCAAGCCTGGATTAGGAGGTTAGCTGACAGCTCTAAGGCTAGTACACTACCATGTTCTTGTGGGGGAGGCACTTACTCTACTTAACCAGAATAAGACCCCAAACACCACTGGTGCAGCATGTAAGGTACTTGAGAGTGGGCTCTGAAGCATCTTCTTTAAGACTCCTAACTGCCTTGACATAAAAATTTAGCAACCTTGAAGGGCTCGGTGGAAATTTTATGCTGCCAGGACTGTCACAGAAAATGACATCCTGAGACAGTTCAACATGGGGAGGATGGGGTGGTCATGTTAATGACTGCATGCCTGCTGGTGCTGCTAGTTTTTAATAGCAAAAGTACTCTTATAGCATGAGTTACTCCTTCTAGAAAATGGACAAGATTATGGTCCTTGATATACCCGTGTTTAACTGTTTCAGTCAAGTGTTCTCAAGGTTTTCGCGCCACAGGCCAGACTACTCACCCTCAGACAGCTGAACAGGCCAGATGGAATGGCGGCAGGTGCGTTTGCGGGGGCAGATCTGCTTCCGCTTCTGGAGTCATCGCTGTAGGCCAGATGGAAGGGCGGCGGGGTGGGAGATATGTTGCGAAGCCCTGATTTAGGTGCTAATGGGAGTTATTGGAAGACTAATGGAAGCAGGACTGAATGAAAGGTGGACCCAAGTCCATTTTTAATGGGCACTGATCTGTGAAGGGCCCCCACAAAATCCATTGTTCTCCTCCTACTTCTGGATTTATTAAATTGTACATCCCCCTGCCATGAAAGTAGAAACAGACTTCTGTCCACCTTCACATGTTTGTGCCATTGTTTTGTTCCAGAAGTCTCTTTAAAATTCACACCTCTTGGACAGTACAAGAAACATGTTGTTCCATTAGTTGAGTGTTGCTCAATCCCTTTGCTGTATCCTGCAGTATGTAGGCAGGTTTGACTGAATCTGACGCTCATCCATTTCTCACTAGCTCATTAATATAATTAGGAAAACACCGTTAAAAGATATTTGGTACATTTATCACCTGCAGATCCCTAAGTTAACGAAGACTACATAGGAGAGGATTCATAAGGATAGTATTATAACTGATTGTATAACTCTAATTGACTCTAATTCTCAAGTCACGCTCTTGCACAATGTGCCAGTATTATAGAAATAATATTTTACTATACTTGTCATGCCTTTTTTAAAAAGGGGATGGGTGGAGAATGAGGTGGAATAACCATAGCTGGTCAGTCTCTTCCACCCATTTAATGTTAGTCATGGAAATTGCTGGGAAGGACTTTAGAACTAGTAAAGCTTGAGACTGGCAGATGCATACAGAGATACTCACACAAAGGAGAAATGTATTGAAAATAAAGGATAACCATTACATGTGGACTGTATGGCTTATAGAATCAAAATAAAACAAACAGTTGTCTACACAGCTTATCCCTTGGTGGAAGACATGTGACTGGTTCTATCTAAGAGTGAATTCCTTCATCATTAAACTCCAAATTGCAAGATCTCAGTGTTGTTGCTTGGTTTTTACCACAGGGCCATAGCCAAGATTCTAGATGTGGGTGGGCAAATATTTTTTTTCAGAATGGGCAACAATGTCATATATATATGTCACACACATATATAATCAGCTGGGAGTTTGAGGGCGGGCAAACTGCTAACTCAGGGTTGGCAATGCCCATCCTGGTTACTTCTTGGCTTTGGCTCTGTTTTACCATCTTCCAACCTTGTGACTGAATTTGTTCTAAGGAGCAAGAGAGCCTAGGACTTTTACCAGATGAGTAACAGGAAGGTATGAAATAAGAGAAGCTTCACCTAGTGCAGTGGGGGTGAACCTATGGCACATGTGCCAGAACCCTCAGAACCCTCTCTGTTGGCACTTGCACTGTCACCCCAGCACAGAGTTCACCCCACCCCTCTGCCCAGCAGCCCAATAGGAGCGCTTCCTCCCTCCCAGCACAGAGTTCGCCCCACCCCTCTGTTTGGGCACATGGTCTCCAAAAATTTTGCCGTCACTGACCTAGTGCATAAAGATGGAAGCAGCAACTACAGATAATGTACCTAAGACTCCAGCCAATCTATTACTTCAACTCCCTCTTCCATGAATTGAACTCCTTGTACTGTTGTTCTCTGGCAATATGCTTATGAACCAGCCAAACTGGTTTTTATCATCATTTGAACATGAGTCAGATGCCAAAGACAAATACTCTTGTTTTGGTTGTCTGTGTGTTGACGACTGTCCTACAAACTGAGTCACCTCCGGTGGTAGATTGCACTGCAGACACACTTTTTGTGCAATCTGACCTCAAGATTTCAGAAGAAACCATTGATGGGATCCCCAATGAAAATATCAGGAAAGCTATCAAAGGGGGAAGGGCCTCCAGTGTGATTTCCAACCTGAGTTGGCTCCATTGACATGGGTCCAGAACTGTCCATTTGAGAGGCCTGTGGTTGCATTGTATTTCCAGACTGAAGCAGCATCCATTCAGTCACTTGTATTGCATACATTTATCTCGGTCTGTGAGAGGAATGAGAATAAGTGCAGTAAATTCCAACTAGTCAGAGGAGAGGAATGAGAAAGGCTGCTGCTAGAGCCTAAGGACATACTTTGTCTCTTCTCTTTCTTTGTAGCACTGCAGGGCTCAGTTGTTAAAATCACTGAGATGGACTCTGGCACCATGTGACTAAATGCCCCCATTAGGGCTGCTTGAAATGATTTTTGAAGACTCTGTTCTGCCAATACATTGGTGCTTATTGCAGCTATGGGTTGATTACGAGAGCTGCCAGGGGTTGATGAAATGACCAGAGAGAGCATCTCTTTTTTTTAAAAATAAAATAAAAATAAAAATATATACTATCATTAAAAGAAAAAAATTACAAGCAAAAGAAAAATATATAAAAAAAACATATTGTTGTGCTTCCCATTATTTTGGGGGCCAATTAGACAAAAAGACATTTTTCTTTCTCTTCTTTTCTTTAGTTAATGTACCCCATAACTCTTCAAAAATACATGGTTTGTTTCATACTAGCTTTTTCCTTTCAACAGGGCAAACTGTATAATGTCTTCCTATATATCATTAAAGTTATTCATTTTAAACCTTTTAAAATGTTAACCTCGCATGTTAAGTTATAATTTATAGCTAAGTTACAAACTTCTTTATATGAATCATTAAGTTAAAACTTATATTTGACTTTGGATATTTTTTCCCAATAATTTAAAAACTAATTTCAAGAATTTCTGAGTATCGTCACATACCTACCATAGATGAAAAGAAGCACTAATTTCCCAGTACATTAGTACCCCGGATAACGTTATGACTTGGTTCCACAAGTCCCGTCGTTATCCAGTTTTCAACGTTGTACGATACATTGATCATACAATGTTAAAAAAAAGCCCGTTTCCCTGGAGGCTGCAGCAAGCCAGAACGTCGGGATTTGAATCCTGACATTTTGGCTTGCTGCAGCCTCCAGGGAGGTGGGGGAACTTTGGAAACAGCTTGGATCGGGTCTCCCAACCTCCCTGGACCCGGCCGGGGTGGGGTGGGGTCAGAGACCCCAAAATTGGTAAAGAAAAACACGTTTTTTTAACCAATTTTGGGATCTCTGAACCCCCCCCCCCTGCTGGGTCCAGAGAGGTGTGGAGACCCGATCCAAGCTGTTTTTGGGCTTCCCCGACGTCCTCAGCCAGTGCAGCAAGCCAGAATGTCAGGATTCCAACTCTGACATTCTGGCTTGCTGCACTGGCTGAGGATGTCGGGGAAGCCCAGAAACAGCTTGGATTGGGTCCCCTGCCTGCTCCAGAGAGATCAGAGGACCCGATCTACAGCTGCAGGGTGGCTGGGGAAGCTGACGGGGACTCCCTGTCGGTTTCCCTAGCCACCCGCCCTTGCCTCCGCAATTGTGGGGTGGCTGGGGAAGCTGATGGGGGAGCCCCCCGTCAGCTTCTCAGCCTCCCCACCCCTGCCTCCATAGCTGCAGGGTGGCTGGGAAGCTGAACGGAGAACCCCGTTCAGCTTTCCAGCCACCCTGCTGCTAAGAACGACTGTATCGGATAACGTTAAAAATCGCGTTATTCGATACAAGATTTTTCCGAAAATCTTGTAACGTTATGCGGTTTTCACGCTATACGGTACTAGCGTTATCCGGGGTATTACTGTACTTCATTTCTTGACCAAGCAAGATCCCTTTGACAGTTTCTCCTTCTATTTGGCATTCCCTACACTACAGTTGAACGGAACAATAATAGCATGACCATCTTCTTAGCTGATATGTAGGCAGAGTAACATGGTGATGCAATGGTTAAACTGCTGTACTGCAACCAAAAGGTTGTGAATTCAATCCTGACCTTCCAATGTCAGGGTGGGACAAAATGCTAATTAACTTGTGAGCTGCTTAAATATACAAGTGAGATTCTTTTGCTTTGTTTTGCTTTGCTTTGCTTTAGATACCCATAGGACCAGGAAAGCCCACTCAACTGTCCTTGTCTAATAATTGAGGTGGTGGTCTCAAAAGACTCTTCTTTCCCTTTCCCTCAGCTGAACAACAGCAAATGAGGCATCCTAGGAGGAATAATCTAAAAGATGGCTGGTCTTCCTCTCAGTGGCTGGGAATAAGACTTTAGTAGACTGGGCCCTGCCGTCTAAGAAGAGCAGCTGATTCACATGTGTATGCTCTAATAGTCTAATGGATGTACCTGTATATGTGTTCTGACTTCAGTGAGACAGGGAAGAGTGTGTGTGTGTGTTTGTGCTTTGCTCCAGGAAAAAGGATAGGTAACCACATGACATAGGTAACATGATGTGGTATATACAGATGGTTCACTTCAAGATTGTTGGGGTCATGCAAACAGAGACTATTCCCATGCATGTACAATACACAGTGCACACTGCACATGGCAGATGATAGTGTTGTTTGACCTCACCATATGTTTTGGATACCACAAGTAAAGGTTTCCCTTGCTCGAAAGCCAGTCATATCCGACTCTAGGGGTCAGTGCTCATCTCTGTTTCTAAGCCAAAGAGCCAGTGTTGTCTGCTTCTGCAGACGTTCCTGTGGTCATGTGGCAGGCATGACTAGACACCGGAGCGCATGGAGCCCTGTTACCTTCCCACCGAAATGGCCCCTATTTATCTACTCACAATTTCTTGGTTTCGGTCTGCTAGGCTGGCAGGAGCTGGGACAAAGACGGGAGCTCATTCCGTCCTGCAGTACTCGAGAATCGAACTCTGACCTTCCGCCTCCCAATCAGCGTCTTAGCCACTTGAGCCACTACAAGTGCCCCTTATTTTCTGGAAATAATTTTAAAAATAAAATCTACTGATTTAAATTCTATGTTTGCAAATACTGCATCATCTTCACCAGCAGAGGGCAGTTCATCATCAGGAAATAAAACTCTTCAGATTGCTTCTTCCCACTTGCCTTCTTTTCCTCAGCAGGAATGGAGACTTGTTTGTAGGCTACAACACCTTGTAGTGTGATTATAATACCATTAAAATACCCTTGGGATATATGGAGGCCAAAATTCTACTGTAAGAAACTGTGCAAAAAGGAAATTGTGCAAATGGCTGTCATATTTTTCTGGCCACTGGTTATGCGCCCAGAAGTGATATAGTGAGTCAAGGATACAGTGAACTCTAGCTCCACTCCACTGATTGCACAATGGTCACATAATCTGGAGTAGACCCTGTCAAATCAGCCCCAAAGTGAATTTTGAAGTCCTTTCAAATTATAAACCTGAGGATCTTCAACACATCTTCTAATATCACCCGGGGGTGGGGGGTGGGGACGAGAATCCTTTTGGACAGCAGAGTGGATGATAAATCAGTGGAATGCTTGTTCTACCTCACTAGGTAGAGAACTAATGAGTGTCAAGGAAGGTAGATGTGTGTCTTTTTGAGAAAGAGGAGTTCTTTGTGGATGATGGCAGTTTTGCTCTTACCAGCTCTCCAATCTAGATTGGTGTGGCAATTCAGGTCAGAACAACCCTAACTATAGTATTTATCCAACTCTTGGTAACATAAGCTAGGTCAGCCCTTTCATCCATTGCCAAGTCATCATGGAGGGAATTCTTCTGTTATGAACAAGCCTGGCATTGAACAGAATAGCACTAGACTTGAGGGTAAGTAGTCAGGACAACTAAAGGAAAAGCTGAAAATATGAGATAGTTTCCAGATGCCTCTCTTACCTTTCTCTTACCAGGTACCTGTCCCCCAGCTTCATCTCTCATTCTACCCAAATTCACACTAGTGGGAGCAATATATTTTAAGTACTGTACCCTCATTTTAACTTCTGCTCCCTTTGCGGTTCTATGCTGGTCTTGGGACTGTAATAAAGATTTGATTTGATTTGATTTGACTAATGGGAGCAGATGAACAGTACAGAAGTATACATTTACTTATTTAATGCAGCTGTTGGCAGCTGTGCAGGATCCTTGAAAACTGTTGATTCAGATCTGCCTTCTTCCTAACTCTCACATAGTTTACTACTTAAAGAATACGCATTGGATTTGTATATACCAAAATGTATATTTAAAAAAACAACAAGAAAATTGGAGGTCTTGGCAATTACCCACATTTCCTACATTATTAGGTTTTGTCTGATCCATTTTGTGTGCATGACACATAATCCAGGCCATCCAGAGAGTGGACATTGTCTGTCTTGACAACCTCTAATATTCATTATCAGCCCAAATGACCCCTATACAAATCCTATGGGCCTGAGAACAATCTTGTATTTTTGCATCAGTCACAGCATTACCCTATCTTGACGTTAGCCAGCAGCAGTCTTTTCAAACCTTTGGTTTTTGGGCTTCAATTCCCAGATGCCTAAGTCAAATACCCAAAGCACTGATCAGCCAATGTACTGACTTAGGCTTCTGGGAACTGCAGTCCCCCTGCGTGGGCCGTGGCATCCCCCCCCCCCCCCCCGTTGGGAAACACTGCCCAGCAGTCAACAGCATTGAAACACCTAATAAAAGACGTGTAATCAAGCTTTAGCCTTTGGGAGCACTTCAGCCAGTTTGTGGAAGATTTATGCCAGTTCCTGTAGCCTTAAAGCAGGGCTTTTCTGTCAAGAGAGGAAGGGGTGGGGTGGGGGAGCACTCCATCAATTTTGATTCATGACCTGCTGTTTCACTCTGTGGCTGTTGTATAACAAGTGTGATTCCTAGCTTAAGGGGCTGAAACCAGTATTTACTAGATAAACACGAATTCTAAAACTGCATTCTCACTGCAATGAGAATAATTAGAAAGAAGGGAACAAGGCCATTTCTGGAGAGAGAATTCAGATGTAGATAAGAAGGGGTTCCCCTCTCACGTACTTAGCCATGTTTTTCTGTTTAAGCATGTACAGTCAAACCTCGCATAAAGAGCAACTCGTTTAAAGAGTAACTCACTTAAAGAGCAGAATTTTCTCTGAATGTTCGCTTCGCTTAACAAATAAAACCAACCAAAAACTCGCTTAACAAATAAATCGGAGTTCGCAATCCCCCCCTCCACAATTGGTCACTTACAATGAACAGTACAGTACACTTACAAAGCTGTTTCGCTTAAAGAGCAAACTCGCTTAAAGAGCAATCCTGTGGAACGCATTATGCTCTTTAAGCGAGGTACAACTGTATAACAAAAAAACAAAAATAGGCGTATGTGGCACCTTAATGACAAAGATAAACATTTCAATACAAGCTTCCATGGATTACAATCTATCTCTTCTGACTGTCCAGCAGTATTCTGTCCCAATTTGTGAGAGCAGAGATAATTTAAAACATTGTGCCAATTACATTCTGCTCCATTTGTTTTGCCATCAGTTCAGGTTATTTTGTTCATGTGTGTTCATTGCTGCTGTTTTTATAATTGGGTGTTTTGGATAAACCCTCTCGATGCAGTTTAATTAGTTGCTCCAATAAGGTATTTCCCATTTTATAGTGTGACATGCAGGGTGGTGTTTTTTTAACAGCCTGCTCTGGTGGATTCATTCAGTGGCAGTGAAATGACTTTGCATCACTGAAAGACATCTCATTTTTAGCAAGAGGCTATGCCCTAGTTACAGCAATTTTTTCCTCTCTCTCTCTCTCTGAGTAGATATGCTTCAATGTATGTCATTCTGGCTCCTCTGGGATTTTTTAAAAGGCCATTGGGACGATCCAGAAATAGCAGAAGTAAACAGAACAGAACCTAGTGTGCAAATGTGTGGAGGACGCTAATGGCCAGTCCAATAAACTAAAAGGGCCTCTGGCTTGCATGAAGAGGAGAAAGTAATATAGCAGTGATATTACAATGTACGTTAAATATTATTTTTATTACAGTGGGGCTATTAGGTGCTGTTTGTCTAGTTTAAGCTGGCTCTGTAGCAAACTGTTTTAAGTATTGTTTGGGAGTTTGATTCCTCACTGTGCCTTCCAGGAGGAGAGGGAACCTGAATGGCCTTCGATAAGGTGCTTATTTATTTATTATTCACATTTACTATCCCGCCCCAATCGGGTAAACCCGACTCTGGGCGGCTTACAGCATAGCTAAAATCACAGATTAAATCTAATAAAAATAATAATATTTAAAACCTTAAGAATTCATAGGAAAAGAATTCATAAGAAAAGATTAAAAAACAGTGTAACGGATAGAGCCTGGGGCAAGGAGGGGTATGGGATCCCACGTTACTGGGTCCCCATACATGCTCTGCCAGCCAGGTCTTTAAGCCTCTTCGAAAAGGCAGGATCTCTGTCTGTAGGCGCAGCTCAGTTGGGAGAAGGTTCCAAAGGGCCGGGGCGAACACAGAGAAGGCCCTCCTCCTAGTGCTAGTGAGGCGAGCCTCCCTAGCTGATGGAATAACAAGAGAGCCCCTCCGATCCACCCTGGTGGGACTGGCAGACGTTCTTAGGGTGACGCAGTCTCTAAGGTATCCTGGCCCACTACCATATAGGGCTTTAAAGGTAATAACCAGCACCTTGAATTGCACCCGGAGACATACTGGCAACCAGTGCAGCTCCCGGAGCAGTGGTGTGGCATGAGCATATCGCCCGCGTCCCATCACTACCCGGGCCGCCGCGTTTTGGACCAGCTGCAGTCTCCGAATGGTCATCAGGGGCAGTCCCATGTAGAGCGCATTGCAATAGTCAAGTCTGGAGGTAACCAGAGCATGTGTAACCATGAGCAAGGTGTCCCGGTCTAGGAGTGGGCGTAACTGGCGTATTCCACGAAGTTGTGCAAAAGCCCTCCTGGCCACGGCTGGCACCTGTTCTTCGAACAGTAGTCGTGAGTCCAGGAGGACCCCCAGATTACGCACCGGGTCCGTTTGGGGCAGAACTGGCCCATCCAGAACCAAAGCTGGTAGCTCCCGAGGTAACACAGGGCCCCTTACCCATAGCCACTCAGTCTTGCCGGGATTCAGCTGTAGCCCGTTTTCCCCCATCCAGACCTTAACAGCCTCCAGGCACCTGGAAAGGACTTCCACTGCACTGCTTGATTCCCCGCGGGCCGAGATGTACAACTGGGTATTATCTGCGTATTGATGATACCTCACCCCGTGGGAACGGATGATCTCACCCAGTGGCTTCATGTAGATATTGAATAGGAGAGGAGAAAGTACCGAGCCCGGAGGCACCCCATGTTGTAAGGGCCTAGGGTTGGACTTCTCATTCTCCAACCACACCGACTGGGTCCTGCCCCTCAGGAATGAGGAAAACCAGGCCAACACAGTGCCCTGGATCCCCAACCCTTGGAGCCTCCCCAGAAGGATACCATGATCGACGGTATCGAAGGCTGCTGAGAGATCGAGAAGAGCGAGGACAGACGGGTGACCTCCATCCTGCTCTCTCCAGAGATCATCCACCAATGCGATTGGTGCAGTTTCTGTCCCATATCCGGGCCTGAATCCTGACTGAAAAGGATCCAGATAATCCGCTTCATCCAGGACTTCCTGTAGTTGCTGCGCCACTGCCTTCTCCAACACCTTACCCAAAAAGGGTAGGTTGGACACTGGCCGGTAATTGGTAAGTACCATAGGGTCGAGGGATGGTTTTTTCAGAAGGGGGCACACCAAAGCATGTTTAAAAGGTGTTGGAAAAGACCCCTCCTTCAGAGATGAATTTATAATCACCTCGACCCAGCCACCTACCACAGCCTTAGATGCTTTGATCAGCCAGGCGGGGCATGGGTCCAGTGCGCAGGCTGTGGCACGAACAGATCCAAGAAGCCTGTCCACTTCCTCAGGGCCAACTGGATCGAACCGATCCCAGATAACATGTGCTCCGGTCAACCCCAGCTCCGTACATTCCATGCCAGGATTAAACTTTGAGCGGATCTGAGCGACTTTCCCCGCCAGATAGTCAGCAAAAGCCTCAGCCGATCCCTGCCAACCAGGGCCAGACCCCCCTCTACCAAGGAGGGAACGGGTCACCCGGAACAAGGCCGCTGGGCGATTATCTGCGGAGGCAATAAGAGCGGTGAAATATTGGCGTTTCACCGCCCCCATCGCCACTAGGTAGTCTTTAATAGCCGCTCTAACCAGTGTTCGATCAGATTCACTTCGAGTCTTCACCCAGCAGCACTCTCGGCGTCTCTTTGCCCGTTTGAGCTCCCTTAGTTCTTCTGTAAACCAAGGGGCAGATCGATCCCTACAAGCGCGGAGAGGCCGTAGTGGAGCGATCATGTCCAAGTCTGCCGTCGCTCTCCTGTTCCAAGAGTTGACGAGAGCCTCCGACGAACCGCATTGCAAGTCAAGAGGACAACACCCCAGTTCCCTCTGGATCCATCTGGATCCATTAGTCGCCGGGGGTGGGCCCATTTAACCAGCCCTGCCTCCCTACGGTGGAGTCTCGCCCCCAGGAAGTCTAGAGTCACCAGATAGTGATCTGACCATGGCACAGGGATGATGTCTAATTTCTGTAATTTCAGATCACTCTGCCACAGCTCCGATAAGAAGATTAAATCCGGGGTGTAGCCACTGCTCCTGGTAGGACCCTGAATTACCTGATTCAGGCCCATGGCTGCCATAGAAGCCATCAACTCCCGAGCCACCACCGAGTCAGTCCCCAACAATGGCAAGTTGAAGTCCCCCAGGACCATCAGCCTGGGGGTCTCCAACGGCAGCATCGAGACCGCCTCAAGGAGCTCAGGCAGGGAATCTGCTACCCTGCAGGGAGGCAGGTACATGAGCAGGATTCCCAACTGACCCTTAGGACCCACACAGTTTCAGGTCCCCAGAAGAAGGGAATAGCAAACCACTGCTGTGTACTCTATATCTAGAGTGCTATGGAATATGTTGCTATAAGTCAGAATTGACTTGATGACACACAATTATTATTTGTTACTATTGTATAGCTCAGGGGTGGGAACCCTGCGACCTTTAGGAGAGCCTGGGTTTCTGGGAATTGAAGTCCAAGTACACCTGGAGGCCCAAGGTTGAGAAACGCTGGCCTAGAGGAAACAGGCTAGTTCTTCAGGTGTTATTGGACTTCAATTCCCAGAAACCCAGGCTCCCCTCAATGCCGCAGGTTCCCTACCCCTTTTGGGGTACATGGAAAGAGCTTCCTCACAGATTGTGGTATTTCTGAACCACAATCAGGTATACCCCAGGCAATGGCACCTTTGTGGTGCTGGCTAATCTTTTTCACGCTAGGTCGGGTGAAAGGAACTACAAAATGATTTCACCAAAAGGTGGCTTCATTTTGACAGTTTCAAGTCTGACCTAGACACAGAAGTAGTAGCAGCAGCTTATTTGCTCCTCATTCCTTCCCTAACAATGTGTACCACAATGGTTAATGGGAGTCTTACAGGTAGCATGGGACTATGGTGGCTCAGGTGGTTAAGACACTGAATTTGATGACTGGAAGGTCAGCAGCCCAGCAGTTCAAGGCCCGAGTACTGCACGACAGAATGAGTTACCATCTCTGTCCCAGCTCCTGCCAACCTAGCAGTTCGAAAGCAAGAAATTGCAAGTAGATAAAAAGGCACCACTTTAGAAGATAAAGAGCATTCAGTGCACTCTGGTGTCTAGTCATGCCGGCCACATTGATCATGGAAATGTCTGTAGATGTAGACAGTGCTGGATCCTTGGCTGTAAACAGAGATGAGCATTGAACCCTAGAGTCAGATACGACTGGCTTTCGAGCAAGGGTGACCTTTACCATTACCTTTACAGGTAGCATGATAGCTGGAAAACATTTCACCATCTTTTTCTCCTTCTGCCACAAGGTAAATCATAGGTGGCTATAGTCTAAAGGAAGGGCTTTGAATCTCCAACTTTGAATTATTTCCTCTTCTGATTATGAGTCATCCCTGGAACAAATAGTGACCTATGGCCAGTGTAGGTCTTTCATGTATAACCCAAAATAGCACCCCATTCTTCCTCTGTATTCTTTTGTTATCATCATCTTGGACAATTCCTTGTTCCTTGTTTTCCAGCTGTTGCATCCTGGAGTGCTCCTAATGACTGAAACCAAGATACGTACAATGAAACTATTTGGTCCAGGCTTTCCCTGTAGACTCCTACAAGGCTTCCAGTTTTCATTTGTTCTGTCCTGCACCTTTAACAGCAGACTGCTGAGGAAGCGTGACCCGGTCCCTGGTTTAAAAAGGTTGTGAACTCCTGATTTTGCAGCTTCAAACCAACATAAGATCGTATGTCTGCTTATGATGATCAGCATCACAATGTTAACAGACATATAGACAGCATACTCTGAGAAATACGTATCTGTTTTCCCAGAGCAGTGATGATGAACCTTTTAGAGAACGAGTGCCAAAACTGCAACCCAAAAACACTTATTTATCACAAAAGTTACAACACAGCAACAGGGGAAGAAGGAAATGCTCCCATTGGGCTGTTGGGCAGAGGGGCTGGATGAACTGTGTGCTGGGGGAGGGAGGAAGTGCTCCCATGGGGCTGCTAGGCAGAGGGGTGGGGCAAACTCTGTGCTGGGGTGACTGCACAGGTGCCTACAGAGAGGGCTCTGAGTGCCACCTCTGGCACACATGCCATAGGTTCGCCACCACTGTCCCAGAGGGACAATATGATCGGGGTTTTTGCTTAATTATACAATGTATATTTTTAAATATGAACATCTTATATTTAAACATGGCCAACAAAATTGAAATCGAGTTATACTACAGTCAGTCTGGACAAAAATCCCATGTAATGTTATTTATTCTAGAAATAACGGCTCAATTCAGCCAGAATATTCTAGACACTGCACACTCCTGTTGTGTTGCAGTGAAATGATAGCACCTCATTTGTTTTGTCAAGAGCTATCAAGTCACCTCTGATGTATGGTGATCCTATGAATGAGTGACCTTGTTCAGAATGTCCTGTCCTCAACAGTCTTGTTCAGCTGTTTTAAATTCAAAGCTGTGGTTTCTTTTAGGGCAGGAGTTCTCAAACTTTTAAAGCCGGGGGCCGGGTCCTGCTCTCTCAGACTGCTTCGGGGGCTAGACAGCCATTTTGCCCTTCCTCCACCACATGGCACTTCCTGGTGTGGTGGAGGTGGTGGTGGGCCACATGAAATGGTGCTGTGGTTCACATCTGGCCCACAGGTCTCAGGTTGAGAATCCCTGTTTTAGGGAGTCAACCCTTCCCATATTTGGTATTTTTTTGCTACCTTCAAATATAGTTTTTAATAACAAAAACAACCTAAGGACCTAATTCCAACAAGAATTAAACATCCATACTAAATATAAGTTTTAACAGTAATTATAGAGATACAGTATTTGTTAATTTTTAGTATAATTCATGGCAAATGAATTAAAATTAGTTAATCTAATGTATTTTCTTAGTGAAGTCATGAATAGTATTTTAATTTATGAAAATATTTTTTTATTATAATGCATGGGAAAATAGGTTGCTGCTGCACATCTTTGTGTTTTTGTATTTGCATCTTTGTGCAAATAAAGAACAAATAGGACAAACAGAGAAAGAGCTTGGGGCATGCTATGTTTAGAAATATATAAATAGGGTGGAAAGCCTCAAATCTTTATCTTTATCTGTGACCAGCTACAAAATCCGCTCTCCACTTCATATTTAGATGCTTATTGGACTGCTTGTTGAATTTTACTTTAATACTGGGCAGTGTGCTCTAGCATATCTGTGGGAAGTCACCTAGTTTAAGGTGTACATATCCACCACCACCACCCCAGCAAGAATCCGCCCATTGGGATGACTGTCTCTTTCTACCTAAGGATTGGTTTCAGTCCTAGACAGCAGGGGGAAAAATGCCGATGATGATTTTACATTACCCACATTACCAGTGGGGGGTTACAGAAAGAGCCTCCTTGAAGATTGTGGTACAGTATTTTGAACCACAATCAGATGTATCCTGTGCTGGCTAATCTTTCTCACCCTTGGTTGGATGAAAGGAACTATGGAATGAACTTACCAAAAGGTGGCTTCATTTTGGCAGTTTCATGTCTGGCCTAGACACAGAAGCAATAGCAGCAGCTACCAAAGAGTTAATTTCTCCTACTCTACTCTTCTTTCTCCCTCCTCGCTTACCTCTCTCTCACATATACTATTTCTCTCAGCTAGGTGTTCAAAAAGGAATAATGAGCCAGGGTACACTTCTGGTGAAGGGCATTATCAGACAAAGTGACCAAACTTCTCATCTTACCTGGTGGTTTTGTATTTCTTGTAAATGAAAACGTGCTGACTATTGAGATTGTTCGAATCTATTGTGTAACTGTAACACAGGGGTACCCAAACCTTTTGGGCCATGGGCTGGTTCAGTGGGCCAGTCACGTTGTTCAGGTCACATGGTTCCTCCCACCGGAAGCGGAAGTAAAACACGCCTTGCAATCTGTGTTTTGCAAGAGGATGAGATAGATTTTAGGCTGCAATTTTCTCTGCTTAAACCAGGGGTGCCCAGACTATGGCCTGTGGGCCAGATCTGGCCCCCAATGCCAATTCATCCAGCCCATGCCACCCTCATTGCTCCCAGAAGTGGAAGTAAAACATGCCCGGACGTGTTTTACTTCCGCTTTCAGGAGCGATTAGGGTGGCATGGGCCGGATGAATTGGCGTTGGGGGCCGGATCCAGCCCACAGGCTGTAGTTTGGGCATCCCTGATGTAGCATATGATCTGGAGGTCAACAGACGCCTAGAAGTAAATGCTATGGGCTGACTATCCATTATTACAAAGTCCTAAGAGAGAGATCAACTGCATATGATAACAATGCATTCTCATACCTGTACCTGAACAGTGATTGTCTTGCATCTTACCACGTGTGTTCTACAAGAATCCCCATGAGCCTTCACAGAAGTCAATTGAGTGTGTGTAGAGGCAATCTAGGGAGTGTTCAGATTATTATATTTTTCTATATGTTTGTTGAGTGAATTAAACTATCTGTCTTCTACCTCACAGATATACCATAGTGTGTTTACATTATAGAATACATTGTCATCAGCTGGAACTTGTATCCAAGAATCCCCCTAAAGCAGGAAAAATGCCGAATTGCTGTGAATTTGTTTAAGATGGATCCCAGCTTGCCATGAAGTCACCATACACTATGATCATGGAGCCATCTCCTGCGGCACATATGAACTAAGACATGCAGGATTTAACAATGGACTGCTGCAGCCTTGAGGATATTGACAAAGTGCACCTTTACAGCCAGTCTATCTGGCATGGCCTCTTCTGCCTCCATGACCATTTGGAATCAGAGTTCCTCCTCCACTCGTTTTGCCATTGGGTCCAATATGGTGGTTTCCAGTGGCATTTCCTCCACTGAAGGGATCACCATTTCCCCACCTAAAGGGGTTAATCTGCCTGTAGCCGTTGGCCCCTTTAGGAAGTCAGGTTATTTACCACCATCCAACACTCGATGCTGAGTTGCTGGCTGTACAGTCTACTCCACCATTACTGTAGTGGGATGTCCGGTGAGACATGTTTACTGAATACACATCATGGAATTTATTCCACTGGGCTTTCCATTGGCTTAATGAAAGACCTAAATTTGTGACATTGGGAAGCAAGATAGCAGGACAAAAGGACAAAATTTTGCTTTATAATAATATGTAAGAAAAAGCTAACTTTCAAGAGCCATACAATACTTCAGTAGTGTAGGGGTTTTTTTTAATTGATTGTCTCACATCTTTACAGTGGACATAAAATTGTACTTCACATTATATTTTCCTGATACGTATTTATTATTTACACAATTTCTAATCCTAATTTCTCATCATAACTCCAAAGAGGATTGCAGTTTATTTAAAAAATAATATATAAAAACAAAATATGTTTTACAAATTCATGAAATCACAGCTAACCTCTGTAGAAAATTGCAGTAGGATTAACTTAATCAGAATGCAAGACTATACCCGCTTAGCTGAGAATAAGCTGCACAAAATTCTATCATTTCTGAAGAAATGTGTAGAAGATTGAATTTAATCACATTCAAGATCTACTTTTCCCATCAAAGTGAATATCAGGGATATGGAGAGAAAGAGTTCTGAAAATGGGAATCCAAGATCAACAAGATGAGGTCTTGTTCCTAGTACCTTTGGGTAGATCTAGATTTTTCATACAAATTTTCAGAACTAAGAAGACAGAAGAAGTTTCACATGGGTATTAATAGTTAGTTAAGCTACTAATACAGGCCAATAAAAAGATGCTAGTCCTTTTCTTGAGGTAGGAAGAGTTAGTAGGCAACTCAGGCTGTCTACAGTGGTGCATATCCCATTCTTCTGTGCATTTTGAGATGAGTTAGTAATTCACTCCCCACCCCCACCCTCACCCCGTGTCTACACCTGTTGGATACTGAAGTGGAACAACTTGTTGTAAAGTGCTGTACAGTATTTGAGCCCCTGTCACTCTCTTTTATTCTGTTCCCAGTCTATGTAGATATTGGAAACAAGATATAAGAGAGGGAAGCAGTTATCAAAGTGTCTGGTATTGTTCATAAGGTAGCAAGCTGATGTTCAATGCCAGCAAATTAAGCACTTCCCCTGATTATCTGAGAATGATAAGGAGAAGTGTAATTTTTAAAATTGAATTCAATAGATGGATGCTGAAGCAGAACAGTGATTATTAAGGGAAGAAAAAAATTATACTTCCCTAACTGTACTTAGACAATTGGGAAGGGTTTAAATTGCTGCAGTTTTACAGCTGTGGCAACAACATGAATTATTTACTTTGAGGTTATCGTCTAAGATTGCAACAAAGTAAATTGTCTGGGAATGATCAGGGGAAGTATAATTTATTGTCTTAAATTTGCCAGGTGATTGCTGTTCTGCGGTGGCATCTACCAAACTAAAGAAAAAGTTAAATTTCCCCTGACTATTTCTAGGCAATCAGGGAAATGTTTACTTTGCTGCTATTGTAGATGATTGCTACAAAGTGAACAATTCCTGTTGTTATGGTGGCAGCAAAGTAAATACTTCCTGATTGCCTGAGAATGGTCAGGGGAATTATAATTTGGAGAAACAAACTGTCATTGGGATGTGAAGATTGCAGCAAGCAGTATTTTGCCCTTTCCCCACATTTCATACCACACTGTCCTAAAATTGGGCAGTACAGACAGGTTCTGCTCTGTGAATTGTCCTAACTTATCTCAGGATTGAAATAAACATACAGTATTTGTTTACACTAGCATCGTTTCTCAAAAGAATCCTTTAGGACAGCGGTTCCCAACCTCTTCAAGCCGGGGCCTGGGCCACGATCTCTCAGTCAGCTTTGAGGGCCATTTTGCCCTGTCTGCATGATGCGGGTGGCCATTTTGTCCCAACAGCTACAAAGAGGTAGCCATTTTATTTCTCAAATGCCCTTGGAGGGGTGGGGGACCACATGAAATGGCACTGTGGGCTGGATCTGGGCTATGGGCCTTAAGTTGGAAACCCCTGCTTTAGGAGGAGGATTATAAAACCATTTTTGCAGCAGCAACCAAAAAAAACCCCATCTCTGGATCAAAATGAGCTTAATTGCCTTTTAAAAGGAGATGGGTTCCATTCTTTTCAAGTAATCAAAGCCAATAAGATAGTAAGTAGCTAAGTATTTAATTAAAGGGATTAGGATATGGGATTTTAGGTAAGGATCAAAGGTTAATACATAAACCTGGTACCACTGTCTTGGTGCGAGACAACATTTCTCAGTAAGGATCTAAGGAAAAGGCTCTGTTGGGTTGGTGTTTATCTCCTGATTGATGTTTTTATTTTTAAGCCTACATAAGAACTGGCAAGTGTGTGTGTGTAGGTTCAGCCATTAGATTTAAATATAAATTGACAGCCTTAGTAAAGGTCACCCTTGCTTGAAAGCCAGCTGTATCCGACTCTAGGGTTCAGTGCTTATCTGTTTATAGCCGAATAGCCAGAGCTGTCTGCGTCTGCAGACGTTTCCATTGTCATGTGCCAGGCATGACAAGACACTGGAGTGCATGGAACGCTGTTTACCTTCTCAACGAAGTGGTCTCTATTTATCTACTTGCAATTTCTTGCTTTTGAACTGCTAGGTTGGCAGGATCTGAGTAATAAAGAATCTTATCATTGTTAGCATATATTTACTTCCCAATGTCAACATAAATCTATTTGCAGATTCATAAAATTTATCCAATGTCTGTAAAGACTGCCTGGCTTGTTCATTGAAGAGCCTGCCTGAAGTTTGATCCCTCTTACAAAACATTTATAACACACTGATGAATTTTGAATTTTCGCCCTAATTCACATTTCAGCAATACTTTTTCTGATAGTCTTCTCTTAGGGAGAGATTAATCTAGAAATTGTTATTACCATCATATTTTCCACATTTATTGTCTTCTTCTGTATTTTCTACTTATAAGGACCACCATCATTTTCTTGCCAACCATATGATAAAATGTACAGTACTGTACACATTTTAATAGGCATCATTTACCAGTGTTGTATTAAAGCAGAAGAATTGAACATAGCAGCAAATAGTCTAACTAGGAGATTTTAAAAGGTTAGTCTTATGCCACGATTCCATGCCTTGCAATTTTTAAAAAGTTCCATTAATTACATTTCATTAATTGGACACTGGTTGAAATTAACAATGAGTGTGCCTATATTGTTGAAAAACCCTACATCTACGTTGGTTCAGGATCAATTTACAGATGTCGTTTACATGACACAGCCAAACACACAGTATTTTTACTCCCAAGCAGTCTAAGGCAAGAGCCCTGCTGGCATAGTGATTAAATTGCTGTACTGTGACCAAAACATTGTGAGTTTGTACCCGACAGGGATCAAAGTTGACTCAGTCTTCCATCCTTCTGAGATCAGTAAAATAGGTACCCAGCATAGTGGGGGCAAATGCTAATTACCTTGTTAACCACCCAGGGAGTGCACGAAGTGCTATGGGGTGTAATTGCTATCACTCTTTTAAACTACCAGCTGGGATTTGTTTATTTTACACTGATTATGGATGTAAAATACATCAATTTGAGCTCTGCGCCCACATGCTTCTGTGTTTATTTGGGCTTTCTAGAGACAATATAACCAATGGCATGCTAATCTCCAAACTCCTCTGAGAATGCTCACCACCTTTTCCCTCCTCCCCCAAGTGTCAGAAATAACTGTTTAATCTTCAATTCCTGCTGAAGTTGCAATGCATTATCCATCTGTCCATTATTTCCTGACTCTAGATAAGAAGGGGAGCGGTTGTTGAACTTTCCTTGCACACATGATACTGGTGGTGCTCAATATCAGTGGCTTCATGACGCAAGGATGAAACTAGCACCAAGTCAAAGCTTGACAAAAGACCTTCCTTTTCTGGTTATTTTACACCACCACCAGGAGGTAGTACCGGTATATTTTTATTCAGCTTTTTCTTTTATTTGTTATAAAGACTACACTCTAGTACAAATGTGAAAATCAAGAATTAAAAAAGCAGACAGCATTGGGCAAAAACATGATGGTGAGTGATAAACAAAGAAGGAACAGAGGACAGAGGAAATTGGCAGGGAGAGGGCATAAAGGAAATCAGCTGTTCCCAGGTTGTCACTTCAGTTACATGAACCAGGATTTTGACTTCCCACATTGAACTTACTATGTCTGTTGATATACACCAAACAGCACATATATCTTTGTGACAGTACTCCCTGATGCCAAAGCAGAAGTTTTATTTAGATGGATCAAAGGTGCAATGCAATCTTTGTATATTTACTTGGAATCATAAGTTGAATTTGTTTTGAATAGTAGCCATGTATCTGTGTTTCAAGCACATCAGAAAGTAAACAAAAAAAATGTTGCAACACTTTAAAGACTGTTGTATTTTAACGTTAGCTTTCGTGGATCAACTCCAACTCGTCAGACGAGGTGGACTTGAGCCACGAAAGCTAACATTAAAATACAACAGTAGGTCTGTAAAGTGCTACAACATTTTTGTTTACTCTCTGATCTCCTACTAAGTTCTATTAAGGCTTATCCTCAGATAGGTGTGCCTTAATAATTAAAGGTAAAAAGTAGAGGTTTCTGTTGTTCTTACTTGGGGTCAATGAGCCTCCCTCCTCAGGCTGAATATATGGTCCATTAAGGGTCTGCTTCTATCCTGCATGTTACTAATTCTAAAATACATAGATAGGTGACAGAGGAGAGGTTTCATTGTTTTGCTGCCCTCTTTCTACTACGTTCCTTGAAGGCTGTGCAACCAGGAAAAAAGAACACAGGATATTTCCAGCTGTCTTTGGAACTCTTCAGAAAGCTTTATTTTCTGACACTAAACCTGATCTCTCATCAGTATGAGACAAGTACAATATATTTTCTTTCATCCACTATTTCTTCTGCCACTACTGCTATTCTGTTAACTTTACATGATCTGATGGATGCTTAGAGACATGGTTAGCTGCATTGTCACACCTGGGCCTAAACATCCTGTTAAACACATATCAGTGAGAGATTTCACATGCCAGGCTAGCCTATTCAAGAAACAACCTTCTGCAATGACTCATTTTAAAAATATTTCTTCAGGGAACCTTCTGAGAATGGAATGGTTTCCCAGAATCAGGAATCACTTCCTTTCACTCTGAAAAGGTTGTTCCACTCCTCTGTAAAGAAATCCAGCTTACAGGTACTGTATCTAGTTTCCTTCACACCCCTACTCAGCACTCATAATGACCCGGAGAGGAAGCGTAGGTGGAGATATAAATAACAGTGAAAGGGGGAAGGCTTGGAACTCCAGCCTAATCCCTTTTCTTTGTGCCTTTTGAAGAATGGCATCCGAAACCTCCCCTCCCAACCCTCCAGATTTCTATCAGAGTGAGAACAAATACCACCACCCATAAAATGTTTTGCAAAACAGGGAGTACCGGGACATTGTCCAAATCAGGTGTCCATCTTTATTAGAAAATCACAGAGCTTAAACAGGGTTTTGACACAGAGATTCTTTCCACTGATGGATAGGCTGACTGAATGGCATATCATAACACAACAAACCAGAACAGAACATGCAGTAGTCTGAAGTTCCTTTTGCTGGTGTCTGTCTTGGCTTCACAGAGAGCCCCTGCTGTATTGTTGTGAGTTTATCTTATCACTCTGGAATGCAAAAAGGAAAAAGCAGAAAGCAGGGTTTTGAAAATGGTCAGAGGTTAAATCTATATTGCTGTTCTTAATAGCATGGTTTTCTAAAAAGTTGCAATACTTTCATAATAGTACATTTAAAATTGCAAATAAATATGTAAATAATCATTTTTATAATATCCCCCACCCCCACCCCGAGAACAGGGTGCCAGGAGAACATGTACAGATGGGAATTCATTATTTAGAGGTGAGTCAGTGACAGGGTGGCGTTTTATTAGATGACTGATGAACTCAAAAAGTGCTCTGTCACACAGCAGTCCTCTCTCTCTCCCCTAGTCTACAGTCTCTAGTCTAGGCTCTCTCTGTGAGGCATGACACCCATCTATAAATACAGATACAAGAACCAGGATCTAAAGTAAGAGCCCTGGTGGCACAGTGGTTAAACTACTGTACTGCAGTCAAAACATTGTGAGTTAAATCCTGATGACCCAAGGTTGACTCAGACTACCATCCTTCAGAGGTCTGTAAAATGAGTACCTAGCATGTTGGGGGCAAAATGCTAATTAACTTGTGAACCATCCAGAGAGCACACCAAGTGTTATGGGGTGGTAAAGGTCTCCTTTGCTCGAAACCCAGTTGTATCTGACTCTAGGGTGCGATACTCATCTGTTTACAGCCAAAGAACCAGCGCTGACATTTCTGTGGTCATGGGTCAGTTGAAGCACACAGAATGCTGTTACTTTTCCCGCTAAAGTGGTACCTATTTACTTACTTGCAATTTCTTGCTTTTGAACTGCTAGGATGGCAGGAGCTGGGGCAGACAACACGGGTGCTCACTCTGTCATGTGACACTTTGGTCTTGAACTGTTGGGACATGCCAAACTTCCAGTCATCAAGTTTAGCGTCTTAACAACTAAGCCACTGAAGCAGTCCCCATGGGGGTGGTAAAGAAATGCAATTGGTAATTGCTACTCAAACCTATGGGGGTTGCGGTGGCTCAAGTGGTTAAGACACTGAATTTGATGACTGGAGGGTCAGCAGGTAAGCAGTTCGAGACCTGAGTGTTGCATGATGGAGTGAGCTCCCGTCTGTCCCAGCTCCTCCCAACCTAGCAGTTTGAAAGTAAGACACTGAGAGTTGATAAAATAGGAACCACTTCAGTGGTAAGGTAAACACTGTTCCGTGTAGTCAGATGTCTAGTCATGCCTGCCACATGTCCACAGAAATGTCAGCAGATGCAGGCAGTGTTGGCTCTTTGGCTATAAACCAGGGGTGCCCAAACTTTTTGGGCCATGGGCTGATCACATGGTTCAGGAGTCTGGTCCAGTGGAGGGCATCAACAGGTTTGCACAAGTTCACCAGAACTGGTAGCAGAAATTATGGCAGAAATGTATTCCACAGGATTGCTCTTTAAGCGAGTTTGCTCTTTAAGCGAAACACCATTGTAAGTGACCCATTGTGACTTCTGGTGGTGGTGGGGATTGCGAACCCCGATTTATTTATTAAGCAAGTTTTTGGTTGGTTTTATTTGTTAAACGAAGCAAACATTCAGAGAAAATTCTGCTCTTTAAGCGAGTTACTCTTTAAGCACAGTTTGACTGTAGTCCTAATTGGGGAGCAGTGGAGGGCTTTCCCTCTGGCCATGCCCACCATACCACGCCCACAGTGTGATAGTATTTTTTTATGAGCCCACCACTGGGCTGGTCACTATGGCCTAGCTGGGGGGCCAGATTCAGCCTCCCATGAATTCATTCTGGCCCATAAAGCCCTCGTCGCTCCCGAAAGCTGACGTAAAATGCGCCCATACGGTTTACTTCCACTTCCTGGAGATGGGGGCTTTGCGGGCCAGATTTATTTATTTATTTATTTATTTCCAACTTGATATCCCGCCCCAATCGGGTCAATCAAAACCCAACTCTGGGCGGCTTACATAAACAAATTTAAGAAATACATAATTAAAGAAAACAGCTCAGTATACAGTATCCTCTTAATAGATTTAAAAATATAAATTAGTACAATGTTAACAGAATTAAGCTAAAAAAAAGATTAAACAATTCCCAGTTATTTCCAAGATATAAAATTACAAAGGTGATTAAAAACAAGGACCGGGTGAGGAGGTAAGAAGAACAAGGGTGGCTGACTCATCTAATTATAAGCCACCCAACATGGTGTTTTTTGGATCCCCAAAAACTTGTCCTGCCCCCGCGCCATAGTTTGGGCACCCCCTATATAGAGTCAGATACAACTGGGTTTCATTCTAGCCAAGAAGGCGGCCTCCCAGTCAGCGTGGGGAGAGCGAGGCGCTTCCCCTTTAAATTTAAAAAAAATAATAATAGAAAAAAATAAAAAAACCACGCACGCGAAAACGGTGCTGCAGTTTGACGTCACGTGCCATGCCCGGCTCGTGGAGGAGCGCGCCCGGAAACCCCCCCCCTCCCGCGTGCGGCCTGAGGAGAGCCAACCGGAGGAGAGGAAGGGCGGGCAGAGAGGCGGGCGGCGCGCGCCGGGTTGGTTGCCCCTCCCACTGCCTGACTCCCCGTCCCCCTCACCTCCCTGCCTGCCTGGGAGCTGCTATAGCCGCCGTCGCTGTCTGTGGCTTGAAAGGTTGAGTGGTGGTGGTGGTGGTTTGCCTGGGGCGGCGGCACCACGTCCCTTCCCCTTCCTCCTCCTCCTCTTCCTCCCTGTGCGTTTGCTGCTTCTCTCCTCTTCCTCTTCCTCCTCCTCCTCCTCCTCCTCGCCCTGCTATGGAGCTTTTCCAAGCGAAGGACCACTATATCTTGCAACAGGGGGAGTGGGCGCTCTGGTGTAGCCGCGCCGACGGCAGCCTCCAGCTCCGCCCAGGTGAGTCAAGTCCAGGTAACAGGGGCAGTCCGGATGGGGATGGTGGTGATTGGGGGGGGGGGGGACGTGCGGTCGTCTCTGGGGGGGGAAGGGATGAAAGGCTGCTCCTTCGAGATATTATTATTATTATTATTATTATTATTATTATTATTATTATTATTATTATTATTATTATTATTATTATTATTATTATTATTATTATTATTATTATTATTAAATTAGATTTATATGCCCCTCTACTCACCTCACTGAGGCGACTCAGAGGGGCTCACATAACATAAACATATACAGTTTCACAATCTCCAATATAAATACAGCATAATATTATTTATTATTATTATTATTATTATTATTATTATTATTATTATTATTATTAAATTAGATTTATATGCCCCTCTACTCACCTCACTGAGGCGACTCAGAGGGGCTCACATAACATAAACATATACAGTTTCACAATCTCCAATATAAATACAGCATAATATTATTATTATTATTATTATTATTATTATTATTATTATTATTATTATTATTATTATTATTATTATTAAATTAGATTTATATGCCCCTCTACTCACCTCACTGAGGCGACTCAGAGGGGCTCACATAACATAAACATATACAGTTTCACAATCTCCAATATAAATACAGCATAATATTTATTATTATTATTATTATTATTATTATTATTATTATTATTATTATTATTATTATTATTATTATTATTATTATTATTATTATTATTAAATTAGATTTATATGCCCCTCTACTCACCTCACTGAGGCGACTCAGAGGGGCTCACATAACATAAACATATACAGTTTCACAATCTCCAATATAAATACAGCATAATATTATTTATTTATTATTATTTATTAATTCACACTTACTATCCCGCCCCAATCGGGCTTACACCCGACTCTGGGCGGCTGACAAGACAAAAATACAGTCACAAACTCATCCAATAAAATGCTAATAATTAAAAATTTTAAAACTGTAAAAAATTCATAAAAAGCAAGAAATAACCAGAACAAACAACCCCACGGGATAGAACCAACAGCAGGGGAGGCTATCCCTCAAATCAACCACCCTGTGTGGGATCCCACATACCTTGGTCCCCACACTTGTCCCACACTCTGGATATAACATCCAGAGTCCCTCTGGAGTCGACGGCGGCGAAAGTAGGCCAGGTGAACTGGCCCAGGTGTGCAGGAAGTGCACCTGCTGCGGGGAGCGCAGGTCTTCAGTTGGCCAACGTGAGGGGGGGGCAGCGAGAACGAGAGCTGTGGGGTGAGGAGGAGAAAGGTGTAGGATGGGACCCAGTTGGGGGGAAGGCATAAAGGGCCAGGTGGGCGAAAGAGAGGGCATTGTTTCTACACACCTCGGTTGGCCAGGTGGGTGAAAGAGAGGGCATTGTATCTACACACTTTGGTTGGCCAGGTGGGCGAAAGAGTGGGCATTGTCTCTACACACCTCGGTTGGCCAGGTGGGTGAAAGAGAGGGCATTGTATCTACACACTTTGGTTGGCCAGGTGGGCGAAAGAGAGGGCATTGTCTCTACACACCTCGGTTGGCCAGGTGGGCGAAAGAGAGGGCATTGTCTCTACACACCTCGGTTGGCCAGGTGGGCGAAAGAGAGGGCATTGTCTCTACACACCTCGGTTGGCCAGGTGGGCGAAAGAGAGGGCATTGTCTCTACACACCTCGGTTGGCCAGGTGGGTGAAAGAGAAGGCATTGTCTCTACACACCTCCGTTGGCCAGGTGGGCAAAAGAGAGGGCATTGTCTCTACACACCTCCGTTGGCCAGGTGTAAGGTTAGTTCGATGGGAAGAGGAAGTTGGAGAAGAAGGCTGGTCCTCTAGACCAGGACAGCTCCAGTAGCAGCCTCTTGAAGGCTTGGACTACAATTCCTATCATCCTTAAATCACACCCACACACCAGCCACGGTCTCTGGAGGTGATTCTTCTTTTTCTTTTGTGTACTTCAAACCCTGGACCACCAAAATGAAGCCACTTTCTTGGCTTTGTCGTTGGCCAAACATAAGTCCTCATTTGTGCATGTTTCTTGCGATAATTGGCAGACCAGTAAATGATATGGATTCTGTATCTCTCCACATTTGCACAGCATGTTGTTGTCTGCCAGTAGCCCCCACTTGAACGTGGCGTGGGACTTATATTTATCCACTCCAACCCTTAGCCTATTCAGGGTCCTCCAAGTGAAGTAGGGGAGGTCGAGATCCTCAGGCATATCCTCCTTTAATGTCCAGTGAGCTCCTTCCTCCATCTTCTAATTTGATTTTACTCTTGCATACCCCCATTAATGTTTGTTCTTGCCATAAAGCTCCTCTTGGATCTGAGTCGTTGGGCTTGAGGCACATATCCATTTAGAGGATGTTGAGGGTCATTCTCCTGTTTAGTTCTCTTGGCGACCGCTACTGTTTCTCTCCAAGAGCCTGCGGGAAGCAGTGTAGAGGCAGTGTAGGCGTATGATGGGACCCAGTTGAGGTTGGCCAGGTGTAAGGTTAGTTTGAAGGGAAGAGAAAGTTGGAGAAGAAAGCTGGTTCTTTAGACAAGGACAGCTCCAGTAACAGCCTCTTGAGAGCTTGGACTACAATTCTATTATCCTTAAGCCACACCCACCCACCAGCTATGCCCTCTAACCTGCTGAGAGTAGCAGTTCAGCATTTTCCGAGAGCACCTGGTCTGAAAAACCTGTTTTATTGTATCCTTCTGCTTCTCCTTCCTCGTCTAGGCCAGACCTGAAACTGCCATAATGAAGCCATCTTTTGGTGTGTTCATTCTGCAGTTCCTTTCGCCTGATTTAGTGTGAGAAAGATTAGCCAACACAACAAGGGAGCCGTTGGTCAGGGTATCCCAAGTTGTTCAAAAATACTGCAGTCTTTGAGGAGGCTCTTTCTGTGTACCCCATTTCTGGGTTATGGGATGAAAGGAATGTTGATGTTCTGCTGGGCTCTTATTTTTGTCCTTAAATACTGTTTAAGTATCCATACTGATTTACAGGACAGGGTTGTGGGGAGATGGTGGTGCTGCTGAACATAAAGAAGCAGCACCTAATCCCCACTCATCTCTTTTCTCACAGATGCTGATATTCTGTTGTTTTCTCATATCCTTTCCTTGCATGGACTGCATTTCTCTCACAGCCTATTTTATAGCTTGCTGTGACAGATTGTTAGAGGATAAATGAGTTTGTATGCAGCTGTTCTGTGCTTGCGAAGCACAAGGTTGGCATCTCAGGTATTTTCTGAATGTGAAATATGTGCTGAAGATGTGCAAATTTCTTCTGCTCTTTAATTGGTTTGACAAATATAAATGTTTGTGCTTGCAATAGCTGGAATACTTTTACACCTGAACAAGCTAGTAGACTTTATTTGCAATGGGAATTAGTAGCTGTAGATTCTAGATCAGTTTGTGAGACAGATGAGCATGGACATGTATATACAATTCCCTTGGTATGAATGGAAGCGAAGGTTGAAAAGTGTACAAGATTGTGTAGGACAGGAATTCTTAACCTTTTAAAGCTGGGGGCCGGGTCTCGCTCCCTCAGACAGCTTTGGGGCCTGGAGGACCATTTTTCCCTTCCTGCATCACATGGCACTTCCTGGTGTGGTGGAGGCTGTGGGGAGCCCACATGCAGTGGCGTCACTTGGGGGGGGCTAGGGGTGCTCCGGCCCCGGGCGGTGTTTTTTGGGCTATGCATGTTCTTGGACTACAATTCTCCAAAGCCCTAGCAGGAGCGGGCACCAGTATCCACCAGGGGGGCGGCGGCAAATTTGGCTTCAGCCCCGGGCGGCTGAATTTCACGCGATGTTACTGCCCACATGAAATGGTGCCATGGGCCTCATCTGGCCCATGGGCTTGCAGGTTGAGAATCCCTGGCATACGAGGTCCTAATATAGTAGGGTTGGGGAGAAAGGAAGGGCAAACAGTGTACAGCATTTTACATAAAACAGGGAGAGCCTAAATAGCACAATGCTCAGGAGGGGAGGGGGAGAAATATCTGAGGTTGCCAACTATTTTAGTAGGCAGGGCTCCTATGCTTTGTGTAAATAGTTATATTAATTTGTAGATATATTTATTGTGTACTGATCTATTATCTATTATGTTGTAACTACTGTACTTATTGTTCTGTTATATTGTATGTTTATTGAATCTTTTTTTATTGTAATGATATTGATATTTTAATGTTATGTGATATTATTTATGATTTATTGACATGCTGTGTTTATGAACTTGCAATTTTACATGTGTTGTGAACCGCCCTGAGTCGGTCCTACCGAGTAGGGCGGTATAGAAATTGAAATATAATAATAATAATTTATTTTTCCCCTTTAAAGGATGCTGTTGAGATTGCTGATTGACTAAAATGTTGCATAGACATAGAATGTGTGCCGGATTTTTCTAGGATGGAATTTTGTGGGGGATGATAGATGAGTATGCAGGACCTTGTGGAGAGTATAAAACACTTGCCATATTGGTGGGAGGATGTCTGTTTCTCTTAGAGTGTTATGGTGATTTGTTGGATGGGTTGGTGATAAAGTTCTTGATTAAATGGGTTATAGATTTATTTACTTGGAGGGAAGTAGGCAGAAATGTGCTGGTTTTCTTCACTGAAAGGAAAAGTAGCTCTGAATTGCTGGAGAAGTAGAACAAGTGAGAGTATGTGTGAAACAGTGAAGAACTGATAAAAAGATGACACTTCCAAGAATATAACTACTGTAATTGAAAAGCCATATTGGAGCAATTCGGCTTTGCTGCAGTTTGCTTTGCAGGCACTGTTAATGTTTGAAATTGCAGTCTGTGCTCACATAGGGGCTCTGCATTGATTTGGGAGTTCACTCTTCATAATGTCTGTGATTCCAGTCCACATTCCTCCCTTCTTTCTTCTAGTCTCATCTCTGACCTTCCTTTCATCCTCTGGTGCTGCCTCTGCAAATCCTTTTATGGTTCACCATCTTGCAATGTTGTGTGTGGCCTTAATTTTTTTTAGAGCCAACCTAATAAAAACCACAAAACGGAGTCACCTTAGAATACCAGTCCAGGAATGTTAAAAATGCCCCATTAAGTGAAAGGGGTCAATGCTTTGAAATACACACAAACACACACTTGGGATTCCCTCCTTTCTTCTTCTTATTTGCAGGTTGAAAACCTTGGATTTCTCCCAGTGGAAACTGATCTTTCCACTTGAACTTCTGCTGAAGGTTCTGCTAAATGTTCTCTCTACTCCCTTTCTAGGCAGCAGGAAAATTGAGTTTTTTCCCCTCTTAGCCTTTGGTTTGGGTAAAAATTCTTGTCAAGGACATCATCTTATCGTTAACTATTCACTCCCGTTCTCTCCCTGCAGTACATACATACAGTATACATATGGGGAGCACTAATAATAATAACCCAGCACTGAGATGATAGCATGCTCTAGTGCTAATCTCCTATGTAAAATAAATACATTTTTAAAAAAGGTGGCCAGAGAGAGAAAAAAGGGAGAACATGTTCTCCTGATCTTGAACATCATGTCCCAGTTGCTTGTGCCACCAAATCACCACCTACACCCTGTCTTTACAAGAACAATTGCAATGAGGAAAAGCCTAAAAGTAAAAAAATCCCCCTTGCACCTGGAAGAGAAACCTGTGCTGGGAGCAAAAAGGGCTAGATGGATTTGATTCAACCTTTGCACCATGTCAGCACTAAAAAAATGATTTAACCCATTTTATAAGCAGAGCAAATCCTATGGTATTTGTTTTATTGTGTAATAAAGCTCTTAAGTCTGAAAAGGTTTTTTTCTTTTATTTCCCAGAATTATCTGAACTCCTGCGATTCATATTTTGAAGTTATAGCAAGATAGTTTGTGCATATTTCTCACAAAAGCCTTTTAGGTGGCTACTGTTGGGATCTGTTGGGATCATAACAATGGTGCATATTTAACACTGGATATCTGTGGGTGGTGGCTCTACAACAATATATATATATTTTTGCCACTAACATGATTGGTAAAGTTCTTTTCCCACCTCTGACATTCAAGAGAAGTTCCCATCCCTCTTCCTGTTTGTTTGTTTGCTTCATTGTCTTAGTTGTTGATAGTCTCTCTAAGAGACACCATTTTCCTATTTTATCTCCACTAACTGTAATTACATATAGAAACTGTAAGTAAAGATACCTTTGTTGTACTTTAAGGGCTTCTGGAGGAATTTTATGATATAAAGTGCTAGCTTATGTATGGAAAACAAGGAGAGGGAGCAATGATGAGACTGGTTTAATCTTTCCACATTTTCTGTGCTGTTGTTGATGCTTTCAGCCTCATACTTTGCTAACTAAGAGAAATTACCAGAATTCTGTAAGAATTACTCTGTTCTCTGGTACACTGTTACAGTGTCCTATGTCCTCCGGAACTGCGTAAAAAGAACCAAGACTTTACAGCAGAGGTGGCCAAACTTTTTGTGCCATGGGCTGGTCATGTCATTGAGTGGGTCAGTCATGTAGTTCCTCCTGCCGTAAAATGCATCTGCAGTTGTTGTAATATGACAGCTGTGGGTGTGTTTACGGCAGCGTCTTGCGCATGTGTGGGTGTGTTTTGCGCATAGAAGTTTTACTTCAGCTTCCGGGATCAGCACGGGCGGTGTGGGCCATTTGATTTGGCAGTGTGGGCTGGATCTGGCCCATGGCCCATCGTTTGGCCACCCCTGCTTTACAGCTATATTTTGCATGCATGTACGAGGAAGATTTTTTAATTGAGTACCCTTTACTTGCTGATTGGCTGTCATTATAGGAATACACAGAGGAGCACATTCTGAAATGACTGGACATTTGTTTTTTGTATTACTCCTGACTGTGTAAAGAAATCTGATTCAGTGGTAATCTTTTTATCTGCTCTGGTATTGTTCATTTGTTTAGTTTAGGTTTTGTTCTCATGAGAACACTAGAATGACAACCAAACAATGTTACTACAGTTCCTTTTGTTTATTCTCTGTGTTATGTAAAACAAGACAGTGCTCTATTAGCTTAGTGTAATCCTTGTTCTGTCTTTTGGGGAGGCATAAAGTTTCTTGGAAGCTTGTAAGAGTTTCTCACTGTGGAAATGTGGACAGATTTATCTAACACGACCAGAATTTTCACAAAGTGTACTGAAACAAAAGAGTTTTGAGTTTTCAAGGGCTTTTCTGGAAACAAAGCAGAAATTGGCTTGTCAAGGTGAACATTTGAAAGGCAACATGTAGATCAGAGGTACCCAAACTTTTTTTGGTTATGGGCCAGTCACGTGGTTCAGGGAGCCAGTCACTATGGCCTGGGGGCCGGGGCCAGCCCCTGACCCCAATTCATCCAGTCCGCAAAGCCCTTGTCGCTCCTGGAAGTGGAAATAAAATGTGCCCGTACACAGTTTGGTCACCCCTAATGTAGGTGATGCATGTTGATACAGTTTTGAAAATACTGTGAATACTTATTTTTGACTTTAACTGTGTAAAATAATCAAGGTCCACAAATGGGAAGAATTCATGTGATTCTAGTACTAGATGTGGCTGAACAGATAGCACACTATTTGTAGAGACACTTGAACAACCGTGATTTTTATCACTGTTTCCCGAAATCTCAGGCATGCTATGAGGAAAAGTCTCGGCTTTTCTCTTGAGCCTAGAGTGTGTGGAATCTCTTCTTCCACATGTTTGATTTTGGAAGCATTCAGAGAACAGCAAGCCTTCCATCCATAAGACAAATGTGGGAACATATAAATAGAAGTGTGAGTCACGACATTTGTCCATCATCTAACTGAATATTTGTACTCACATTCATATCACAAAATTGCACAGTTTAAAATTATGGTTTATTCTATTTCTTTTAACTTTGAATGTATATTTTAAATAATGTATTTTAACTACATTTTAAGCATTAAAGTTTTTAAAATTACTTCTCGTTTTACTGTGCTGGTTGTAGTCTGTAATAAAGTGATTGATTGAGCAGTACAGAAGATCTGTTGAAGCATGCTGGGCCAGTATTCTGCTACGTATTCCTTGTAGCTAAAAAATTTAAACTGTAGATATTGCTATTTTACTCATATTGCTATTTACTGACATTGATAGCCTTAGAATTTTACATGCTGTAATCTTAGATGTTATTATATTTTATATCATATTTTTCATTAGACTATGCATATATTATGATTTTTACATGGTATATACTAGATCTTATTTAATTGAATTTAGCTAGAGCATTCTACAATCTGTTTTATAACCCCCCCCCCCCCAATAGTCAACCACGTTGTAAATGTTTTATCTATATTCTGTTTTGGTCTTTGACTGTAATAATAAATTGAATTGAAAGTTTCAAATTAGGGATGTATGTGAAATATAAGTGAAATTAAAACAAATTAAAATGTTAAAACAATTAGACTATTGTTGTCCAGAACTGGACTTCTTGAAGAGTTATCAGCGTTTTACTAACTCTTCTTTTGTACATGTGGTGGAGCATATATTGAACATACCGGTAAATACTGCAATGATAGAATTTCTTCACATTCACAGAAGATTTGTCTATCCAAGTACCCCCATTTTACTTGATTATTATTTGAGCTTCCTAGAAGTGACTTCCAGATAGTCTAATCAGAATTTTGACCTGGTGGGAGACATTTTTCAGCATTTATCCTTTCAGCAAGATATGTTGGTTTTGTTCTCTATAGGTTTAGCCTGGCCTCTTCTGGTTTAATATTTAGAGCTTGAGAGGGTTGTAGAAAACTTTACCTCAAATGCAGCTGTTGTCTGGGGGTAGAAGTCCATGAAATGGCTGGGATGTGATACAGTCTTATCTTTTTTGTTCATTGTTTGCTGGCGCCTCTTGATTCCCCTAATGACAGTGCCTCCCTTGTCTAAGGGAGGAATTCACCAAAGAATTGGGTTTTGAAGTAGAATGGCAATCATTTCTGCAAGTCCATATTTTTTAGTAAGGATTTTTTGAGCAGCAATTGATAGTGAACCACATGAAATGCTGCTGTCAACAAATGCTGCTCCAGTTATTTATGTATTTTGATACCACATTTTATACAATGTTAGATTTAAGAGTTGTACAGTTGTTGCCAGGCCCAAAGCCTGCTGGTTTTGTAATTAGATGAGGTTCAATTAATATAATTCATTCAGATACTTTGTATAAGTGGCATGGTAGGTTGTCCTGTATCTTTTAGGATATGTTGGTTCTTTGTCTAATTTCAATCAGTATAGCAATTACTTTCATCTTCTGCCATATTTTTGGAAATGGTTTCCTTTTCCAGCAGTTCTTGAAGAATCTAATGAGCCATTCCTTTGTATTTTGAACAAAATGTTTAATTTGCTTAGTCCTGCTGCTATGCTGGTCATGCATCTTCTTATGGCTTCCTCTCGTTCTGCCAATATTTATTTATTTAGTATATTCATTTAATTTACCGGTAGTTATTTATAGCTCTATTGTATAACCGTCCACCCTGATTGATGACTAGAACTACTCATGATAGTAAAATACAATAACAATCTCAGAGTAATCCAGCCCATAGTATAAAATCAATAAATCAACAACACTAGTCAAGTATATAATCAAGTCAAACAGTGACAGAAAACTAAGTAAAGCCCCATTAGATAGACTCAATTAATGGGAGGGTATTTCCAAAGGCCTCTGTAAAAAGTGCGGACTGCGGTGGCTCAAGTGGTTAAGACACTGAACTCGCTGACTGGAAAGTTGGGTACTGCATGATGGAGTGAGTTCCCATCTCTGTCCCAGCTCCTGCCAACCTAGCAGTTCGAAAGCAAGAAATTGCAAGTAGATAAATAGGGACCACTTTGGTGGGAAGGCAAACAGTGTTCCATGCACTTCGATGTTAAGGCATGGCTGCTACATGTCCATGGAAACGTATGCAAACGCAGACAGCGCTGGCTCTTTGGCTATAAACAGAGAAGAGCACTGAACCCTAGAGTCGGATATTACTGGCTTTCGAGCAAGGGCGAACTTTACCTGTAAAAAATCCTGTTTTAAACCCTACTTAAATACTTGAGGGGAAGAGGTTTGATGGATTTCAGCATATAATTTGTTCCATAATAATATAGCCACCACCAAGAAACCATGATTTAAACTTTCTTGGGGTGGCAATCTGCAACATCAAGGCTTGCGTGGACTGGATAGTACTGGTAGATTTTTTTTGGGAGAGGTGCTCTAAGTGGTACCAAGGTCCCAAACTTTAGAGCTTTAAATGTTAGAATCAAAACCTTGAACATAGCGTGGAACATAACAGGTAGTCAGTGCAGAACTTCTGTGTCTAGGCCAGACATGCAACTGCCAAAATGAAGGCACCTTTTGGTGAGTTCATTCTGCAGTTTCTTTTGCCTAACCCAGTGTGAGAAAGATTAGCTGGCAACACAAGGTTGCCATTACTATGGGACACTTGATTGTGGTTCAGAATACCACAATCTTCTAGGAGGCTTTTTCTGTGTACTCCAGTGCAGAACTGAGGAGATGTGATCAAATCTTCTGGTCGCTGTAACTAATGTGGCAGCTGTATTCTGAATTTGCTGCAACATCAAGGACAGCCCCACAGAGAGAGCACAGGTATTAGAGCAATACATTTTTTGAGATTACCAATGCATGCATGCTCTGTTGCCCAGAAATGGGTGCATCTTGCAGTCTGTCTAATTTGATAATAGGTGGAGTTGGCCATGGCTATGATTTGATATTCCAATGAAAGATTTGGATCTAAAATAATTCCCAAGCAGCGAACCTGCTTTGCCAAAAAAGGGTTTTTCTACTCTCCCACTGAATTGGTTCCCATAGGGCAGCCTTCCAAAAGAAGTGTACAGTAATACCCCGTATAACGCGAGTACCGTATATCGTTAAAACTGCATAACGTTACAAGATTTTCGGAAACATCTTGTATCGAGTAACGCGATTTTAACGTTACACGATACAGTCGTTCTTAGCAGCAGGGTGGGTGGAAAGCTGAACGGGGTTCTCCGTTCAGCTTCCCAGCCACCCTGCAGCTACGGAGGCAGGGGTGGGGAGGCTGGAAAGCTGACGGGGGGCTCCCCCATCGGCTTACCCAGCCACCCCACAGCTGCGGAGGCATGGGCGGGTGGCTAGGGAAGCCGACAGGGAGTCCCCGTCAGCTTCCCCAGCCACCCTGCAGCTGTAGATCGGGTCCTCTGATCTCTCTGGAGGTGTTTCTGGGCTTCCCCGACGTCCAGAGCCGGTGCAGCAAGCCAGAATGTCAGAGTTCGAATCCCGACGTTCTGGCTTCCTGCACTGGCTCAGGACGTCGGGGGAGCCCAGAAACACCTTGGATCGGGTCCCCACACCTCCCTGGACCCGGCGGGGGGGTCAGACCCCCCAAAATTGGTAAAAAAAAGGACGTTTTTTTTTACCAATTTGGGGGTTTCTGACCCCCCCGCCGGGTCCAGGGAGGTGGGCAGACACGATCCAAGCTTTTTCTGAGCTTCCCCGACGTCCTGAGCCAGTGTAGCAAGCCAGGATGTCAGAGTTCGAATCCCGACGTTTTGGGTTGCTGCACTGGCTCAGGACGTCGGGGAAGCCCAGAAACACCTTGGATCGGGTCCCCACACCTCCCAGGACCCAGCGGGGGGGTCAGAAACCCCAAAATTGGTAAAAAAAACGGACGTTTTTTTTACCAATTTTGGGGTCTCTGACCCCCCCGCCGGGTCCAGGGAGGTGGGCAGACACGATCCAAGCTTTTTCTGGGCTTCCCCGATGTCCTGAGCCAGTGCAGCGACCCAGAATGTCAGGATTCGAATCCCGACATTCTGGCTTCCTGCAGCATAAAAGAGGGTGGGGGAAGTTCAAAATTAGCGCGCATCGGGTCTCCCGACCTCCCTAGAGCTGATGTGCGCTAATTTTGAACTTCCCCCACCCTCTTTTATGCTGCAGGAAGCGAGAACGTCGGGATTCGAATCCTGACATTCTGGCTTGCTGCACTGGCTCAGGACGTCGGGGAAGCCCAGAAACACCTTGGATCGGGTCCCCACACCTCCCTGGACCCGGCGGGGGGGTCAGAGCCCCCAAAATTGGTAAAAAAAAGTCCGTTTTTTTTACCAATTTTGGGGTTTCTGACCCCCCCGCTGGGTCCAGGGAGGTGTGGGGACCCGATCCAAGGTGTTTCTGGGCTTCCCCGACGTCCTGAGCCAGTGCAGGAAGCCAGAACATCGGGATTCGAACTCTGACATTCTGGCTTGCTGCACTGACTCAGGACGTCGGGGAAGCCCAGAAACACCTTGGATCGGGTCTGCCCACCTCCCTGGACCCGGCGGGGGGGGGGGGTCAGAAACCCCAAAATTGGTAAAAAAAAGGACGTTTTTTTTTACCAATTTTGGGGTCTCTGACCCCCCCGCCGGGTCCAGGGAGGTGGGGAAACCCGCTCCAAGCTGTTTCCAAAGTTCTCCCACCTCCCTGGAGGCAGCAGCAAGCCAAAATGTCAGGATTCAAATCCCGACGTTCTCGCTTCCTGCAGCCTCCAGGGAAACAGGGCTTTTTTTAACATTGTGTATTCAATGTATCGCACAACGTTAAAAACCGAATAACGACGGGACTTGTGGAACCAAGTCATAATGTTATTCGGGGTACTAGTGTATCTATAATATTGTCTGGATTTAGCTTCCACTTGTTCGCCCTCATCCACTCAATCATGAAAACTAGATAGCACGTCAAGACTTCAATGGTATTTATTTATTTATTTATTTATTTATCGCTCTCCTCCCCGAAGGGACCAGGGCGATTCACAACACGTCAGCATATTGACAACAATTTAAAACCAGTTCAAAAATTAAAAGTTTTAAAAGTTTTAAAAGAAGCTTAAAAACTTAACATTAAAAACTAGGCATTGTAGCTAGGAGGCACTGGGGGTGAAACCATCCAGCCGGCTGGGGAAATTGATCCATCCATTCCCCAGACTTGACCTGCCAGTCAGATTTTCACTCCTTTCCTGAAGGACAGCAACTCCATCTGCAGGTGTAGTTCTATTGAGAGGAGGTTCCATAGGGCCGGAGCAGGCACTGAGAAGGCCCTCCTTCTAGTGCCAGAGAGGTGCGCACAACCAGAGAGCCTCTCCAGTCCGTTCTGGTGGGACGGACAGTTGTCCTTGGGACAATGTGGTCTCTTAAGTATCCTGGTCCACTACCATCTAGGGCCATGAATTGCACCCGGAGGCAAACTGGAAGCCAGTGCAGCTTCCTCAGCAGCGATGAGGCACAGGCATAATCCCTGCATCCCAACACTATTCGTGCAGCTGCATTCTGGACCAGCTGTAGCCTTCGAATGGTCACCAAGGGCAGCCCTATGTAGAGCGCTTTACAATAATCAAGTCCGGAGGTGACTAAGGCATGTGTGACCATGAGCAAGGCGTCCCGGTCTAGGAACAGCCGTAGCTGGTGAATCACACGAAGTTGTGCAAAGGCCCTCTTGGCCACGACTGCCACTTGCTCTTTGAGCAATAAACGCGAGTCCAGGAGGACCCCCAGATTATGTACCGGGCCTGTTTGGGGCAGAGCTGCCCCATCCAGAACCAAACATGGTAGTTCCTGTGATAACACAGGACCCCCTACCCACAGCCACTCAGTCTTGCCAGGATTCAGCTGAAGCCTGTTGTTCCCCATCCAGACCCTGACAGCCTCCAGGCACCTGGAAAGGATTTCCACTGCATCGCTAGTGTTCCCATGGGCCACCCCATCCTAAAGCTGTCCCCTCCCCCACAACCCCAGCGATTGAACACTGGGCTGTGGGGGGAGTTCTGGAACCCCCCCACCTGGCTTGCTAACGGGCGTAGCCATCCAGGCCGGGGGGGGGGGGCTTCTGGAGAGAGGCTGGGGAAAGGGTCCCAAGCCTCTTTTCAGAGCACTCACCTCATGGCTAAGCCCGTTCTTTTCCCCAACCCCAGTGCTGATGACAGTGAGGAATCAGTGCTTGGGTTGGGGCACCGATCGTACTTTGCTTGCGAAGGGAACACACGCTCCCTTCGCAAGCAAAGGGCAATCCCACGCTGGGACTGCTGGTTTGCTTGGGGAGGGAACACGTGTTCCCTCCCCAAGCAAACCGGATTCCCCCCCCCCCCGGTTACCTCTCTTTGGAAAGGGAACAGGGCTGGGGTTTTTTAAATGTTGTATGATCAATGCATCGCACAATGTTAAAAACCGGCTAACGTTATGACATGTAGAACCGAGTCATAACATTATCCAAGGTACTATTGTACTGCAAACTGGATGTAGTGGATTGGTATAAGAAAGGAAAGGTTTAAACTTTTCAAAGCTTATGTGCCATATCAATGGGCAGAGGTTCAGTCTTACTGAAGTAATTGTCAGTCAATGCATTCAAGACAGAAAACACTGTTCTTCTACACTATGCATACCGTATATGCCGGCGAATAAGACGGCTGGGCATATAAGACGGCCCCCAACATTTCCACTCAAGATATAGAGTTTGTTATATACTCGCCGTATAAGACTACCTCCTCTTCCGCACACCTTCCACACACCAAATAAAACATAAAAGAACATCAGATTTGATTTCAACATCTCCCTGTGGCCGGCACTAGTGCACAAGTGCGCATGTGCGAGCTCTGCGTAGACAAGGAGCGGGGCGGAGCACTGCTGCTTCCCGCCGAGCAGAACGGGGCGGTCACGCTGAAAAGGCTGGCACCCCTGTCTCGCTGCTGATGCTCGCCGCAGCCATGCTGGATACCGCGCGATGGTATGTAGAATGAGGTGCCACTATGGGCACCAGGCGGGCATCGGGAGGCCACTATGGGCACCGGGCAGGCATCGGGAGGCCACTATGGGCAGCTATGTCTATCCCAACTGAAGTGCACCCGGTGTATAAGATGACCCCCCCCCCTTTGGAGGCATGTTTTTCAGGGGGAAAAGTAGTCTTATACGCAAACATATACAGTAATTAAATTAGGGATTTAACGCCTCAAAGTATGTTTACTGAATTAAAGCTATGTTGTCTAGGAATCCAAAAATCTTGTATCCATGAGCCAAACAAGATGCTTCAATTAGTCTAAGTTCATAATACAGTATGCTTAGCTCACTTCTGATATTACTATATTTACTCAAGCTTTCTTCATATGTGAAGGAAGAAGGGACTCCTGCTGCACTTTGGTCTGACTACAAATAATTTTGTAATCAGAACACTAACAAACTGGCACTCACCTTTTAGAGGTGTGTCACCTGTATTTTGATTTCAAGTGCTCAGTGAGTCATGTTCATGCAACAAAGCTCCCTCCAAAAGCTAGCCTTATGCTGTATAGTTGGAAGGTATATTATAAAATGTATGCCAGGAGTTCAAATATCTATGCAAGTCAGAATTCAGATCTTGGAAGATCATGCATCCTTAGGTTGCCTGTTGAGTAGCAAAGTTGGTGGAAATAGGGAGAAAAAGGGTTGGTGCATCTTCTCTGGAAGTGCCCCTGTCTAGTCCTCACCAGCATCATTTGGGTGTTGGGCATGGATCATCTACTAGACAAATGGTAGAATATTATAAATATAATTTTTTAAAATAAGGGAAAACAAAGCTGTCTCTGAAGAAAATTGTCAGCCTTACAGTAATGATAGCTTTTGCCCCAGGCTTTTAAAAAGGTGCTACTATATCAGAATAATAAAAACTGTTTGAAGCCGGGTGGGAGCTTAAGAATAGTGACAAAAAATCTATGAGTCCTACTGAGCAATTGGAAGCAGTATTGTTGTTTCAAATCAGCTGGAAAAATAGTGTGCCAAGACTCTGTTGTAGAGGTGAATTTCATAAGGTTCAATCAAATCCCATTTGCTGAGACAAGAGGTTGCTTACATAGGAAAATTTCTGGGGAGGGGGTGGGGAATAGCTATTTTTCTCTCATGTAACAAATACAGCAAATGGTCTAGTACAGGCATTCTCAACCTGTGGGCCATAGGCTGAATGCAGCCGACACACTGCACCATTTTATGTGCTCCCACCACCACCTCCACCACACCAGGAAGTGCCGTGTAGTGGAGGAAGGGCAAAATGGCTGTCCGTCCCCCAAAGCTGTCTGAGGGAGTGTGACCCGACCCCTGGCTTAAAAAGGTTGAGAACTCCTGGTCTAATATAAAAGGCCTTTTTGTTTGCTGACTCCTAGCAGAGAACAGCAGAGGACTAAAATTGAGACTACTCCAGGGAGTGAACAAACATGGAGAGCAAACAAATTGACAGGGGAGAGGTATTAAGGAAAGGTTAAGCAGAAAACACTCTGCTGGAGGAAGAGACAAAAGAAAAGAGGAGACCAAGCAGATAAAAGTAGAGAATTGACTTTTATAGTATCTTTTTGTAGTACGTATCTTTCAAGCCAAGAAGGTAAAGGGAGGAGCACTCATAGATAAAATGGAAGAAAGTATAAAGGTGAGAGGGATTAAGGAGGAAAGAGACATTTTTTTACAATGGTGACCTGCAAAGTGTGTGCAATGTTTATCTTTGTACTTGAGAACAATACAGTGTATTCATGCAGCAAGTGCAAACTGGCAGCATTGTTGGAAGAGAATGCTCAGAGGTAAGAAAAGATGAAGACCTATGGACATTAAGAGGAACAGAGTGAGCAGTTCTAATAAGGGGTTAGCAAGAGATGCTAAAAAAGCATTCTTCAGGTGTGTACATAACAAAAGACAGAGGAAAGAAATAGTATTAGCTACTCAGTAGGGATGGCAAAATCATAGCAAGTGATAAAGAAAAGACAGAGGTAATCAATTCCTACTTTAGCTCATCCTTTCCCCAAAAGACTGAACCTCCAGGCAAATGTATAGTAGAAGTAGAGGGAACAGGTTTTTAGCTTGAAGCCAATAAACAAATAATTGAGAAATATCTTATAACTTTGAACAAGTTCAGCTCTCAAGGACTGAATGAACTGCATCCAAGGATATTGAGGGAACTGTCTGAATAACTCTCAAACCATTGCCTATTATATTGTTGAAATCATGCAGAATGGGTGAGGTGCTGGATGACTGGAGCAGAATTAAGGTCTCTATCTTTAAAAAGAGCAGAAAGGAGCAACCTGGGAATTACAGCCTAGTCACTCTGACATCAATTCCAGGAAAAATTGTGGAACAGATTATCAAGTGGTCAGTCTGCAAGCACCTTGAAAAGAATGCAGTAATAACTAGAGGCCAATATGGATATATTTCGGTTTCTCTCTCTAGTTCAGTCAGAGTGAAGCTTTTCATTTTGAATGAAACATTTCTATGGGAGCTTTACTCACAAAAGCAATATAAAAATGGGTTATGATTGTCCATGTATGCTTATGGCATATAGAATTATGTTATTCTACATAGTCTGAATGAAAAGACCTCAGCTATTTACACTGAACGCGTTGAAACAGGATGGATTTATAAAACCTTTTTAAAAAGCTTGTGATTAATGTTTGAGTTCCCAGAAACAATTGTTTTGTTTAATTTGCAGTAAAGTCCTGTTGGGAATCACAGAGTACGGTAATACCTCGGATAACATTTATCTCGGATAACGCTAAAATCGCATAACGTTAAGTAATCTTGGGAGGAGAATTGGATCGAATAACGTTAAGGTCCTATGGGATGTATCGGATAACAACCGCTAAAACCTGTGCAGTTACAATGTATCTCTATGGAGCTTTAACGTTATCCGATCCATCCCATAGGATTTTAACATGCATCGGATAACACTAAAAATCGGATAACACCAAAAATTGTGGAACCAAATCTTAGCGTTATCCGAGGTATTACTGTATAATGTTTCTGTGGGCACAGCATTCTGTATGATCTGTAGCTTGTTCTTACAAATCTTTGGATGGAGATTGTTCCATCCAAAACACACAGACTTTCTGCTTACACAAGAGTATTAATATTCTGTTACATGAATAGTGGGGAAAGAGCAACCAGCCACAAAATGGGTGTTATGTTAAAAACAATTAGGATTTTGGCCGTAACATTAGTGGCTAAAATCCTGCTGTTTAGCATAGTACTGGTAAATTACGACTATAGTAGGGGCCATTGCATCACTGGAGCTTACAAAGTCAGTGCAGCTGATTTACCAAATCCCCATTGATTTAATAAGCTTATTCTTGTTGCAGTTTAGTACTGTAAGCAAAAGAATTTCAGCCCATGTTTAATATCACTGGTTAAAAACCACCTGGTTTTAAATTGTTCAGAGATTTCATTCTTTTTTACTCCTTTCCTCCACAGCTACTGATCTCCTTCTGGCTTGGAATCCAATTTGTCTGGGCTTGATTGAAGGACTTATTGGAAAAATTCAGCTTCATACAGGTATGAATATTAAAATTTGTTTGTTTTACTAGAGTGATAAGTAAGATAACATTAGAATGGCTATGTCTCTTGAATTAGTGTCTCACTGTCAAGTACAAAACGGAAATGATCTTTTTATCAACACCTCTATCAGACTGACTGATGTGCTGTGTTCCAGTAGGTGGATTGGAATACATGATAAAAAAATCCTATTTGCATATATAGCAGTTCATGCATACCTGATGAATTGTATTTTCACTATCTCAGAAATTGGGTAATTAAAAGGGACATAGTGTGCAGAAAGGGATTTCAGGAAGATGAAGAGACAAATAAAGTTGATGTGTTGTTAGCTGTTTTTTTATTCACCAATAATAAAAAAGTAGCTGTAAAATATGAATAAAGTTGCAACATTAGATAAGTTTGTCTTTTATGTTTCATTTTTGTTTGGAACTTAATCTAGTTTGTTACACAGATTTGTGATGTGTATGGGTTTATCCACAGTTCTTTTGATTTTTAAATAGCCATTGATAGAGATTATTTATTTATTATTTATTAGTTCAAATTTATATTGCCGCCCACTCACCGTGGCGACTCAGGGCGGCCTACAGACAATACATTACATTACATTACAATACAATATGTTGGGGTGGTCACGGGTAGGGGCGGCAAGGTCCTCATCCTGCCCTGCTTCTTCTTCCCCTGGCAGTTGGTGTAGCTAACTCTTGTTATTTATTTTTGAATCCTAGTCTTGTCTTCTGCCAATTAAGGCAATGATACCCTCTGAAAACCAGAACTGAGCAAGGGGAAGACAGCTTGTCAGAAAATATGCTGGATGGCTGGCAATTTTGGTGGGGTCCAGGTGTTACTACACACCTAGAGATTCCTAAGGAAGCCACGACCTTTAGTTTGTAAGAGTTGAGCTCAGCTGTTAATGTTATATTATTGGAGATCACTCATTCTTAGGGTCACCATGGGTCGTAAATGACTTGACAATATATAGCAATAATAGGGACCTTTCACATGCTAAATAATGCTAAACTTTAATTAATCAATTGCTGAGCTTTTGATTTGAATAGACATGTGTTTTGAATTTGACTGGGGGCCCACAAGATAATTAATATAAATATTGTACCTAGTAAAGGTTTCCCTTGCTTGAAAGCCAGTCGTATCCGACTCTAGGGTTCAGTGCTCATCTCTGTTTCAAAACCAAAGAGCCAGCACTGTCTGCTTCTGCAGACGTTTCTGTGGTCATGTGGCAGGCATGACTAGACACCGGAGTGCACGGAACGCTGTTGCCTTCCTACTGAAGTGGTTTCTATTTATCTGCTTGCAATTTCTTGCTTTCGAACTGCTAGGTTGGCAGGAGCTGGGACAAAGACGGGAGCTCATTCCGTGCTGCAGTACTTAGGAATTGAACTGCTGACCTTCCGCCTCCCAGTCAGCATCTTAGCCACTTGAGCCACTGCAGTCCCTAAATATTATACCTAGGATAATTTATTTTCTTTGTGGAATTTCTCTGTGTATATCTTATATGCGTTTAAATAAAATTAATAACTTGCTTTGTAAGTGTAATTCCACAAAGAAAATAAATTATCCTAGGTATAATATTTAGGGACTGGGTTCCTTTCCATTTAAAAAGATGTAGTGTTCATTTAATGGCGACAAATTTGGCTTCCCGAAACTTAGTTGATAATGTTAGGCCCATTGCTGTTTGACCAAATGGGGATGCATTTCCATCTCATTGAACTACAGTATCTGTCTTGTTTTTCTTTCAAATTTTCTTGTCTGAAGCTTCTGTTAATGTGGGTTTCTGTCATGGTCTAAATAATGTAACACCCATCCTACCCTCAGTTTTTGCAGTTAGGAATATATGTTTGTATATTTAATTATTTTAGAAGCCAGGAAGGACAGAGATCAATAGGCATATTGTTGTTCTCCCTTCTCCAAAGTCTTGTCCATATCCTCAGCCTGCAATAATAGACACTTGTCTATTAACACAAGACAAGTCTGTATCATTTAATCAGACTGGATCCAAATGATTTTGCCTTCAAAGTGTTGTGTAAATTCTTCACAGTGGGCTGTTGAATGGTGTGTTGTTCTGATCTCGTCGGCCAGCATGTAATAGGCCCTTGACCATCGAGAAGAGATATTCTGGATAATTCTGTGCAGATGCAGTGGTGACAAAGAAGAGTATCTTCTTTACTGTTGCTACAGCTGATGGTCTTTAGCTTATGTTTGGTCCAATTCATTCAGGGTTTCCCACCCCCATTGCTTTAGTAGTCTATGTCCTGCTCATTTCATCACCCTGAGCTCCATAGTAAATCAGGGAGCCAGTTTACCTCCATTAAGGGGGCAGGCACTTAAAAGCGACTCCTCCAGACATCAGCCAGGACTTTGATAAGACTGCCAGCCAAGCCTGGAAACTCCCCAAGAGTAATCAGGAAAACATTTGGATCCATCTTAACAGGTACCTCTGCAGAGGCTCCAAGTTCCTATGAGTCTAAATTTCCAGCATCACCCCTGAGACTAGTACTGTCCAACTCCAGAAGGGAGACTGTTGAGCAGCGGGATGAGTGATTCACCTTACTACAGGATCCCTATTTGGTCCCAGGCTCCCACTTTTAGATATAAACACTCAGTCCTGAAAAATGGAGAATATGACATTTGATGAAGGCATTGGAATCATGCTAGACCTCTTCCCGCAGCTCTGCCTTCTTGTCCCTCATATCTTGCCTGCTGCTGCACAGAGAATCCTGGCACACAAAGCTGACAAGAATAACCTCTTGACCAATTCTCTTTCAACCAGGTTTCTGTAACACAAGCTAGATTGGCATGTTCATCCAGAATCATATTCTAGATGGCTGTTGTTGAAAAATATAGCTTCTATTAATCAATGGGCTGAGGATCTTAAAATTTTTCTAGCATTTGAATGCATTGGCTTATAGATAATAATTGGGTTTGAACACTTACATGAGCACAGTGGAACCTTATATAATGATTGCATATTACAACGAATAAATCACACAATGAATGGAATTTGAAAAAAGTTGCATCGTACAGCAATTTTTTGTCGTATGATTCAATGCTTCCCTATGGGATGCATCGTACAACGAATGTCTCTATGGGGGGGAAATCATACAACATTTTTTTTCTTTGTATGATTTTCCCCATAGAGATAGTCATTGTATGATGCATCCCATAGAGAAATTCATTATACAATGCATGCATTGTATAGTGATAAAATCATACAATGACTAGCCCCACTGAACGAATTAAATTCGTTATATGGGGTTTTACAGTGTTTGGTTGTCTTTCACTGAGGTTTAAGAATAAATCTTCAGAATTTGGCTGTTTTGTCAACTTGTTCTGTTTATCTGTTGTATTCTTTACAGGATTTATGCCAAATAAAAACATAAAAGGTGCAAAACGGAATGTTATAAAAGTGAAATAGCTGAGTTTACAGGAGTGTGGAGTTTTCTGTAACCTTGATTACTAAGGCTCCTGAAGATCTACATTCTCATCTAGTTTCCTCATACATTCCCTACTTTGTAATGATCTAAATTAAAAAGCTTCCTTCTGTTAATGGAATAGTAGGAAATCCTGCCAAGAAAATGCACTGTACACATAAAATATTTCAAAAGTGAGGTTAGCATGCCATATGTTTCTTGGCTTGTATTCTGGCTTTGTTTAACTACCAGTAATTTCTAAATAATAATAGCTGTTAACAAGCGATTGGTCTTCCATAATTGTTAGAAGCTGATTAAAAACTAGTAGTTGTAACAAAGTTATTATGCTATGAAGGATAAGGTTTACATTATGTAGTTCTCATTTATGCTTGAAAATTCTTCCTGCATTTTTGGCTTTTAGAAAATGTCTTTGACATGATCTGTATTTAGAGATTTTAACATGAGCACATTCAGGGCTACCCTATTTTACTCCAACATCCCAGGTATCATTACATCCTAGTAGATGGTCTACTATTGACAAAGATCAATATAGTAAATAATCTTTTACCCAAATATCAACTGTTAGATCGTAGTAACTAGGATGTAATGACACCTACAAGTTCTGGGATGTTGGAATAAAATAGCATAGCCCTGAATGTGCTCATGTATGGTCTACTATTGACAAAGCTCAATAAATAATCTTTCACCCAATTTTTTACCCGCTAGTGACTCAACGCTGAGTGTCAGGCAGTGGTTAACTAACCTGACTCCCTAAAGGAGCCAATGGCTACGGGTGGATGAGCCTCTTTAGGTGGGGTGATGGTCCCCCTCAGTGGAGGATATGCCACTGGAAACCATCATATTGAGCCCAAAGGCAAAATGAATGGAGGAGAAACTCTGATTCTCAACGATCATGGAGGTGGAAGAGGCCATGCCAGATGGACTTGCTGTGACGGCGCACCTTGATAATATCCTAAAGGCTGCACCAGTCCATTGCACTTCCAGTGTCAAATCCTGCATGTCTCATTTCATGTGTGCCACAGGAAATGGCTCTGTGATCATAGTGTGGGGGTCATTTCATGGCAAGCTGGGATCCACCTTAAACAAATTCATGTCTATGACATTTTTCCTTCTTCAGGAAAAAATGCATTCTCAGATACAAGTTGCAGCTGATGTGCATTTCAATGTTAGTGTATGCAGGATTGGATGATATTGCATTTATTTATATTGGATTGGCTTAGGGTGTCTCTTCCACAAATGAAAAGGTTACTTCAGTTTGTGAAAGGAACTGAGATCCAGAGGATGGAGATACAGCATGAGGGCATCTCCCCCGCCCCCCAGTTATCTCCATACTGCCTATTACAAATATTTGTCCAATCTTCCACATCCCGTTATCATGGAGTGAGAGGAGATTTGGCAAAAATCTTTTCTGGATATGATCTTCAGTGGGAGTGTCTTTCCATTCCCTTTACTCCTCCCTTTGCTTTCTAGGTCACCTAAGGATACCCCTTCACACATTTTTGTCTTCAGGCTGCCAGGTTATGTAACCTCAGAAGCGTAAGCAACATAGAAATGTACTGCTTGTTTCAAGCAGCTAGTGAATGAAAGCCATTGTTGATAATAATCAGAGTGACTATAATTCTAGGATAAAAGTAAAGCTTAGATTGGACTGCATCTTACTCTTCTATAATTAAAATTTGCTACACTAGATTTTTAGACTCACTTGTGTTACTTTCGAGGCTTCCTTTCGCATCTGTGCACTGAAATAATCTGTGTAAAGTAGTACTAAAGTTACTTAATTACATTTTAAAGAAAGCCAGGTAAAAATCATGTGATGAAAAATCAGTGATTTTAAAAACCATATTACTTGTCAATTTTTGAAAAGTTTTAAATCAGTATTATAAAATTTAAATTAATTTAAATATTTTATCATGTAAATGTTTGGTTTTTAAAAGAGTTACATTTCATATAGCTTTAATTTAAATATAGTTCAAAGCTCTCTTGGAATAATGATTATAAATCCTAAATCTGTATTATGAAATAGTGCATTCATATCAATTTTAAAATAATTGTTATAAATAGGAGCTACCATTCTTAGGGGTTGTAGGATTCTGTGTAGATTAATTAGATGAAATTTTTGGACCAAAATGCTTAATTTTTTTTTCATGCAGTAGCACAACTATATTATTGCAATAGCTAACTGAGGCTAATTAAGAAAAACTTGGTCTTGTGCTACTGTGTGCGGAAGAAACGGTAATTAGAATCCTATTGCTGATTTACACTTGTTTAAAAGAAATTTTGTAAGTCATGGTGACACCTTGCAACTTAGTGAGGAGTTGATAGATTTCCTAGCAATAGGATTTTAGTCATTGAACTTTGTAGCTAAAATAATCCTGCATTTTCTGTTATAACTGCAAAACTCATTGAAACTTTTCAAAGTAAATCTCTGATTTTAAAATGCATATCATTCTTAAAAGAAAACATTTTATCTCCAAATTGTGAAAAATTTGTATTAAGGTTATAGTAATCGAGAGCATTTCAGTGGGAAGAGGAAATCCCATGATTGAAATGAGCTTTTCTGAGTTGTGATTTAAATTATTTAGATCAAAATCCTCCTTGCTTTAAACTGAAAAGATTAAAACAAGCTGTTCTATGTGAGCTGTGGTCTGGCGTTCCCTATTTTCATGTACCGGTAGTTGCATTTTTTGTCCCCTATTACCTTTTTTAAAAACTGTAGTAATGATTGATTAGAATTATAGGTCTGTGATTTTTGAATGTCTTTACAGATTGTTGAGTAGTTGAGAAGTTGCTGCTGATTCTTTCAGACAATAATTCTAACTTCTTGGTAGTGTGTACATTTGATAAATTCAGTTTCTGTTTATTATGATCCTCCCTAAGATGGAATGTTACTTACACCTCTGGGCTGTGATCTGTCAGACAACAACAAGAAAACCGGCAGGACATGTTTCCCCCCCTTTTTGACCACTCTCCTTAAAGAAATGTGGAGACATGTTTTTTTAAAGACACAATACAATACTATCAAATCATTTTTGAAGGGAAAAAAAGCTCGTTTGTTTCTTCCTTCTTGCCTTTAAAAATTATGCTGTAGGAGACTAGCCCTGGCAGAAAAAGCTATTCTGTATATCAGACGTGACCCTCCAAAGTTGCTCCTGTTAGATGATGGTTTTGTCACAGATAAGGGAAGAGGTTACCTTGGCATAGGTACACTTGTTGTGTATGACATAATTTATAGTAATTATAACTAACCAAGCATATATTGCCCCCAGGCCCTAATTTACTTTTACCCTACAGTCCTGATATCACATCTTGCAACTTCTACCTCTTCCACTTATGAAGTGGGTAAAGGAGATGACCACCATCTTCCTAGAGTTGTACATAACTGACTTTTGAGCAAGGCAAACCTTTACCTTTATGAGTCAAATGTTAAACATTATAGTTCACCCATATACAGTACTGTAGTTTGTTTTTAATCCCTTTTTTCTTTGGAAAAGAGCAGAAGTAATTGGATGACTGCTTATTGGCGCCCTTGTTTCATGTTTACTAGTTTTCTTCTCTTTGCCACCTTTTGCATGTCTGGACAGATGTGTTTCAGATCTGTGGCAGATTTTGTAATATGACAATGCCGCTTCAAATATTCCTAAGCCTACAATATATCTTACAATATTTCTTTGTTTCAGAAGTCAAGACATCTTATTTCAGAGGTGCAGCTGCAGACTATGCATTTCAGTTTTTAAACTTGACTCTCCCATTACTTGTAATAGATAGAAATCTTGATACAATGCTACAATAATCATTTGCTTGTAACACATGGTTCTAGAAAATGAGATCTGCTCTTATTTATTTGTTTGTTTGTCCAGATTTATATTGCCACCCACTCGCCAATGTGACTCAGGGCAGCTTACAGTCAAAACAGCAACTGTACAGTAAGAATCATAAAATACAACCTCACAAAACAACCAAAGCAGAACACTGTTAAGGCAAACATTGTTTCCATTTTTATTAGTCTTGCATTTCTGTAATTTTGTGTGCCAGAATTCACTGCTATATAGCAGGAATTCTCAACCTTTTAAAGCCGGGGGGCGGGTCACGTTCCCTCAGACAGCTTCAGGGGCCAGATGGCCATTTTACCCCTTCTTCACCACATGGCACTTCCTGGTATAGTGGAGGTGGTGGTGGGCCATGTGAAATGGCGTCGCAGGCTGTATGTGGCCCATGAGCTGCAGGTTGAGAATCCATGCTATATAGTCTTGGGGTGGAAAATGTGAAGTGAAAAATCAAAGTTGCTTTCGTTTTGTCAAATATTTTTGCAACTGATGTTCTTTTCACAATGTGTTCGTAGCAAAACGCTTCCTCAGGATACTAGGGTTTAAGTTGCAGATCCTGAGGCTTAAATTGCATTAGGCAGTACTGTACTTACTTAAATCTGAGTCTACTCCCCTGCCCCAATACATATGTAAAAGAGCAGGGGTTCCAAACCTTTTTTTGCATCAAGGACTGGTTACATGCTAAACAAGGAGGATGGGCCCAGCCGCCTGCCATTCGACTGCACATGGGGGGGGGGACCCCCACCATAGTTAAGCAACATGGAGGGGGGCTGGACACCTGCCCTATCTGCTGTGTCTGAAGCCTGTGATCTCGCTCCATTTTCCGGGCAGCCCCGGCGGTGCATGTTGAGGGCAGAAGGTTGCCATCGGGGTTCCCAGCGCCACCACCCCCTCGGTCCTGTTCAGAATAGCCTGTGGCCTGGTCCATGGCCTGGTGGTTTGGGAAACGGGGATACCTGATTTTAAGAGAAGGATGTGTAATGAGAGTATATTTCTTCTTGTTCATAATCATTATTCCACTACTACAGTATATGCAATGTAATGGGAGAGCTATGAAAGGAAGGACTTACATGTTTTCTTTCCTAACCTGCTTTCCTTTTGCTCTACACCACCTGATTTTAAAGAATTACAGTAATACCTCGGATAACGCTAAGACTTGGTTCCACAAGTCTTGGTGTTATCCGATTTTTAGTGTTATCCGATGCATGTTAAAATCCTATGGGATGTATCGGATAACGTTAAAGCGCCATAGAGATACATTGTAACCGCACAGACTTTAGTGGTTGTTATCCGATCCATCTCATAGAACCTTAACGTTATTCGATCCAATTCTCCTCCCCAGATTACTTAACGTTATGCGATTTTAGCATTATTCGAGGTAAACGTTATCCGAGGTATTACTGTATCTTGAAAATATCAGGACAGAATTTTCAAAGGGAAAAGGAGGTGGTGGAGTGGGGTGAGAGCCAAGACAGTGCCATTTTAGTCTGTAGAATAGAGGTTAAGCTCTAAGGTTATCTGTCTGTGTAGTACTATATATGACTGTCTTCTGGTTAATTTACACAATTACCTAGCTGCTTCTTCTGAAGTCTGTCTAAAATTGTTTGGATGTGTTAGCAGCTGCTGAATGAAAACCTAGTGACATTAAGGAACCTTCTAATAAACATCTTTTACTTTGTAGTTTAAGTGTTTTTCTGTTTGGTTGCTTAAATGAGCAACTCTCAGCCAGAATTTCAAGGAAGGTGTGTAGTTTGAAAAATAATAATGTAACACAGTATTGCCCTATTGCCTAGCTAACCTGTTTAAGCAGGAATGATGTCACTGCCCACATTGTTGCTAACTAAGTCTCTTTGCTTCAATTTCAGGTTGCATGTGATTTTATCTCATTATGTATGAGTCACACACAGTCTGAAATCAAATCAGGCTCTTTATTAGCAGCAATCTGTGGCTCTTGGTGACATCATACTCTGCTGATATAACTATGCCTTGGGATATTGGACATTATAAAATTTTAAATACAGAATACTGTGGGGAAAATATCATTTTTTGTTTTTGGGCATACATTTTTATCATACCATTGTGTGAAATGCATAGTTTATTTCAAGGGTCCTCAACCTTTTAAAGCTCGGCGGGTCCAGACTGATGCTGCTGCCTTTGCTGGTGGGGGTAGGGATGGTGTGGTGTGGTGTGTGTGTGGGCTCAGGCTGGTGGTGGGACCACCCTGAGCCATCCACCACTCCCCACCCGCTACCACCACCACCTGCAACAACCCCCCGAGCCACCTCAGCACTCCCACACATGCCGCTCCCCTGTTTCCCGGCCTGGAGGAGCTACATGGCACCAAATCATCCGGCCCATTGCTCCAGCCGCTGCTTCCGCCACTGCCACCTCAATCCTTGTCCCATCCGCTTGGCTTAGCGTATCCCTAAAAGCACTCCATAGCAGGGTGGATGTTGTAAAGGCTTACAACATCCGTCCTGCTATGGAGTGCTGTTAGGGACACCCCAAGCCAAACAGAGGAGACAAGAATTGAGGTGACAGCGGCAGCAACTGAAGTGAGGATGTGGGCTGGATGAAATGATGCCCCAGGCCAGATTCGACTCACAGGCCATAGGTTGAGAACTCCTTGTTTAGTTTAACAAAACTGAAACAAAAACTAAAATAAAGTAATGCAAAACCTTAAAAGATAGTCCTCTCCAGTTTTTAAAATGATTTGTTTTGTTTTCAACATTTTAAATTTCAAGTAGAAATGTTGGAGGAGACTGAATTAAAGAAAAGAATGATTTGTATATTTATTTTTTAAAAAAGCTTGGTTTAGAAAGCTTAAGAACCATTGGTATAAATGGATCTGAAAATTCAGCAACAGTTGATTGAACTGAGCATATGCTCTAGCACACTTGAAGGTCGTTAGTCTTGTTGGTGATTTGTTTACTAAAAACAGATGATTGCTTATAAAAAAAAATTGGAAGCGAAAAGCCTGATAGATTTGAAAGAGTTACCTAAATAGAACACAAGGCTTTGATAAATATGTAAACTGCTGGCTTTATTTTAAGGTGAAACTCCTCACTGTAATGTCTAATATTACTAGTGATGTCAGTACAGACATGCTTTATTGTTTAAACATTGCTGGTGTGTGCTCAAAAACGGTGTCATTTTTAGCTAAGAAATATATTAGATTTAAAACTAAATAAATGTTTTGGTTTTACATTTTAGCCATGCAGAGCATCAAAGGGTGTTGTTCATTGGCAATTCAACTGCTTTTGCACAAACAAATGTACTTACTTGCAGAGTTATCCAAAAACTTACAAATTGCTTCTTTTAGTATTCAATACTTTTAGCTTATCTGTTGAAAAATATATGGCCTTATACATTTAAGAACCATGAAAAAAATCTTGTGTAGAAGATACTTTCATTATTTTATTTGCTTTTCTTGCTTCAAAGGTCAATATTGATATACAGTAGTACCTCGGATAACAATGAGACTTGGTTCCACAAGTCTCGTCGTTATCCAGTTTTTAACATTGTGCGATGCATTGATTGTACAACGTTAAAAAAAGCCCTGTTTCCCTGGAGGCTGCAGCAAGCCAGAACGTTGGGATTTGAATCCTGATGTTTTGGCTTGCTGCAGCCTCCAGGGAGGTGGGGGAACTTTAGAAACAGCTTGAATTGGGTCTTCCCACCTCCCTGGACCCGGCAGGAGGGGTCAGGGAGCCCAAAATTGGTAAAAAAAAAAATGGACTTTTTTTTTACCCATTTCGGGCTCTCTGACTTCCCTGCCGGGTCCAGGGAGGTGGGAAGACCCGATCCATGCTGTTTCTGGGCTTCCCCGACGTCCCCAGCCAGTGGAGCAAGCCAAAACATCAGGGTTCGAACCCTGACGTTTTGGCTTGCTCCACTGGCTGGGGACATTGGGGAAGCCCAGTAACAGCTGTAGATCGGTTCCTCTGATCTCCCTGGAGCAGGCAGGGAAGTCAGAGAGCCCAGAATTGGTTTTAAAAAACGGACTTTTAAAAACCCATTTCGGGTTCTCAGATCCCCCTGCCTGCTCCAGAGAGATCAGAGGACCCGATCTACAGCTGCAGGGTGGCTGGGGAAGCTGACGGGGACTCCCTGTCAGCTTCCCTAGCCACCCACCCTTGCCTCTGCAGCTGTGGGGTGGCTGGGGAAGCTGATGGGGGAGCCTCCCGTCAGCTTTCTAGCTACCCCACCCCTACCTGTGTAGCTGCAGGGTGGCTGGGAAGCTGAACGGAGAACCCCGTTCAGCTTTCCAGCCACCCTGCTGCTAAGGACGACTGTATCGGATAACGCTAACAGATCGTTATCTGATGCAAAATTTCTTTAGAAATTTTGCATCGTTATCCGATTTTAGCATTATCCGATGCAGTCGTTCTCCTAGGTATTACTGTATAAGTTTTTCTTTCTTCTTCCTCTCCATTATTGTACAGTATTACAGTATTGGCTAGTTTACTTGAGTAATGGAGGTTAATTGAGGGTTAAAAGAAGCCACTAGAATAATCACAAAGACCTTGCAGTCAGGGGTGTGCTGGCTATGCTAAAAGGGCGCTGGAGAGGGAGTGATGAGGGCATCTAATCCTAAGAAAATATATATGTTCCCACTCTAATTTCAACTTCCCTCTGGGGATTCGAACCAACAACCTTCTGCTTGCAAGGCAAAATTGCAACCTCTAAGCCACAGTGGCTCAACTGTCAATGGAGCTGCTTTTGTAATCTTACCTTTGGCGTCACAGGAGGAGGAAGGCAGGCAGAGGAACATGGAGCCCCACTCATTTGCTCGATTGTTCATGGCTCGGCTCTTTGGCTTAGCACCCAAGGGGGCGCCGCCATGGTACTGGGCTAGCCCTCCACTGCAGTCTTTGCTGGCCAGCAAGAAACCTAAGGGGAAAGGCCTCACAGGGATGACAAGATGGGGCTGAACTTCATTTTGACATGGGGCTCTTCTCCCTATGGCTGTAGTATGGGAATGGGCATGAATTTCAATAATATGTTAACATATCTGCAGTTTTACAGCTTTGACTTCCAGGCTGATATGACGATTTACCTCTTTGGTCCTATTGTTGCATATGGAGAGAGGTAGCTCAGTGTTGAGGAAATGTAGTATGGAAGGTTGCTGTTAGTCATGTTAAAATTGTAAATGATCCTTGTATTTCTTGCTAAACTAATGTGCTTGGGTTTCTTACAGATTTGCCTTGGTGGTTGCTTCTTATTCGCCAAAAAGCAGTGGTTGGTAAACTTCCAGGAGATCATGAAATATATAAGATATCAAAGATTGTTGCGGTACCACTTTCTGAAGCAGAACCTCAGGAGCTGGAGCTAGAGGTAAAGCAAAACTTCTGAGATGGAGTACTTCATGAGATTGATTCTTGCAAGTTAGGACTCTCACCCATTTGATCTTTTCCCCTGAATTTTTCATATTCTGGGAATATGGTTTTCCAGGAACTAAAAATGTCACAGAGTTTGAAAGTACAGTGGTACCTCATACAATGATTTTAATCCGTTCCATGGGGGTTGTTGTACGAAACAATTGCTATATGATACACGAATCATATAGTGATTTTCCCTATGGATGCATCGTACTATGATTTTTTTTTGCTAAGTGGTTTTTCCCATTGAAAAACTGTTGTATGATTTTTTCCATAGGGAAAATTGTTATGTGGAACGCCATCGGCCCCCCCCCCAACAAAAACAAAAACAACAACCCTAATTGTTATGCGATTTTGTTGCTATACGGGGAGATTGTTGTATGAGTTCCACTATACTATGATTTTGGAGTGACAAGAGCATTAGTATCATGAGTGTTAGTGATTGCTTTAAGGAGCACTTTTTTCTCTGAGTAGAGCAGAACATCTATCTTTTATCCAGTGAGGCAGTTCTTATGTTAAGAGTTCTTCAGTAACTACTTCAATAGGCATGTGGACAAAGATGATTGCTAGATGGTCATCTGGAACAATTCATTTCATTGCTCACTTAATTTTTAGTTGAATTGTTTATTATATATTCAAAGAGAAAAACACCAATCCCATGTTATGAACAACTTCCCACACTGTCTGCCTGTTAATTACTGTCCTTGTTGGTGGTATTTCTCATAGACACTGTTTTCAGAGATTAAAGAGATGGCTATTGGAGAAGGGGTTTTAAGCTCTATGCAGGGAGAGGATTTCTTTTGACCAAGATGCAACTAGTACAGTATTATCCTTTATTTAAGGTTTTTTTGGAAGAATATACTTATTTAACAATGACTTGAGAAACATTAACTCATATAATCAATTATTATTTCTTCAGACATGATCTTAACAAAATATATTGTATTTTAGCTCTGTAAAAAACATCATTTTGGAATATACAAACCAGAGAAGATTACACAGTCTCCTGATGACTCCAAATTTCTACTAAAGACTTTCACTCAGATTAAATCAAATGTATCTACATCTAATAAAAAGAAGGTGGGTTTTTCAGAGGTTTTATTGCATTTGTGGCATGAATGCAGTGGTGGGCAGCAACAGTTCACACACCCTGGTAGTAGGGGTGGTGGGGTTTAGCAAAATTGGGTGGCCTTCGGACGGGGGTGGTGGTAGTGAAATTGGGTGGCCATGCCCACCTCCCTGCCCTGCCCAGACTAACACAGCTACCATTTAAAAAGTTTTATTCTGTGCAAGCATATCAGAGAGTAAACAAAATAAAAAGACAAAAACGTTGTGGCACCTTAAAGACTAACTGCTGTATTTTAATGTGAGCTTTTGTGGATCAAGTCCACTGGCTCTTTGGCTATAAACAGAGATGAGCACTGAACCCTAGCGTTGGTAACAACTGGCTTTCAAGCAAGGGCAACCTTTACCTAATAACAAGATCCCTGATTGGTATTCAAATTTGATGTCAGGTTTTGTCCCTGCAAGTGGTTCAAGATCTCCCTTGCTCAAAAGTCAGTCATATCTGACTCAAGGGTGCAGTGCTCATCTCCATTTACAGCCAAAGAGCCAGAGCTGTCTGTGTTTGCAGATGTATACATGGCCATATGGCAGGCATGACTAGATTCCCCACGACATAGGCTCTGCCCACGTTCTAGGCTCCACCCATGATATAGGCTCCACCCATGGTATGGTAGTGAAAATTTTTGCTGCCCACCACTGCATGAATGATATAGAATATAGTTGCATTAAAACATGATGTTATTTTATCCATTCTAAAAAAAGCATCCATTGATCTATTTTGCCATTTTCTTATTTCACATCATTTCTTTTGGGTCTTGTTGCTTCCAACTATTAATTTTCTGTTGATTTTTTTCAGTGTGAATCTTGAAATTCATTGAAACATTTCATCAGAAAAGTTGCAAACATTTTGTTGCAAATCTGTCAGATTTACTTTGATTTGGATTCTTGCATTGAGCAGAGAGTTGAACTTTATGACCTCATAGACCCCTTCTAGCTCAGTGTATGAATTATGAAGTTATTGAATCGCCACCTTCATCCTGCATACTTCTATTATTTTTATTTATTTTATTTATTTATATTTGTTTATCCTCCCGAAGGGACCCAGGGCGATTTCCAACAATTTTAAAAACAGTTAAAAAATTAAAAACTTTAAAAAGCTTAAAAACTTAATTAAAAACTAGGTATTATTAACTTAATTATGGCAAATTACATAGCTTGCATACTGATTCTATCTCTTGTGGCCATGTGGAAGAGTTCAGAAGTTTTCACGTACATTTTACAGTAGCCACTGTTTTCTTGTTCAAATCTTAGATTATATTTTTCATTAATCTTAATTAAGACTAAAAACAATGTAAGGTTCAGATGACACATTATCAGTGGTGGGATTCAATTTTTTTTATTACCTGCTCTGTGGGCATGGTGTGGTGGGTGTGGCCAGGGGGAAAGCCCTGTGTTGCACCCAAATTAGGACTACAGTAATACCTCATATAACATTAGTATCGAATAACACGAAAATCGCATAACATCAAGGAATCTGGGGGGAAGAATTGCATCAGATAACATTAAGATCCTATGGGATGCTTCAGATAACAACCGCGAAAGCCTGTGTGGTTACAATGTATCTCTATGGATCCCATAGAGGATCAGATAACACGAAAAATCATATAACACGAAGACTTGTGGAACCAGGTTTTAGTGTTATATGAGGTTTTACTGTACTTTATTTCAAAACTTGGATGGGTGTGGCTAGTTGGAAATTTTGCTTCTGGTTCTGGCGAACTGGGGCAAACCTGCTGAATCCCACCACTGCACTTTATATGTAGTGTAATAGAAACAAAAGTAACTGTGTCATTGGATTGGGGTTTTGTGTTTTCTATTGTTACATCCTAACTGGTCTGCTGTTCACTGTTTCTAGAGACTGAAAAGTGTAATGTAATCAGTGTTGTCACTATACTAGATCTTACAGCATCTTTCAGACTCCTCTTTTGGGTCTTACAGAAACTTTTTTATTTTTGTATCCTTCCATGAGGAGACTAAGACAGAATGAGAGGCCATCAAGGGTAGACTAGTAATTGCTTTTTTTTTAAAGGCCACCCTGTTGCTGCCTCCACTGCACATCACATGGAAATTGTGCAAAACTTTAAAAGGAAAAATCTTAAAACACTCCTGTCCTGGTAGTTGGTCAAATGGATTTAGAGAACAGGAAACGGCCTTTCATGCAAAAAGATTTACGTTTATTAAGAGAGAAAACAACGGGAAAGGAAAACACAATTTAAAAGACTAAAAATCCCCAAACATATATAATATGATTCTTTGAAAGCAAAACATCTTTTAGTGGACAATGTTCCAAGCACAGCAAAAGAATCATACAACAACAACAAAAATCAAATATATCCTCTAGCTAGACATATTGCCCTGGTAGGGTACTTACACATGAACTCTGCTTTCTTGTGAGCAAGCCAGAGCTGCAGGAGCCTAGAATGTTCCCTCCCTTTCCAGAAGAGCTGCTATGAGTCATTGGTTCTCCTATCTGATTCCTTTTTATACTGACTAATCCTTTGAAATGGGTCAATGAATAGTTTGTTGTCCCTTGACTCATTCTTTAGGCAAATTGCCAATTCTAAGGGAGCAACAAGCTTGAGTTTACATTTGCTGAGCAGGGCTGTGGAGGATGGGATATTTTGGAGGTGGCTCATTCATAGGCTTGCCTAAGTTGAGGCAGCTTGATGGCACACGACAATAACAACAACCATATTTCACCACAGTTCTAGTGTTTGACACATTAAGGACAAGACCTCTTTGTGCCGCAGCACCTCAAATCTACCAGTCAGGATTTAAACGAGATGTTATGATAGAATTATATTGCAGTGACTCATTTAGGCACTTGCTTATGATAGAGAAAGGAGGCAGGGACACAAGAGAGATTTTAATATTACTTGTTGAGATACACACTGAGCAGTATGTTTTTTGGGTGGAAAATCTTCGTAGGGGGGTTATTTAGAATGATCTTCTGTTAATTTCTACAAAAGGCCATTTTTAACTGTCCAGGTCTCCTTAAGAAATACTAACTATAAAAATTGTGACTATTTGCTGGCATACAAGACGACTGGGCGTATAAGACGACCCCCCAACATTTCCACTCAAAATATAGAGTTTGTTATATACTCGCTGTATAAGACTACCCCCTCTTCTGCACACCTTCCACACACCAAATAAAACGTAAAAGAACATCAGATTTGATTTCAACATGTTAATTTATACTCAAATGCTTATGACATGCAGAAAATTGTCACAAGGGTGTATGTTATCAGACATGTACAGTAAACATAAAACAGTGCAAGTTTATTAAACGTTATTCACCAAAGACAATTCACTAAAGCTGAATGGAACAATAAACCTATGCGAGCTGCCATGCTGTTTGTTTTCTAATCTGTTAACCAAACTGGAACTGTCAATGATAGAAGGAAGATAACAAATAGAGGGAGAGAGCAGGTGCCAGGCAAGTCCCTAGCAAGTTTGCTGGCTTGACAGTTTCCCTTTAAAAGCCTTCAAACTCCTGTTCGTCATCTGATATTAAAAGTTGTTATCCGATCCATCCCATAGGACCTTAACGTTATTCGATGCAATTCTCCTCCCCAGATTGCTTAACATTATGCAAGGTAAATGTTATCGGAGGTAAACGTTATCCAAGGAAAATGTTATCCAAGGAAAACGTTATCCGAGGTATTACTGTATTTTATTCAACTGACGTGTAACCGGCGTATAAGACGGCCCCCCACTTGGAGGCATGTTTTTCAGGTGTAAAAAGTCATCTTATACGCCAGCAAATACGGTAAATATTGGCAGTGTGGCTAATCGCAGAAAAACAAGTAGCAATTTCTTGAGACTGGGTTACCAGGACAGGACAATCTCTGCACAAAAAGAAGGGAGGACACAAAACTGATGTCAGGAATAACAAGATAAAGAAAGTTGTTTCAGAACACTCTAAACTCCCAGAACACTCTGTTATAGTTCTCGAAGTGGCGGTTTTAGATAAAAGGAATTACAAAGAGATACTGAAGGAGAGAGATAAATTTAGATACACAAGAGGTTCTAAGAAATCAAGGTTTCTTAGCATACTATGTATCTATCTGTCTGCCTGTCTATATCTATCTATCTATCTATCTATCTATCTATCTATCTATCTATCTATCTATCTATCTATCGATCGATCGATCGATCGATCGATCGATCGAATGGACTTAAGCAGTTGTCCTCCTTGACTGATTCTGTCCACTGTGCCAGGAACAACTTGTACAAATCTTTCAACAGTCAAATGCCCCTTATTTTTATTTTATTTATCAAATGATGAACTTCAGTTGTCTACATTAATGTTGATATATAAAGTAAGCACAAGTTGTCCATCTCAAGTTCCTAGCTAGAGTTCCATGTCCAGGTTTGAAAGCCTTTGAAGGGCTTCATCTGTGGCACTATGCAAGCCCTCCAATGTGCCTCCAAATGCGCGTGAAGGACACCTAAATATAGTGTGGTCCATGGTTTGGTCCTCTTCTTCACAGTCGCATTGGGGACAGGACTTCCATCCCCATGTGAACAGAATGGCTTTGCATCTACCACAGCCAGTCCTCACTCTCTTCAGCATCCTCCACTGCCATCTTGGAAGGGAAAATCCAGCTGGCCATTCACAGGGATTCTTGAGTATGTGATGATGGGGCATCAGGGACAGATGTTGCCAGAGTTCCATCCAGGCATCTGAGATATTAAAATGGTTATTCTGTAGGTTGATTGCAGTGCCCCTGACATAACAGCTGATAAGGAACTGCCAATAAGTAATTAACCAGCGTAAGAGTCCCATCTGTTTCCAGACAATGAGTTTGATTTTCAGAGAATGACTAATAAATTATGAAATAAAAATTAAAAAATGAAGATCTTAACTAAAATTGTGTTGCATTGTGCAGTTTTATTGGAGCAAGAGATGGAGCGCATTGTGCTGTCTGTCACATGCCTGACCATTTCATATGACTAGGTTTGGGATGGGGAACGCCTGTATCCTAGGAAGTATTAGTTCATCTAGATTTACAAGATAGTTAGTTAGCTTATTTATTTACCCACAATCTACTAAACAAATAAACAGACTTATTTATCCTTCCTTATTTGTCCATACCCACTAGGGTGTGTAGTCCCAGCCGCCAGCCAAATTGAAAAAATAGTCCTTCGCTTTAATACAATTGCTGACAGTAGTATCTATAGACTGGAAGCTGAATAATGGAAGTACCCGTATATGCCAGGGTACAAGACGACTGGGCGTATAAGACGACCCCCCAACATTTCCACTCAAAATATAGTTTGTTATATACTCGCTGTATAAGACTACCCCCTCTTCTGCACACCTTCCACACACCAAATAAAACGTAAAAGAACATCAGATTTGATTTCAACATGTTAATTTATATTCAAATGCTTATGACATGCAGAAAAACTGTCACAAGGCTGTATGTTATCAAACATGTACAGTAAACATAAAACAGTGCAAGTTCATTAAACATAATTCACCAAAGACAATTCACTAACGTTGAATGGAACAATAGACCTATGGGAGCTGCCATGCTGTTTGCTTTCTAATCTGTTAACCAAACTGGAACTGTCAATGATAGAAGGAAGATAACAAATCGAGAGAGAGAGCAAGTGCCAGGCAAGTCCCTAGCAAGTTTGCTGGCGTGACAGTTTCCCTTTAAAAGCCTTCAAACTCCTGTTCATCATCTGATATTAAAAGTTGTTATCCGGTCCATCCCATAGGACCTTAATGTTATTCGATGCAATTCCCCCCCCCCCCGATTGCTTAACGTTATGCGAGGTAAACGTTATCCAAGGTAAACGTTATTTGAGGTATTACTGTATTTTATTCAACAGAAGTGCACATGGCATACAAGACGCCCCCCCCCCCCCATTTGGAGGCATGTTTTTCAGGGGTAAAAAGTCGTCTTATACCCCAGCATATACGGTAAGCTTCCCACCCCTCAGTCAACAGGTGCAGTGTATATTAATAATTCTAAACTGTTTTGCAGGTTAGGGAAAGCAAAGAGAAAGAGCGATTGGAGAGACGGCTTCTGGAAGAACTCTTAAAAATGTTTATGGACTCCGATTCTTTTTATTACAGTTTAACGTATGACCTAACAAATTCTGTCCAGAGACAAAGTGCATGTGAGAAAACGACTTTGCCACTTTGGAAGAAGGTAAGCGTGAGATGGGTTTTGAATGAGTGTCTTAAGATCTTTGTCCATGTACATGTAGACCCAAAAAAACATACATTATTTTCCTGCCTGATAAAAGTAATTCTGATTTCTTCTTTTGTGACCTGATCAGACCCTGGACTGCCAAAATGAAGCCACTTTCTTCGCTTTGTCATTGCCCAAACCCAAGTCTTCATCGGTGCATGTCTCTGGCAGCGATCAGCAGAACAGTAAATGAGCCGGATTCTGTGTCTCTCCACATTCACACCATGTTTTGTTGTCCACCAGTAGCCCCCTCTTGAGCATGTTGGGTTTACATTTAGGGACTCGTACCCTCAGCCCACTCAGGATCCTCCAAGTGACATGGGGGAGGTTGAGATCTTCAGCTATATCCTCCTTTAATGATGTTCTTTGTCCAGTGAGCGCCTTCCTCCATCTTCTAATTTGGTTTTGCTCTAGTGTACCCTCAATAATATTTATTCTTGCCATAAAGCTCTTCCTGGATCTGAGCTGGTTGACTTGAGGCTCATATCTGTTCAGATGAGTTTGCTAGGGGAAAGTCTTTTTCAGTAATGACTTTGATGCTGAAAAGATACATACTATAATTTCTTTTTCCAGGTTGATGACAGATTCTTTTGGAACAAACACATGATTGAAGACCTGATAAATATTAATGTGAGTAATGGTTCTTAGGCATATGAGGTCCTTTGAGAACTTCCGTTTGCTGTGCATCAAGCTGTTCCAATTTCTTGTTGGCACTGTTCAATTTAATAGGCAAATAAGAACATTGATACTTTCCATGTACCTCAGTGTTTCCCAACTTTTGGTTTTTGGACTTCCATTCCCAGAAGCCTAAGTCAATTCCCCAAGGCACTGATCAGCAAGTGTACTGACTTAGGCTTCTGGGAATTGAAGTCCCCCCTGTAGGGCATGTGTCCCATTTTGGGAACAACTGATATAGCTCATCTGTTTGTGTTAGGAGTACAGAAACGTGCGGTGTCACCAGCACTAACAAAAATATATTCTTTTGCTGTAAGGTACAAGTAACATTGCAACTGATCTGTCGATAATATGTTTTCTACATGTAGAACTCACTGAATTTCCCCCCACATAATGGCTATACTTTTCCTTCTTTATTTTTAAAAAAGAAATGTAGTTTTGATACGGGTAATGCATTATTTGAAAGCCATTGGATGTAATTGATAGAGTACTGGATTGATTCAGGAGATGTGAGTTCACATCCTTACTCCATGATGAGTTCACATCCTTACTCGAAGCTAAAATCAGTAAAATCATTATCTATGTATTTCACATACTCTGCAAACCCTACTAGGACCACCATGAGTCAGATGTGCTACCTCTTAGATTGCTGGAAGAGGCTGTTTGCATTCTCTTGACAAAGTTCTGTTAGCCTTTGCCCTGCTTCACTTTGCACTCCAAGGCCAAACTTGCCTGTTATTCTGGTCACCGTTTGACTTCCTATTTTGGCATTCCAATAATGACATTGTGTAGAACTTGCTTTGCCTCATAAATGTGAAAGAATGAACTATAGGTCATTTTGCTTCTTTGTATTTTAATTTGCAGAAATCTGAAGTGGATTTTTGGATTATTCCAGTCATTCAGGGATTTGTTCAGATTGAAGAGCTTGTAGTTAATTATAATGAAGCATCAGATGAGGAGAAGAGCAGTCCTGAAACACCACCTCAGGAATCTGTCTGTGTGGATGATATTCACCCTTGTTTTCTGGTGGCACTGATCTCACGCCGGAGCCGCCACAGAGCTGGTAAATCCATGCAATCCAAATGCTTTTTTAAAAAAATTCTGGTTCCTCAAGTGAACTTCATTTAAAAAAAAACACTGACCAGAAAATTTTTAATTTGTATTTACTTGCTAGTTAAAATTTCAAAATTTAGAAGAGAGCTGTTCCATACAAGAAATTGTTTGTTTCCCAAGATGTTGTGTAGTGGGAACATGAGAACTTTAACAAGAGGCTCTGGCTAAAATTCTGTTTACTGTGTAACACTTAAGCATTTCAACCTTTGAAAAAAAAACTAGAAAAAAGTAGCTAATTTGCCGTTGTGGCTAAATTTTGTCAAGTTACTTCTGACATATGAAGGAACAATTAATTAGTGACCTCCAAAAGGCCCTGTCATTAAAAGTCCTGTTCAGGTCTTGCAGTTTAAAGGCCGTGGTTCTTTATTGAGTCAACCCATCTTATGTTCTCTTGCTCTTTTCCTGCAGCCTTGCCATTTCCCCAACATTATTGTATTTGCCACTGAGTCTAATTTTCTCATTTTGTCAAAGTAAAAGGGGTAAAAGCAAAATAGAATGTTTTTTAGCCAATTTATTTTAAGTGTGATCTTTCATGGGATTTATATTTATTTTTATTTATTCTTGTGAGGTGTATTTCCCTGTGAGCCTGAGAGAGCACACTGAAATACAGTAAAACACCGGATAACGATTGAATTGGATAACGCTAAAATCGCATAACGTTGGGGAATTTGAGGCAAACATTTGGATCGGATAACATTATGTTAACCATTATGTTAACCATTATGTTAATGCTATCTGATCCATCAGATAACCTGGACCCTTTTCAGTCAGGATTCAGGCCCGGATAAGGTACAGAAACTGCACTGGTCGCATTGGTGGATGATCTTTGGAGAGAACGGGATGGAGGCCATCCGTCTGTCCTGGCTCTTCATGACCTCTCAGCGGCCTTCGATACCGTCGACCACGGTATCCTTCTGGGAAGGCTCCAAGGTTTGGGGATCCAGGGCAATGTGTTGGCCTGGTTTTCCTCATTTCTGAGGGGCAGAACCCAGTCGGTGTGGTTGGAGAATGAGAAGTCCAGCCCTAGGTCCCTGCAATATGGGGTGCCTCAGGGCTCGGTACTCTCACCTCTCCTATTTAACATCTACATGAAGCCACTGGGTGAAATCATCTGTTCCCACGGGGTGAGGTATCACCAGTATGCAGATAATACCCAGTTGTACATCTCAGGCCGTGGGGACCCAAGCAGTGAAGTGGAAGTCCTCTCCAGGTGCCTGGAGGCTGTCAGGGTCTGGATGGGGGACAATGGGCAAGACTGAGTAGCTATGGGTCAGGGGTCCTGCGCTATCTCGAGAGCTGCCATCTTTGGTTCTGGATGGGGCAGTCTTGCCCCAAACAGACCTGGTGCGTAACCTGGGGGTCCTCTTGGACTCACGACTACTGTTCAAAGAGCAGGGGGCAGCCGTGGCCAGGAGGGCTTTTGCACAACTTCGTGTAATACGCCAGTTACGCCCACTCCTAGACCGGGACACCTTGCTCATGGTTACACATGCTCTGGTCACCTCCAGACTTGACTATTGCAATGCGCTCTACATGGGGCTGCCCCTGGTGACCATTCGGAGACTGCAGCTGGTCCAAAACGCGGCGGCCCGGGTAGTGATGGGGCGCGGGCAATATGCTCGTGCCACACCACTGCTCCGGGAGCTGCACTGGTTGCCAGTATGTCTCTGGGTGCAATTCAAGGTGCTCATTATTACCTTTAAAGCCCTATATGGTAGTGGGCCAGGATACCTTAGAGACCGCGTCACCCTAAGAACGTCTGTCCGTCCCACCAGGGCGGACCAGAGGGGCTCTCTTGTTATTCCATCGGCTAGGGAGGCTCGCCTCACTAGCACTAGGAAGAGGGCCTTCTCTGTGTTCGCCCCGGCCCTTTGGAACCTTCTCCCAACTGAGCTGCGCCTACAGACAGAGATCCTGCCCTTTCGGAAGGGCCTAAAAACCTGGCTGGCAGGGCAGGTGTGGGCCCCCAGGAATGTGGGGTCCCATGTTGGGTGGCTGATCTGATAGGATAGCCACCCTTCTCGCTGTTTTAAACTTTTAACTTTAACTTTTAAATCTGTTTTTTAGAATTTTGCTAATTATAGCCAAATCTTTTAATTAATTGTGTATTTATTGTTCTGGGTTTATCTAAATTGTGATGATATTTAATCCGTAGTATGATGTTATTTGATCATGTGTAATTTGTAACTGTATCTTGTATCCCTGTAAGCTGCCTAGAGTCGCTTTTGTGAGAGGGTGCGGCATAAAAGTCTAAAAATTAAATTAAATTAAATTAAATTAAACCTAAGTTTTTCTGAGGCTAATGTTTGCCTCAAATTCCCTGAGGTGTGGCTCCTTTTCCCATGATTCTTTTAGTATTTTTTGGGGTAGCTCATTTTTATTAATTATCTTATAAATTTTGCCAACTAATCCTTTTTCCGGAGTTAACCCCTTCCTTAATTTGTATATGATCTCCTCAAAAGGTGTTATTTCTCTCCCTATATAATTTTTTAATCTCTGTTTTCTATCCCATTCTTCCATTTGTTTTTCCTGAAACCAATTCAGACTTAAACTGATATATATCATTTTTCTTCTTTGCTGTTCCGCGCAAGATGCAATCCACTGACTTAAAAGCATTACCTTCTCCTGGATTAATTTTGTTTTCTTTTCATTGTTTAAAGTTAATGGAAAATCCAGTAAATCTGTAAGTTCTAAAACTGGAGAGTCCCCTGGTGATATAGTATTTTTCATTCCTTTCCAGAATAAGTATAGATCTTTTAAAGTTTTACTATTAATCTTAACTTTTTTCTCTTGATTTGTTAAAAACAGGCTTCCTTTATGTCTATTGTATTCTAACCTGTCTCTCTCTTCTGTTTTTACATGATCATGTGTTAACAAATTTGCTATATGTTTCAATTGAAAGGCCTTATAGTAATTAAGTATATTCGGGATACCCAAGCCGCCCTCTTTCTGGTGTTGATACCATAATGATTTCACTCTCCTGGTTTTTTTTCTTCATTACAAAACCTGTCTACTAATTTTTGCCATTCCTTCAGCTCTTTTTTGTTTATCTTAATTGGGAGGTTCCCTAATATAATGTGCCTGCTTTCAAGCTTGCCACATTTGAATAACAAAAGCTTACAAAACCAGTCTGACTAGTTTAGCAAAGCAAAGCAAAGGCAGATTATAGCTCCGCAAGCCTCATGCATTGTCAATGGAAAACAAGCAGACATGGAAACCTTTCACCTACAAAGCAGTTAAGCTTTTCACACCCTGCAAAACCCTGAGGGAACTTCCTTTATTACAGCAATTGTAGGGGGGCTGATTCTAAAGGAAAACATTTTCCTAGCTTCTGTTCAGAAAGCCTCCGTCTGGCTTGCTAAGGGACATAGTGATGGGGGGTGGGGTTCCTTAAGAGAGGCTCAGGACCCTTTCCCCAGTGTAACCCAGAACACTTTGCAGAAAAATAATTGCAAAGAGACAATTTAACCCAATTACCTTTATGAAGTTTTAAAACAGCACTTTATACAATTTTCAAAAATTTAAAAATGCTGTATGGCTTTGTTCCCCTAAAGTCAGGGTGGTCTGGCATGTTTTTGTAATGTATTTACCCTTTAGACAATTATTTCTTAAAGTTCTTTAAGTTTCCAGCATGTTTCCTTGACTTTCCCTTGAAGCCTCTGTTGCTTATCTCTCTGGAGTTAAAGTTATCTGATCCACCTGAATAGGATTTTAACATTATCTGGTGCATGCATCGGATAAAGGATAACGTTAAGACTTGTGGAACCAAGTCTTAACATTATCCGAGGTATTACTGTAGATTGGTTAGTCTTTCAAGTGCTATAATATTTTGCCTCCCGGCTTTTCCACTTAATTTATAGCTGCTCTTCAGGTTGTCCTTTGTTCTTTGCTAGTAGCTGACTGAATACCTTCCAACCCCAAATTCTCAACTTCCAGTAGTATCTCTTGCTTTATTTTGGTTTGTCATAGGGGTTTCAATGTGTGGAATATTCAAGGATAGGTTCCTACTGCCCTTTTCTAAACGGTAATTAGCTACAATGTCACCACCATTGTCTATGAAAGATCCTTTGCCTTTCACTATTTTTGCTGCCCAGAAACTGACCTTATAGAATTTCTCTTCTTTTATTAATATTGACTCTAACTTCAACAGTTATCTTCTGTTGCTGTCACCATTGTTTTCCAAAGAGGGAAACTTTCCCTTTGTCAACCTTCTTTGATTATCTTAGATTGAAGGCAACAGCTGAAATGAAGAGCCGCTTAATAAACAGAAGCCAAAAAATAATTACACATTTTAATTGGCTTTTCTTGCTTCATCGGTTGGCAGAAATTATAACATACCCAGCTGCTCATCAGGATTGCTTTATGTGCTGCTGTGGAGATCTGGGAAAAAATATAAAAACATGGTATACATTCAGACCCTTTTGTTTAGTGTAGTTTTTTTAAACTCTGCAAGACTAAACTTTTGAAAGCAATTTCACTCTTAGTTTTCAGAATGGTAACTGTCAAAAGTCATAATTTGGAATTTTGGATTTATTTTTTTCTTTGGGTTGCAATGAAATAACCCATTTCAAATGTTCACGGATAGGTTCCATATGCAACTTGCAATTGAAATATTGAATGTTCCCTGTAAAATCTTTGCTTAAATTGCAGGGATGCGTTACAAACGAAGAGGAGTTGATAAAAATGGGAATGTGGCAAATTACGTGGAGACTGAGCAATTAATCCATGTCCATAACCACACCCTCTCATTTGTTCAGACAAGAGGCTCTGTGCCTGTGTTTTGGAGTCAGGTTGGTTACAGATATAATCCGCGGCCACGATTGGAGAAAAGTAAGTACTGGCACAATTTCAATGCTGTTTGCTGTGTTTAAGATTTTTTTTGTTGACTTCTAGTTACATTTCCTGTAGCGGTAGAGGTGATTATTTGGGTCTCCCATTACTGGTGCCTAGAAACAGTGTCATTGTGTCACATCTGTGATTGTTCCTTGTTATTCTAAGTCTGCGATGGCCAACCTTGACACTCCAGGTGTTCTTGGGCTTCAATTATCAGAAACCAAAGTCAGCACTCCTGCTGATCAAGGCTTCTGGGAATTGAAGTTCAAGAACAGTTGGAGCATCATGGCTCACCATCACTGCACAGTAGAACCCCGTATAACTAATGCCTTAAATCGTACAACAAGGATTTGAAAAAACATTATGCCCCGTATAACAACTAAAATTGTTATACGATGCAATATATATCTATGGGAAACATTGTACAATGAATTTTTATTGTTGTACAATTTTTCTCATAGATTTATTCGTTGTACGAGGCATCCCATAGGGAAAATTGCTGTACAATGCATGCATCATGTAGCAATTTATTTGTACAACATTGAGCCCCATGGAATGGATTAAAATTGTTGTACGAGGTACCACTGTATCAAAGTCATAGTAGATTTCTACCCATATGTTCCAGCTTTTCAAGTAGTTCATGGTCAAGAGGATTAATGCCACTTAGGTGTTTGTTATAAATACCATAAAGCTGAGCCATGTGGGTGAAAGTACGTCACTTACTGACATAGAAACATCAGTAGTGTTAATAAGGAAGAATCTAGGTTTCAATACTGAATCTTGTACTCTTTGTTTCACATTTCTGTGTTCAAGCAACCTAAGTCTCTGATGGCATCCAAGAATTCACACCTCGCATGTGTCAAATTTTGCTATGTTACTACTTCTTTTTCTTCCTCTGTATTGACATTTGTATTGTTTTACGTTTCATTTAGATTACGGCATTGCATGAAGAGAATATATGTCTGTTAATGTTAGCTGAGCTATTAAGCTGTTATTCACATGTTTATAAGAGATCACTTCCTTGGGAACTAGATCAGAGACCCTTTCATCTTGATGCAAACAAATCTCATGTGGAGAAAGTTTTGATTGTGGCCGTCGGGCTAGGATAGATTTTGTCCCATTACCTGGCATCCCATAATTGAATTGTGGTCCCAGGAATGAACTCTTCCATCTGTTGTTGATACTCCATTACCTGTAAGACACGGCTTCTGATGCAAGGAAGGAAACAAAAGTCATTTCTTCAGTGTAAGAAAGCTTGGCAGTTTTAAAATATAGGCAATGCTGAGTTTAGTTTTAGTATTTCCTAATATAATGATGTCTCATAATTGGAGATTAGATTCATGTAGGAGATTAGAATCATGTACTCAGTTTAGCTGAGCTTTGCAACATACTATCGTTGAATATCTGTTTTTGTCAATCAACTGAAATAGCAGCAGGAACCAGCACCGTTTATAGCAGGAATTCTCAACCTTTTTAAGCTGGGGGCTGGGTTACGCTCCCTCAGAGAGCTTCAGGCGCCAGATCGCCATTTTGCCCTTCCTCCACCACATGGCACTTCCTGGTATGGTGAAGGTGGTGTATGGGGCATATAAAATGGTGCCATGGGTCATATCCGACCCACAGGCCACAGGTTGAGAATCCCTGGTTTATTGAATCAGATGAGGTTGCTATCTTTGAATCCTAAGAACTGGGAGACTTGGGAGAGTTTGGATTTGCAGAGAACTGGAAACAGGAGTTTCAGTGGAAGAATGTTTTCTTGTTTTGTTTATAATTTTTACCAGAATAGTTGACAGAGATAGCTTAGTATCACTTGTTTTTTTTGTCTGAATGAACAAGACACTTACACATATACTTCCAGTATGATCTTACAGCAGCATTCAGATACAGTACTTTAAAATGTGATAATATATACACCTCTCATTATTCACAATGTTCTTTGTTTTACAGGTGAGAAGGAAACTATCCCTTACTTTTGGGCACATTTTGAAGAACAATTAAACATTTATACAAAACAGGTGGGTTTTGCATAGAATCTTATAACATATGTAGTAAAAATGGAACCATGGTAACTTTGAGGATTGGGCTTTAATTTCTGGCAGATAGAAACATATTAGCAATGTCTACATGGTTTGCTTAATAGAAACAAAGTAACTGACAAGAATAGATACTAAAATGTTATTTGACATACAAAGGTTGTGTATTTGATAGCATCTCAATTGTCGTTGGTGGTTATGAGGGGTGTGTGAACTTGTTCTGTGTTTGTGTGCATGTATATGGGCTAATTTACCCATTTCCTCTGAGTCTTGATTGTTGCAGTTGCTATATGGAGGAAACCTGCCAACCTAGCAGTTCAAAATCAAGAAATTGCAAGTAGATAAATAGGAACCACTTCAGTAGGAAGGTAACAGCGTTTCGTGAGCTCTGGCGTCTAATCATACCTGCCACATGACCACGGAAACGTCTGCAGAAGCAGACAGCGCTGGCTCTTTGGCTTTGAAACAGAGATGAGCACTGAACCCTAGAGTCGGATACAACTGGCTTTCGAGCGAGGGAAACCTTTACCTTTATATGGAGGAAAAGGAATATATGTGACAGCTAGGAAATTCTGGGTTGAACCCCGTAGTAGCTTTGGGCAAGTGGAAATCAAAGAACATTTTACAATCACTTAAGGTTAACATTCTTCAGAACTAGAGATGTAAAATTCCTGGGAATTTTGAAAAAAGGGGAAAACCCTGGGAATTTTGGGGGGGAAACCTGGAGAATTGGGACAACACTATTTCTTTGTAATTTCTGCAAGTTACATTTAGATTTTTTATTTTATATGTGTATAAACAGTACAAGAAATGTGTATTTGGTAAAGATTAATATGTAATAAAATGAGTTTTCATATATAAGAAACTAAAAAAATACTTTTGGCAGCCATGAAATGTGCATGGAACATAATTCATGAAAAATTTCCACAAGTGAAAACATTTGTTTGTGAGGCGCATGATTTAAATTTGCTATTTTGTGACATAATGAAGTTAAAGGCAATGGAAAATCTTCAGTCAGATGCCAAGAAAATTATTAAATTTGTTAAGAAACATCACATCATTCAACAACCATTTATGAATATTCAAAAGGAGAAACGTAAAGGGTCTTTGAATAATTCTGCAAGAACACTGAAACTGCCATCTGTTACCAGATGGGGAGGAATAATGATAATGCTGAAAAGTCTCCTGGATGGAATGGAAGCTCTACAAACAACTTTTATTCAAGATGGTTTACCACTCAATAAACAAATAAGAAAGATTGTTTTGGACAATGATGTATTCTGGGCTCATGCCGAATCTACAGCTGCTCTTCTGAAACCCATAACTACTGCTATGGCAAGAATAGAATCTGATAATGTACGTTTGTCTCAGGTACCTGAAATGTTTTCTGAAATAACAAAGAAAACAACAGGACCTGAAGGACTGTTAGTAAAAACACCCAGACTAAAGAATGAGGAGCAGAGATTTTTGGAAATAATAAGGAAAATAACGGATTTTTGTTGTGGACCTATTCATTTTGCTGCAAATCTAGTTTATCTGTGTTTCCAAGGAAAACATCAGATGATGATTTCTCCAGGGCAATGGAATTTGTAACAAATAATTCAGAAGAAATGGGGCATGATCAGAGCAAAGTCATTGCAAACATAGCAGAATACAAGGCAGAGATGGGTTTTTGGAGCAAGCAGTTTTTGTGGGAAAGTGTACTGCACATTTCACCACTTGCATGGTGGAAGGGGCTCTGCAAAAGTCAGATCTTTAGTGGTGCGGCCATAAAACAGTTATCCATTCCCCTGACATCAGTGTCTTCTGAGCGCATCTGGTCTGCCTATGGGAAAACACATACTACAGCTCGAAATCATTTGATGAATACAAGAGTCAATAAATTAGTAGTTATCCGTTGTCACCTGTTCATGGAGGAAAAGAAAAGTAGTGAGTGTTCAAAAGAATACAGTAGTGTCATTACAAATGAAGCTGAAGAAGGTGCAAGTTTTGACTCATCTGATGAATGTGGAAGTAATTAAAATTAGAGAAGTTTTTGGGAATGCAAAATAAATGTAAAAAACTCATTACTTTGTTATTCTGTACTACTCACTGATTTTTGTTAGTCTAAAATTTCCAGTTATAGCTATTCCATTAGTTCAGTTAAATGGATTACTATATATTTTTGTTAGTAAAAGAAATATTTTTACTTCATTAATGGTATATGTAAACTTCATTTTGTAACATAAGCTGTGGAATGATTTTGGTAACTACTATGTGAAATAAAATTCAAAAGAATAAAAAGGATTACATTTTTGGAAAAATCTATTTTTTTTGAAATGCATTTATTTTACCCTGTACACTCGACATGCTTTACTTCCTCCCTTTCAAAATTCCTGGAAGGTTTACATCTCTAGCGTGTTACTTATGCGAGTTTATGGTGCTTTGCCCCATGTGGAACTGTATGCTTCCAGCCTGTGAAAGGCTTTTCTTTCAAAATAAGTCACGCCCATGAATTGTCGAAGCATCAATTGAGTTTCCCCCCAATTTTCCCCCAGTCAATTTTCCTTTCCCAATTTTCCAGGGGAAAAAACTCATTTTAGACAGTTTTAAAAGCCCAATCTTCTTATACTGCAATCATATGCAAATATATAAACAATAGCTTTATTTTATTTTATTTTTAGTAACTAATTGTCTTCTACTTATGTTGAACAGATTATTATTAACTTGGTGGATCAAACTGGACGAGAAAAAATTATTGGTGATGCTTATCTTAAACAAGTCTTGCTCTACAACAACCCAAGCCTTACATACATTTCATTTGATTTCCATGAACACTGGTAAGTATGTGAAAAATATCTAGCTCAACAATTCAGTGATAAATGCCAGGTCGTATAACATTTTTGTATGTTTGTACATGTCTCATATGAGCAATTATAATATGACAAATGTTCTTTAAAACCTAAGCTGCCATTTTTTTTTCATCAGATGCTTCCATGCATGAATGATTTTATGGTTTCAGCTGTCATTTTGCAAAATTGTATTTATAAATATTTATAAAGTGGGTGCATATATAGTGACTCATAGTAATAATAATAATTTGAAGCATGTAGTGTTGATACTACCTGCTCCTCCTCTGTTACTGTTCATCTGTAGCAAATAAGTAGAGCAGGCATAATGATCTCATTTGATCTTTCAGAGACTTATTTTGTAGAAGGTAGTAGAAATTACTTCAGGAAAAATTCGAGGGCATGGATACAGTTGTTTCAGGTTTTGTGTAGTAATGTAAGCTGTATATTCCTATAACAGTAAAAATTGCAATAACTTGTGTTTTCTTCATCCTTTTAGCCGTGGAATGAAGTTTGAAAATGTTCAGACACTAACGGATGCCATTTCAGATATCATTGCTGATGTAAAGTGGTGCTGGTTTGTATTAATGAGTTCACTTAACTCTGAAAGTTGTAAATTAATTGCACAAAAATAGTTTTCTTCTTACTACTAATGCCACAAAGCCGCGTGAGGAAATAGCGAGCGTGGGGATATCTGAGCATCTCCATATGCACCCTCCATCAAGTGCCATAGAAGTTTTTGATAAAGTATGGTGCAGTTGCACCACATAATATGTGTGATGTATTATGCTATAAGGCGGCGATGGTGAACCTTGGCACTCCAGCTGTTATTGGGCTTTAGTTTCCAGAAGTTATGATCAGCAGGTATATTGACATGGACTTCTGGGAACTGAAGTCAAAGAACAGTTGGATTGCCAAAGTTCGCCACCACTGCTATAAGGCATTGACTTGGGCAGGAGATATTCTGTGAAAATTTCCACGGGAATTAGGTGACCCATTCTATTTGCAATTTAGTAATAGGATTTCAGCCAGTATTTTTCTTGTTTTGTTGTTGTTGTATGGAAAATCTCTATCACATAATAGGAGATGAATGGAAGATAATTTTTTATTCCAAGTAATGCAGGATAGTTGTATTTTAAGCTCATTAATAATTTTACTTTATTTGTTGGAAGGGTGGACCAAGCTGGTGTGATTTGTAAGCAGGAAGGAATTTTCCGAGTTAATTGTATGGATTGCCTGGACCGAACCAATGTTGTCCAAGCTGCTATTGCCCGTGTAGTTATGGAACAACAGGTATTATGACAATTTTATTATTGCAATTTTAATATTAATCAATCCTTAAAAAGAACACTGGGAAATGTCTTGGATGATGCTTAACTATTAAACCAGTGTGCTAGTCTGTGTAGTCTATATTTATACTTGAAATACTTAAGATTGATTTGTTTAATTGAAAACATACATTTAATGGATAAAACTAATTCTAGGAATTTTAAAATGATTTCTGTGGTTCTAGTTGTAGATCTAAATGTTAAAATACACAATTTAATGTTATATAATCATTTGTCTCTTTGGATGACTTAATTAGCAGAGTAATTTGGAATAAGTAGTTTTGTGATCTTAACATGAAAAACTTTAGTTATAGTTTGTGGTACACCGCGGAAGTAAAAAAGTAAGTGTTTTGTTATGAGGAATTATAATCTTCCAACAAATGTATCATACAGAAATACATATAACTCTAGGAAAACACATATATCTTTAATGCTGTACACCTAGATTGGGAAAAAAAGTTGGCAAGGGTTGAAGAAGCATAATAATTTTGAACAAATTTAATTCTAGTTGAAGAAATTGGGTGTGATGCCTCCAGAACAGCCACTGCCAGTGAAATGCAATCGAATCTACCAGATTATATGGGCCAACAATGGTGATGCAATTAGCAGACAGTATGCTGGAACAGCAGCATTAAAGGTAAACCCCCCTCCCACTTGAATTAATATAAGCTTTATGTTGCTCTTCAATAAAGTAACTTACCTTTAACATTATTCAGTTATCATTACTAACAAGAGATAGTTGAGTTCTAAGAAGTAATGGTCATAATACAAACATTTTCCGTATGTTTCTTTGATAAAAATATTTCTAAACTTCATTATTTTAACAAATAACCTAAACATCCTATTCAAATTTAGTGGAAACTAGACTGTTTTGTTTATACTGAACTCTTTGGAGGAACTCCTGTTATATGTTGTATTATATTTGGCTGAATTAGAGTGGAATGCATCTGAGGATACAACAGTGATTTTATTTAGATTTGGAAAGTTTTTGCTGCCCTGTATGTATTCATACTGAGGCAAACTATCATTTGCATTTTTGTAGCATAGTGTAACGCTCCCCTGTTAAGACCTGTAGTGTAAGTCATCTGTTTAGGCCTTCATAAGTACATTTTCACAGAAAAAAGCTGTATTCAGATGCTGATTCTGAAATTATAAAGAATAATAATAATTTCATGTCAGAATTTTTGCTGGAGAAACTCCACTTAGGAGATGCCTGAATGAGGCTCCTTTCATGTCCCCAAGATCTTTCCCCACTGAAGTGGTCCCTATTTGTCTACTTGCAATTTCTTGCTTTCAGACTGCTAGGTTGTCAGGAGGTGGGACAGAGACGGTCATTCAATGCGCCATGCAGTACCTGAGTCTCAAACTGTTAACTTGTCGGCTTTCCAGCTAACAAGGCGATCTTAACCACTGAGCCACCACATTCTAAAATGTATTTAATAGATGAAACAACATTAGTTTTGAAATGCTATTTTCTACTCCTGGAAAGTATATGTCCCTCAAAGTATACTTTCAATTTTTTTAAAAAAAAAATCAGACTTGTGATTAACCAGGCCACTGATTATTCAGAGAGGTATTCTTTATAATAGGGTGACTTCACAAGGACCGGTGAAAGGAAACTGGCAGGAGTTATGAAAGATGGTGTGAACTCTGCAAATAGATATTACTTAAATCGCTTCAGGGATGCCTATAGACAGGCAGTCATAGGTAAGTTTCAATCTATTTTCATATACAAATACAATAATTACCTAATATATATGTACTGTTGAATTTTCATTTCATCTGACTTACTTTTGAGAAAGGTTAAACTTGGGTGGTTTTATCTTGGAACAGTTTCCTGGTGTAATGGAGAAGTAGTGGCTTGAGATTCTCAGCTAACCTAATAATTTGATCAGAATCTTAATGACTTTTAAATGACTTTTAAAAATGAACTACTGTACAAACAAACCTCGCATAAAGAGTGCCTTGCTTAAAGAGTAACTCGCTTAAAGAGCAGAATTTTCTCTGAATGTTTGCTTCGTTTAACAAATAAAACCAGCCAAAAACTTGCTTAACAAATAAATTGGGGTTCGCAATCCCCTCATCAGAAGTCACAATTGGCCACTTACAATGGTGTTTCGTGTAAAAGCAAACTCACTTAAAGAGTGATCCTGTGGAACGCATTATGCTCTTTAAGTGAGGTACAACTGTATTTGAATAGGGAATTATCCAGTTCTTAAATGATGGTAGAAAAAGTACAGGGAAACTTAATTAAAATCCAGAAACTCAACTCTGTTTCTCCACCAGGTTTTATCCAAGTTATTCTACTCTTGTTAGTTAGGAAGCCATTGCAAAAAGTAAGAGAGCCAAATACCCTACTCGCTTCCGCCACCCACCAGTTTTGGTTATTGTACATCATAATTTTTGATATATTTGTATCTAAAAGCTCTGAAGTATTTAAAACTGCCTAGTTATAGTTCCATCTTTGCATGTTTTTTCATCTAGATTTAATGCTGGGCATTCCTGTGACAGAGGATCTGTATTCCATATTTACAAAAGAGAAAGAACATGAAGCGAGGCACAAAGAAAACATGAGAAGTCATCAGGAGTTGATTAGTCAGTTATTGCAAAGTTACATGAAGCTGCTTTTACCAGATGATGAAAAATTCCATGGTGGTTGGGCACTTATTGATTGTGATCCAAGGTATGAAGAATCTAGAATTAACTTGATCAAAACGGTGATATCTTTCATGATTACTAGACATGTCATGAGGTGATTCAGTATTAGTGGAAGAGGAGATTACTTTTAACTCCTGGTTTTCATCCAATTTGTGTCTCATTCTCCTAATTGCTGCCCTCCAATTGTGTTAAGGCACACTCTTCATGCCCCAATGAGGAGTGATGCAAACTGTAGTTCCCCACATCTGTTGATAGGGTGCCATGATATGAGAAGCTGTTCCTGTGTGCTAAAAAAATGGAAAAAAGAACTGGAGTGCTAAAACGCTCTGTTGATTTAAAAACAACAACAACATCATACTAAGATTGATTTTCTGTGTGTAGCCTTCATTGTGACAGTGTGTCCTTGCTGCATTCAGTGTTACAAATTTGGAATTTTGAAGGGCAATTTATAAGCTAACACTCTATAATGTAGTTGTTCTTGATTGGGTCCTATATTTAGTTTCAGTTAACTTTCAGATTAGATAACCATAATGCATTTTGTGTGTGACTGTTTTTGAACATGTCTGAGTAACTCCAAATATTTCAAAATAATTTTAACCTGATTAATAGCTTGGACTAGCTGTTGAATACTGAAATTCCTGAGGTCGTCTTGTACCTGCAGTTCAGAGGGCTGGCTTTGATATGGAAAGCCCTTCATGTCTTGGGGCCAGACTACCTGACAGTCATTCTGATCTTTCCATGTGTCTACTTGCACCTTAAGTTCTCCATCAGAGATCCTTCTCAAGATACTTTGCCAAATTTCCACCTGAAGAGTGGTTAACGACTGCTAAAGCAAGGGCCTTTTTAGTAGCAGTACTCCAGTTATGGAATGATCTTCAGGGAATTATACCTGGCTCTTATTTGGTTGTTATTTAGATATTAGATTGCACAACTTTCATTTCAGCTTGTTTTGTCTCAGGTTTGTTTGTTTAGGTTTGTTTTTGTCATGTTTATATTCTTCTACTTTCATTTCTTTGTCTTCCTTTTAGTTTTTAAGATGTTTAGATTTATTTTATGTCTGTGTCTGTTAGCTGTCCTGGGATCTTGGCTGAAGGGTGAGGTAAAAATCGCTGAGTGTATATATCCTGCACATTTGTAGCAGTTTGATAACTACTTTATTTATGATGGTACTGTCCTAATTCATCCTGAGATGCACTCTTCTGAATTGTAATCTAGATCTCCCAGGAAAGAGATCTCAGGCTGTCTTCTTGTTAAGTGCCATTAAGTCAGAACTGATTTGTAGCAGCCCTAGTAGGGCATTCAAAGTAAGTGAGATATTTAAGGAGTGGCTTTATGAGTTCCACTCCCCCAGTGTGTTTTCAAGACTGAGCTGGGATTTGGATCCAGGCCTCTTGGGTCCTAATCTGTCGCTGTGTCTGCTGCACCACACTGGGTATCCCTCATACTACAAATTCCAGAATTCTGTAAGATAGCACAAGTGGTATCAAACTTTTATAATTGTGTAAAGTAAATATAGTCTAACATAAATGTTAGTGATGATTTTTAAAGTTGATCTCCTTAGAGAGTGAGTGAGTCATGTGCAATTACTGCAGCAAAGATATAGTTCTTCAAGAGCTGCTGGTATTAATACGATGACAGCCCCTTGTAACATGCTTGTTTCATGTGATCACAGCAATTAGAAATCTCTGGCTTTATCTGTACTGTGCTAAGCATGATTGTGCTAGAAATATAATATAGCGAGAAGTCTATCATGTCCAACTCAGAAGGTTTGTAGTTACTTTACTAGTTCACCTCTTCAGTTTAATATTTTCCTTAATTGATTCCTTGTTTGACCAGTCTATCAAGGAATACGTTTCTGCTGGTTGCAACATGGTTTCGCTGCCATGCTCCTCTTCTCCAGGTTCGACCAAAACTTTTCAGCTTAATGTACTTTGAAATAAGCAAAGTATCTTCTTCCTTCATATCAAGATTTTGAAATAGGTTGTTAATTTCCTGATTTTGTTGCTGGCAAGTCTCCCATAATGTGATTCTTATATTCATAATATTATAAATTGTTTTTGGCTTATTATTACTTGTATGGAGTTTAAAGGTCTAAAGTGTTTACTGTGTCACTTTCATTATTGCTAAATACTGTGTTGATTTTTGTCTAGCCTCATTGATGCTACCCATAAAGATGTTGATGTTCTTCTTCTGCTTTCTAACTGTGCCTACTACATAGCCTAGTAAGTAAGACTTTTCTTTCTTTACACACTGAGAGCATTAATGCCAGATAACCATCTTAAGTACAGTTAGTCTAGTTTGGTTTAGTTTAGGTTTGTTTGTTTGTTTTGGCTGCATTGTAAAAGATTGAAGTTCTAACTTTGGGTATTGTTGTTTATTTGTCTAGTTATGATGATGAAATAGATAAAGTAAATCAGTACCAAAGGCTGAGCCTTGAAGATTTGGAGAGGATAGAAATCGGTAAGAATAAAAAGCACTTACATTTTAGTGCACTCTAGCCCTCTTTTCTGCCAAAATTATTTTATTTGTCAGTCATTGAAAATGCATGAATAACAGTGTTTTGTCTGCCTTTATACTGAGCATGTAGAATTTCTTTGTTAAAATTGTATAGGTAAACCGGGCCATCTAGTTACAGTTGAAATGAAACCAAATAAAATATAGAAGGTGAAAGGATCTTTAAAAATGTCACCTCTTATCTATATAACTGAAATGGGTGAAGACTGTGGTCTCCCCTCCTCTTTTATTCTTGATGCAAACTTGTGAGTTGGGTGAGAGGCCATGACTTCCCCAAGACAATCTAGTGATTTTATTTATTTATTTATTTATTTAGATTTATATTGCCGCCCACTCACCGAAGCGACTCAGGGCGGCTTACAGTCAAAACAACAACAGTACAATAAAAATTATAAAATGCAACCACATAAAACAACCAAACCAGAACAGAAACTAACTCCTGTCAGGCCGTTGTTGTGGGCCCAGAGGAGGGGGCGATATTCTCAGCCACTGCTAGGCCTTGGCATCTTCTTCCTCAGGCCGTTGTTGTTGAACTTCATGGTTGAACATATTTGAACCTTCAATTCCTGAATCCTTGTCTCTAAGTCTAACCTTTATGCAGTGCTGCTTTAGAGCAGACATTCTCAACCTATGGCCCCCAACGCCCTTGCCAATCCCGGAAGCAGAATTAAAATGTGTTCTGCACATGCACAGTGCACATTTTACTTCCGCTTCCTGGTGGGAGGAATCAAGTGACCGGCCCGATCAGTAGTGCAGGAGGCGTGGTCAGGCCTGTGACCCGAAAACCTTGAGAAACTTGCTTTAGAGGAAGACAAAGGAAAATAGACAAATTTATTATGTCATCCATTTTATAATACATAATTGAAACTTCATAATGGAACTGCAGGAAGATAGTTTACAGAGGGGAAGAGTCAATTGCAGTTGATAACTGTTGAATCAGTAGTAATGATAGGAGCAATATTTCATCTCCTCTTTGATGTAGCCAGGTGGAATGGCAGCTAGTGGAAAGAGTTGGAGGATTTTGACTTGTGTTCTTTGAAGTGTTTACTTTGGGTTCCTGAGAGGCTACTGCTTTTTATTTGAAAGGCCCTGAACCAACCCTCTTTGGAAAGCCCAAGTTCTCCTGCATGAGGCTCCATTACAAGTACCAGAATGCAAGTGGATATTTTCATACTCTTAGAGCTGTGATGCGCAACCCTGAAGAAGATGGAAAAGGTAATGGACTACATATAGAGATATAATTCCGCTTGAGAAATTCCATTGGACATTTCGAAGTTTTTGGATCATAAAATCTTTTCATTTACAGATAAAAAAGTCCTTTCTAAGTGCATGTATTTTACAGTTTGATTTTATTGGGTGAGGGTAATTTTAAACCAGAGATGTGACAGCTAAGGCATATAAGTGGGTTAGAAGTAGGCAAAATTTTCTAATGTCAGCAGAAATCTGAGCAGGAAGAATCTATCTGCTGGCTGATCTCTATAAACCCTATCTGTTGATTTGTCAGAGTGGAAGGGTTTGGTTTTAGCTTCACATAGCCATTGCCCAAGTAAGATTATAGACAGTAATAGATATTAGCGTATTCAAGGGGGCTTGAGTCTATCAAAGCTTTCTTTTCTGCAGTTATTCAAGCTGCCTTTCCCCCATTTTGGGAGAAAGTTCCCATCTGAGCCCCTGAGCCTGGACAGGAGGAAGGAGAGGGTTTCAGACTCCCTGTGTGTGTGTCTATTTATCCCTTTAGTCCAGGGGTTTGCAACCAATGGTCCACAGGCCAGACCCGGCCCACGATGCCATTCCATCCAGCCCACGGCGATGACCCTGGGAGCGGATGCATTTACTACAGCTGAAATCGCCCACCCATGTGTATATGTGCCCACCGTGGTTTATGGCAGCATTTGCGGCAGGGGAAAGTGTCCGGCCCGCTCAGCTATCTGAGGGACAGTTGTCTGGCCTGTGGTGTGGTAAGGTTGAGAACCTTAGTCCTTTGAGTTGCATCCCCGTAACCTTGATTCTATGTAAATGGGCCATACCTGCAATTTTACTGCCCCCAAAAGGGTATTATTACCCACCTGTTTTTTTGGACATGAAACACATGGCTTTCTTTCCCCCATAATACAAGTCTACATCTTTAGCAAGAGATGAGCCAAACACCTATAGAAGTTCTAATTCTTTTTAATTCAGAGGAATTTAAAAAATCAATTCTGGAAGTCGCTTTAATTCTTTTTCCCCTTTTTTCAGTTATGTGGCTGCATTAGTATGTAGAGTTCTTTGTAGAAAGTGTAGGAAGGTGGTTTACTTTCCTTTCAGTCTACTTGTATTGAACAACTCTTGTAAAGATTGAGACCTGTTCAAAAAGTTTTATGTGTTGAAGTTTCATTAAATTGAAGGCAGTCAATATCAAGTTTTATCTTGAATAAATAACGGAAATGAAAGAATGCGCTCTCTTCAATAATAATTTATATTTCAGACACTCTGCAGTGCATTGCAGAGATGCTGCAAATCACAAAACAAGCCTTGGGTTTAGATGTGCCCATTGTTGAGAAAAAGCTGGAAAGGTAAGACTGTGCTTTCGTAAGTTTGAATTTCTAGACTCCAAATTCTCATGAATTTTAAGTCTTTCATTGTTTCCTTTCAGTTACTGTTGACTAATATTAGTAACCAACATCATGTATATACAGTCAAACCCCGCATAAAGAGTGACTCACTTAAAGAGTAACTCGCTTAAAGAGCAGATTTTTCTCTTAATGTTCGTTTCGCTTAACAAATAAAACCAACCAAAAATTTGCTTAACAAATAAATCAGGGTTCGTAATCCCCCCCCCCACAATTGGTCACTTAGAATGGTGTTTCTCTTAAAGAGCAAACTCGCTTAAAGAGCAATCCTGTGGAACACATTATGCTCTTTAAGCGAGGTACCACTGTATTTGGGTTCAGCCACAGATGGTTGGTGTGATGTCCTTTGAATGTATGTCGGGATTTGGAATGGTATTTCACATAGAATGAGATTGGGGTGTAAATGCAGACAGGGTAGGTAAAGGTAAAGGTCGCCCTTGCTCAAAAGCTAGTCATATCTGATTCTAGGGTTCAGTGCTCATCTCTGTTTATAGCCAAAGAGCCAGCGCTGTCTGCATTTGCAGATGTTTCTGTGGACATGTGGCAAGCATGTCTCTACATCGGAACACTATTTACCTTTCCGCCAAAGTGGTCCCTATTTATCTACCGTGGTACCTTGCTTAAAGAGCATAATGCGTTCCACAGGATTGCTTTTTAAGCACGTTTGCTCTTTAAGTGAAACACCATTGTAAGTGACCAATTGTGGCTTCTGGGGGCAGGGGAGGGGATTGTGAACCCTGATTTAGTTGTTAAGCGAGTTTTTGGTTGGTTTTAGTTGTTAAGCAAGGCAACCACTCAGAGAAAATTCTGCTCTTTAAGCGAGTTAGTGCTCTTTATGCAAGGTTTTACAGTACTTGCAATTTCCTGCTTTTAAACTGCTAGGTCAGCAGGAGCTGGGACAGAGATGGGAGCTCAGTCCGTCATGCAGTACCTGGGAATCAAATTCTGACCTTCCAGTCAGCGAGTTCAGTTTCTTAACCATTTGAGCCACTGCAATGTCTCAACCACTTGAGCCACCGCAGACAGGGTACCTTTTGCAAACCGAGATTTCTCCATTCCCTTACAGAGAGGGGAAATGGGTACCTTGGCCTTGTGTTATGCATGTAAATGGGCCTCATGTTGGAGACTCAAAAAGTAAAATAATGGTTGTAGATCTGTTTGAATGTTTGCATAACTGAAAATACTTATTTTCCTCTCCCCCCTTCAATTATTTAGAAAGAGCAGTAAACCTCATGAGGATATCATCGGCATTAGATCTCAAAACAGAGGATCCTTGGTCCAGGGGAAGAATTACTTAATGAGCAAGTTCACATCTCTTAATCAGAAAGTGAAGCAAACTAAGTCCAATGTAAACATGAGCAACCTTAGAAAGCTGGGGAACTTTACAAAGCCTGAAATGAAAGTCAACTTCTTAAAACCCAATCTAAAAGTAAATCTTTGGAAGTCTGACAGTAGTCTTGAAACCATGGAAAATCCTATGAAAGATACTAAAGTCAACATGGAATCGGACATTGAGATCTCTGACGATAATGACTCATTCCATTCAGATGACTTCCTTACAAATTCTAAATCTGATGATGATGACCAACAGTTCATGGACTCTTTAGAGAACATAGATTATGTCCTGCCCAGTTGTGGTATCATTGTATCTGCTCCTCGGTTAAGTAGTCGTTCCCAGTCTATAAGCAGCACTGAAATGAACATTAACATCCCTGTTCCTTCAGAAATCCATGTTGCCCAGTATGGAGAGGAAACTAACAAGTCTAAATCTGACAGTGAAGCACCACAGGAACTGCCTTCTGCTGACAACACAGCAGGGGAGTTCATTAAGCCAATTGATGCCTACTGCCATAGATTTGTACAAGATGCTCAAATAAAAATGGCCAGTGTTTCAGAAGTGGAAAATGGTTCTCAGGAACCCCAACAAGCAGACTGTGTTAGCCATAGTGCTTCTAAGAAAACAGAACCTTGTTTGGGAAGAACTAGCGAGATTCTTTCGAGACCATCAGATTTGGATGTACCATTTTCAGAGACAAGACCACAGCTCTCAGTAGTGGCGCAGACTAATTCTTCTAGGTATCATCAGAACCAGGGCTCATCCAGTGTCCTTGAAGCTGAGTCAAGATTTCATACAACTCCCTCACCAGCAGGGAGTAATGGTAGCAGGGCAGTTTCTCCCTTTGCAAAAATCCGCAGTTCAATGGTCCAGGTGGCTAATATTACACAGGCTGGGTTGGCCCAGGGAATCAACTTTGCAGTGGCTAAAGTCCAGAAGAGCCCTGCTGAACCAGAAGCTGTAAATGAAATTCAGCAAAATGAACTGAGAGAAATGTTTACACAATGCCAGACACGAATAATTCAGATCTAGAAGACGTAGTCTTCGGTTTCATTGTACATATTGCAAAACAAAAGATCTGTAATACAACCCCTTGAGAGGGACAAACTGCCATTGAGTGTTGGTATTAAAATGCTAATTATGTTTACAGTGTGGTTTGGGAGAACTTAATTAGGTTCTGAACAGGTTCCAGGACTACCTTTGACAGCTGAACTGAAAATGGTGTACCATATGGTTCAGATCGCTCATACAGCAATGGTTGATGTGCATACTGTTAATTTGAGTGATCAATTGCACAGTTATTTTCCCAGAGCAGTTTTTATAGGTCTTCTGATTTACCTTGTATATTTATATTGCAGGGCTAGTACTGACACTTGTTACCTTATTAATCTTGCACTGTAACAGTGAACATTTTAAAGATAAAATCCTGTTTATTTTTCAAACTTTTCAATTTTTTAAAATTGTGTTCCTCAACCTAGTCACATTCCTACCTATTTGGTCTCTGTAGAGGGAGCGTTTAAATGTGTTAGTATAGGAGTTTGCTTATCCTTCCTCTTTTACCAGTTCTTTGTTTCTTCCTACCTCCATTCATTGGTAGCTTATGGTACCTTGGAACAGTGTAATGTAGTAATGTGGTAAAGGTTTGCAGGGCAGGTACTGAAAATGTTTTTCTTACTAGAAAAAAATTAATCTGTAAAAAAGTTCTTAAGTTCTGTCTGGAAGCCTTTTAATTCTTGTAATCAAACTGGCTTCTTACTCGTATACATATTTAAAAATATATTTAAAAGAACTCTTTAACTCCAGAAATAAATGCTGAATGTCAGGTGTGTGCTATGCTGTTCATTTAAAAACCATTATAATATTGCCTAAACTCAAGCAGAACTGCTCCAAAAATAACCGAAAACATGATCTCATCTGTAAAATCACACCAATATTTAAAAGTAGATGAATGAAGAGTTTTTAATTTAGTTATAATCTGCAGAGTCCAGTTTAGGTTTTGCCACAGTATTGTTTCGAAATGAGGTTGCTTTTAGAAGTTTGCCCTGGAAATTTCATTCCAAATGGTTGCCGTACAAAGACTTACCGTATTTGCTGACATATAAGATGCATCGGAGTAGAAGACGTATCCCGTTATTACCAAAATAGCCAACTATATACAGTACAAGACATACTCAATTTTCTGGTGTATTTTAAGGGGGGGAAGTAGGTCTTATACGCCAACAAATACGGTACCTCTTCTAGGGTCATAGTTTTGTTTTCCTGAACAGTCTTGTGGCTAAAATTCTACAATAGAATGTAGCAATAGAAACAACACAGTGGATACTACTATCTTGTGATTCACAACCTGTAATCTTCGTCCCAGAGCCAAGGTCTCTTGGCAACTGTGTATTATACTAGCCTGCACGTACTGTACTGAACAGTTAACAAGTGTCATAATGGTAATATGATGTCTTTGAGTATCTGTACTTTAACAGAAATAATCAACTTAACCTGATTGTCTTGTCTTAGTTTTGATACTGTTTTCTTTTTATTATTTATTTCCTAATACTGTAATGTGTGTTCCTTTGTCTATATAAATTTGTGAGTACAGTATATTTAAAATAAAATGTTATTGTTTTAATGAGAGATCTATATGAAAAATATTTTAATAAAAAATAATAATAATATGCATTGGAGCATGGTTTATGCACTTTATGGCTTTTTCAGCCCTTATTCCCTTGGTTCTTCAATATGTTTTGCACAGCCATATCCATGGTTTTAGAGCAGGGCTGTGGGCAGATCATGTGGTTCAGGGAGCCGGTCACTAAGGCCCAGGGGCCAGGTGCGGCCCCCCGATGCCAATTCATCCAGCCCGCGAAGTCCTTGTCACTCCTGGAAGCGGAAGTAAAACGCGCCCGTATGGAGTGATGAGGGCTTCACGGGCCGGATGAATTGGTCTCAGGAGCCGCACCCGGACCTTAGTTTGGGCACTACTGTTTTAGAGGAATGAACTCTGTAAGTATCTGACATTTTGAGAAGGGGAAATGTAACCCATTGGCAACACCTTCCTTTATTTTTTGCCTCCACAACACACTAGCAACATTGATTTATGTACCTATTTCAGGAAAAAAATGTAGAAAAACCCCTTGCTATTGAGAACAGATTAAAAGGCTACCTAAACTGTCATGAGAGAAGAGATATACTGTATATGCTTTCCCCCCCTGAAAAACATGCCTCCAAGTGGGGGGGTCGTCTTATATGCCGGGTGCACTTCAGTTGGGATAGACATAGCTGCCCATAGTGGCCTCCTGATGCTCGCCCGGCGCCCATAGTGGCCTCCCAATGCCCGTCCTGGTGCCCATAGTGGCCTCCCAATGCCCGCCTGGTGCCCATAGTGGCCTCCCGATGCCCACCCACCTCATTCTACATACCATCCAGTATCGCGTGGTATCCAGCGTGGCTGCGGCGACCATCAGCAGCGAGACAGAGGTGCCAGCCTTTTCGGCGTGATCAGCTCGTTCTGCTCGGCAGGAAGCAGCAGTGCTCCGCCCCGCTCCTTGTCTACGCAGAGCTCGCACATGCGCACTTGCACACTAGTGCCAGCCACAGGGAGATGTTGAAATCAAATCTGATGTTCTTTTATGTTTTATTGGGTGTGTGGAAGGTGTGCGGAAGAGGGGGTAGTCTTATACGGTGAGTATATAACAAAGTCTATATTTTGAGTGGAAATGTTGTGGGGTCGTCTTATACGCCCAGTCGTCTTATACGCCAGCATATACAGTAACTTACTTGTGCGTTGGCTCAGGGTAAATGTAGGATTACTAAAGAATAGTAATGTCACTCGGGACATGCCATTCATCTTTTTAAAATTAAATTTCACAATTTTCCATTGTGAGAGAAAAGTTTATAGTGTCATATGTGAATAATTCAGATACAGAATAGGGTCTTCAGATTCATTTGTGAATCTGCAGATAATCCTCTAAAGTTTAAACTGTGTTCACTTGGAGAAAACTGGACTGGAAGGAATCATGACCTAGGATAGGTCAAACTCTGGCCTAGGTGCATGTTAGAAAAGGAAACTGCCTCAATGCTTGCTGGGAATTCTGGGATTTTGAGTAATAATACAACAGGGAGCACATTCCTGTCAAAATATTTTAAAAATAGCTATGAAAGAAAAATACAATTTTTAAAAGTACGGTAACATTTAGTATGCATTAATATGTGGTGGCAAACCTATGGCACACATGCCAGAAGGGGCACTCAGATATCTCTGTTAGCATGCATGTTGTTGCCCCAGCAGTTTGCCCTGCTTCTCTGCTTGGCAGCCCAATGGGAGTGCTTCCTCCCTCTCCCAGCAGTTCATCCCGCCCCTCTGCCCAGCAGCCCAATGGGACACACCTTCTCCCCCCAGCACAGAGTTTGCCCCGCTCCTCTGTTTGGGCACTCGGTCTCTAAAAGGTTCACCATCACTGCATTAGTAGCCTAAAAAGGAGGAACATGAAACATGTATAGCTGAGATACTTTGTTCAAGTACAGTAATACCCCAGATAATGATTGCACCGGATAACGCTAAAACTGCATAACGACGACAAATTTGGGGGGAAGATTTGCACCGGATAACATTCTTTTTAGTGTTATCTGATCCATCGTCGTAAAGAAGTAAAGGAGGCCAAAGCTCCTCTCCCTGCCACTTCCCTCCTTCCAAACCCCCACCCCCACCCCATTGCCTGTTCGGCCATGAGATAATCCAGCCTGGCCCTGCTTACCTTCAAGCCAGCACAGCTGCTGTTCCCACCAGGTTCCCCTTTGCAGTGGAACTCATGGCTTCTCTTGCTGAGCTCCACGCTCCGACTGAGCCAGGCTTGATCAGCCGATTGCAGAGCACAGAGGCATAGCTCTGCAATCTCTGTGCTCTGCAATCGGCTGATCAAGCCTGGCTCAGTCGGAGCGTGGAGCTCAGTAAGAGAAGCCATGAGTTCCCCTGCAAAGGGGAACCTGGTGGGAGCAGCAGCTGTGCTGGCTTGAAGGTAAGCAGGAACAGGGCTGGGCTAGATTCTCTAGTGGCCGAGCAGGCAATCTTTATTCCTCCCTGTACTGTATTTGTGTTTTTTTTCTTTCCCTCCCTGTACATTTAAACTAAAGGGAGGGGGGGAAGAGAGAGGTTATTGGTTCTCTAGAGAACCAATCACATCTCTCTATTTCCCCCTTCTCTTTAGTTTAAATGTACAGGGAGGGAAGACTAAAGTAGAGTTGGGGAAAAGGTGCTTTCCCCGGAGACCGCTGCGCATGGGGGGGGGGGGTGGCTTTAAAGGCAGGGAGGTCTCTTTCTTTCCCTGCCTGCCTTTAAAGCGATTTGTCCCTGAAGTCGGGGCTTTTTTTTTAGTGTTGTTCGATGCATGCATCGGACAACGCTAAAAATCGGATAACGTCATGACATGTGGAACCAAGTCATAACGTTATCCAGGGTATTACTGTACTTGCATTGAGGCACCATTTCCTAATTATTGCTTGCTGAGTGAAGGGCAAGTCCTAATATCATAATGATTAAACGTCATTCTGTAGAATGCAGAAATTTAGTTATTTAGGAGCAAGACCTGCAATAAATAATCTAAAAATGCTGCTGTCTACTTAGAAACAAGTTCTATTTCATTGGTAACAGTCATGTGACTGTTCTTAGTAGGAAAATCTTTTGCTTTTGGGTTTCTACTTGGTACTCCTAAAGGAGTGAAACATGTCAGTGATTGTGCTAAACTGGTTCTAATTTTCAAATTTACTTATGTCTGGTGAAATCAGCAATGACACATTGAAAGACAGGATTTCTACCATTATCCTCCTTCCCCAGCAATGGACAGCTGCATGTAAAGGTCTAGCATTCTATGATAGTCAAAGTTGTGTGAATGCTACTGTGCAATCAGTTGTATGAATGCTACTGTGCAGTCAAAGTTGTATGACAGAAGGCAGTCAGGGTCTGAACCTGCATCATTCTGATTCAGAAAGCCTTGACATTTCTATAACATTGCTGATAGTCAGCCTCTTATTTCAGGATGTAGGTTTTCTTATGATACAGGGCAAGTTGAGATTGGATTCTTCACCATTTCTCCATGTAAGCTCAGGACCATGGGAAGTACTGTATGTCCTCATTGCAACAATTTAAACTACTGACTGAAAAAAATTGCAGAGCAGCTGCAATACCTGTTTGTACTGTGATAATGAGCATCATTATGATGCTACTGCTCAAGCATCTGAGAAATGCTACTTCGAGAATAAACTATGTTGACGCTGTCAAAGCCATAGCTAATATCATAGTATCATGCTGTTACTGAGAAAGATTAAAACACTTATCTACACTAATGTTGTTACTAGCTGTCAAGTCAGAAGTACCTTAAAGCAATCTTAATAGGATTTTCAATGTAAGTGAGATATTTAAAGTTTTACCAGTTCTACTCTCCATTGAGTTTCCATGGCAGAGCTAAGGAATAAAATCCATGTCTTCTGACTCCTAATTCATTACTCCATCCATTATACCACACTTGGAATCCATCTATACCAGTGGTGGTGAACCTACAGCACGTGTGCCAGAGGGGACACTCAAAACCCTCTCTGTGGGCATGTGAGCTGTTGCCCCAGCACAGAGATCACCCCACCCCTCTGTGAAGCAGCCCAATGGGAGCACTTCCACCCCCCAGGAAAGAGTTTGCCCTGCCCCTCTATGGCACAGACAGCAGCTTGTTGAGTTTGGGCACTGTCTCTAAAAGGTTCGCCATCACTGATCTATACGAACACCACCACCTTAATTGTCGGGTGAATAGTTTTGATCACAAAATGTATGAGCACTAAAATTAAATTGAATCAGCAGTAATTACACCTGCTCCTAGATCGGAATTCCTTGCTCATGATCACACACGCTCTGGTCACCTCCAGACTTGATTATTGCAGCACGCTATACATGGGGCTGCCCTTGTCGATCATTCAGAGGCTACAACTGGTCCAGAATGCAGCTGCCCAGGTGGTAATGGGGTGCGGGCGCTATGCACGTGCCTCACCGCTGCTTCAGGAGCTGCACTGGTTGCCAGTATGTCTCTGGGTGCAAATCAAGGTGCCGGTTATCACCTTTAAAGCCCTTCATGCAGTGGTGGGATGTCAAAATTTTTACTACCCCACCGTGACATCATCACAGTGTGGGTAGAGCTAATGTCATGACATCATGGGAGGAGCCAACATCATGATGTCATGACATTGTGGGTGGGGCCACTTTTGTGATGGAACGATGTTGAGTTATATATTGTATATTTATGTGATGTGTCTATGAATTTGTTGTTTACTCTGTGCTTGTGAACCGCCCTGAGTCGGCCCAGCCGAGTAGGGCGTTATAGAAATTGGAGTAAATAAATAAATAAATAAAAATAAAAAATAATAAAAAATAAAATAAAAATATGCATGCACACACACACACACACCCCTCAACCCACCTACCCACCCACAACACAAACCCATAAATAAATTAAAATAAATAAATAAAAATACATTAAAATACACCCAAACACCCACCCACTCCAAACACAAATCAACCAGAGCTTTTAAAACGGAGCTTAAAGCTTATTCTGGTCACACTAGGTCAGATGGAAGGAACTACAGAATGAACTCACCACAAAATGGCTTCATTTTGGCACTTTTCAACTTTTCAACAGTTAAAGAAGTTAGGTAATAAGTCTTTGCCTATCCAGTTCTCTAGGATAATATGCCTTAATGTAAATGTAAAACAGCTGTACCTCCTTAAGGGTTCTCAAATTGGAACAGCCATTGGAACAGCGCAGGTGTAGCTTATTGATGAGGTAACTCCAAGACTTTGCTTAAAAAACCCAAGCCCGGCCGCCAGGCCTGCCAGCTGCCAGCTCTTTTTAGGAACTGTGGTAGTATGTCAATATAGGTAAAGGTATTCAATACACATTAAAATACACACAGACACACCACAGGCTATAGGGAGCTTCAGGCTAGCAGCTTCTCTTCCTCCTCTCCGCTTGGGAGGATAGCAAGGAGGCCGTGCAGTACTGTAGGCGTGCATGCACACCAAGTGCTTGGTGCGCATGCACAGTGGGGAAACCAGTGAAAAGGTAAGCCCTGAAGGTGGTTCCCCCCAAAAGCTGCTACCGGTTCTCCGGGACATTGGGGAAAGTTGCTACCGGTTCTGGCAAACTGGTGAGAACCTGTTACATCCCATCACTGTCTACATGATAGTGGGCCAGGATACTTAAGAGACTGCCTCACCACAAGAACATCTGTCCGTCCCACCAGAGTGGACCAGAGAGGCTCTCTAGTTGTTCCATCGGCCAGAGAGGCGCACCTCTCTGGTACTAGAAAGAGGGCCTTCTCTGTGTCTGCTCCGACCCTATGGAACCTTCTGCTCACAGAGCTGCGTCTCCAGACAGAGTTGCTGTCTTTTAGGAAGAATTTAAAAACATGGCTGGCAGGTCAGGTATGGGTGATGTAAGCTCCCTCTCTCTTTTAACCTCTTTTTAAATTTCTTTTAACCTGAAGAGTGTGTTTTAACCTTTTAATTCCGTTATTATTATGTCTTTTTTAAAATTAAAATTCTTTGTTCTATACTTTTATTTATGATTTTACATGAAATGTTAAACCACCCTGAGTTGCCTTGGTAAGGAGGGTGATATACAAATTTGAAATAAATAAATAAATAACTATTTAAGAATTCAGTTTTAAGTAAGAGTGACTCAGTATCAGCACCTCAGTGAAATATATGTGCTCAGATTCAATTCTGACTCCAACATAATGAAGCAGAAGGCTTTAAACGCAGTTAACTGCCTACTCTTTAGTAAAAGCCAGACAGTGTTTTTGTAATAAATCTTTAATATCAAAGTTTCTCTATAGTTGCTAATTCAGTTACAAAAAATGCCCCCAAATTTTATCAGTATTAATTAATTGAACACCATAAATGGTATCCAAGTTTCAGAAAAAAAGCCATAACGTTTGGATATAAATTATCTACAAAACCCAATATAAACATAAGCTCCCTTCAGACCAGCTCAACCTATGATAGACAAAGCTTGCAGTCATGAAAGCAACACAGAACCTGTAGCACTAAAGTTCATTTCCATTGACACATTTCTGTTGCTGTAGCCTGCCTTTACGTAAGCTCTCCAACTGCTTTGCTCTAAGCCACCTCTCTCTTGATAGTGTTGTTTGGCCAGCGCTGAGAGAAAGGAACCTGCAGGCAAAAAACGGTTGAGTAAGAAAGATTCCTTCTAGAAACAGAGGCTTTAACTTGGTGTTACTGCTATATATGTTATGTACTCGCAGTGCAACTGGCTATCTGACAGAATTTTCTGCTATGTTCTAAAAGCAAAATGACAAAACCTACACATTGTATGTCTTAACGCAGGGAAGCAGTGGGAGGGTGGAGATGGGGAGGCATTTCCTGAGTTATGGTGGGCTTGTTTAGGGCTTTATAAATTAACATCCCACTTTAAATAAGATTGCCATTATAGCTCTGAAAGTATTCTTGCCTCCATAGCTGAACAAAGACTGTCCAGCCAGCCTTCGACAACAGGTTCACATTGCTTAAAATCCAGTTGTTTAGTTACACAAAAGATTGAACTTTTACATTTGATCTTAGCTGAAAGGCCATGAAGGTATGTATAAGATGTAACCTTTGAAGGTGAACTGCCTTGGCTTAAGAATTTTCTGCAGATATTATCGCTTGTATCCCTTAGTCATAGGACTTGGTATGTCACACACAGATTTTTTTTAAAACTTGAAACAGTTCACCTCCTCAGGTTTATCCCACTGGGCAAATAAGCAACTGGATTTCATCCTGGAAATACATTTTCTGCAAGAGCAAAAAAGAAGGGTGTGGAACCTGCTGCCTCCAGCTGTTGTTGGTGCTCAGGGGAGTTGTAGTTAAGCCTGGCTAATGGTGATGGATAAAAGGCAGTGTCACACTGGAGAGATTGCAAACTGGTCCCTACACCTGCTGGGAAAACAGGAACTTTATTTCTGTCCTGTGCTCTGGTACTCAATGATAACAATCCAGAAATAATATGCCCCCCCCCTTCCTGCCCATCAGGAGCAAAATTTCCCAAACAATCTCTGTGTGTTCCTTTGAAGAGTCTGAATTTGTAGGTCACACAACTTCAAGTATTCAGGTACAGCTTGCTTATTAAAACCCATCATTTTCATCCACATTTGATTTGTATACCAAGTTAATTATTGTGACTCAGTTCTCATAAAATTTGCACTGGAAATTGATGGCACTGGGTTGGCAAGTTCTCTCCAATGTAGCTTGAGCCACAGCCTTCAAACTGTCTAGCTTACAAAGTGCAGAAGTATGTCAAAGAAAAGTGCTTCTGCTCAAAAGATGGGAAAGAGAGGGGTGATTAACTAAAGGACAATAGGGGAAGGTAGGTCTGTGGGCCATTTGGAGGAGAAGGTCCATAAAAAGAAACTCGAGCCATTTAAAGAGAGGAATCAAAATGTATGTCCCTTTAGGTATGAAATTATTCTTCAGCAAATTGAAGAGACTGCTCTCCAGTCTACTAAACTGCATCCATCCTCACCTTGCTACAAGCAGAGTTCTATGAAGATCATCAGGTGTGATACTCTCGGGGTCATTTTTACGCATTTCCACAAAATCATCTTCTACTGCCTTTCAAAGAGATAGTTTAGATTAAATGCAGAAATCACATAACTATCTAAATATAGACTATAATGCAAGCTGGTATATCTATATTATACTCATTGAGCCATGTCAAATTTTATTCACTATCTAATGTACACACTTATTTTTCCTGTTATTTTTAGGCACTCTGATAGGAATATATTAAAATATATCCTTGTACTTAGGAAAGAATATAGTTCTCAGTCAACTGGAAACACTTAATTTCTGGTACCTGCAATTACAGCAACTCTTATAACAGCTAAGGAAGAAACTTTAAAGGAGCTTTGTTTATCCTGAGAACATTATTCTAAAAGATGAAGTGTGTTCTCTTCCCCATATACAGCCGATAAAGTTTAGTTACTTCATTCCTTAATACAAAGGGTCTATTCATTGCAAAGATTCTGTAACCTGGTGTACTTATGTTTTAATCCTGAATAAAAACTTAATTGGCTCTAGGCAAGACAGATCTCTTTCAGGAAGCCATAGGCACAATTAGTGGTCATTTTCAGTTTAGAAAAAAGTGCATGTGTTTTTGAAATCTAGACTAGTGTTCAGAATTAGGTCACGGAGCTGTCTCGAGGCTGATGTGTGGGATGATACTGCTTAGGAGAAAAGACTACAGACAATTCAATCTCATGCAGGAGATAGTGGTAGGAAAGGAAAGTCTTTGTACCTTGGTCACTTCATCAGATATGCTGTAATCCAGCAGTCTCAACAGACTTAGGTAAATGCGAAACTTATTAAGGATAGATGGCAACACTGCTGTGAGAAGGCTGTTCATGTATTCTTCCATGTTGGGCGGAATAAGCTGTGGTTGCAGGTGGACCTGGCAGTCTGACTGTGGAAAGAAGTTGCATACATTTCACTGAGTAGTCCTATGCACAAGACAGGTGTATGATATTTTTCTTGTACAAATCCCTTTTGCACAAGACAATTCAGGCTTATATAAATTCTCCAAAGGTAATATGCTTCAGAGCTCTATAAGTGACTATAGTTCATGGTCTAAGTCAGGGGTGGCCAACCTTGGCAATCCAGCTGTTCTTGGGCTTCCATTACCAGAAGCCCAAGTCGGCACACCAGCTGATCAGAGGAGCATCAAGTTTGGCCACCCCTGGTCTAAGTTATCTCAGCTCTCCTCTGCCTACAAATACAAAAACATAATTAACTGTGAAAAACATAAACAAAAATTTTAAGCTTCATGCAGTCCTATCACTACAGCCTTCCCCCTTAATTTTAAAATAAAATGTCATTATCTCAAAACCTGCCCATTACTGAACTATATTGGACTTAATGTAGAACACATAAGTTAACTGATCTGAAATAATGTGTTCTCTCTTCATTAAGAAGTAATAAAATGCAGATGAGACCTTGATTCAAGTGGACCATTTTCATACCGGTAGGAGTGATCTGCCCTCTGAAGTGATAAGGACATTAATATTGCATGGAAATTCCATCTGGTGGTAATTGAAGTCATAATCTACTTTCTGCCAAGTTATCAGGTGCCCCAGTGCGGTCACATTGTGCACACCTAGGGACACAGAAAAAGAAATCCTCTGAAGTTTTGGTGCAGATTCTTTAGGTTTAGAATAAATGAAAATCTTAGCAGTGCTAAGAATATTTATTCTGCAGCATATATTTGACATTTAAGCTAAGCTAAAATCATTTTAAAATTACAAGAAAAAAAATATTTCCTAGGACACTGAGTCAAATTGAGGGCAACAAACAAACAAAAAGATGATGGCCACAAATAATTTCATGTAGAGAACAGATGGAAGTATGTAACAAATGGCATATACTAATTGGGTACATCCAGCTGTTCATTAAAAAAAATTCTTTGTTTAAAAAAACACAAAGACATCAGTGTTTCAACAATGAATTATAGGTGCTACAATGCCTGCAGAAATCTCCATGTAGTAAAATATTACCGTAATTATTTTCAGCCTTTCAATCCTAGAAACTATTACCTAATTCAGAAGTATACTGAAATGAGCATAACACAGAAAATCAAGCAACAATACTTTGGGTAAATTATATTTAAAAAATGAAAAATATATATTGAATGAACACCTATTGTTTAGCATAGTAAAGTGAACTAGGGTAGACACATTAGACCAGGAGGATCTGGTGAATCCCTTCATTCATAAGTTCCACAGATTCACTAATAAGTTTCTGTAAGTCAAATGTATAAGCTATTTTAGGCTGCATTAACAAAAGTACAATCTCAAAATTTTGTGAAGTATTAGTTTTTCTCTATTCTACACTGTTTAGGTGTTGAATAAAGTACCATGTCAAGTTCTGGACACCACACTTTTAAGAAGGATTCCATCAACTGGAACAAGTTCAGAGGAGGATGACAGAGATGATCAGGAGTCTGGAAGGCAAACTCTAAGAGGAAAGATTTTTTAAAATGGCATATTTAGCCATGAAAAAAGAAGAGTGAGGGGAGATGATAGCAATTTTCATATATCTGAGCAATTGTCATACAGAGGAGGGACAGAATCTGTTCTCGATCATTCTAGTTAATAATGGAGCTCAAATAAAAAAGCCAGATTTCAGCTGAATATCAGGAAACCTTCCCAACTGTTAGAGCAATACAACAATGGAACCAGTTACTTCAGACAGTGGTGAGCATTCCAAACATGGAACTATCAACTATCACGTAAACTTTGATTTGAATTCCTTCTTGAGCAGCGGGTTGGTCCTGATGGCCTTATAGGCTCCTTACAATTCTATTATTCTGTGGTTGAAATGGAACAACTATGGAGCCACTTACTATGCTATGCAACAGGATTCTAGTCATTGTTTTCACTGGTCAAAATAAATGGGGGAAGAAGTGTGAGAAGGAGAAGAAATTATTGGCTGAAGTACCATGAAGATTGTTTTGGATATAATACTGTACAACATTAAGAACTTCAAGTATGATAAAATGAATCTAAGCTGCATATATTCAGTAAAACCCCGGGTTATGATGGAGGTCCGTTCCAACAGCCTCCGTTGTAACCCGAAAAAATTGTAAACTGAAACATCCATAGGGATGCATTGAAAAATGTAAAAAGACCCTGAATTGATTGTTGTAAACAAAACAAAAAATTGTAAACCAGGACGGCATTTCTATAGGATTTGCCATTGTAAACCACAGCAAACTTAAACCGAGGCAGTTGTAACCTGGGGTTTTACTATATTTAGGAACTGAATAAAAATACATTGCATGACTTTTCCTTTTATGTAATGCCTTCTTAGATAGTAATACTTCAAGTTACAGTCCAGAGCAAGTAATTTGACTAAATTTCCAGCAATTGTAGAATGCCTTCTTGAGTCAGACAAGATCTATTCTTTATTTTGTTTTCAACAAGTAATAAAGAATTCTTTGTGAGTTTTTTTAAAATTTTGTTTAGTACAGTAATACCCCGGATAACGTTATGACTTGGTTCCACAAGTCATGACGTTATCCGATTTTTAGTGTTGTCCGATGCATGCATCGAACAACGCTAAAAAAAAGCCCTGACTTCAGGGACAAACCGCTTTAAAGGCAGGCAGGAATTCTAAATGGATAAATAAGAATTTTCAAGAATTTGTCAATTATGAAATCAGAAAATTATTATGCAATATGACGTATGTAGACATCATTACATTTTCTAAATGCAATACTATGCTTTCTTACTATAATTTTGTACTGGGAGACACAGGACATAGGAATACTAACCTCTTGAGTCAAGCTGTCCTTGCTCAAGTAAAGTCTCGTCTATGACAAGGGATGTATTGTTTGCCAGCTGAAGTACTCCACTAACCAAGCGATTAGCTATGTAGTCCTTGTGTGGATTAAACTGTAAGCGGTTCATGTTCTCTATAGTCATTTGCAGACGATGTGACTGTCAAGAAAAAATTAACTATCTTCAGTTCTCAAGGTAGCAAGCCTCTCTAGACAACTGAACCTATTCTAGTTCATTAGCCCAATAAGTATTGCTTTAAATAGTGGGTAAAGTTAAAACAAGAAAAAAGATATTAGAAGAGAGGTTCAAAAAGTCAAAAATGGCAACCAGGAAAATGTCATACTGTTGTATGAATACAACAATCTTTAGTTTAAAAATATTTATTTAGGACAGCGGTGGGCAAATCATCTAGCCCATGCTGCCACCGGAAATGGATGCATTTACCACAGCTGTAAACATGCCCACGGCTGTCATAAATGTGTATGCAGCATTTACGGCAGGGGGAACTTCCAGTCCAGCCCGCTCCAACTGTGTGAGGGAGCGTGACCAACCTGTGGCTTAAAAAGGTTGAGAACCCCTGATTTAGGATTATCAAACAGCCAGTTTAAATGTTAACTATTAAGATTGTTGCTTAATACTTAATATCATGTAATCCTACATAAATATGCTGTGCTGTGTGTAAAGCTGCATATTAACCCTGGCTGTAAGTACTTAAAAGGCCACATAGAATCATGAAGAATTACTACACTATAGAATTGTATCTTATGGAATTCTTCATACACTGGCTTTTTGCTTCTGCAGAGGGCCATCAAGGCCTAGAAACTGAGTATATCAGAAAATAAACAAGTCAGGTTAACAGAGTGGTAGAAGCTCACACAAGCAATCTCTTTGAGTTATACAGGAAATAAAATACTCGTTAGTATCACCTAGAAAAGGAGTAGTGGCTGGGCAACAGTTATTAATGGATGGCTCATGTGCTTATTATACTGGAAATGCCACACAAATTGTGGTACTTCAGGCAAACATGCACAGAAAATAACAAGTGTAACAGAATACAATGGTACCTTGCTTAAAGAGCATAATGTGTTGCATAATGAATTGCGAACCCCAATTTAGCATAATGAATTGCGAACCCCAATTTAGTTGTTAAGCGAGTTTTTGGTTGGTTTTAGTTGTCAAGCAAAGTGACCATTCAGAGAAAATTCTGCTCTTTAAGTGAGTTATTCTTTATGCGAGGTTTTACTGTATACACATACACAGCCTTTAGGACAAAAATATTGCAGGAAAGGTACCTGCCTTTTCTTGACATGTTTCCATATCTGCAGCTGTACACTCAAACAACTGGAAGTACAAATAGCTACCACAGCAAAATATCCACTTATCTGAACAACTGTACAATTGTTCTACAAAACAAATAAATGTAATCCTTACTGCAGGAACAAGCTGCTGAATAATATGGTATATGTGCTCTGTGAAGACACTATTTCTTGGACAGCCACTTAGATTGATGGTGAATTTTCCCAGAGGAAGGACATCTCTTCTTGCATAGCTATATAACACACACAAGAGAGTAGTTAAACAACTTGAGATTACAGACTGATTAAATACTTGAAGCTCCACAGTACTCTCATAGTTTTGAGCACTGGCAAGTTGTCTCATGCCAAAAGAAAATTTAAATTTCCCCTTTCTCAGTTCTCAAAAGTGAACTTCTGCTTTAGACAACTCTACATTAATAGTTGGCTCAGCTGCATATGCAGATGACAAAGGGTTGTGGTCAATACTCTTTCCCAGTGGTAAAGACAAACATAGCTATGGAAACAGATTTCAGGGGCTGCCACATGTGGTGAACTAATTGCTGTATATTACAGGTGGAAATTCAGAAGTCCTAGCATGTCAGAAAGGACTGGCTTGATATGCTGGATCAATTTCATTGCCCACCGAGCAGAAAGAACATAAGCAATAGTGACACTACTGAATTCTATTTTTTTGTTATAATCCACTATTCAATAATAACTGAGCAGTATGGAATAAGTATGATTTCAGAATTAATTACTCTTTCTTGATTAAGTCTAGATTAGAAGGCAAAATATATGAAACCCTGTCAGTCTTTAAAGAGGTACAAGAGTCTTTTTAAAAATTTGAGGAGTACCAAATAAGCTTCCCACTGCCAAGCTGAAAAAAGTGAATTTCTCTCTTTTCTATCACCCTGTCCACTCACTTGCCAGCATGCAATTCCTGGTTAGCTTTAACTACTCCGCAAGGAGCTAAATACAACGCTGATTCAGTAGAAGTGTTTTTATACCAGGTGATACTCCTGGGACAATTTAGAAATAATTATGTGAGTTGGAGAAAATGATAGTGCCTGTGAAAATAATTACAGGAACATGTCTAAATATAATTGTGAAACAGTAATTTTATGTACAATGAGGGTTCAACATAAAAAACTATTACTCTAGAAGATGGATATACTGTGAATTTTTTTTGATATACTGTAGAGCTTAAATTTGAATTCAAATTTATAAGAATGTTTTAACGTATCATCTTACAGTTAACATTAGAATCTTTATTGAAGTTACTTGAAAAGAACATTAACAAGTGAATTAATGAAACTTAATGGCTAGTTACTTGACTTCTTAAATTTCTGTTTAGCCAAAGAGAATATTTCATCTTTATTCAAGGTAAAACTAAACTAAGAGAGAACATAAAGATTTGTATTATTTATTTATTTGAATGTATATACCGCCCTCCTTGTCGGGGTGACCCACGGCAGTTAGTTGTAACATACTAGGCATTTATCTCCGGACCATCTTGAGATTCCAGTGGCCTGATCATGAGATGATTGTACCTTCTGGGCTCTTGACAGAACTGTTCTAAGAATAACAACAGAAGGGGCATCCCCATTTGCAGAAGAAAAGGAACAAAGCCAAAGCACTCTTAATAGGCGACTTTGCTACTTACACTGTGGAGATGAGATGCAATATAAGGTACTCAGCAGCCAAGCTGTCTCCTAAGAAGGCATGAGTGAGGAATCCAAGAAGCTCTGCTCTGACTGGTGACAGTTCAGACATAAAACTAGAAATAACTAGCAAAGATAATAGTAGACGGTAGTTAGAAATATCACAGAATTTATATCAAGTTCTTGTGTGCTATCTGAAGAGGAGAGGCAAAAGAACATATCACTGCCTACCCATCCTATGTGAGAACCTCAGAATGTGTTTTAATTGGTTCTAGAGCTGGGTGAATTTTCTCACTACAAGCCACTATTAATATCATCACCAGAGTATTAACATATTTTTCTAAAAATAAAAAATAAATCATACACTCCAAGCAGCGACACAAACAATGGTACAAGCAAGGCAACCTCAATGGTTAAAAATGTAACTTTTGGCTGGTTAACCTAGACATACGGCTCTATAACCAATGTAAGCTTTTACTGTGATCAAAAGACTGATGCTGTTTTACACTTCTACATGCAGATCACTGTCTGAAGTGTATTTACAATTAGCTGTGCAAAACAAACTACTGCATATACTTGAGTATAAGTCGATCTACATATAAGTTGAGGTACCTAATTTGGACCTCTAAAACTAGGAAAATAGATTGACCTGAGTATAAGTCAGGGGTGGAAAGTGCAGCAGCTTCTAGAGTTTCAATAATTAAAAAAAACATGAAAATACAGTAAAATTAATTAATTTAAACATTTGTGTGGGCATGTTTTTGAGTGTTTACGGTAGTTACTTCTTTTTTAAAAAAAACTGTATTTGCACCACCAATCAGTGGTGGCACTGCAGGAGAAATGGGCAGGCAGGTCAATTGCATTGAGGCAAGAAGTGATGCTCTAGCCTAACCTCTTGCTCTTCCTGCAACCAGGAAACATGGCTTCCCCCTCCATTTTGACCACATGGAGCAGGGACAAAGACAAGAAAGGTAAGTGAAACCTTTTGTTTTTATGCACAGGTTTGGTTTCCCACTGAAATATATTGGGAACATACAAACAGAAAAGCTTTAGAATACAAGAAATTGATTTCCAATGCATTTAAATGGAAAATCGCGATTTGCACCCTGTTGTGGCCTCCTGTGGTAATGGCCTGCCGAACATATGTTTTTCTTTCTCCTCTCCTGAAGCTGAACTGCACCGAATCCAGCGTGGTTTTGGACTCTCGTGATTGTTAAGCCATGTGTAAGTTGAGTCACCTTTTAGGACCTCATTTTGGAGGCTAAAAAACTCAGCTTATACTCAAGCATACACGGTAACATATGGAATTAAATCTCTAAATCAGGGATTTTCAAACTGTGGCCCATGGACTGGATGAAGCCCACAACATTATTTCATGTGGTCCCCCACTGCCTCCACCACTCCAGGAAATGCCATGTGGTGGAGGAAGGGCAAAATGCCATTCGGCTCCCGAAGCAGTCTGAGGGAGCACGACCCAGCCCTAGAACTCCTGCTCTAAATGCACATTACATCCCTACACAGTTTTGTACATCACTGTTACTTGCATCTGGTACTATCTTTCTGGATCACAGGCCATTTTTATACATTTTGAATAAAATTGACTAAGATCTAACAGAATTTATTGCTATAGTAAGAAATTAAATTATACATTCACATAGATGAAATAGCTACAAATCTAAAGCCATTTTACCTAAAAAGAATCACAGTAAATATGTTCTGAATGATTATTTAGTATTTAATGAGTTTGGCAGGAGATCGCACCAAAAAGATGTTTCTTTTCAAACAAATGCTATTTATACTGGATTTTTTTTAAGTGGGGGGAAATCAACTTATCACATCACATGTCATCTAGGTTTCTAAATCAACACTATTATTGGAGTAGGAGTGTTTCCCTTTTCTAACCACAGGCTACAGCTGAATCCTGGCAAGACTGAGTAGCTATGGGTCAGGGCCCCCATGTTATCTTGGGAACTACCATCTTTGGTTCTGGATGGGGCTTTTTTGCTTCAGAGAGACCCAGTGCGTAATTTGGGGGTCCTCCTGGATTCGCGGCTCCTGCTCGATGAGCAGGTGGCAGTCGTGGCCAGGAGGGGTTTCACACAACTTTGCGTCACTCGCCAATTATGCCAGCTCCTAGACCGGGACTCCTTATGGTCACTCCTGCTCTGGTCACCTCCAGACTGGATTATTGTAATGCGCTCTAAATGGGGCTACCCTTGATGACCATTCAGAGGCTGCAACTGGTTCAAAATGCGGCTTCCCGCATGGTGATGGAGTGTGGGGCTTATGCCCACGCCTCACCTGTTGAGGGAGCTGCATTGGTTGCCAGTGTGCCTCCGGGTGCGATTCGAGGTGTTGGTGATGACCTTTAAAGCCCTACATGATAGTGGACTAGGGCACTTAAGAGACTGTGTCACCCCACGGACATCTGCCTGCCCCATCAGAGGCTCCTTAAAAGTACCATCAGCTTAGAGACTCACATCTCTAGCACCAGAAGGAGGGCCTTTTCCGTCTTTGCTCCAGCCCTGTGGAACCTCCTGATGACTGATCTCCATCTCCAGGCCAAACTCTTTCCCTTCAGAAAAACCCTTAAAACCTGGCTGACACAACTGGTGTGGGGTGTGGCTGGTGAGGAAAAAAACCCTGTTGGCTTATATAAGGGCCATCCCAGGATGTAGCAGTGGTTGATGGGGAGGGTATGTTACGGTATTTTAAAGGTTTTAATGGTTTTAGATAAGTTTCTTGATTTTATTGTTATGAATGTTTTATGTCTATATCTGTGAGCCACCAGGAGTCACCTTGGCAAGCAATACAAATACGAACAAACAAACAAATCTACTACTTGCAGCTTATATATAGCCAGGTTTCTTAAACAATCAAACCTAATACAAATACATTTGTAGAAAGTCTTCTTTCTAAAACAAACTACTTAATGTTGAAAGACATATTTTGATGGTTAACTATGTAAACCCCTGGAAAGAGTCTTCTTTGTGTATAAGGAAGTCGAAACAAAGGAATGCAGACATTCAACAGTGATGAAGTAATCTTTCCATTAATAGAATAAATGCTTACAGCTCTTGCTTTCTTCATCATTAAGGCAGACAGGCAACAATGGGTTTATGTGCTGAAGTTTCTGTGCTAAAATCACATGGATTCTGGGAACTAATGAGGCTGGTGGACTATGGACTCTCTGTTCTTCTACTGTGTCCATGCAATCCATAGATTCCATTGGAGATAATGAATTTTCTCTACAGAAAGAATAAAAGTAAATTTACACATTTTGCATTTAATTACAGAGTTACTATCTAGGAATATAATTTTATACAGAATTCCAAGAGTAAGGCAAAAACACTAATGCACCACTATGCCACAGTATTTAGTTTAGGGACAGAACATTGCATCAAGTGCACAAAAGAAAGTCTGATTGGAAATTCTTCACAACGCTGCACACAAAACAGAGTAATCTAAAAAAGTGAAAAGATAGCATCTCTTCACATGGCTGGTGATATACTTGCATCTCAATGGAATGGCTTGAGACAGTCAGAATCCAAGCTTTTAAACTAAAATAGAAATAAAGCCAACTCTTATTCTCAATCAAATCTTACTGAATTATTGGCTGAAATCCTGTTGCTTAGCAAAGTAAATTACATTAGAGCTATTTTCTTACTTTATATCTATGCTGTCTTTCTTCCAGCATACACTCAAAGCACTCAGGTATCACTTGTAAGATTAAAACATTACCTTTCCTCGTTGTTTACTATGTTCAGAACAGGATCAACAGATAAAATCCCATACACCTCAAGAACATCATTCACCTTGAAATTATCCCCGTTTTCATATATCTGCCATAGAGATAATATTTTTAAGTGAAATTAAAAAAGTGACTGTGAATGCAGGGATAAACTCAGCTATTCATTCATAGCAATGGCTATTTTATATTTATTTAAATTTATTTAGTGATTACATATGTTTTGGTTTTATGTTTAAACCAGTGTTTCCCAAACTATGTTCCACAGAACACTGTTGGACTTCAATTTCCAGAAGCGTAAGTCAGTACATTGGCTGATCAGTGCTTTGTGGAATTAACTTAGGCATTCTGCACCTTTCTTCTCTTATCCAAACACACATTTCTTTTAACAGAACACTTCAATCTATATACATTAATGACTGTTTGCTCCTTCCTTTTACATGATTCAGTGGGTGGGGACTGTTTAGAAATCTTTGTGTCTCTATGTTGTTTAATCAGTACTGGAAACCATCATATTGGGCTCAAAGGCAGGATGAGCAAAGGAGGAACTCTGATTCCCAACGGTCATGGAGGCGGAAGAGGCCACGCCAGATGGACTGGCTGTGAAGGCGCACCTTGTCCATATCCTCAAGGCTGTGGCAGTCCATTGCATCCTGGTGTTAAATCCTGTATGTCTCATTTCATGTGTGCCGCAGGAGATGGCTCCATGATCACAGTGTGTGGGTTACTTCATGGCAAGCTAGGATCCACCTTAAACAATTTCACGCCAATGGCATTTTTCCTGCTTCAGGAAAAAATGCATTCTCTTCTATGAGTTGCAGCTGCTACCACCACTGACTTAAATCCAGTAAAAGGAAATAAACAGTTGCTAATTAAGGAAGGAAGCTCATTAAATATACTTCTCTCTGAAGACTTTCTTAATCAATTAAGCAATTAAGTTACAGAAAAACATTTTAAAAGAAAAATAAAGGCAAGGCAAAGTATTTAATCACTAAATAAGCACAAATTGCTTCCCTAAACATCAAATAGTCATTACAAAGACAGGGAAATGGCTGGGAATTCTCCCTAACCATTTTCAATAGTGGATAATACTTCCAATTTTCAGTGGCATACACATGCACACAAACCCAAAACGGTTTAAGGACCACATGCAGCACACAGGTCACATGAAGCCCATCTTCTCCTTCGTGGAGCAAAATTGAAATAGAAATGTCTAACTCATGTACGTTTATGTTAAATAGCAATAACGATTTGATTATATTCTGAAATTCACTGAAATTTGGCCACTGTGTTTAGCGTAACTACCCCAAGTTCAGGTTTCAAATTCTCCCCATAGATAAAAGGCAAGACTACTTTGGATATCAAGTGTTTGAACAGCTTATTTACCTTCACAAGACATGCAGGACCTTTTTCTCCTGGGAGTGGAAAATTTAAATCTAAAGGCGGTGAACAGTTGAAGGAGATCATTTGCTGTCTTGCAGAAGCTTCCGTCTCTAATCTCTTTGGCTCCCCACTCCCATGAATACTGGGTACGTTTCCTGACAAAATGAATTTTAAAAAAGTGTCTAAAATCTCCAATGTAAAATTTGAAATTAAAATTTTGTCTGCTTTTGAAAGAAATTCAATTGGCCATAATCCTATTGATAAATTAAGTGACAAATTACTGTTAGCTTGTACCCCTCATTGTGCACTAGCTGAATGAGTTCTCACAATGAGGGACAAAAACTATTGCTGAAATTTAAACTGATATGTTCATGACTGCCTAACTACCAAACTTTAAAGGCAACTGACCCACACCTCCTAAGGACCACCACAGTAATGGAATACTCATACAACCTAGAAAAAAATGCTGATTGCACCCACAACCGCAGAAACTCAAAGCACCAGAGAGAGCGGGAGAAACTACGCCTCCGGCCCATGCAGCTGTGTGTTGGTCCATGGTGCAAAAATGTTGGTCACTCCGGGATAGAGATTATACTCCAAAAACATTTTTTTCTAAAGTGTTAAGGCATACAACTTTAACTCCTTTGGGCATACTATATATGTAAAATTTAAAGAAAATCATTAACATTTCAACAGATACCTAGATGTTGTTCTCTTTGTTTGGAAGGGTGTAATTCTGTATCTTCATCTTCCTCATAACTTCTCTTGTGGCGACTTGGTGTGTAAGATGTTGAAGGGCAAACTCGAGCTTGACTTGTGTTAGTATAGGCGTACATTTTAAATTAAGGACAACCTCATTCGTAAATTTTAGAGTTAACCAGTACAATCTCACCTGATACTCTCATTGCATATAAATACTTAAAATAAAAACAAGTACAATAATGTTACTTTTTTATATTATATGAAAGAGATGATGCAAAATAGCATGCCTTGACAAATAATTTCAAAAATCTTTAATTTTATTCAAAACTGATTTTGTTTCTTCCCTCAGACTTAAGATACACTGGAAATTAAAACTGATAAGATTTCACCGGAAAAACAATTTGCCTGGTGAAAACCACCAGAACAAGCCTTAATTTTCAGAAGACTTCAGTCAAAACTAGAACCTAAATTAAATAAAATTTTAAAAATGCACAAAACTATTGTGTATCAACCTACCCAGAAGAAACCATTCTTATACTTTTTCAGATCATAAACTTGGAATTTATTTCTATAGTACTATGACATATTCTACCTCATTCTTTCAAATGTTCCAAGGATTTTTATCAACTTAATCCCTTCCCCCCAAACACACACAACACTGCATATTTTTGTTTACATATCAGTATATATCATCATAAAAAACTGCAAAGGATATTTCTTTTACCCATGCTGATTCTCCAGGCACTGGAACACAGTAAAATGTCTGTCTGTCAGCAGTGACAATTTGTTTAGGATTTAAATCTATTTCATGATGAGGCTAGAATAAATTGAGTGATGTTATACAACAGAATCTTTTTCAAAATGTTATTTTATAACAAATTTACAAACAAAAAGAAAAATAAAGAACATACACATTAGTATCTATGTGTTCTAACAAACATATTCTTCATAATTCTTTGTTTCCATATCTTAATCCATACCTTGTCTTTAATGTTACCTCCTAAATTCAGCTCCCTATTTATTCTTAAGTACAGTACAGTATTTTTGTTCTCCCTCAGATTCTATCAATATTTTATATATTTGTTTAATCTTTTGTTGTTTCACTTATTTCATTCTGTTCCATCTGTACTACCAGTTCCTCAATGTTTGTTTACCGTCTACAACTATAGTAAAGGTAAAGGTTAACCTTGTTTGAAAGCCAGTCATATCTGACTCTAAGGTTCAGTGCTCATCTCCGTTTATAGCCAAAGAGTCAGTGCTATCTGCATATGTTTCTGGCAGGATAACTAGATACTGGAGTGCTTGGAATGCTGTTTACCTTCCCATAGAAGTGGTACCTATCTATCTACTTGTAATTTCTTGCTTTCAAAATGCTACGTTGACAGGGGTTGAAACAGAGAAGGGAGCTCACTCCGTCATGCAGTACTCAGGTCTCAAATTGATCTGCTGACCTTCCAGCCTTCAAGTTTAGCATCTTAATCACTAAACCACCACAGTCCCTTGTCTAGAACTATAGATAACAATTGACTGTAGACAACAGATTTTTTAACATATTCATGTTAAATGTTTTAAAAACTTCCTGAACATTCTTATAATAAATCAGAGTGCAATTAAATATCTATTCCCCTGGGTCATGTTTACCCAAGCAATGAAAATAGAATCTCCTACAGCAATATTTTACTCATTTCCCACAAAAGTTAATGTATCGTTATATCTCAAACTGTAAAGTATTCCTGGTTCATCAGGGAAAATAAACAGCCAAATTTATAATTATTTAAAATTATAAAACAAGATATGCATCTAGTTTCCCTGCTATGCAACAGACCATGCAGTGTTTGATTGTGTACAACATGAACAGCTGGGTTTTTTTAAAGCATGAGACTTACTAATTAGCATTATATTGCTATAACAGCTGGAAAACTGCTTTTGCAATTCCTGTTTGAAAGTACATCTTTGTTTCCAAAGCAACTGCAGTAAATCATCAATGCCCACATTGCTCAGACGTATGTACTGTATAAGCATCAATATAGAGGAAGGATGTAAGTTTAAAATTTGTATAATCAAATTACATCTATAGACATAATAATTCACTCACTCCTCATGTACTAACAATTCACATACTCATTGATCACTGAATGCTTCTGCCTTTTTAAGGAGAAGGAAAAACAGAAAAAGAGGGGATATGGACTGTTGAAAGCATCCTACATATGGGTGGTGCACAATTCAACACTTTATTCCATGTTCCACTTTGCTTGTCAAGATGTGACATCTGACATTTGTTTTGTTGTTCAGTCGCACAGTTGATTCCGACGCTTTGTGCCCATTGCCCTCCAGGCACCTCTGTCCTCCACCATCTTCCTCAGCCCGCCCAGCTTTGTGCCCATTGCATCTACAATACCATCTAGCCATCTCATTTTTGGCCAACCCCTTCTTCTTTTGCCCTCCACCTTTCCCAGCATCAAGGCTTTCTCAAGTCAATCCTCTCTTCTCATTTGGTGTCCAAAGTACTTTAGCTTCATCTTCACTATTTGACCTTCTAAGGCTGGGGTGCCCAAACTATGGTCCATGGGCCGGATCCAGCCCCCCGACACCAATTCAACCAGCCCCCAACATCAATTCATCCAGCCCATGCCACCCTCGTTGCACTTTACTTCCGCTTCTGGATGTGACAAGGGTGGCACGGGCCAGATGAATTGGTGTCAGGGGCCAAATCTGGCCCCCAGGCCGTAGATTGGGCACCTCTGTTCTAAGGAACAGTTAGGGTTGATTTCTTTTAAGATTGACTTATTTGTTTTCCTCGCTGTCCAGGGTACTCTCAAAACTCTCCTCCAACACCACATTTCAAAGGCATCTATTCTTCTGCGCTCAACTTTCCTAATGAGAAGGATGTTTATCATCATAGTGGCAGTCTGGCAGATTCTGAGTTACAGGCCCTTCTAAGTTTGGGCAATAGGTATTTCTATTTAATACATTTTCTTGGTGCACCAGGTCCCTGGATTTCCAGGCCCTCTACAGAATGGATTGTTGATGAAGGGGAGATTAATTCTGGTAAAAACTATCTTTACACATCTGATGTTTGTGAAACCACATGCCAAGGGTATGATTTTTTAAAGGCAAAAAACTAACTCAGGTACTGTATTTGGCAACCCTTTTGATATATATAAAAAAGTCTATTCAACACTAATGCACTAAGACAATAATAGTACTTTTGTGTCAGAAATTATTCTGGGTTGAAAGGATTTTTTGCTGGAGAAACTCCACTCAGGGGACACATGAATGAGACTCCTTTCATGTCCCCAAGATCTTTTCCCACCAAAGTGATCCCTATTTATCTACTTGCAATTTCTTGCTTTCGAACTGCTAGGTTGGCAGGAGCTGGGACAGAGATGGGTGCTCAATCTGTCATGCAGTACCCAGGCTCCTTTCATGTCCCCAAGTGTATCAAAAACCGACCTTCCAGTCTCCACCTCAGTGCCTTAACCACTAAGCCACTAGGGGAGCTTTCACAAGGAGAAATGTAGGAGGCATGTGCAGGATGGGCATACTAAATATAACAAATTCAACTGCCATGCATTTATTCAATTAATGCACAATAAAACACACAGGAAAATGATGACTGTTCAATTTGATTCTTAACTGAGTATTATATTTATGTTTGTACTTACAGAACACTCTGCTACATCTCTGTATTTCCCAAAATGTAAAACCTGTTATAAAGAAGAACATGCAAAATCATTCTATGAGCTCATATCATTTTCTATTCTTAACAAAGCAGTCTTCAATTATACACATGTATACCTGTGCTCAAGAGTTTTATCAGCACTATGCTAGTTGTCTCAAATTGTAGTTAAGGAAAAGGTCACCCTTGGTCGAAAGTCAGTCATATCTGACATATCTGTGTCACATGGACATTTCTGTTTATAGTGAAAGAGCCAGCGCAGGTGCATCTGCAGGTGTTTCTGTGGTCATGTGGCAGTACACAGGCCTTCTGTATCTCTACTATACACCACCTTCTCATGGTAAGTTTAAGTTGACTGCATCTCTGTTGAGCTTCTAATGGGCCATTAAAGCTACTGTTCTAAAGATCCTTTGGTATTTAAGGCAGGTTTTCAAAACTGCTTTTGGAAAATATTTGGAGCATTTTTTGAATATTTTAAATTTATTATTAATAAATTTAATCTATTGTAAGTCACTTTGTAAGCCAAAAACCCTCTCCGATCAACATATCCCACTGCATACAGTGAGAGATTATGCAACACCGTTTCCAAGAAACTATTATTCCAAAGAACCTACTAAACCACCTCATCAGCATCCTGTACAGCAAGCAAAAGAAGATCCAGAAGGACATTGCAGATCTCAAACCTCTTATACAAAACCAACCCTCCGCACTGGACACCCTTACAAGCATTTCCCACCACAAGAAAGAAAATCTATGATGCTCAACTTTCTTCCCTGAAGAAAAAGAAAGAAAACAAGCTGACCAGCCTACTACAAGGCCAACGTGGACCTACCAAATAACATCATAAATCTTTCAAGTTGCCCTCTAAGCCAAGCAGAGGAGTCAATCCTATCACGGGGCTTGTCCTTCTGTCCCACTAAACCCACACAAATTATAGAGCTCTGTGGAGACCTGGAGCCATTCTTCCGCCGCCTACGACTCAAGGAATATTTCCATAACCCGGAGAACAACTAGCATGACAATCCACAAGATGTTTCTCACTCACTACAACATGAGGAGGAACCAGGCACTGATCCACAAATATCTTACTCCTGGCAACACAGAAAGAAGAATTCTACGTGGACACCTCCAGAGGGTAGGAACAAGGAATTGGACTTCTACATTGAATGCTTCCGCCACGGTGCCCAAGCAGAGATCATTAGCAAAGGAAGTGGTCCAATCTACAATCTCAGCCGAGCAGAACGTCAGGCCATAAACAACCTCAGAAATAAACCCAACATCATCATCAAAGAGGCAGACAAGGGTGGTGCTGTAGTTGTCATGGACAAATCAAGCTACACGCAGGACGCTGACAGACAACTTTCCAATTCTACATTTTACCAGCCTCTAACTATGGACCCAACCACCAAATATCAAAAAGAATTACAGAACCTTCTAAAAACTGTTCCTGGAAATGTACGTGATCAAATCTTGACCGAGACACCACAAGAACCTCAACCAGCTACCTTTTATCTACTACCTAAAATTCACAAACCTGGAAACCCTGGGAGACCCATTATTTCAAGCATCAACACTGTCACCGTTGGACTATCTGGATATGTGGACTCCATTCTCAAACCATATGCCACCAATGTACCCGGCTACATAAGAGATACCAAAGACTTTCTAAGAAAACTTCAATACACACATGACCTCCCGGATAACACCATCTTAGCTACAATGGACGTGGAAGCTCTGTACACCGGCATTCCACACAAAGATGGATTACAAGCCATAAGGAACATCATTCAAAACAAAAATGAAGCCCACACAGTCACCTCCCTGTGCAACTTTGTACTTACACACAATTACTTCACCTTCAACAATGAAACCTACCTCCAGATCAACGGAACTGCCGGGTACTAGTCACATGGCTCCACAATATGCTAATATATTTATGGCTGATCTAGAACAACATTTTCTTAACAGCTGTACCTATAAACCACTTGTCTATTTGAGATACAGTAATACCACAAGTCTTGGTATTATCCGATTTTTAGTGTTATCCGATGCATGTTAAAATCCTATGGGATGTATCGGATAACGTTAAAGCTCCATAGAGATACATTGTAACCGCACAGGTTTTAGCGGTTGTTATCCGATACATCCCATAGGACCTTAACGTTATTCGATCCAATTCTCCTCCCCAGATTACTTAACGTTATGCGATTTTAGCGTTATCCGAGGTAAACATTGATGACATATTCCACCAAGACTTCACCAAGAAATTCTACCAAGACTTCAACATTTTTCATCCAAATATCAAACTCAGTTTGGACCAGTCTACACAACAAGTAAATTTCCTGGACACCACTGTGAAACTACAAAATTGACATCTTAGTACCACACTATATCGCAAACCCACAGAAAGATGTACCTACCTGCATGCCTCCAGCTTCCATTCAGAACACACAACAAAATCCATTCTCTTCAGCCAAACCCTCAGGTACAATCACATCTGCTCCGACCCAAAAGACAGAGATACCAAGCTCACAGACTTACAAAATGCATTTCTCAAACTACAATACCCATCCAATATGGTTAAAGAACAAATCAACCTGGCTAGACGAATACCCAGGAGTGATCTACTGCAAGACAGGCCCAGAAGGGAAAGCAATCACATACCACTGGTTGTCACCTTCAGTCCTCAACTTAAACCCCTCACACGCATAATGAAGGATCTCCAACCCATCTTGGACAAGAGTGCTTCACTTTCCAAAGCCCTTGGTGACAGACCCCTACTCGCTTATAGACAACCCTCCAATCTCAAACAACTATTGATACACAACAGACTACACAGAAGTGGAGCAGATATGGGAACTACACCCTGCTGCAAATCCAGATGTCAACTATGCCCCCACATTCGCTCTGGAAACAGTATTACTGGACCCAACAGCACCACACACAACATTAAAGGCGATTTTACTTGTGCTTCTGCCAATGTGATTTATGTCTCTTGCCAAAAATGTCCATCCGTGCTTTATGTAGGACAAACGGGACAATCTTTACAGAAAAGAATTGACACAAATCAGACATCTGGAATGCCAACACAGAGAAACCTGTCTCAAACCACTTCAATCTAACTGGACACTCTATCCAAGACCTGAAAGTTGCAATTCTGGAACAGAGAAATTACAAAACTAGGATTGAAAGAGAGACAGCAGAAATCAAATACGGTACATCCATCTGTTAGACACACATTGCAGGGGACGAAATATTAGTGAAGGGTTTCTGGGACATTATCAAATTTGATACACAGATTGCTATATGATTTTATATTACAACTTTCCTGCCAATTCTCTTTAGCAAAACAGAAAGTAACCAGGTACAGTGTTTTTGTTTTTTTTCTGACATGGAGGTCAAAAGTTGATCAGAGACCAGAATGGGTTTTCTCAGCAACCTTGAGATTGAAAGGGAGTCATTTAGAGCTAATCTGAATAATCTATTGTTGCTAATGGCTGTGTGAAGCTGTATTGTTATGCTTGCACTAATGAGCATGGACTGGGTGCTGATATTCCATGCATCTGACTTGGGGAGTATGACTAGAAAGAATTAGGATGCAGTTCAATTTCAGGTAGAGCTTTGCAAAAAATAGATAAATGTCCGGCTTCTACAAGAGCCCTGTGTAAAATGAAACAAGCAAAGGACTTGAGAGTTTGTGGATGAAGGCAGTCACAAATAACAGCAAGTCAGAAGGCAAGCAAAAATATTTGGGCACCTGTGGGGATTGAGCACTACAAAGGTGTGTTTGAATGAATGAGAAAGTGAAGGTAATAAGAACAATACCATAGAAGGCCCACTTACACGTGTTTTAGTGTTTATGTCGATTGTTTCATACACATTCATATACAGTTCAGGATCAAACATATCTTGAACCATACAGCGGAATTTCACTAAACTGTTGGGCTTTAGATAATGTAGAGGAACATCATTCAATGAAGGCACCTATTACAAGAAGAGAAAGGTTCAGTAGTTATTTATTTCATATGACACAAACTGAATTCTCAACAGGACATCTACAAAAAACTTTGAAAGCTAATTTACACAGTTGGTTCCAGAGTTGCCTCTCAAAGTAAATCAATGGAAATATCTCTGAAAGATAAGCCAGGATTCAATTGGTTATTTAAGCCAGCTTAAGTGCAACAGGCAAAAACTGCAACAGCAAATTGCTACTAATTGATGAGTGATTCCTTCCATACCTCATTGTGCTCCAACAGGTGCATGATGTGAAAACAAAGTAGTGACTTAGTAAATGAGATTTCACCAATGCACTTACACTGATGTAAATAACTAATACAGGCCACTGTACGACTAAATCTTCAGTCTTCCTTTTCCTTATTTATTTGAATCAAATACACATCTGCTATGAGTCACATTGTTGTTGCTGGATAATGCTGAAGTATGCTCTCAAATAGGTTCAGCTTTTAAGAAGTAAGGTAAAGGTAAAAGTCACCCTTGCTCGAAAGCCAGTCGTATCTGACTCTAGGGTTCAGTGTTCAGCTCTGTTTATAGCCAAACAGCCAGCGCTGTCTGCAAACATTTCCATGGACATGTGGCAGGCATGACTCGACGTTGGAGTGCATGGAATGCTGTTTACCTTCCCACCAAAGTGGTCCCTATTTATCTACTTGCAATTTTTTGCTTTTGAACAGTTAGGTTGGCAGCAGCTGGAACAGAGACAGGAGCTCATTCTGTCCTACAGTACCCAGGAATCAAACTCTGACCTTCCGGCCAGCGAGGTCAGTGTCTTAACCATTTGAGCCATCGCAATCTATTAAGACGTAGATTGCTTCTAAACAAGGACCTGTGTAATGCTGTGACTCTTGGGGCCAAATCACTGAGACAACAGTTCTACTAACACGTTGGACTGAAGAAGGATCACAGATAATTAAATCAGAGTGATCAGTGAGCAATCTCTAGAGGTCTATGGGCTGCAAATGCCTTCCATCCTTTTGAGGTAGGTAAACTGAGTATCCAGTATGTTGGGAGCAAAATTACAGTAATTACTACTGTTACTGCTCACAACCAAGGAGGATACAGCTAATGGATAAAATCACAATACACTGGCACCTCCAATAATGTTATGACTTGGTTCCACAAGTCATAACATTATCCAGTTTTTAACGTTGTGCAATGCATTGATTGCACAATGTAAAAAAAAGCCCTGTTCCCTTTCTGAAGAGGAAAGGAAATGGGGCTGGGGGGGGGGGGAAGCGCCTCAAATCGCCTTTTTTTTCTTTGCAAAGGGAATGAGGCTTCCCTCACAAGCAAAGAGCTATTTCAGCCTCGAATAGCCCTTTGCTTCTGAAAGGAGCCTCCTTCCCTTCCCTAGCAAAGGACTATTTGAGGCTGGAATAGCTTTGCTTGCAAGGGGAGCTTCGTTCCCTTCACAAGCAAAGATAACATTGGGGAATTTGAGGCAAACATTTGCATCGGACAACGTTATCTTAACGTTGTGCGATGCAAATGTTTGCCTCAAATTCCCCAACATTATCTGATTTTAACGTTATCCGATGTAAACGTTATCCAAGGTACCACTGTACTTTGTCAGCAAAGGAATGGGACTATTACACGATAAATTACTTGAGGTAGTAGGTGCCAGCCAGGGTAATATGCTGTATGCCAGGCAGATTTAGCTGTCATAGAAATGCTAAGCATCATTTCTGTAGCAGAGGTCAGAGCTTATCAAGGGAGTGTGTATAAGATGATATTATAAAGATATAAAAAACCTAGGGGGGAAACTGCTGCTCACAGCCCTTCTATTGCCCTTTTGCCCAAGAGTATTCTGCCTTACATTATTTTCATTTAACACAGGAACTAGACATTAAGGTATACTTCTAGAATATTGTACAGACAATTGTGTCTACTACTCATACTCCATACAACAAGATTTCTAGCTAGGACACTTTGCATACATGGAGCTGGCCTTCCACAACAAATAACAAGGGTTTTATGACAATAAGATTGTAAAAGTGGTGCATCCCAGAACTAGAGCAATGGCACACAAGGCAGAAAAAAGAGAGATGCAAATAAAAATGCACAATCTTACCCAATTGGTTGCATTGTTTTCTTTTAGTTTTTCTGTGAAATATTCCATTACCTTTCTTTCCCACTCAGGATTTGTATTATTTTGAGCTAGGAGACAAAACAGATATCAGTTTGACCTATTTCAGTACACTGGTAGGACAACAGGATCTCAACAATGTTTTTCATTTCGGTCTACAGAGTTTCTTTATCTTGGACCTCTAGGTGTTCTTGGACTTCAATTCCCAGAAGCCCAAGTCAGCTGATTAGGGCTTCTGGGAACTGAAGTCCAAGAAGATCTGGGGCCCCACGGATGAGAAACACTGGAAACTGAAGAAAAATATCAATTCAATTCTATAGTGAAGGAGAAGAACTATTTATTTATTTAGATTTATGTCGCTGCCCACTCGCCGTGGCTTACAATAAGAAAAAACAACACAGCACAAACAGCTGAAGTCCATTCCAACTCCTGGCCAGAGGACATTAGTCTTATCCATCTCTGGGCAGGTAGAGCCCAGAATTAGGAAGTGGAAGCTTCCATATAAAAACCGTAAAACTGTTAAAATTTAAAATTAAAATCTAAAAAAGATTAAAAACACACCAAATGCTACAACTACTAATAAAAAAGTAGAGAAAGAGAGGGGCTCAGATTGGGTGCTGGGGTCATTATACCTTCTGCACGCCATATCTGTCCGCCAGCCATGTTTTTAGATTCTTCCTAAAGGGCAGCAGCTCTGTCTGGAGACGTAGCTCCGTTGGCAGGAGGTTCCATAGGGCCAGAGCAGACACAGAGAAGGCCCTCCTTCTAGTGCCAGAGAGATGTGCCTCTCTGGCAGATGGAACAACTAGGGAGCCTCTCCGGTCCGCTCTGGTGGGACGGACAGATGTTTTTGAGATCTTCAATAAGATTGTGGATCTCAAAAAGTCTGGACAATATCTTGGTAATATTTTCAAGCAACAGACAGATAAATTAGGAATTATACACCACAGCAGTTAACTCCATCAGATTGTGTTGGGAACCTGACTGCATTTTAAATTGCTGTTTGTCACTTGAAATACATTTTTCAGTATTAAAAAAATACCTCTATGGCCTCTGGATCAAACCTGTTATTTAATACAGTAATGATCTCCTCCCCACCCCCCAAGGGATAATACAAAAAATTACATGCCATTATCTGGCTGACCCAGTTCCTTTACAGAAGAGCACTTTATAAAATAGAAAACATTTTTCCACTTTCAGAAATCAGATGCCACTTTATTTGGATCCAGAAAAATATTTTTGCCTCAATATTACTAATTTAAAAACTATAGAAATAGCTGATTTTTTAAAGAATAACTGAGTTGGAAGGGGCCTTGGAGTCCAACCCCATGCTCAATGCAGGAATCCGAATCTGAAAATTGTGGTTAAATACTTCTAGCATCTTAACTAAAAATCGTATAAATCTAACAAGGGCAAAGGGAATTATGAATAACAGTTTAATTTCTGTGGTGAATAAATATTGAAAATGTTAACTTTAAGCTATATTTGGAACTAACATTCTGAACATATTCTTGTTATTCAGACTCTAGAAATAATACATACCAAAACATAGTAAATGTGGCTTTTAAACTTACAGATACCAAAATTTACTACAAGTTTTATTCATCTAACATGTAAGTTCAAAAATAAACCAAATTGAACATCCGATATATGCCAGTGAATAGAAATACAGTAGTTTAAAAACAAACAAATGAATATTCTTTTTAAAATACAGTACATAATTTGAAAAACATTATAGTGACAATCCTTTAAAATAACATTGTTTAAAATTACAGCTGAAGTAATTTCATTTCTTTAAACTGAACGCATGGTCTTGTATTAAATACATTATCCAGAATCAGAGATGTGAAGTATAACCTTTTCTACTTTTTATTTCTGTGAAAAAAAATATCTACACCATATCTATGTTTATACACAACTGTCTGGGTTGTTGTACTACAATTAATCATGTTAGCTAGGCTAAATATAGGATATGAATGTCTTTAAATTATTCTTCAAGGAAACAAACTAGCAATCAAGTGTCTATGGAAGAAATGAAAAATAAGGTACACCAACTTCTTCCTGTGCACAATGCAGTTGGCTTCTGACTGGGTATGAACTAGACTTACACATAGTGTACTTGTTCTCTTTTGCTAACATGCCATGGTAGCAAACTGAAGAGGAATCGGAATCTAAAACTAATATGTGACAATTGCTTATTTCAATTGCTACAGAGCAGTGTTGTTTCTTCTCAGGTTAGCAAGCTGTAAGAGTTTGTGCAAGATTTATTAACCAACTAGTGCTTGTGATTAGTTCGAGCTGAAGTCATAGTGCCAAACTCCATGGAGACTACAGAGTAACATCACCATAATCAAAATACGGTAGGAAGGGGGGAAAAGTAAACTTAAATATTGTAAGGTAAAGGTTGCCCTTGCTTGAAAGCCAGTTGTATCTGACTTGAGGGTTTGGTAGGAGTATTTTAACAATTTCACAGAAAATTTTAGTTCCCCTTTTTTCAGGAAACCCACATGACTTTCCACAATCCTGTTTATGTCCCTTAATGTATGTAAAAGCAGCTGGGCTCTTCTAAGCTTGTGCAAGGAGGAAACCAGTACAGTAGTTCCTTGTGCAAGTATAAAGCCCGTTCTTTTCAATATGCCACACGTGGATTAACACAATGGCAAGGATGTAATGCTGGTGGGGTATTATGGTCTTTGGTATTGAACATGATACTAGCCACAGGATTACATTCTGATTTTCTATGTAGAAAAATGAAACAGGGAAAAGAGATAAACCTCCCTCAAAGCTGAAGTTGAGCTTATTGCTATTCAACCCACCCCAACTTCCACATGTTCATTGAAAAGTCCAGAGGAAGTGGACTTGACCCACGAAAGATAACATTAAAACACAGCAGTTATTCTTTAAAATGCTACAATGTTTTTGTTTAGTTTATTCTGTGATTCCTTTTGGAATCTGGTCTAGACACGCAAGAAGCGGCACATCTGTGGTGGTGGGCACACAGCCTGCTTCCTTGGATTCATGAAGCACAGCCTTCCTCACAGCCACACGCCCTTCTGGCAAGGAGCTGCGATGGCTCGGTGGTTAAGAAGCTCGCCTTGTTAGCTGGAAGGCTGATAAGTCGGCAGTTCGAGACCCGGGTACTGCAAGACGGATTGAGCGCCCGTCTCTGTCTTGTGGTCAGGAAAGGAGGCTCATTGGGACGTCCCCTGAGCGGAGTTTTTACCGCAAAAATCTTCAACTCCAAACGATTTATGACACGAAATTATTATTACACACACACACCGCCTTCCCTTTGGGAGTCCCTGGCCCACCATGAGTCTCAGCGGCCACCACAGGCTCCTCTCCTTCTCCCCCTTTTCCCCTTCACACACTCAGCTCTCCCTCCTTCTCCTTGCAGAACTTCTTCAGTTGCAAAATCGAAATACAGTAAAACCTCATATAACACTAAAACCTGGTTCCACAAGTCTTGGTGTTATATGATTTCTAGTGTTATCTGATGCATGTTAAAATCCTATGGGATCCATAGAGATACATTGTAACCACACAGGCTTTAGCGGTTGTTATCTGAAGCATCCCATAGGATCTTAATGTTATCTGATGCAATTCTTCCCCCCAGATTCCTTAATGTTATGCGATTTTAGTGTTATTCGATACTAATGTTATATGAGGTATTACTGTAATAATAATTTCGTGTCAGAAATTATTCTGGGTTGAAAGGGTTTTTTTTTTTGCGGGAGAAACTCCGCCCAGGGAACGCCCAAACGAGGCTCCTTTCCTGTCCCCCAAGAGCTGGGACAGAGACGGGTGCTCAGTCCATCATGCAGTACAGTAAAACCTCATATAACACTAAAACCTGGTTCCACAAGTCTTGGTGTTATATGATTTTTAGTGTTATCTGATGCATGTTAAAATCCTATGGGATCCATAGAGATACATTGTAACCACACAGGCTTTAGCGGTTGTTATCTGAAGCATCCCATAGGATCTTAATGTTATCCGATGCAATTCTTCCCCCCAGATTCCTTAATGTTATGCGATTTTAGTGTTATTCGATACTAATGTTATATGAGGTATTACTGTACCTGGGTCTCGAACTGCCGACTTGCCAGCCTTCCAGCTAACAAGGCCGAGCTTCTTAATCCCCGCAGCCCCGAGAAACTGAAATAAACTACGCATTAAAAACCAATTAAGTTTCTTTTTAGAACTTCTTCTTACGTGTCTAGGGCGGCCAGACCCAAATGGAAGGCACCTTTTGGAGCGAGTTCCTTCCGCCTGACCTAGTGTGAGAAAGATTAGCCGGCAACACAAAAGGTGGCCACGGGGTAGTTCTTCCCGGCTGTGATTCAAAAAATACCACAGTCTTATAAGACACCACAGGCGGCCGAGTTGTGGCTGAGAGAGCGAAACACACAAATATATATATATACACACAAACACACCACACTGCCCAGCCTCACCAAAGATGCTCTGCACGATCCTGAGAGGGCAGTTCAGCCAGTCCGCCACACACGGCATCTTCTCGGGTTACTTGAGAGTCGTAGGCTGGGAGACTTCTTCGGGGCCTGGTTGTTTTTTTTTCCCCCACAGGCAAACAAACCGCAGGATGGCACTTAGAAAGGAAGGCGAGAGAGAAGTCGCAGGCCAAGCCGAGCGGGGCTCTTCCTCTTCCTCACTTCTCTGCTGGGTTGGCGGGAGAGGAGGGAGACGGGGCGAGCGATTCCGGCGCCGCCATCTTGGAGCCGGGCGGAAGGGGCCGGGCGGTGATGCGGCCGGGGGACTGAGAGACGGAGACGTGGACTCGGATCCATCATGGCTACCCCGAAAGCCTCGCTGGCTGGGACCACGTCGGCGGCGGGCGGCACGAACTTGCTCTTCTCCTCCTCGGCCACCGAGTTCAATTTCACGGTGCCCTTCATCCCCGTCAGCCAAGCCCCGGCGCCTCCTCCTCCTCCTGCCGGCGAATCGGGGCCAGGCCTCCTGCCTGCAGGTAAATAGGGAGGGAGGGTGGGAGACACCCCCCAAGCTTCTTCCTTTCTTCCTTCCTTCCCATGTCCTGATCAGACCGTAGAAGACTGCAGCCAAAATGAAGCCACTTTCTTGGCTTCGTCGTCGGCCAAACTTAAGTCCTCATCGGTGCATGTTTCTGGAAGCAAATATGAAATTATTATTATTATTATTTATTAAATTTAATACCCCGCCCCAATCGGGAGGACCCGACTCTGGGCGGCCCACAATCAGAATAAAAAGAATAAAACAAGAATAAAACTATCACTAAATGGAAATGGATTCTGTATCTCTCCACACACAGCCACTTCATTTCTGGGGGCCCTCCTCCAATTTAGATGTAAGGTAAAGGTTTCCCTTGCTCGAAAGCCAGTCGTATCCGACTCTAGGGTGTCAGTGCTCATCTCTGTTTCTAAGCCGAAGAGCCAGTGCTGTCTGTAAAAACCGGACCTACCTATGCCTCGAGTTACGTAAAATTCGACTTACGTAATGATTTTGTGCTAAAACCATGTCCCGATTTTTACACAATTTCCTATGGGTTTGCTTCGAGTTACATAAAACTTTCATTTTTCCTATGGGTTTGCTTCAGGTTACATAAAACTTTCATTTTTCCTATGGGTTTGCTTCGAGTTACATAAAACTTTCATTTTTCCTATGGGTTTGCTTCGAGTTACATAAAACTTTCATTTTTCCTATGGGTTTGCTTCCAGTTACATAAAACTTTCATTTTTCCTATGGGTTTGCTTCGAGTTACATAAAACTTTCATTTTTCCTATGGGTTTGCTTCCAGTTACATAAAACTTTCATTTTTCCTATGAGTTTGCTTCGAGTTATGTGAAAATTCATTTCCCTATGGGTTTGCTTCGAGTTATATAAAACTTTCATTTTTCCTATGGGTTTGCTTCAGGTTACATAAAACTTTCATTTTTCCTATGGGTTTGCTTCGAGTTACATAAAACTTTCATTTTTCCTATGGGTTTGCTTCGAGTTACATCAATCAATCAATCACTTAATTACAGTCTATGACCAGCACAGTAAAATGGAGATAAACTTTTAAAATTTAAATGCTTAAAATATAGTTAAAATATATTATTTAAAAACATATCCATTCAAAATTTAAAAACTGAGTAAAATCCGATAATGATAAGGGTGAAGAGATAACATAATAAGTAGTGTAGGTCAGCTGCTCAGTGCGGGAGCAATCTCAGTAAACTATAGAGCCACACTAGACTTCCTAGTCAGCAGCCGACGTATCCTACTAGCCTGTGCACAAAAACCCGCCACTTTGCGCGTGATAGCAATACTACTGTCCTGGAGTAGGAAGGAAGCTTGTTGGGCCGGCAATTTCCCTGGGCATTGGCGCAGCAAGGGGATTATTAATTCTGCACGGGCATCCCTATAGAATGAGCAGAAAAGGAGAACATGCTCAATCGATTCAACATAAAACTTTCATTTTTCCTATGGGTTTGCTTCGAGTTACCTAAAACTTTCATTTTTCCTATGGGTTTGCTTCGAGTTACCTAAAACTTTCATTTTTCCTATGGGTTTGCTTCCAGTTACATAAAACTTTCATTTTTCCTATGGGTTTGCTTCGAGTTACCTAAAACTTTCATTTTTCCTATGGGTTTGCTTCAAGTTACATAAAACTTTCATTTTTCCTATGGGTTTGCTTCGAGTTACATAAAACTTTCATTTTTCCTATGGGTTTGCTTCGAGTTACATAAAACTTTCATTTTTCCTATGGGTTTGCTTCAAGTTACATAAAACTTTCATTTTTCCTATGGGTTTGCTTCGAGTTACATAAAACTTTCATTTTTCCTATGGGTTTGCTTCAAGTTACATAAAACTTTCATTTTTCCTATGGGTTTGCTTCGAGTTACATAAAACTTTCATTTTTTCCTATGGGCTTGCTTCGAGTTACATAAAACTTTCATTTTTCCTATGGGTTTGCTTCCATTTACATAAAACTTTCATTTTTCCTATGGGTTTGCTTCAGGTTACATAAAACTTTCATTTTTCCTAAGGGTTTGCTTCAGGTTACTTAAAACTTTCATTTTTCCTATGGGTTTGCTTCGAGTTACATAAAACTTTCATTTTTCCTATGGGTTTGCTTCAGGTTACATAAAACTTTCATTTTTCCTATGGGTTTGCTTCGAGTTACATAAAACTTTCATTTTTCCTATGGGTTTGCTTCAGGTTACATAAAACTTTCATTTTTCCAATGGGTTTGCTTCGAGTTACATAAAACTTTCATTTTTCCTATGGGTTTGCTTCAGGTTACATAAAACTTTCATTTTTCCTATGAGTTTGCTTTGAGTTACATAAAACTTTCATTTTTCCTATGGGCTTGCTTCGAGTTACATAAAACTTTCATTTTTCCTATGAGTTTGCTTCGAGTTACATAAAACTTTCATTTTTGCTATGGGTTTGCTTCGAGTTACATAAAACTTTCATTTTTCCTATGGGTTTGCTTCCAGTTACATAAAACTTTCATTTTTCCTATGGGTTTGCTTCCAGTTACATAAAACTTTCATTTTTCCTATGGGTTTGCTTCCAGTTACATAAAACGTTCATTTTTCCTATGGGTTTGCTTCGAGTTACATAAAACGTTCATTTTTCCTATGGGTTTGCTTCGAGTTACATAAAACGTTCATTTTTCCTATGGGTTTGCTTCCAGTTACATAAAACTTTCATTTTTCCTATGGGTTTGCTTCCAGTTACATAAAACTTTCATTTTTCCTATGGGTTTGCTTCGAGTTACATAAAACTTTCATTTTTCCTATGGGTTTGCTTCAGGTTACATAAAACTTTCATTTTTTCCTATGGGCTTGCTTCGAGTTACATAAAACTTTCATTTTTCCTATGGGTTTGCTTCGAGTTACATAAAACTTTCATTTTTCCTATGGGTTTGCTTCGAGTTACATAAAACTTTCATTTTTCCTATGGGTTTGCTTCGAGTTACATAAAACTTTCATTTTTCCTATGGGTTTGCTTCCAGTTACATAAAACTTTCATTTTTCCTATGGGTTTGCTTCGAGTTACATAAAACGTTCATTTTTCCTATGGGTTTGCTTCCAGTTACATAAAACTTTCATTTTTCCTATGGGTTTGCTTCCAGGTACATAAAACTTTCATTTTTCCTATGGGTTTGCTTCGAGTTACATAAAACTTTCATTTTTCCTATGGGTTTGCTTCGAGTTACATAAAACTTTCATTTTTCCTATGGGTTTGCTTCGAGTTACATAAAACTTTCATTTTTCCTATGGGTTTGCTTTGAGTTACATAAAACTTTCATTTTTCCTGTGGGTTTGCTTCGAGTTACATAAAACTTTCATTTTTCCTATGAGTTTGCTTCGAGTTACGTGAAAATTCATTTCCCTATGGGTTTGCTTCCATTTACATAAAACTTTCATTTTTCCTATGGGTTTGCTTCAGGTTACATAAAACTTTCATTTTTCCTAAGGGTTTGCTTCAGGTTACTTAAAACTTTCATTTTTCCTATGGGTTTGCTTCGAGTTACATAAAACTTTCATTTTTCCTATGGGTTTGCTTCAGGTTACATAAAACTTTCATTTTTCCTATGGGTTTGCTTCGAGTTACATAAAACTTTCATTTTTCCTATGGGTTTGCTTCAGGTTACATAAAACTTTCATTTTTCCAATGGGTTTGCTTCGAGTTACATAAAACTTTCATTTTTCCTATGGGTTTGCTTCAGGTTACATAAAACTTTCATTTTTCCTATGAGTTTGCTTTGAGTTACATAAAACTTTCATTTTTCCTATGGGCTTGCTTCGAGTTACATAAAACTTTCATTTTTCCTATGGGTTTGCTTCGAGTTACATAAAACTTTCATTTTTGCTATGGGTTTGCTTCGAGTTACATAAAACTTTCATTTTTCCTATGGGTTTGCTTCCAGTTACATAAAACTTTCATTTTTCCTATGGGTTTGCTTCCAGTTACATAAAACTTTCATTTTTCCTATGGGTTTGCTTCCAGTTACATAAAACGTTCATTTTTCCTATGGGTTTGCTTCGAGTTACATAAAACGTTCATTTTTCCTATGGGTTTGCTTCGAGTTACATAAAACGTTCATTTTTCCTATGGGTTTGCTTCCAGTTACATAAAACTTTCATTTTTCCTATGGGTTTGCTTCCAGTTACATAAAACTTTCATTTTTCCTATGGGTTTGCTTCGAGTTACATAAAACTTTCATTTTTCCTATGGGTTTGCTTCAGGTTACATAAAACTTTCATTTTTTCCTATGGGCTTGCTTCGAGTTACATAAAACTTTCATTTTTCCTATGGGTTTGCTTCGAGTTACATAAAACTTTCATTTTTCCTATGGGTTTGCTTCGAGTTACATAAAACTTTCATTTTTCCTATGGGTTTGCTTCGAGTTACATAAAACTTTCATTTTTCCTATGGGTTTGCTTCGAGTTACATAAAACTTTCATTTTTCCTATGGGTTTGCTTCCAGTTACATAAAACTTTCATTTTTCCTATGGGTTTGCTTCGAGTTACATAAAACGTTCATTTTTCCTATGGGTTTGCTTCCAGTTACATAAAACTTTCATTTTTCCTATGGGTTTGCTTCCAGTTACATAAAACTTTCATTTTTCCTATGGGTTTGCTTCGAGTTACATAAAACTTTCATTTTTCCTATGGGTTTGCTTCGAGTTACATAAAACTTTCATTTTTCCTATGGGTTTGCTTCGAGTTACATAAAACTTTCATTTTTCCTATGGGTTTGCTTTGAGTTACATAAAACTTTCATTTTTCCTGTGGGTTTGCTTCGAGTTACATAAAACTTTCATTTTTCCTATGAGTTTGCTTCGAGTTACGTGAAAATTCATTTCCCTATGGGTTTGCTTCGAGTTACATAAAACTTTCATTTTTCCTATGGGTTTGCTTCAGGTTACATAAAAACTGATTTAAGCAAAAGCCTACAGATTGAACCCACCCACCCCAAGTAGGGGTTTTACTGTGTCATTCCTTTTCTCTAGAGAACTGAGTATGGATTCCTGCCGGTTTGTAGATTGGCCTTCCCTACTTCCCCTTCTTCTTCAGGACAGGAGATTTTCCAAATTGGATAAGTCCCTAATAACCCTTCAGGCAAAGGGAAAAGGTTCTTGAAAGGTTAATTCATGGTGGTGGGATAAAGAAAGGGCTTCCTCTTTGGATCTTTGAAGGGGATTATTCAGAAGGCCTTGTTTGTTGGTAGACTGGAAGTGAAAGGGTTGGCAGGGGAACTCAGGGAATTCTAGCTGTTATTTTAGTAGCAGTGGCAATTATGCTATTGTGTTCGAAGCTTTGACATTGACTAAAGCATCTGAAAAGAGAATCAAAGCTTTTGAAATGTGGATCTACAGACAGCTACTAAAGATATCATGGGTTGACCGTGTGACCAACATAAAAGTAGTGCGCCGAATGGCTAAAGAACAAGAATGCTTTAAGACCATTAAGCAAAGAAAGCTTCAATATCTTCGCCATGTCATGAAGAACAACCAAAAAATAAAATATAGAATACTCCAACTCACTGTGCAAGGAAAGATCCCTGGTAAGAGAGGCTCTGGACGTAGACGGACTTCATCGCTGAAGAATCTGAGAGACTGGTGTGGCATGTCCTCAGAAGAACTGTTCCAAGGAGTTAAGATCAGGAAGACTATTGCCATGATGATAGCCAATATCTGTAACAGATATGGCATCTGAAGAAAAAGTGGTTAAGATCATTAAAGAAAGAAAGCCTAATACCTTGGGCATATCACAAGGAATGACATGAAATATAGAGTACTCCAGCTCATTATGCAAGGGAAGATCCCTGGGAAGAGAGGCCCTGGATGTAGATGGACCTCCTGGCTAAAGAACCCGAGAGACTGGTGTGGCATATCCTCGGAAGAACTGTTCTGATGAGTTAAGAACAGGGAGACTATTGCCATGATGATAGCCAGTACAGTATCTGGAACTGATATGGCATTTGAAGAAGAAGTGGTTAAGACGCTGAACTTGATAACCCAAAGATCAGCAGGTCAAGACCTGAATGCTGCACGATGGTGTGAAGAAATTGCAAGTAGATAAATAAGTAGCACTTTGGCAGGAAAGATAACAGTGTTCCTTGCACTCCGACTTCTAGTCATGCCTGTCACATGACCATGGAAACTTCTGCAGATGACAACAGTGCTGACTCTTTGGCTGTAAACTGAGATGAGCACTGCACCCTAGAGTTGGATTCGACTGGCTTTTGAGCAAGGGTAACATTACCTCCCCATAGTACTTAGTCAAGTGCACTCTGGACAGTTCACAAGGCAATTAGCATTTTGCCCCCAACATGTTTGGTCTTCATTTTACCCACCTCGGAAAGATGGAAGGCTGGGTCAATCAGGATCGAACTCACAGCATTTTGTCTGCAGTACAGCAGTCTAACCACTGTGTCATAAGAATTTCCACAGAGATTTCTAACAGTGAAGGGTGCCTGGAAATAACATTGGTAAAATATGGCAGATACTTTTCTTTCCTCTTGTTGTGAAGGGGAAATTTTGTGGGTTTTTAGCCTCAACATTTGTTATTACATGTTGTTCAACTTGTTTCCTACTTATGGGACTCCTATGAATGAGGGATGTCTAAAATGTCCTGTCCTCAACACCTCTGCTTAGCTTCTAGAACTTACAGCTTGTGTGGCCTTCCTCTTTTCTTGCTGCCTTCAACTTTCCCCTGAATTAGTCTTTTTTCGGGAGAATCTTGTTTTCTCATGCTCAAAGTAGAGACAGCCTCAATTTCATCATTTTTGCCTCCAGAGACAATTCATGCTTGATTTGCTCTAAGACCCACTTGTTTGTCTTTCTGGCCATCCAGGGCATCTGCAAAACTCTTTTAACACCAAATTTCAAATGAATCAGTTTTTTCATTGTCAGCTTTCTTTATAGAAAGAGTCTCCTCAAAGATTGTTGTATTTTTGAACCACCATCAGGCATACCCTGGTAATGGCAATCTTGTGTTCCTGGCTAATCTTTCTCACACTAGGTCAGGCAAAAGGAACTGCAGAATGAATTCACCAAAAAAGGTGGCTTAATTTTGGCAAATTCACATCTGGCCTAAACATGGAATAATAAAAACTCCCCAGTTTTTGCTCCTATACGTGGTGCTTGGGAATAAAAGAATGTAGATGATCTTGCTCTTGGTCTAATAAAGAGAAAACTGGGCAAACATCTGTCAGATCTGCTTTGATTTGGATTCCTGCATTGATCAAGGGGTTGTATTCAGTGGCCTAAAAGGCCCCTTCCAACTCAGTTATTCTATTATGATTTTGTTGTAACATAGAGTATATGTTTGCCTTCAAAGTGTCAAAAGACTTATCTTTGAGTAACTTCCTGATCAGCAGGCACTGACATAGAACAAAAGCATTCTCTTTGGTTGAAAATAAAGCATTGGGAGGTCTTTGTGTGTTGGGAGAGGACTGGTCAGTAGGTGGAGTACACAGAAAGAGCCCCCTCAAAGACTGTGGTATTTTTGCACCCTGGTAACGGCAAACTTGTGTTGCTGGCTAATCTTTCTCACAGGTCAGACGAAAGGAACTGTGGAATGAACTCATCAAAAGGTGCCTTCATTTTGGCAATTTCACGTCTGGCCTAGACCTGGAAGAAGAAGAAGTAGGAGAGTTTAATCTTAAAGACCGTCTTGTGAAGGGGACAGCCAGAAAAACATTTGATGTACCTTGAGAAAATATGGAGAGAGTAACCCCAGGATTTTGGAGCAAAATCAGGAACAGATAGTAACTTGATTCAGCAATTCCATACTTCTGAGTTCAATAAAATGAGTACCGAACATGTTGGGGGCAAATGCTAATTAACTTGGGAACCACCCAGAGAGTGCATTAAGTGCTATGGGGCAGTATATAAGTGTAATTGCTCTGCTTCTTTGAAGACTCTGAAGTCAGTGGTTGACCTTTCTATCAGCAGTGTTTTTAGGGAACATTCTTAAAGTAGACTAAAAGTGGGGTGGGGTTTGAACAAAGACTGCATAATTTTTTCTCTGAAGTGCTAAAATGCACAAGAAGGAAACTTTTGAAATTTCTCAGTTATAGGAAGTATGTTTTTCATAAAAATATAAGTCAAAATTTATATTCCTAGAGGGAAGAATTAATGCTACAATAGTCCTACATTCCCCCCACTGTGTCCACCACATCAGGAGGTGCCATGTGGTGGAGGAAAGGCAAAATGGTCGTCCGGTCCCCAAAGCTGTCTGAGGGAGCATGACCTGGCCCTTATATATATATAAATTTGCAAAGGAATTATAGATTTAAGGTCCCCCACCCAACTCTGTTTATTTTATAACATACTTTGTCATCGTATTAGTTCCTGTGCAAAGCACATTGGGCAGCAAGTGTTCTCCAGTGAAGGCATGTGATCTCTGCAGACATAAATTCACAGCTTCAGAACCGCAAAACCAAACATATTCTAAATAGAAAAAAATACTCAATCATATTACAGAAATCTCTTGAAGAGCATGACTTTGTGAATAGATTAATGGAGTTTGTTTACCAAAAATATTTAAAAAATTGTCTCATGCTACATAATTAAAAAGTAATCATTAGTTCACAGATTGCTTCTCTTCCCATGCTTGTAGGGCGAAGTTGTTCTGGTCTTGGAACAATGATTGCAGGCAGGAAACATTCCTTCCTCTCTAAGCTTATACCACTGTAAGGGCCCAAAAATACATCATATCATTAATTATTATGTGATTGTGTAGTTGTCATCAGATCGGCTAGGCATAACCAAGTATTGTTTAGATTAAGGCTAGCGTAGTCAGGCATAGAGAACTGGTGAAGGGGATGGGGGATCTCTATTCTTTTTGTGTATGTTCAATTCTGTGTGGAACAACTAATAAAAGCTGGTGAGAGAGAGAGACACCCAGAAAAGATTAGGATCTCTTCTCTCTACACTGCATGCATCAAATGACACGTGTCCTCCATTCTTGCTGGTTCGAGAATCCCAGAAAACGCTTCAGTGAATAACCTTTGAACTGTAGTGTATCTTAAGTAGAAAACTTTCTAGATAGATTTTCCTTAAAAAGCATTTTATTTTATTTTTAAAAATCCAATTTAAATAAAAATACCAATTTTTTCATTTCTTTTTAGAAAAATAATTGATTTTTATTCTCCCCATCCTTGGTATATCTTTTGTTACAGATGACACTACTGATGTTGGGGAAGAAGACAGCTTCCTGGGCCAGACATCTGCCAACCCCAACCCCCCGCCAACATTTAGTTACTTCTCCCAAGTTCCTAGTAGCAGTGATCCCTTTGGAAACATCGGACAACCATCCTTGGGAGTTGGATCCTCATCCCAAACTGGGACATCTGTTTTCTCTAAGCCTCCAGTATCTCACCCACTTCCTGGATCACAAGATGGGCCAGATGCTTTCTTAGCAGCTCCACCCCGACCACAGTCTTCTAATACACCACCTACTTCACTACAGGGAATTGGTTCTTATCAGACATCCCTCCAGAGTGGCCTTCCACAGACTGGCTTTTCAACTCCTCCTCATGCTACATCGCAGCAAGGCTACAATCCATACCGTCATACTACTTTAAGCAGTAGAGCCAATCCTTACATCACTCCACCACAGCTTCAACAAAGTCATGCACCTATCCAGAGTGCACAGACTCCACCTTCTGTACCACCTATGCAGATGTATCCACCTCCTCCAGGGACATTGCCACCGGTATGCAAATTGAGAAAACTAGGATATATTATTTATAGAGGGGTTTTAAAAGGATGAAAAGAGTATCCAGAAACAGTTACTTAGCAAAATAAGTATTATCTTAAATTGTGGATTTATGGCAAGCTCTTCAAAATGAAAGAGTTTACATCATTTCCAGACATTATGACTGGTATATACATCTTGATTCTAGGTTGGCTCTTTCACTGACCATTCTTATTAGAAGATGTGTTAGATGGGGCAGGATCTATTCTCCATCTTTCCAGAGTGCAGGGCATGTAATAATGGGCTCAAGTTACAGACTATTTGCATTTTAGGAAAATTTCCTAACTCTTAGAGCAGGTGGTAAGTGCTCCCAAATTGGAGAAATTCAAGAAAAGGTTAGACATCCATCTATCAGATATATTTTGATTATTGCATTGAGCAGGCAGTTAGACTCAGTGGCCTTATAAAATTTATCCAATGTTACTATTCTACGTGGAAAATGCACTTTTTTTGATAATATTTATCCAAAGTGAATACTAGCTCATTGAAAATATTTGAATTAACTGGCTGACTGGATAGCTCTGTGCTTTAAAAGGTTGGGAGTTTGATTCCCGACTGTGCCTCCTAGAAGAGTCACCCTGTGCAGCCATGGTCAAGCTATACAACCCCAGGGCACCCCCTAGAACAAAGGTCAGCAAATTTGGTTCTCCAGGTGTTCTTGGACTTCAATTACTAGAAGCCCACGTCTGTATCCCTGCTGATCAGACCTTTTGGGTATTAAAGTCCAAGAACATCTGGAGAGCCAAGTTTGCTGACCTTTGCCCTAGAAGAAGAGAATGGTAAACCATGTCTGAGTATTGTCTACTTAGAAAACCCTAGAAAGAGTTGCTATAAGTGAGAATATACTTGATAGCATACAACAATAATAGTAATTATTATAAGTTTTTAAATTTAGTTTGATAGTCCTTGAAAATGACACTGAATGGGACTTTGATGCAAGGCTCAGAGGTGAGAGTCTGCAGTCCCTAACTTGAATGCAACTAGTAATCAGGTGTGGTGGGGAAAAGATGTCCAGAACTGTTAGACTTCAGACATGACTCACTCTAGAATTTAATCAAAAGAAAGTGTCAATAACATCCATGATCCTTGTAATTCAGGGGGCAATTAATGTTTTATGTGTAAAAAAAATTCATTGTGGAACTGAAAAAATGGTACAACTTGGGGAGGAAAGAGCAACCAACAGTTTAAGTGCTTTTATTTTCAGTTTTCTTCACCGCAGTCAGAACTGTCACCACAGGCCTCACTTTCAGCGGGTGCACTGGTGAAAGCATCACCCATCTTGTTGCATAACCAGTATGAACCAGTTCAGCCCCATTGGTTTTACTGCAAGGAGGTGGAAAACAAGAAGTTGTGGATGCCATTCAGTGTCCTAGATTCCACAGCTCTAGAAGAAATTTATAATTCTGGTAAGATTTGAAATTTAGTTTTTCATACTCTGATGGCTTTTTAGCTTTGAACATCAAGAAAGAGAGGGCAAACATCTTAAAATTTGTAGTCACAGAGGCAGATCTTCTTTTTACAATTGGTTGTGTTTTTTAAAATTATCATTTAAGAGTTCTTTTAGTAGGAATGATACGTAGCAGTTTCTACATTCAATGACAAACACAACATTTGTGTCTAAATCCCTGCTTTTGTTTTCATGTTCAGTTCCTGGCTTCATTTCCTCTAACGTTTTTGTGTGGACAAGCAAAATGGGATATGTTGGCCAGGGAAACTGTAGAACAGACAAAACATGTCTTCCTTCTCTATTAATGTTAAAGAAAAATAGCTGCCTAATTTTGAGCATTAATTTTCATTAGATGCAGACAGTTTTCAAAATAATCTTTCAGAATAAAAAAAAATATGGAAATGAATGCATACTGTATAAAAATAATATCGTATGTCTGAAAGTTATACTACCCAACACGGCTTCTACTACAACTTTTGTTTTAGTTTTTTACCACATCGATTAATGAAGACTTATTAATGACTATTGTTGGGTAAGGTGAATTAAATGGAATAGCTTGTGAAATGTAGTAGAGTACATTCTCATTGGAGTGCAGTTTTGCTGGATATAAATGATGAGCATTGAGTTGTTTTAATTACTACAGTAGGTTGCATATTGGATACTTTGTTGCATAGGATTGCAGAGAGAAGATAACCCCACAAATTACTTCTTTTCCAAGTTTTCATGTTATTTCCCCTGTGTCCTCTTCCTTCTGTTTGGTATCTACTGAGCTTTCCTCTCCTATTCCCAGTACATGTCGTGCTGTCCTTTCCTACAGACTCCACTCTTCAAAATACTGGTTGCCAATTGAATCTGATTGGATTTCTTGTCTTGTGAGAATGCATTTCTGCATTCTGACCATCACCAGTGAACAAAGTGGAACAACTGTGGAAAGAGACATGCAATAGTAAGTTGAGAAATTATTTTGAAGTGCCACGCTTCCCAATAGCATCTTTGGTTCAGGAGCAGAATTGCACTTTTCTGTAGCAAACTTGAAGAGAAGTTCTTTGGATATGCATAGGTTAATCAGAAGAAGAGACATGCTGCTAAGGTAACAGAATAACTATTTTTCTACTTTTAGTACAACCTGACCCAGAGAATGTGGTCTTGAGTACTAATGGAGGACGTTATGATGTTTATCTCTATGACCGAGTGAGGAAATCTGTGTATTGGGAAGAAGAAGAATCTGAAGTGAGACGATGTACTTGGTTTTACAAAGGTGACAGTGACAGCAAGTTTATTCCCTACACAGAAGATTTCAGTGAAAAACTGGAGGTGACTATTCTCAAATCAGAAGAACGATAAAATAGCATTGCATGATAAATCATTGACAAGTAGGAGATTTAAAAGATTTAATTTTAGGAGAGTAGGTTTTATACCAGGGATGCTTTTCAGGCCCCGGGCTGGTCACATGGTTCCTCCCACCCGAAGCAGAAGTAAAATGCACATGTGCAAAACATTGCCGTAAACACACCTGCGGCTATCGTAAATGCATTTATGACAGCTGCAGGTCATTTATGGCAGTGTTTTTTGCATGCACGGGTGCGTTTTGCTTCCAGGAGTGGCAAGAGAGGCGTGGGCTGGGTGATTTGGTGCTGTGGGCCAGATCCAGCCCATGGGCCGTAGTTTGGGTACCCCTGTTTTATACCATACTGTGTCCTGTTGATCACATAGGATAAAACCTCATATCCAGGTGTCAATTATAGTGGTGTCAGCATTACTGCTGCTACCAGTGTACAGTGGTTAAAATGAATTCTTCTGTCTCTGAAATGGCCTTTGTGTTAAGATCAATGAGGCATGCATGTTTGATTATACAGTACGTTCATATTTCCAGTAAACATATAGACATTCTTTACTACATCCCACTAAACAGAACACCATGCTGTTGATATCTAACCTTCTGTGGTCCAGAGATTTAGCATTAGATTGCGTGAATACTTGATGTCTGACTTTACCTTTCTCAGGTTACTTCTACCATGTCTTAAATAGTAAGGAACTGCAATATATGTGGCTAGGTGGGTGGGTGGGAATCTAAGGTATGATACTGTGAAATTAAGATATAAGATTCTTATAACGTTATATTTGACAGAATGCTTTCATACCTAAAAATTGAATTAGAAAACGTATCTCCTTTACAGGCAGAGTATAAAAAAGCTGTTACCACAAATCAGTGGCATCGACGGCTCGAATTTCCAGGTGGAGAAACTATTGTTATGCATAATCCTAAGGTAATAAAGACTCCCACTGCAAAGTATTGTCAGATGGTTGAATGCAGGGGAATATAAAACTCAGCACAATTTGTTTACAAGAGAGCTGGCTTGTTTGGGTCCTAAAAATACTTCTGCTAATTGTGCTCTGTGCATGGGGTTGGGTAGGGCAATTTTATTTTTTATCTCAAAGAGGTCTCATCATCTCAAAGGATGTCTGACCCTTATCTTGTTGGACTGATGCAGCAGGATATATACATTTCTTTCTCAACAATTTTTTCTCTTCCCTTTAAACCCAGATTTCACCTGTGAGGTGCCCCAGAAAGACTCACATTAATCACTTTCCTTTACCTAAAGCCCAGAATATGGGGAATATTAGAGGAACAAAACTGGTGTGTGGCTCAGACAGTTTACATACTGCCCATCTGGGAGAAATTATTGGTCTGGGGGTTACAACCAAACCAAGTAGACAAAGGAAAATAAAATGACATTGGAATTTACATATTACACAATGTGCAACAAATACCGTAAAAATATATGTGAAACTTTCCAACAGTGGTATTCGTGATAACAAGCCTGTAAGGAAAATGTAAGGCAGCGGTGGTGAACCTATGGCACATTTGCCAGAGGGGGCACTCCCAGCCCTCTCTGTGGGCACGTGTGCCTTTGCCCCAGCACAGAGTTCACTCCGCCCCCTGCCCAGCAGCCCAATGGGAGTGCTTCCTTCCTCCCCCCAGTACAGAGGTCAGTGCACAGCAGCCCAATGGGAGCGCTTCCTCCCTCTCCCAGCACACAGCTCACCCCGCTCCTCTGCGGCGTAGGCAGCAGCCTGTGGAATTTGGGCACTTGGTCTCTAAAAGGTTTGCCATCGCCATCACTAATCAGTCCTGTCCCTAGAAAAAAGAATCTGCACCTCTCCTTTAATTGAGTCCATTTAATAGTAACCAGTGGGAAGGGATTAATTTGTGCCAGTCTCTTAAGATACAAGTTTGTGCATGTGTCTGAGGCTGAGAGAGGTGTTAGTCCTCAGATTCACAGGTTTTCCCTGCATGCCTTACCATAACTATAGCATGCGGGAGTTTCTGAAGGCATAGTGATGTGTCATCTAAAGTCCAATTCACACTCACTGAGGATGGTCATGATCTGATTTGACTAGTTCTATGACTCCTGAGATGCTATCCTAGAGCCATAGGATTGCAGACTGAACTCCAATGAATGATGCATTTTGTTAACAGCAGCAATTTAGTTTGTGAGCTAAAGAATGGCATGCTGTTGCCTGAATTCATTAACTCAAACTTGAGAGGGCCTTTGATATCAGACTTACTATGATTGCTGAAATTACTTTAGCCAGTCATGTATAAATCATTATTTGTTTATCTATTTATTTTTGTATGGAAGTAAATCTTTACATTTCATGGAACATATTTCAAGTCAACATGCATATGATTGCAGCCTTAGTCAATTTCCCTTAATAAAGATTGGTTTATAGTGGAAAGTGCAATCCATAGATTATATGGAGTTCCCCACATGTTTTGGCTTCACAGAGTCATACCATACTAAATATATTTTGTTGCTGAAAGAAATAGAGAATTTCTGCTTGGAAGACGCCTTGTATCTTATTCTGCACATCCCAGTAGAAGTTATGGAAAATTAGAGTGGGATTTGCATTTTCTGGGTGAAGTGTGACCCCATCATCTACCAGCTTGCTTTGGGAGCACAAAAGTGGCCTCTGTCACTTGTCTACCCTTTTACAGTATTATTTATTTATTATTCATATTTATCCACCACCCTCCTCACTGAGGTGACTCAGGGCGGTTTACAGTTCATAATAAGCATCACAATAACACATAAAACATTGCTAAAATCTTTCCTAAAAATCCTCAAATTTAACTATCAAAGATTAAAATTCAAAATCTAAAATTTTAAAAAAGATTTAAAAATAATTGTATTGTATTTTCGACTTATATGCCAGCCCACTCGCATAGCGACTCTGGGCGGCTTACAGAAGAAACAGTTACAGTACATAGCACATTCCATAGCATAAAAAACAATTACAAATATCACATAGTAAATTACAAATATCACATATACAGTATATATATCTCCAATAACAATTGCAATTACAAAACATCTAGACATCCTAAGAAATAAATGACAGATACAGTACTATAATAAATCAATACAGCATCAGAATTCCAAATTGTTACATCTTGGGGGACTTAAACCATCTAGCGAGCAGGGGTCATTATACCTCCCATAACCCATACCTGTCCTGCCAGCCAAAATTGCTGTTTAACTCTTAACTGAAGCTAAATATAAATATGGTGAGGTTTCCTTGTTGTCTTTGTAGGTTATAGTTCAGTTCCAGCCTTCTGCAATGCCAGATGAATGGGGTACTACACAAGATGGTCAGACAAGACCAAGAGTGGTAAAACGTGGAATTGATGATGATCATGAAGAAATTCCAGATGGTAGGTGGATTGAAGTTTGGCATAACTGACTGTCACGCTAGCCTGCCTGTTTATTTATTACTTTAATTTGGCTTTATTGGCACACTTGTCCTCAATTACTCTCTTAACTTGAGTAGCTGAGTGTGCAATACCATTTAGTTTGTCTTTATTAACAAAATTGTAATGTAATATAATCACAATGGCTGGTAAATCTCCTCTTCTTCTTCAAACTACAATGAATTCAAACCTGTTCTCAATTTGAGGAGTGGTTGCTTTACCCTCCCCTAATGTTGATCAATAAGTTGAGTCTTATTAGTGTCCTTGACCACAATATGCAGCCAACTGTCTTTGAATGGCAATTACATTGCTTGTAGTAATTGAAGGCATCCAAATTGCCCCTGTCCTCTTCACCTCTAGTAACTATGTTGGAGTGGAGGTGTTTGGCTTGGGATCAACAAGATATTGACTGTGTTGCCATTGTGCTGTGGCATTCTTTGGCCATCTAAAGCAGGGGTTCTCAACCGTTTCAAGCCATGGCCCGAACCATGCCCCCTCAGGTAGCTGAGTGGGCCAGACTGGTGGTTTCCCCCGCGATAAATGATTCTGTAAAATGGCTGTAAAATTTATGGCTGTTGTAAAAGCATTTACAACAGCTGTGAGTGCATTTACAGCTGTCGTAAACATGTCCGGTGGCGGCGGCGGTGGCAACCACAGGAAATGGTGCCGCGTGCTGGGGCCAGCCAGCAGGCTGTAGGTTGAGAACTCCTCATGTAAACTGAGGTTTGGAGGACCTCTGGGTGACTCCTGTTGGGGCCACTCTGGAGCCTTCATCTAGGCCTCTCCTTCAGTCTTTTGCCACTAGCTGCTTTCATCTCTCATTGCTATCACTATCTCCTCTCTTCAATTCATCCCTTCTAGCCTTTATTCCCTCGTTCCTTTCCTCCTTCCTTCCAGACTCTGTCCCACTTTGTTCTGCCCCACCCTGGTGCTGTTTCTTGAAGATTCCTCGTCCTTTGGATACTCGGGACAAGCCCATCTCGCCACTGTAGTCTCACCCAGTTCTGTAGGTGATTCTTGCGAGTTTGTTGGCTTTATGATCTTCCAGAAGTAAGGAGGCCCTGGGGAAATCATCCTGGGGTTAAATGGTGTGGAAGGCATGGGTGTTGGCCTGATACTGGGTCCTTCTAGGACCACTTCACAATTGGCCATGAAGTAGAGGCAACCTCATCTGTCAGCAGAGCAGAATTTGATCTCTCAAGTATATACAGTGATACCTCGGATAATGTTTGCATCGGATAAGGCCAAAATCGGATAACGTTGGGGAATTTGAGGCAAACATTTGCATCGGTTAATGTTATAAAGTTTTCAAAAGTTTAAAAATGTTGTATGGCTTTGTTCCCCTAAAGTCAGGGTGGTCTGGCATGTTTTTGTAATGTATTTACCCTCTAGACAATTATTTCTTAAAGTTATTTAAGGTTCCAGCATGTTTCCTTGACTTTCTCTTGAAGTCTGTGTTGTTTACAATGTATCTCTATGGAGTTGACGTTATCTGAGTTATCTGCATAGGATTTTAATGTTATCTGATGCATGTATCGGATAAAGCTAAAAATCAGATAACGTTAAGACTTGTGGAACCAAGCCTTAACGTTATCTGAGGTATTACTGTATCCTGGTTTTCAATTCCGTAGACTATCAGAGCAAGTACAAAAAAAGCCAGGAAAATGCAAGAAAACAATAGTTAAACATACCTTTAGATATATAGGTAACATGGGTAAACATTTAGGTAAAAATTTGTCATTTTCCACAACAGTTCTTTTTGTGAACTTAATGGACTTTGTTGCTATTTCTTTATAGGTGAGGTATCTCAAATTGACCATTTAGTATTCATGGTGCATGGGATTGGCCCTGTTTGTGATCTACGGTTCAGAAGCATTATTGAATGTGGTATGTATTAAAATTTATATATGTGTTTATCTATGTATGTACACCACGGGTAGAGGAATATGGTTTCTCCATTTTCAGCTGCCCTGCCTGTGAAAACCAATCATAGTGAAGGAGAATTTTGCTTTCTATGGATGCTCTTCATGTGAGTCAAGAATCTAGCCCAGTGGTTCCCAATGTGGGGTACAGGCCCCACAGGGAAACTTCAGTTCCCAGAAGCCTACGCCAGTATATTGACTTTCGGGAATTGACTTAAGCTTCTGGGAATTGAAGTCCAAACACCAGCATTTGGGAAACACTGATCTAGCCCATTGGTCCCAACCTTTTTTTTTTTTTTGCCCACCTAAGCATTTCTAAAACCCTGATGCCTCCCTCCCCCATTACATATAATTCTTCCTGTTAAAAAAGTGAACTCCTATTCACACAAAGGAAGCCTAAAAGGCCATTCACTGTTAATGACTCATTCCCAAATTGCCATCCTTGAAAATCAAATTGCCACTCTGTGGAGCTCATGCCCCACATTGTAAACAACGGATCTAGACTCTTTGAGCATTTTTAAGGGTGTTGGCAAATTTTTGCTTCACAGTTATTGCCTGCCATGCATTGAATGGGTAACAAAATGGAAACAAAGGGTGTCAAGCTAGAGTGCTTCTCTCTACCAGTTATGAATATGAACATGTTCTTAATGTTTCAGTAGACTATGGGGGGAGGGGGAGGGTGCGGGTGCCTATTGGTTTGCTTAGCTGATTTCATGGTCAGTATTCTGATTTATGACTCTCAAACATTTATATACAATTAAGATATCTAATTTATTGCTTTGTTCTATAGTAGCATTTTGTCACACGTGCATAGGCCTTTATGCAGCCATACAAATTAGATGTCATAAGTAAACACTTACTGTATTTGCTGGCATATAAGACACACTTTCCCCCGTCAAATAAACCAGAAAATGGAGCCTATAGATGCACTTTGTTCCTCTTAAAATGCACTGGAAAATGGAGTGCATCTTATATGCCAATGCATTTTATATGCCAGTAAATATGGTATTTAAAAAGCATGAGGATAAGTTAAAGTAAACAATGTTTTTCACAAAGAAGGAAATGTGCCCTATAGTTAAAAACTGTCATTGACGAAATGTGTAGAATTAGGTTGGATGGAAATACTGTGTACATAAATGTCTTACATTAAAGAGCGTGTAAAATGAATATTGATGAAATTACATTTTTACACAAAAGTCATGAGTTTTCTAATTGGCATGAAAAGAGGAAAGAAGGGTGTATTTGAGAAATTGCTATCACGGTACTTTCACAAAGGTTTTCCGATGTTTTAGATGGGCCATGCTTTGAGGAGTTTTAAGTCTGAATGATCATTGAATGAATGCGAAGGTTCAATCTTCTTTGATTTCACATTTTTGCGTTTTTATGGATCTAACGATTTATAGATCCTTTTGTGTAATACAGTATTTGGTTTGGAATGAATTGCTGAAACCAGTAAGGCTTTGAACATTGAAATATTATGGGAAAATGTAGTTGAGTATCTATATATACGTACATATACCGTTAACCTTAACTTCTGCTACCCTGCTTTTCATCCCCTTTATAAAGTTGATGATTTTAGGATGGTATCCCTGAAACTGTTGAAGACGCATTTCAGGAAGTCAGTAGAAGACCTCAAAGTAAATCGTGTTGAGTTTTTACCAGTTCATTGGCATAGTGCTTTGCATGGAGATGCAACAGGGGTTGATAGGTAAGTCTAACATACAGAACTACTATACCAAGATAATACAGATATCCAGTTCTAATAATGCTTTTACAGTACTGATATTGTATTTGAAAATTGATCATTGTCCTAGAGACAACCAAGTAGGACTATAAATATGTCATGATGCCAATAATTAGTCTTTTCCAATATTTTAACATCTTTCTCAGCTGTTCATTACACTAAATGATGAGTTTTCACAAGCTGACTTTCTAATTATTGTTGCTATATCTTGTTTTATTAAAGTAAAGGAAAACATAAAATCTGTTTACACCAATGCTCTTAAGTGATTGTAAAATAACTGCCATAAGATTTATTCATCATGGCAAAGAGTAGTTTGCTGTGGTAGTAACAACCTTCAGTAAGTATTTCATCCATATGCTTGAAAGCTTTTACTTTCAGTTTTGATGAAAAGCTTGTTGCCTGCATTTTAGTTTTGATCAACTTGCTGGTTTGTTTGAAGCAATCCACCTTCAAATTGTGTATTGTATTGGCTATATCAGGCCAAAGAATGAAAGAGACCAAACAATAGGTGAAAAAGCAGCAAACAGTTTTATTTACTGCTTGCATGCATAGCGAGCAGGATTCAGTCTGGAATAGGTTTCCAAAAAGAACTGAGCAAAGACCACATTCTGCTTTGAGTTTTTATATCCTTTTCCCAGGAATACATCTGGGTGCCTTAACCTTCAAGCAAGCCCATTGGATAACAATGACATCAAGCAAAACCCATTGGATAGCAATGAGATCAAGCTAATTCATTTAGATAATAAGTGTAATTACAGAAGCCAGACATAGCATTATTCTATAGCTATAACTTCTAAAGTACAAATAATTCAATAAAATACTTTCATGGTATAAGCACTTCCACAATTATCAACTTTTCCCCAAGTTCATGACCATATTCTTAACCTGATTAACTTGTTTATGATCCATGACATAATTAACTTATAACTGTTCCAGATGCTTTATTAAGATGTAGTTTAATGTACAATATCCAATTATGACATTGGCTATCAATGAGTAATGCAAAGAACTAGTCAGAATGTATTCTGGTTCCATTCATCTATACTTTGGAACTAATAATACATATAATGTAGAGTAGCAACAGTAGAAAGTCAATATATAAGTTGTTTCTAACTGTTGTTTGCATTTGGTTCTGAACTGCTAAACATATATATAACTTGAATAACATGAATGAAAATCTTCACTTTATACACACCCATATTGTACTCATAAAATATAGAAAATGGTTACTCTTAAGATCAGACATGTAACAATTACTGACCACTTAGCATTAGATAGCAATCTTCCTGGTAAAAGCAAAACAAGAACTTAACTGAATGATCTTCTTGCCAGATGAAGATGGCATCATGTAAACCTTTTATGACTTTAATTTATATGAACTCTTGCCCTCCTCAGTATTATGAACCAGACTGATTTCAGCATGCCATTGTTTGAATCCATAAAGTACATCCATGCACAACAGTTACAACAGTTATTTAAAAATGGGAGTGGTAGCTGTGTTAGTCTGTATCAGACAATAAACAAAGCAAAACAAAAGTAAAATCAAAATAAAGAATACAAAAATGTTGTGGGACTACTCTTGGCTCTGAAGAAATGGACTTGATCTACAAAAGCTCACATTTAAATATAACACTCGGTACCACAACATATATTTTTTTACTTTTGTTTTGCTCTGTTTCTCATCAAAATTGGTAATTTATATTTTTATTTTGGATTTGTATGCCTCTCTATTCGCCAAAGTGACTCAGAGCGGCTAACAGCATAAATAATAAAGTACAGTATCACATGACAAAACATATTAACACAATGGATCTGTGTGTATGTGTGTGTGTTTGATTCTAAAATTATCTTTGTGTGTTTGACTCTAAAATTTTGATGTTAGTTTTGAATAGGAATGTTATTTAAACAAATGCTATTTATTTTATTGTTGGTGGTATGAGAAAGGAAACTGATACTACTTTAGTCTCATGAAAAAGCGGACAATGAAAACTTTGTAAGCCTTAATCATTCATGGGATCATCCTGTTTTATGTAAAATGTACTGATATTTACTCAGATACTAATCCTTTCCTTGTTGTTCTTAGGAATGTTAAAAAAATAACTTTGCCAAGCATTGGACGTTTGCGGCACTTCACCAATGAGACTCTGCTGGATATTCTGTTTTACAGTAGCCCTACTTATTGTCAAAAAATTGTGGATAAAGTAGGCTTGGAGATGAACCGTCTTTATGCACTTTTCATGAGTAGAAATCCTGACTTTAAAGGAGGAATCTCTGTTGCTGGTCATAGTTTAGGTAATCCTATAATTTCAAAAACAAGTAAAAATCATTATCTCTTTCAAGTGAAATGCAGATTTTAATCATTCAACTCTGGCGTAGAAAACTGCTCTGGATATTCTGAAATTGGAATTGTATTTTAATTTTGTCAGACAAGTAGAAGATTATTGAAGGAGATATCAGGGAGCTCAGCATATCAATATCCGTTTAAAGCTCGGGGAATCGGAATACCTGGTAACAACTTGTTTTGTCTCTTCAGGTTCCTTAATATTATTTGACATGCTTTCCAATCAAAAAGACTGGACTGCTGCAGTTAATTCTACGACACCCATTGCTACAAATGGTGTTGTAAAGGATGTGACTGAATATGACCAGCAGGTATATGTACTGAACAAGTAGTTTTCTTTAAATTTTGTGCTATTTGTAATGAGTATTAAATGTTTTTAAACCCCCTTCAAACAGCTTGAAGCATGCAATTCAGTTACTTAGCATTAATGTAAAATTTTAAAGACTCTTTTTTCCTGTGTCAGGTACATATAAAAATTGTATAAATCAGGGTGCCCAAACCTTTTGGGCCATGGGCCGATCATGTGGTGTAGGGAGCCAGTACCTAGGGCCCAGGGGCTGGGTGCAGCCCCCGACGACAGTTCACCTGGCCCACGAAGCCCTCATCGCTCCTGAAAGCGGAAGTAAAATGTGCCCATACGGTCCCGGGCCTTAGTTTGGGCACCACTGGTATAAATGGTACACAACTGTGGTCATGCAGCCATTTCCCCATCTCGCCCCATGTGTTGTCCGCATTTTGTAGGACTTCATCACTGTGTTAGGCCTGATAACATTTTTCCCTCACACATTTTAGCCTTGCATATAACCTTACTGTATGTGGATACAGCAGATTGCTGAAAATTTTTCTTTTACTAAATAGCTTTTTGGAAGTAGCACTATTGCAAAGTGCAAACTAACCCCCGAAAAATAATAAAACAGGGCATATATGTCTACCATGTTTCATATTGGAGAAATGTGGGATTCAGGGAAAGTGGGAGTTAGGGTTTGACAACCTTTTTTCAGATAAATCTGTTTCCCCAGTGGGTGAGCCAGATGCTAATTTTTTTATTCTTTTATAAAATAAATAATAATGTAGTGGTTATGTAAAGGCTACACTTTGTTTTTAATTTTAAAAATGGGTTTAACTTTTATAAAATTATTTTAATGGAAGAAAACTTCAAATGGCTAATTTAAAAACAAATATTTTTGGAATATATAGGACCTAGGTCTGTCTCTGCCCCCATTATGTGGCAAAATCCCACATACACAGCCTCAGTGCATAACCCTTTCTGTACATATCCCCCCCCCCAAAAAAATTATAGTTTGAGAGTGCTACAGAGGCACAGAAATGCCCTTGAGGTACCGTATATGCTGGTGTATAAGACGACTTTTTACCCCTGAAAAACATGCCTCCAAGTGGGGGGGCTGTCTTGTACACCGGGTGCACTTCAGTTGAATAAAATACAGTAATACCTCGGATAACATGTACCTCGGATAAGGTTTACCTCAGATAATGCTTAAATCGCATAACGTTAAGCAATCTGGGGAGGAGAATTGCATTGAATAACGTTAAGGTCCTATGGGATGGATTGGATAACAACTTTTAATATCAGAAGACGAACAGGAGTTTGAAGGCTTTTAAAGGGAAACTATCACACCAGCAAACTTGCTAGGGACTTGCCTGGCACTTGCTCTCTCCCTCTATTTGTTACCTTCCTTTTATCATTGACAGTTCCAGTTTGGTTAACAGATTAGAAAACAAACAGCATGGCAGCTCCCATAGGTTTATTGTTTCATTCAGCTTTAGTGAATTGTCTTTGGTGAATTACGTTTAATAAACTTGCACTGTTTTATGTTTACTGTACATGTTTGATAACATACAGCCTTGTGACAGTTTTTCTGCATGTCATAAGCATTTGAATATAAATTTACATGTTGAAATCAAAACTGATGTTCTTTTACGTTTTATTTGGTGTGTGGAAGGTGTGCGGAAGAGGGGGTTGTCTTATACAGCGAGTATATAACAAACTATATTTTGAGTGGAAATGTTGTCTGAAATGTTGAGTGGAAATGTAATACACCCAATCGTCTTATACACTGGCATATAGGGTACATTGTCCATCTCTATTGGCCTTTTGGTAACACTGCCTCTCACCTATGGCTTATTTCCTTAGCATTGGTAAATTGATATTGGTATGAATATTTCCATTGCCACATTGTTGCATCTGAATTTAAATACGATCTCCAAAATTTGGGATATCTGGTTGTTTAGCTGAGTTGACTGAATGTGTTTTAAACTTTATTCCAACATATTTTTCTTTTTTTGAAGATGATAATGGATTCTAATTCATCTGGCTCTGCACTTTCAAATAATGAGAATGCTGATCATAACGTAGAAGAAGATATTCCAACCTTGGAAAGAACTCTGGAAATGCTTAGCTTGTCTGAATACATCAGCACATTTGAAAAGGAGAAGATTGACACAGAATCTTTGGTATAGTACACATTTTAAGTTGACATTAAAGAGTAACAAGTACTACTGGTGTGATTGTGAATGACTGATGGCGAGATGGGAATGCTTAACCATTTGAGTGTATAACCAATTGTGTAAAACACAATTAGTTATACCAGGAGTTCTCAACCTTTTTAAGGCGAGGCCCGGGTCACACTCCCACAGAGAGCTTCGAGGGCCCGACAGCCATTTTGCTCTTCCTCCACCACATGGCACTTCTTGGTATGGTGGAGGTGGTGGAGGGCCACATGAAATGGTGCTACAGGCCACATTCGGCCTGTGGGCCACAGGTTGAGAATACCTGAGTTATACAATTAAAAACCAATTAACCTGGAATAATAAGTAAAGTATATTAAATGATTAAAATAGGATCAAAAAAATATTTAAAAAAAACCCAGAACAAACAGACAAAACTTGGAAAAAGAACCCTAGTCGCACACTGTTTCCCAAATGCTGGTTTTTGGACTTCAATTCCCGGAAGCCTAAGTCATTTCCCCAAAGCACTGATCAGCCAATGTACTGACTGAGGCTTCTGGGAATTGAAGTCCACTAGTGGGCTGTGTACCCCTTGTTGGGAACTACTGCCCTAGAGGCTCAGTGGTTAAACTGCTGTACTGCAGCCAAAACGTTGTGAGTTCGATCCTGATGGGACAGAAGATTGACTCGGCCTTCCATCATTTTGAGATCAGTAAAATGAGTACCTAATGTGTGTGTGTGTGTGTGGGGGGGATATTAATTACCTTGTGAACCACCCAGAGTGCACTAAGCGCTATGGGGCAGTATAGAAGTGTAATTGCTATTGTTAAAACAGTCGATAACTTAGCTAAAGACCAGCACTCAGGGACTCAGAGTTACTAAATGCTATATGAGTACAAGAATATGTTCCATGTGATTTCATTTTCACTTCTTAGTTGAAGGCACATACAGATGAGGGCGTAAGCATGGGCATCTTCGCTCTCCCTCTAGCCTCTCCTAGATAGCTTGGATTCATTGCATATAGAACTCTGTGCAAGTGTGCTCTTCTTTAGAGACCCCCTTACACAAAGGAGTTTGATGCATGTAAGGACAGGCAAGAATTGTCTGCATTACTCCCAATAGGCCTCGGGTAGAAACCTTTGAACCTCCTAAACCAGTTATGGCGAACCTTGGAACTCCAGCTGTTCTTGAACTTCAATTCCCAGAGGCCCTGATCAACAGAAGTGCTGACTTGGGCTTTTGGTAATTCAAGTCCAAGAACATCTAGAGTGCCAAGGTTTTCCATCATGGTCTAAGCTCTGTTGTTTGTTCAGTCACACAATCAGGTCTGACCTTTTGTGACCCCATTGGCCATTGCACATCATGCTCCTCTGTCATCTCCCATCATCTGTAGCCCACCCAGATCTACACCCACTGTGTCAACAATGCCATCTAGCCATCTGATCTTCTGCCACCCTCTTCTCCTTTTGCCTTCGATCTTTCCCAGCATCAGGGCCTACTCCAGTGAGTCCTCTCTTCTTATTTGGTGGCCAGGCTCTGTAGGGAGTGCCTAAAATGGTAATACTCTCTAAGCAGAATGTGTATAGATACAGAGCTCTGCACTAGGATTATTATCAGATTGTCATAACTGTTATTTTCTTTCACTGGATAAATCATAGATGTAGAGAAGACCTTTCCTTTGTAAATTTTAGAAGATATACTTTTATGACAGTTTCTGGGTGTTTCAATATGAAACAAAATCATCTGAATGAACACCCAATTGACTATTCAAGTCTGTTGACCACAAATTATATGAATCACCTGTCAGTATTGCACTGACAGGTGCAATACTAAAAGTTTTATGCTGACTTTATTCAGTTTCATTGTTGAAATCATCCACCATTTTTGTTTTGTTTTCAAAGCTAATGTGTACAATTGATGACTTGAAGGAAATGGGAATACCTCTTGGGCCACGAAAGAAGATAGCAAACTTTGTGAAAGACAGAGCAGCCAAACAGGTAAATAATTGTTGCTTTGTAAGCCTGAGTGATGTCATAAATTCTTGTTTTTCAATATTGCGGTAGACCTTATCTTGGTTTCAATTTATAACGAAAGCTTTTTGCTGAACATTTTATTGAACATAGTAAGGGAGAGTTGGGAAGTTGTGTGGGTTTCTCAAAAAATGGAACATGATGCTAAAAATTTAGGAAGCATTGTTATAGCCAAGATGTAAATGCTGTTGGATGTCATTATAGTTTATTTGTGGAGTTGGAATTTGCCTCCTTCTAGATCAGTGTTTCCCAATGTGAGGCACACACCCCACAGGGGGACTTCAGTTCCCAGAATCCTAAGTCAGTACATTGGCCGATCAGTGCTTTGGAGAATTGGCTTAGGTTTCTGGGAATTAAAGTCCAAAAACCAAAGATGGACTGCACCCTATTAAACAGCCAGTTCTCACCTGATGATACTGCTAGATTTGGTCCAAGTAGTATCTGTGGGCTTGAAGTGGTATCCACTAATATTAGTTGCTATGCAGGGTGCAACTCTTTTTGACAAAAGTTGAACCTGCCACAGTTATCATCAGTCCAGTAACAATATTCAGGGTAGATTACTGGGATGTGTTTTGTATAGCTCTTCTCTGATAGTTACACATGGCTTTCTTTGAAGAAACACCTGTTGGCCTAAAATACAAGATATTTAAGCTGCTTTTTTGGAATTGTGAAATTGATCATGCTTTGTCTTTTCCTACACGTCATTCCATTTTGTTTCTGAGAACAGTACAGAATTCTTGTTCAAAATATGAAGTGCCAAATGGTGTGATGCCAGCATATCTCAAAGAAATACCTACCGTATTTCTTAATTTGAATATTCAGCCGAGGCACTATTCCAGATGCCAACATCTTCTGAAGGGAGAAGGAGAGCTATGAACTTCATGATATCTCCCACAATGTGGTTCTCCCACCCTAGGATAATTTGTTAGGCACTTTTTTTTGTTTTGCTTTCCTCTAGGCCAGTGATGGCCAACCTGGGCACTCCAGATGTTCTTGAACTTCAGTTTCCAGAAGCCCTGATCAGCAGATGTGTTGACTTGGACTTCTGGGATTTGAAGTCCAAGAACACCTGCAATGCCAAGGTTGACCATCACTGTTCTAGGGTCTTGCTCTAGCCCAGTGTTTCCCAAATGCTGGTTTTTGGACTTCAATTCCCAGAAGCCTAAGTCATTTCCCCAAAGCACTGATCAGCCAATGTACTGACTTAGGCTTCTGGGAATTGAAGTCCACTAGTGGGCTGTGTACCCCTTGTTGGGAACCACTGCTCTAGCCTATGTTGTTCACACAAGCTGGTACTGGAATCTTACATCAGATTTAACTTGCAGTTTGTGTAGTTGGATCTTTTTTTATCCTGTCTCATTAAATGGCTGTATGATAACATGGCTACTAATTGGCTTTAAATAATTTTAAAAAAAGATTTAAACAATAAAAAGTAGTTTAAATTAGCGAATTGGTACCGGAAGGCAATTCTTCAAATAAGGTGAACCAGAGGTTGACAGTTTAAACTTCCCAGAGCTTTTTGTGTTAATAGGAACAGAGGAAAGTTGCACAGGAGAAAAAGGCAGCAATGGATGCCCTGTTAAAGAACCAGGAAGAAGCAGCTCAGTTAGCAAAGAAAGTGGCTAATGAACCCTGCATGCCTCAGGATCCTTCCAAGAAAAGACTTCCAGTTGGAGCTTCAGTTTTGTCTGCACATATAGATTATGAGTATTTTGAAGTGGGTACTGGTCAGGTAAGTTCAATGCAAATTGAAGCATTCTACGCAGGGCCGGATTTACATGAAAAGAGACCCTAGGCTATTCCACTTATGTGGCCCTTTCACCTCCCATTTTTAAGTTTGTAAATTACATGAGAGATAATAAAATACATCATTACTGTGATATATATCAATATATAGGCTCCTCTTGATCTTGAGGCCCTAGGCTGAAGCCTAGTTAGCCTATAGGAAAATCCGGCCCTGATTCTACGTCACTGGTAGCTGTTGAAACTACTAGTTAAACTGCATTATCCATATAGCTGGTGCCATGATTATATGGTAAATTTAACCAATATCATAGGGCAGTGGTGGTGAACCTATGGCACTCATGCCAGACGGGGCACTCATAGACCTATCTGTGGGCACACGTGCCATTTCCCCAGCACAGAGTTTGCCCCGCCCTTCTGCCCAGTAGCCCAATGGGAACGCTTCCTCCCCCCAGCACAGTTTGCTCCCCCTCTGTGTTTGAGCACTCAGTCTCCAAAAGTTTCACCGTCACTGTCATAGAGTAAGGAAATGAGATATTAGTACGAACGGGAACAATGTGCACTTCAGGGTAAATTACTAGCTTGTCCTATATAAAATCTCTTCCACAGTAAATGTTTGGTGTTTTTTTTTAAAGTTTGTTAAAAGTCCTAATGCACCTATGATGTGAGACATGTTCATAGACTTAAAGTGGCTCACACAAATGGGAACCATTAGCCATCTTCTGATTTTTCTTTCTTCTTTTTCTAGGTTTCAGTGGTACACAGTGGACTTGACTTTGAGCCAGAGATTTTCTTTGCTCTGGGTTCTCCAATTGGTGTATTTCTGACTGTCAGAGGAGTGGAAAGAATTGATGAAAACTACAGGCTCCCCACCTGCAAGGGATTCTTCAACATTTATCATCCAGTTAGTAAAAAAAGTGCAAAGCTTCAGTTACCTTCAGGGGAAGGATTATAAACAGGCTGCCCATATAAGTCCCAAATCACATTTTAAAAGAAGCTTGAGGAGACTATTTGTTAGACTTAAAAGTGATTTATGGTACTTTTCAGTTGCTGCTGTGAGAAGAACTATCTGTTTAGGTGTTCTGAGCAATGATAATTTATCTAACATTGGTGAAGTTGGTGAAACTTGAATATTTTGCTGATGGTTGTTTCTTAGTCTTTATGGCTAAATTGTTGTATAATTTGTTTCAGAAATAAGTATCCTGATATCTTTTTATTTCTGGTTATTTGCTTCCTGTTTGCTGCTAGGCAATGGGGTGTGTGTGTGTGTGTGTGACTTACTGGCAAATCCAAACTGCATGTTACTTAGATATGCCAGGAGAAGGTTCTTGTACTAACCAACCCTACAGTTGAGTGTTAGGTGAAATCCTGAGAGCTTTTCTTAAATTTTGAAAAGAGTGAGGCTTCCAGCTGCTTGCATAGTGTTCTGTTCGGTTCATTTGAATCTTGTATAGATACTGGAATGTTTCAGTCAGAATTTATATTTCACTGTATAGCTCAGGGGTACCCAAAGTATGCTTTGCAGACCGGATCTGGACCCAGATGTAAATTTGTTTGACCTGTGCTGCCCTCACTGCTCCCGGAAGCGGAAGTAAAATGCACATGTGCAGAATGCTGCCGCAAATGCACCCATGGCTGTCGTAAACCCGTATGGCCGTGTTCTGCGTAGATGAATTTTATTTCTGTTTCCAGTGGGAGGAACCATATGACTGGCCCGTTGAACCATCTGAGCGGCCCGTGGCCCAAAAGGTTTGGGCACTCCTGGTATAGCTGAACAAAGAGTTTCTAAACTTATTATAAAGTTTACTAGTAACTGATTAATAAGTCATTATATGGGTCTTTATATGTATTTTAATGTTTGTGTAACTCATCTATTTTTAGATTGGGTATAATTAAATTGTTGGACTTTTACACATTCCATAATATGCATGCCCAGTTCAAGACCAATAATATGTGTGAATTACACATTTAGTACCAACAAGTAGAGGAGCTTAGCATAGAATGTTTGACTTTGAATGACAGACCTTCCTGCCATATCACAGTTTTTTCTGTGTACATTTGGTTCTATGCTTGTTTCTTGGATATTGGTGGCTTATGTTGGAAGAATGAATGACTGTTTAGTTCATTAAACTACTTGTGCAGCTGTTTATTTAATACCTCTAGGTTTCTGCTATTGAGAATTATAACAGCTGTCTCTTCTTTTTTCTTGGTTTCTAGCTTGATCCAGTGGCTTACAGGATAGAACCTATGATTATTCCTGATTTCAGCATAAAACCAGTTCTGATTCCACATCACAAAGGCAGGAAACGACTTCATCTTGGTAAACAAGTATACTCAAATATTTTCCATTACTTGTATATAGAAATAGCATAGAAGTCTGTGATATGCAACAGAAGAAGCTTGTCGAGACATAGCATGCCTGCATATTTAGAAATAAAAATCTTGGTTATGCAATTTATTTATATATCTGAGCTACTTTCCCTCATTTTGAGCCTTTGGGAAAATATTATTGTTAGGGCCATTACATCCTCGGTCCTTTGGCATGATAGATATAAGTGTTATTGTGTCTTTTCATGCACGCATGTATGTTTGTGCTTCATTCTTCATCCTTGAGTCCCTATGAAGAACATCTTCCAAAGCCCTAGAGGATTGCATCCACTTCTTTCCTATAGCTAAGCTCCTTAGGTATAGCTAGGTTGCAGGGCATAGGCCACTATCCTGGCACTGTGATTAGCAGAACAGGGACACAGATCTTACTGGGAATTGCTGGTATATGTACATATTCTTTTTCACTACTGCCAGCCCTTCCAATGATCTGAACACCATTGAAATGGTTGTCCATTTTAGTTTTGAATGCCTCCAGTATTGGAATGTTCATCACCTTTGGAGGTAGTTGGCTCTGTTGTCATACTACTCTAACAGTTAAGATGTTTTGCCTGATACTCAGCCTTTTTTTCCTGATATTCAGCTTCCTGTAGTATGAGTCCATTATTACATGTCCTGTACTCTGCGATGATTGAGAACAGATCAGTTCCCTTCCCCATTATGACAAACTTTTAAGTATTTGAAGAGTGCTGTCAAATCCCTCCACAGTCTCCTTTTCTCAAGGCCAAACATGCCAGTTCCTTCAGTCTTTCCTCATAGGGCTTGGATTCCAGTCCCCTGAACAACCTTGTTGCCCTTCTCTGAACATGTTTGAGAAGAAGCCATTGAGAAGCACTCTGAGTAAAATTCTGGAATCCAGTGTGTATCTACCCAACTTACAAAAGCAATGGTGCAGTTTTTCCTGAAGGTGGCAGAGTTGCTTATTTCTCAGCTGATGTTTTATTCTATGTTTCTAAGTACAGTATTTCCTCCAAAATGCTTTAAATAAATTTGCACCTCTTGAATAACATGTATGTCATGCCAATGTTAGGGGTTGAGTGATTGATTGGTTTTATTTTGTGTTGTTTTGTTCTGTTTTTATTTAAGAGCTGAAAGATTCTCTCTCTCGTATGGGATCAGACCTGAAGCAAGGTTTTATCAGCTCTTTGAAAAGTGCTTGGCAAACCCTTAACGAATTTGCACGTGCTCATACCTCGTCCACCCAGCTCCAAGAGGAATTGGAAAAAGTGGCTCATCAGATTAAAGAGGAAGAAGAAAAAAATGAAACAGAAGGTTAGTTGATGCACTTGGTTGCCCATTACATAAACTCCATACTTTAGGTTCGTTTTAGATATTCACCTTTTCCTTCTGCCTCTGAAATACCTACTGCTAAATTATCAGAATGTTTCATCATGTACACACACGGCCACATAACAGTGTTTGATATGTATTTTTTTACTTTGAACATTGCTAAAAAGAGTGCATTTTGTAATATCAAGTATTTTGAACTTTACTTGATCAAATATAATTACATTTGCTAACTCTTCAAGCTTTGTGTAATGATCATGTAATAGTGAAGCATTTTCATTTCAAGGACTTGCTCTTAACACAGTCTGGAAGATTAATATCTGTAGAGGTTAGCAAAGGGCTTCTTTGCTTCATTCTGCTTCTGAAAAGTCTGCTAAAATCTCTGCTGGAATAATCAGAGGGAAATAATATACTTTTGTTAGTTAAGATATGGAGAGATGTATTCATTGTGTCCAATAGAATATATAATTTTTGGCAATTAATAGCAAATCTCAACCATTGCTTTTGAACCTCTCTTTTGTTTTCTAGAGTGTGTTAACAAACAGGATGAACAGTTGCTGTTTGAGAAATCCAAGTTCAGGTATCCTTTGTGAGCCTGAAACAAATTTAATTTGGATTTCACTATTCAGATTACAGTGAAACCCCATATAATGAAGGGCTCTTATAAGGAAAAACTCGTATGACGAAAGGAATTTTAAGGAAAATGTTGCCTCGTATAGCGAAATTTTTTGTTATACAAAGCAACGTTTCTCCCAAGGTTTTATCCTGAGGTTTTCAGTGCATTCTTATGGAGATTTTCGTTTTATGAATTTCCTCATAGGAAATTTCATTATACGAAGCATGCTTTGTATAATGAAAAAACCACATAGTGAAAAGCCCCGCAGAACAAATTATTTTCATTATATGAAGTACCGTTGTATTTTATTTTTTGGGGGAAAATATAGACATGACTGTATTTGTGAATAACAGTTGAATTCCTGTTGTGCAGTTATGTGAACAAGGTAACTCTTGGAAGCAAATCTCTGTAAGGTAACAAATCTTTATAAACATAAATCTATTGCACAGAGTCACACAACTCAGCATTCAATAGATAATCCTTATGCAAATTTTTTAAACTTAAGGCAATTTACATCTACATGCTATGCCATTTGTGTAACAGCTTTCAACCATATTATAAAATCCCAGGTAAATATCTATTTACATGTTATTAAATACTTCTAAATTTTCAAATCTAGTATGTTATCTGTTACTGTGTATATTTAGGAAAAAAGAAACATATGTCTGTAACAGTTCTGACTGTACGCTAAGAGACTTAACATTAAAAAGTTGTAAGAAAGAGAACAGAAATGCAGAATCAATAATTGAAAGAAGGTTCAAGTTGTAAAGTATTTTTTACGTTCCATCTTTCTATTTAGCAGAAAAGAGTATTGAGAGTCCTGATTTTTCAAAAGATGAGGACTTGAACGTAAAAGTTGGGTTGCTAAATGGAGGCCGTCGTATTGACTATGTTCTGCAAGAAAAACCCATAGAAAGTTTTAATGAATATTTGTTTGCTCTACAGAGTCACTTGTGCTATTGGTAAGATTTCTTTCTTAAAATCCTTATCTGACAAAAAGTATAACTTTCGTTCCTTCACTTATTTGTATTTTAGCAACTTCTTAATTGTCCTTGTTCTGGACTTTAGCACTTCTTCTGGTTGTAGTTGCCCTAAGGATTAAGAAGGTTATTTACAGGAAATATATGTGCTCTGTTAACAGCTGTGGCCAGAGTCCTGTTTGCTTATGTTATTTTGTACAGGCTATAACATTAAGTACACCCCCAGCCCTGCAGCAGGCTCTCCTTCACCTGATTGAGAGATCAGGTGGGCACATAAGGAGTAGCATAGTTGTATCACACCTACACTTTGCTGTTGTAACTTATTCTCTTCTTGTATTTGTGGTTTTATGTGATTGTAAACCACCCTGACTGGTGCTTGACCAAAAGGGTGGGGTATAAATGTAAATAATAAATAAAATCAATAAAACTCTGGTTCAGAGAAAAGACAAGAAGTAGGGGGCAAAGTAAAGGACTGAAATTACTGTATGAGAAAAGAAGTTTTGTGTGAACATTAAAAAAAAACATCTTGGCAACATGAGCTGGTGGTGAACTCTTTTGTGAACGTTTTTAAACAGGTTGGATCAGTGGTTCCCAACATGGGGTCCAGTCCCCACAGGGGGACTTCAGTTCCCTGAAGCTTAAGTCAGTACATTGCCTGACCAGTGCTTTGGGGAATTGACTTGGGGTTCTTGGAATTGAAGTCCCAAAACCAAAGGTTGGAAAACACTGGCTTAGATGGTTATCTCTCTGGGATGTCTTGGCTGTACCTTGTTTATTTTGACAGGAGGTTGGATTTGATGACTCTTGAAACGCTTTCCAGCTCTGCAGCTCTATGATTTGGTGCAACATTTTAAGACCAAGGCCCTGTCCTTATACTGTGTTGCAGTATTGGCAAACAAACTCTAAATGTGAAGTGCCAAGAGTTGCATACAGTTGAAGAGTGTGAGTTGGTTTTTGGCAGGCTTTTGCAGGTCTGAGCTATCTATACAAGTGTGATGTAGTGAATGAAATGTGTGCTTGGAGTTTGATCTATGGTTATAATATTTTGCTGAAAAACTGTTTTGTGTGAAAACTATAGGTTATCAGCCAAAAATGTTGCTTCATGGGGAGGTATATTTATGATATGTGGGCATGTTTTTCATGAAGAAGTGTGGTAAGAATGGTCCCTTGAGGAGCTAGTGAATTATAACACAATAAATGACCATCTGAAAAATTTATAGTTTCCTTTAGCATTTTTAATTGACTAATTGGTGTAATATTCTTGTCAGTGCATTCTCTGTATGATTTTTATGTGGTGTTAATGTCCTAATTTATTTTGTTCAGCCTTCGAACAAAGATATATATTGTTCTCCATAAGAGGGCACTCTTGAGTTTTCAAAAACGTATGATTGGCTTTTTAAAAGTATTTTCAAATGTAAAAAATAGGTTGGGGCAAAAAATGATGGACTTCTTAAGAATATCAATTTGTTATCCTTGAGATAACAAACAAATAGCTAATGTTATATATTGTCATGTTGGAACTGAGTTACAGCGATCCTACTGGGGCTTTTAAGGCAGGTGAGATACTCAAGAAGTGGTTTCACCAATTCCCTCCCCTCGAACGTGCAGTGGGTTTCTATGGCTGAGTGGGCATTTAAACCCAGTTCTCTTGAGTTTTGGTTTATCACTTTGTCTGCTATACCATACTCATATTTGACAATATAAGGCCAAACACATGCTAAGGTTCATGCAACAAACTTCCTATTGCCCTCATCACTTTTTGTACATTATTAGATTGCAATCCTCTGTGTGAAGTGTTTATATATCTTTTTCATAATTTTTGCAGTATCTTCATACACCAACTGTAAAGCACTTTATGAGTAAATCATATTAGTAAATGATGATGATTGCAGTGCTAGGAAAATACATGTTGAATAGAATATGGTTGCTCAAAATACAGTGGTACCTCACTTAAAGAGCAAAATACGTAGTCTGTTCCTTGGTTTTTTAAAAAAGCAAACATTTTTATCTTTAGGGAATCCGAAGACACTGCCTTGCTCCTTCTGAAAGAAATATATAGGACTATGAATGTCTGTCCTGAACAGCCACAACATTGATGTATGGACACATGTCATGGAGAGCCTGTAAGTAATACTCAGCATAAGATTAAAATCTAGTTTTTTGGGTAGCAGCATGGGTTTTTAAGTGACTAAGAGTATGGACAAATAAAAGGAGCTGTTCATTAACATGAAAATACAACTTACTATAGTGAAATTGCTAAACTGATGCGTTCTTAATCTTTTCATGACTTGAATGTATATTTGCATTGTCTCATGTTCCTCTACGTTGGTAAGAAGTAAATTAGCTTCCTCTCTTCTACCTGATTTCTGAGGTGAGAGGAAAATAATTATTTAATGAACTACACTAGTACCTCAGATAATGTTAAGACTTGGTTCCACAAGTCTTAACTTTATCCAGTTTTTAACGTTGTGCGATGCATTGATCACACAAGGTTAAAAAAAAGTCCTGTTCCCTTTCTGGCTCGATCTGCCTGCTGCTTTGAAAAGGGCAGCAGGGATTCCATGTGCTGAAACAACAGGGTGGGCAGGGCAACTCCCTCGCTGTTAGGTTTGCTTTTGGCCGGGGGCTTCTCGGCCATAGGCAAACCTAACAGCAAGAGAGCTCCTTCGCTGTTAGGTTTACTGTTGCTGTTAGGTTTGCCTTTGGCCAGAGGCTTCTCCAACCAAAGGCAAACCTAATAGCGAGAGAGATTCACCCTGCCCCCCTTCTAAAACAACAGGGTGGGCAGGACAAATGGCCAATTCAACCCCCAACCCAAGCGGCGATCGCAGCGGAGATCTTTGCCTCAAAGCCTGCAGGGCTGGCCTCCAGCCCTGCAGGCTTTGAGGCAGAGATCAACGTTGAGGAATTTAAGGCAAACATTGGCATTGCACAGCGTTATCTTAACGTTGTGCGATTCAAATGTTTGCCTCAAATTCCCCAATGTTGCCCGATTTTAGCATTATCTGAGGTAAACATTATCCGAGGTACCACTGTACCTAGTACAGTAAAACCCAGGGTTATGGATGCCTCAGGTAATGGAAAACTTGACTTATGGAAGGAAATTATGAGGAAATGGTGTTCTGATTTACAGAAAAAACTTGTGATAAGGAAAGTGTCTGTGTGTGTCTGTGTGTGTTCGTTCTCTGATGCTTCCCAGGACGTTGAGAGGGTGTTGGGAGCAGTTATTGAACTCCACCCAACCTGCTATGCTTAATGTACATAGTGATGCTTTTTTAGAGATGAGATGAGGTGTTGCATGTACTTGTAGAATTTGAACATTGGACCAAAATTTTATTTTGTACAGTTTAACTAGGTGCTTGTGCTAATTTCCCTAAGCACACAGTGGGATCAGTGAACACGATATATTAACAACTCGGGAATATTTTATTTAAATCAACTCAAATCAATTATATAATTAGTCAGTAACACTAGATTTAAATAATGGTTTTTTACATACAGATGTAAAAAGGCTCAGATGGTTTCAGTTTCAGTTTTACTGTTTGCCTCTCCCTCATACTTAGCTTCTTGTGCAGATCTATTCCATTCCCAGCAATTTGCCTTGCTATCCACTCTGTTAATCACCATTTACTTTAATATCTCTACCTTTTTTTATTAATTACTTTTTGCCCTTTCATTGAACCAGAAAAACACAGGTGTAGAAGCTATTCTGGTTATTCTCAAATCTCAATGAAATATGCAATTTGGCTTATAACAGTCTGCTTCATGATGTACTGTATATGAGCTTTGATCATTAAGGGAAGCTTTGTTTAACAATATGCATATAAATGTCTGTAATCTTAAGCACTACAGGGCTTCTAATGCCGGAAATGAGTGTTCTGTGTAGATAAGAAAGAAGAGGGAGCCCAGCACCTTCTTTAGCTTTTAAGAATATAATACCGTAAAGGGGAGATAACCCCTTGCTCCTTACGTTTATTAGGCTGTTTCAATCACAATAGCACATTCTTCTTTAAAATGTTACTTACAAAATAGACTATGTAAATAAGAACATATTGTACTCTCATCAGTGGATATTCCGTTTCGCTTGACAGTCTTCTGCACCAGAACAAAACATTTCTAGCCTGAGGTGGGCATACTATCCACGAAGGAAAGGTATAACTATAGTATCATGTGTAGCCACTAGGAAGATCCAAAACTTTGGTGGTAGTTTTTTACAGTAAACTAGAGAGTGGTGAATAATTTATTTTCTCAGTAATGAAAATTTAATTACAGTAGTACCTTGGATAAGGATGAGACTTGGTTCCACAAGTCTCGTCGTTACCCGGTTTTTAACGTTGTGTGATGCATTGATCGCACAACGTTAAAAAAAGCCCCGTTTCCTTGGAGGCTTCAGCAAGCCAGAATGTCAGGATTTGGCTTGTTGCAGCCTCCAGGAGGGTGGGGGAACTTCAAAAATAGCAGTCGGGAGACCTGATGTGTGCTAATTTTGAAGTTCCCCCACCCTCCTGGAGGCTGCAACAAGCCAAAACATCAGGATTCGAATCCTGATGTTTTGGCTTGTTACAGCCTCCAGGAGGGTGGGGGAACTTTGGAAACAGCTTGGATCGGGTCTTCCAACCTCCCTGGAGCTGGCAGTGGGAGCCCGAAATGGGTAAAAAAAATTCGAATTCTGACGTTTTGGCTTGTTACAGCCTCCAGGAGGGTGGGGGAACTTCAAAATTAGCACGCATCGGGTCTCCCAACCGCTATTTTGTTACAGCCTCCAGGAGGGTGGGGGAACTTCAAAATAAGCACGCATCGGGTCTCCCAACCGCTATTTTTGAAGTTCCCCCACCCTCCTGGAGGCTGCAACAAGCCAAAACATCAGGATTTGAATCCTGACATTTTGGCTTGTTACAGCCTCCAGGAGGGTGGGGGAACGTTGGAAACAGCTTGGATCGGGTCCTCTGATCTCCCTAGAGCCAGCAGGGAGGTCAGAGAGCCCAAAATGGGTAAAAAAATGGTTTTTTTTTTACCCATTTTGGGCTCTCTGATCCCCCTGCCTGCTCCAGGGAGATCAGAGGACCCGATCTACAGCTGCAGGGTGGCAGGGGAAGCTGATGGGGACTCCTCATCGGCTTCCCTAGCCACCTGCCCTGCCTCCGCAGCTGTGGGGTGGTTGGGGAAGCCAACGGGGGAGCCCCCCCCCGTCAGCTTTCCAGCCACTCCACCCCTGCCACCACAGCTGCAGGGTAGCTGGGAAGCTGAACGGAGAACCCCGTTCAGCTTTCCAGCCACCCTGCTGCTGTGAAACGACTACATCGAATAACGCTAACAGATAGTTATCCGATGCAAAATTTCTTTGGAAATTTTGCATTGTTATCTGATTTTAGCGTTATCCGATGCAGTCGTTATCTGAGGTATTACTGTACAATGGTACCTCACTTAAAGAGCACAGTGCGTTCCACGGGATTGCTCTTTAAGTGAGTTTGCTCTTTAAGCAAAACACCATCGTAAGTGAACCATTGTGACTTCTGGCGGGGGGATTGCAAACCAATTTAGTTGTTAAGACAGTTTTTGGTTGGTTTTAGTTGTTAAGTGAGGTGACCATTCAGAGAAAATTCTGTTCTTTAAGTGAGTTAGTCTCTAAGCGAGGCACTCTTTTTGCGAGGTTTTACTGTATATTGAATTGAAATCTCATTTTTGGGGGACAGTATCACTCTTTTTGAAGTGTAACAACATACACATTGTTTCTTCTATTAGGGTAGAGAAAGTCCTGGCAGTGCTGCTCCTTTTACATTTATTGATCCTGACAGATATTTTAAGCTGTAGATATTGTATGGGAAAGAAGGGAAATGCTGTGTGGTTCTCACACTGATTCCACTAACAAGGCAGGGTAATATCTTCACTGAACCACAAAAAATATTAGGTATAGCTGAGATTACGAGTCCATTAGGAAGTTACTTCAGTCTAGGCCAGTGGTGCTGAATTTATGGCATGTGTGTCAGACATACAATCCCGGCCTCTCTGTTGGCACGCACATTCACCCCAGCACAGAGTTCATCCCACCCCTCTGCCCAGCAGCCCAGTGGGAGTGCTTACTCCCTCCCCCAGCACAGAGTTCATCCCATCCCTCTGCCCAGCAGCCCAATGGGAGCCCTCTCTCCCACTCCCAGCACAGAGTTCATCCCACCCCTCTGCCCAGCAGCCCAATGGGAGCCCTCCCTCCCACCCCCAGCACAGAGTTCCCTCAGACCCTCTGCCCAGCAGCCCAGTGGGAGCCCTCCCACCCCCAGCACAGAGTTTGCCCTGTCTCTGTTTGGACACTCAGTCTCTAAAAGTTTCACCATCACTGGTCTAGGCTTTGCACAGTTTCCGAGGGCAGGGGGAGAAATGGAGACCTTCAGAACTTACCCTGAGAAAGTGCTGGATTGTCATAGTATGTGTTATTGTCCCAAGATGGACTTTAAGCTTTTGCATCAGCTTGAGATATCAAGTTTCATCCTGGGCAATGCAGGATGCATTGTTTTTTCCTATCTATGTAGATAAGGAATGACAGGCATAAGGTGCATTATTTATCTTTTGTAAAAACCTTTAGCTCCTTTTTGACAAGGGGCAGTTTCTGTGTATGCCTTGGTATTTTAATAGTCCAGTAAAGGTATCATATAGCTTTATTTTTTAATACATTATAGAACTAGTGTGGAATTATTATTATTATTATTATTATTGGGGGGACAGTGGGAGGTGGTCATAGCCTTTGATACATACTGTTAAAATAAGCAAGTTTGTCACACTTTGTCTCCATGTCTTTTGTTTTTCTTTTTTAAACAGCATTTGTAATGCTCATTTTGGTCTGCTAACAACCTTTTGAAGAAGCTGCACCAATTGCCCGTTCATGGATGGCAGAAGTGCTTTTCGTCTGCAGCCTTCAGATTCTATCTCTTCTCTTTTTGCCCTGTTAAAAAAGAGGTATGGGAAGTTTTTAAAAAATCAAGCCTTCCCTTCAGAATGGACATACGTTTTTCGCAGGGCTTGAATTGTTTGTGGAATCATTGCCAAACCCAAGTGACCCTTCAAGAAGTATGTGACATGCAAATGCATCTTTCTAATATGTCTCGATCAGTTTGTTTATCAAACCTCTTATTTTCTGTTGGAGCTGTAGGTTTCAAAACATATTGTCGAATAAACTGCAATAACCTTTGATTAATGAAAGGACAATTTTGTCCCATTTGTTTAAAAATGAGAACTAGTTCAAGCTCCTTTAATCCAGAGCTACATCAAGTCATTTATACTTGCTGAGACAACAACTGAAGCCAATTTGTTATAGCTGAGCAGCCTGTTAAGATTTTATAAAAAGCCTCCTGAGCCTCTGGAAAATGTCTGCTTTCACTTTGGTTTTTATTTCTATGATATAAAGTTTTTATTCTAGAATAGATGATAGAGAGAGCTGCAACGAAGTTTAGCACTTACACATCTTGCTGTCTGTATCTGATTTGATGACTGGATTTATAGGAGGCATGGAAAAATAGGTTTATTATTATTATTATTTTAAGATCAAATTCAGAAGCATGCCTCAGCCTTGCCAAGAATACACTTTCCTGCTTTTTCCTTCATTAAATATGTGATGTTCTTAATATATCCATTTACAAACACTGGACTTCTATAGCTTTCCCCCCCTGTTAACTTGCATTTTTTTAAAATTTACATATTGGTCAGTTTTTCACTAAAAATTATATTGTGACAGCTTTTGCTTATTTGAGTTTTAAATGGCAGAGTCTTATGGATCAATAGCATTTTTCTTAAGTGTATGATTTTGAGGGGCTGTACCCACATTATTTTTTGGCAGGCATCAAAGTAGAGCTGCTGTAACTAGATCAGGGATGGCCAACCCTTTTATGCCACGGGCATGACCACACTACCGGACAGTGTGGCTGTCATAAATGCACCCACTTCCACTTCCAGGTGCGGTGGAGGAGGCGATGGGACAGATGGAATGGCGTTGTGAGCCAGGCCAGCCCACAGGCCGTAGTTTGGGAACCTCTGAACTAGATCATCCTCTACCTGCTGTAGAAGCTATGTAGCTGAAAAGATTGCATATTATTAGATGATTAAAACCTGGTTTAGTACAGTATAGTACATATCTCTTTATAATTATGACATTGTGACAGATATTAAAAGACACTCTGATATTAGTTGGCATTATAGCAAAAAGAAATTATGAATCTCAGAAAGCAATGGAATGTATCCACTGTTAGTTGGTTGGTTATTTTCTTTCCATTCTGAATGTTTGGCGCTCCATTTATCAGATCAAAATTTTCTGACAGTCCTTTATTAAACTAGAACAAAATCTGTAAGTGGAATGGCAGATGAATCAGCACCTTGTCAGATGAAATGACAATTGGAAAGCCCTTCAATAAATCCTGAATTAAAGTTGTCTCCAAATACTTTTTACAGTTGTACACTTCATATTCTGATCATATTCTCAATCATTCCGAATAAAATGCCAAAGAATAAAGTTGTTTGAAAAATATTCAACAATTGACAACAGTACTAAATGTGTGGGGTTTGCTGCTGAAGCAGATGTGTAAAGGTAATGTAATAGTTACAACAGTGAAAAATGGAGAAGTGTTAAAGCTTTTCTTTTAAAGGAATTTGTTTTTCATTTGTTCAGTATTGTTTAATGCTGTGAAAGGAAACAGCTCCTGCAAAATAATTCAACTATTTTAATCTGTGGCATAGAGAACAGAATTGGTGTTTTGTCTTGTATATTTTAAATTGATCATGAAATTCTAATTTCAGCTGACATATATTCATTCAAATGAATAGGCAAAAATGTTTTTCTGGGTTATGATTTTGGTCTATATTCTATTGATGTCATTATTAAAACAGTTGGAATATTGGCTGTTTGATGTTATATGTGAGAAATAATATCAATATCTGTCCTCTCTATATACAGTCAACTTATTTTTTTTTACCTTCTAATCTTGAGTGCTATTCAGTAACTGGCTTCTACTCTAGGATCAGGTAAGGTGAGTACAACAGACATCTTACACTTCTTGTTCTGCCGTATCTGAATCTGATCGCGATCCTCAATGGCGATCAGCCATGAAGACTGTGCTGAGAATACAATGCAATGGCCTTTCATCTGCCTTCTGCACCTCAGCAAGATACTCATACCACTGATCCAGTCTCACAAGTCACTTTCTGGTCCTGATCCCTTTTGGAACACAAAGTCCTCATCTGCCTCAGGCCAGTATTGATGAGGCTGCTGCTCTCCATCAAGATGGATTCAAGTGGGATTTAACCCACTTGGGGACTATTGCCCTTCCCTGTGGACTTTGGCACCCAAGGCCGTTAGTCCTTAGGGTGGTCAGGTTAGTTAACTGCCACCTGACTTTCAGCGTTGAGTTGCTGGCAGTATGGTCTATTCTATTACTATAGCAGGATAACCTGGCCAGACACAAACATATGACACTGGATGCTGTTTTTTCAGAACAATTTTCAATGCATTTCTATGGAAGTTTTGAGTTACAAATTTTTCATAATGCGAAGCATCCCAAGGAACACATTAATTTTGTAACTCTAGGTTCCACTGTACTGTGTATTTCCACAAGCTTTGCTTACAGTGTCCGCTAGCGCTGAAGCTATATTGGATCATGAGCTATAGAAGTATCTTTGTAACTATCTCTGTGTCAGCAGAAATAAATATCAATTCTGGATTTTCATAAAGCCTAGGAGCCGTGCTGTATAGAAGCCATGGTGAGAAATTAAATTGATAACTGCTGTTAAATAAGACCACATGGATCTTCTACAAACTGGACCTCTGTCAAAACTTTTCAAATCTTAATTGCAATTATGTTTTATTTCATTATACTTTGATTTATGTTGTGGTTCTCTAAGGTAATGGAAAGGAAAATATAGCTCTAATAATTATTTCCTTTCAGCATGCTGTTAATTCCATTGTCAATAATTCTCAATTTTAAGTGCTGCTATCTAAATATATCAATCCATATTGTGATCATTGACTCCAGTTCTGCTTAATGTTGTGATAATGTAAAAGTAATTCAGGTTTTTCATAGACCTACAGTAATACCTCAGATAACGTTTACCTCGGATAACGCTAAAATTGCATAACGTTAAGTAATCTGGGGAGGAGAATTGGATCGAATAACGTTAAGGTCCTATGGGATGTATCGGATAACAATCGCTAAAGCCTGTGTGGTTACAATGTATCTCTATGGAGCTTTAACGTTATCCGATCCATCCCATAAGATTTTAACATGGATCGGATAACACTAAAAATCGGATAACACCAAGACTTGTGGAACCAAGTCTTAGCATTATCCGAGGTATTACTGTATTTCTTTGATTCTTGGAGTGCTTGCTCCGTACAATAGCCTCATGATTTGCATCTTAGTAAAGTATCTTGATTCAGTAGCTACTGAATGTTTTAATAAAGTGAAAGTGTAGTGGAAATTTAATATTGAACTCAACAATTTACCATATTCTTTTAGTTAAACCTTATTCAGTTCTTATTCACTTTCATGGATGTATAAAACCTGTGTCAATATGAAGAGGCTCTACATAAGATTATTTTTTAAAAAAATTCCAAGTAACAATAGTTTATTAAATGCATGTGGGAAACTTATTTTAGTTTATTAAATGCATGTGGGAAACTTATTTGAAGCAGGATCAATAATACTTTCTTTTACTTGCTGCTATATAATAATAATTTTATGTCATAAATTATTCTTGCTTAAAAGGATTTTTGCTGGAGAAAGTCTGCACAGGAGTCATCCAAATGAGGCTCCTTTAATATCCCCAAGATCTTTTTCCACCAAAGTGATCCCTATTTATATTCTTACAATTTCTTGTTTTCGAACTGCTAGGTTGTCAGGAGCTGGGACAGAGACAGGTGCTCAAACCATCATGCAGTACCTGGTTCTTGGAACTGCTGACTTGCCGGCCTTCCCGCTAACAAGCCAAGCTTCTTAACCACTGAGCAGCCCCTTACTGCTGGGCCTGCATATTTCTACCTTGCAATCAGAATGTATGGTTTTTGTCAGAATCTAGCGAGATTGATATTGAATATGCTGAAAGAATTTTTAAGAGATGCTCCCGTACAGACCTGCTTAGGAGTGTATTCAGAATAGCTTATATTTAAGTAGAAGGATTTTAAATAGATATATACTCGTGCTTACAGACAGCATGAATGTAAAAAATATTGCATCTTGTCTACTTTTCTCCACAGTTCACTTTTTTTGTTTATAATTAAGGGTTGAATATTCGGATGGTTGGAAAATGCTGGTGAATTGACCAGTCAGATATTGCCAAATAATAGTAATTTACCATTAAAACATTGGTTTTGTTAGATCAAAAAAAATTATCAACAGTGCTTCTCTTGATGTTAGTTGTTATTATGAATCATTGATATATGTAATTGGAAGTAAGTTTGCTCACTGTATATGACCACTTGAATGAATTGGTCTGTCCTTCAGCTTTTATCCCAAAATATCAAGATTTTAAAAAAATGGAATCATAGGCAAGTTTCTTAAAATTGGTAAGAAAACCACAACTTAAAAAAGTTTCAGCTGATTTGTAGCATTTATTTGAATTAATTAGATTTGCCATCACTATAGTCCTGATTCTTGTAAGCTAAGGAACACATCAACAAATGACCTGCAATGAAATTAAAATGATAAGATGACACCTACACAGCAGAATTCTTGCCTCAGCAGAATATTTAATTATAGTCATATTCATCAGTGTTCATTTAATCAGCTAGACATGCACTACATGACTTGGATAAAAATTGACAGATATCAGTATAGTCCTCTTATTCCAAATTTTATCTTCTCAGTTTGTAATGTCCATTTTAGATATTTGCTTATGTGTAAGATACATGTTTTTGCATGCTCCTTTCAGTTAGCCAAGCCATTGATAACAAAAATAAGCACTACTAAAAATATTTATTTATTCAGATTTATATTGCCGCCCACTCGCCAAACCTATTAAACCTATTAAAGCTATTAAAATAGGTTTAATTACCAGTTGAAAGCAAGATGCAGGAAAATATAGTTAGAAGAATTGATGAATGCTGTTTCACATCTTCCAGAAGTTTTATGTGAAATAACTATTATTAGCTAATAACAATAACAATTTATTTGACATTGTTGAATTTTAAATTTAGTAAAGAAGGCAAATATTCTGTAATCTCTACTAACATAGTGGGAATAATGTCATTGGGAGCAGCAGATAGCCATTAATTTTGCTGCTTTGCACACAATCTGAAATCAAAGAAGTCATCTGTTATTGCCACATGCTGCTGGTGACAGGTTTTTTGCTGCACCAGCAGAGGATTGGATTGGAATAGCAAAGGATTGGAACAGGATACTGAGTGGTGCAATTCAGATGTAATGTTTTTTTTTTTTTTTTTTTTTAAAGTTAAATTGGTGTTTTACCATGCCTCCTTTTTTATTTAGCAATCACCTTGAAGAAAGGTTATGGTGAACAACTTTGTGGTGTTTTAATTACTATTGTGGTGTTTTAATTACTATTTAATTACCATTGTTTGCATTTACCTCTCTGCCGATTGACAAAATCACAATTTTTAGTGCCTCATAGGTTCCGAATTCTCCTTGTCCTCTCTCAACATATCTTTCAGCTTACTGGAAAAGATTCCCCTGAAATGTACAATAATCTTTACTGTGTGTTTACAAGTTTTCACACAAAAGTACGCATAGTCAAAGCAATGGTATTCCCAGTACAGTCAAGCCTCACATAATGAGCATTTCGCTTAGCGAAAAACTCGCATAACGAGCAAGTTTTTTGCTAAGCAGTCTGACTCGCATAACGAATTTTTCGCTATGCGAGTTGGACTTTTCCCTATGGAAAAACTCGCATAGCGAGCGTTTCTATGGGGAAAACTTGCATAACGAATTTTTCGCTATGCGAGTTTTCCCCATAGAAATGCTGGTTATGCGAGTCTTTCCATAGGGAAAAGTCCAACTCGCATAGCGAAAAATTCGTTATGCGAGTCAGACTCGCATAACAAATTTTTTGTAGAGCGAGCAACCTCGCAGAACGAATTAAATTCGTTACGCGAGGTATGACTGTAGTAATATATGGTTGTGAGAGCTGGACCATAAGGAAAACTTTAGCACAGAAGAATAGACACCTTTGAAATGTGGTGTGAGGAGAGTTTTGGGAGTCCCCTGGACAGCAAAGAGGACAAATAGGTCAAGCTTAAAAGAAATCAACCCCGACTGCTCCTTGAAAGGTCAAATATTGAAGATGAAGCTAAAGTACTTTGGACATCAAATGAGAAGAGAGGATTCACTTGAGAAAGCCTTGATGCTGGGAAAGGTGGAGGGCAAAAGAAGAAGGGGGTTGCAGAGAATGAGATGGCTAGATGATATTGTTGATGCAATGGGCACAGAGTTGGGCGGGTTGAGAAGGATGGTGGAGAGTAGGGGTGCCTGGTGTGCAATGGTTCATGGGGTCGCAAAGGGTCGGACTTTATGATGCGACTGAACAATAACAACCTTTCTTTCATTGCATTATCACAATACCTATAAATCCCTTCTGCTTACATTTGAAATAGAAACTGAAGGCTTCCCTCATGTTATTGTCATAGCTTTCTATGGACACGCTTGTTTTTCTTATTTGATTATGAGATTTGGTACCCTGACATGAGAGTCCAAATTTAAAACTGCAAATGATCCTTAAAATGCACCAGCTTGTGCAAATTTTCATAAATAAAATATTCTCAGGAAGATGGTTTTCAACTCTGGATTAAAACCACTTCCTGATTAATTTTCTCTAATGCAGCATGACTAGGGAACATGAGGTCCTGCAGATATAATTGGATTGCAAGTCCCAGCATTCTTCACTCTTGGCTATGTTAACAAGAGCTCTCAGGAATTCCTATCCAGTTACATATGGAAGGCTATACTTTATGCTTATTTGCTCTTAATCAATTGTTGATTGATAAGAAATACACTGTGTACAATGCATTTTAAAATTCTGCTAGAGATTGTTGCATAATCTTTCCAAATATAATGTTTAAACTCTTAACTTTGGTACACAGAAAGCCACCTCGAAGATTACATTGCCAGCTAATCTTTCTCACACTAGGTCTGGTGGAAGGAATTGCAGAACTCGCCAAAAACTCCCTTCGTTTTGGCAGTTTTACATCTGGCCTAGACAGAGAAGAATAAGAAGAACTTAAATGTTTTTTAAAAAATAAATTTTGAGGGTGGATTGTATCACGTACTTGATCTATATAATTCTTGGATGTAACCAACTCTGGGAAATGATACATAGCATATCTGGAACTGAGGTCAAATATGGAGAAAAATGAATCTTTGCCTGCCTGCCTTTCTGACTACCTCGTTAGATTTGTATCCCACTCCAATTCGTGCATGCATTACTCTGGGCAGGTAACATGATTAAATAAATCAACACAATGTACATGACATAAAGAAATTACAATGGAACTAAGAACAAAGTTGCATCAACTGACCAATAGCACTAATAATAAAATACCTAGATGACATCCATGACTCAACATAATTCAACTTTAAAACAATAACATCCTAGAATATGACAAAAAAAAATTCTTACAGTTCAATAATCAGATCGATAATGCTTGTTGGAACAGGAACAGTTATTTCAAAAACAAAAACCCAATTAGAGTAGAAGCAGATCTAATTTCCACCTGTGAGTCCCATATTAAGGTAGTGGTCGTATTGGATATATTAGCATCTAATCTAAGAATTTCTGGTCTGAATATGCCCCGTAGGCCTAGATTATAAATTCTTAGCATTTTAACTCATCCTACTTTATTCTGAAGAGATGGACCCTAGGGGTAGAGAGAAGAACGCTCTCTGGCTCTCATCAGCACGCCTTTTAAGCACCCAAGCTTGCTCTCAGACTGCCCTCGTGGTCTGGCCAGGGGAGAAGCTCTCAACAGCAGCACGTCCTCCAGGGACTTGGGTTTCTGGGAATTGAAGTTCAAGAACAGCTAGAGTGTCAAGGTTCGCCATCACGGGCCTAGTTCTTGAACAAACCTCCTTTTGGGTAGCTGAAGAGCAGTCGCTGCTCTCCTTTTTCATCCAGACACCTCAGAACCAGCCCCCTCCCCGTGAATGTCATGGTTCCAAAGTTGGCTTAACATAGAAAAGTTTATTGTTTAAAACAAAACAGGATTTAAAAACAAGGCAAAAATGGGTACCTGCACACCCAAAAGAAAAAGGACCTTCACCCACATGTGGACTTGGGTGGAAAATAAAATGGCCAAGTTGTAAGCCAAATAAAGGCTACAAACAAACCTTTCAGTCCACTCAAAATCTGCTCAAGTCTGAAGAGTGGGACCGTAACCGCCTTGAGTAGCTGATTAGCCAGGCTAGTGCCTCAGTTTTTTCCCTTTACTAAACAAACTTTCCTGCACTCCACAGAGGGTTATACCTCCCATCCCATTACTTAATCTTATACCAGCCAATGGGAATCTCGGGTTGCTAGAGTCATGGGGTAATTTTCTTTTTGGATACAACCCACCCAGTGGTTAGCTCTTCCTAACACAGCAGTCCTGCATCAAACACCACCACCCCAATAAAGTCCCAAGGGTGGTTCCAGGATGGAAGAGATAAGATCTTCCTCCAGTGTTTCCAGCCAGCTTCAATTTTACCACCTCTCAGTGCTGTTTGGGCTCCATTCTTTTGTACCCGTTAATATTTCCATTAACCCATGATGGGCACATTCTTCATGACTGCCATGGTGGAGACATTTTTGGCTCTCTGGTTGTGCCATCGACTAGAGAGGCACACCTCTCTAGCACTAGGAGGAGGGCCTTCTCTGTGTCCGCCCCGGCCCTATGGAACCTCCTGCCAATTGAGCTACATCTCAAGTCGGAATTGCTGCCCTTTAGGAAGGAGGTTAAGACCTGGCTGGTGGGACAGGTATGAGGTTGGGTCAGACAGTTGTGCTGGCTTGTTGGCTCATCTGACCCTCTCAATGTATGAATTTTTAATCTTTTAACTTGCTTAGTTTTAATATTTTAACATTAATTTTAACTGGATTTTATATTGTGTTTTTATGTCTCTTTTTAAACTTTGTTAGCTGCCCTGGGTCTCTTTGAGGAGGGCAGCATATCAGTCTGCAAAATAAATAAATAAATAAAATAATAAAATAAATACCAGACCTGTCCTACTGGTCCTTAGCTTTGCATAATAGATTTGATGTGATTAAGCCCTCACGTCTAAAACATTTCATTTATGCTATTTCTATCTAACTTTTCTTGCAATTAAAAGAAAGGGAACTTCATAAATGTCTGGGGAAACAGTATTTTCTTCTCGGTCTACTCCTTTCAAGACGTTAGGGTCTGGTCAATTTACAAATGACTTTCCCCTCTCTAAATACATTTAACATTCATAGGATACATGGTGTCAAGAAATATTGATAGGTGCCTCCTGCTCTGATAAAATGCCTGAAGTGCTGAAACTTGCTTGGGGTATCAAGATGAACACATAATAAACTTGTACAGTAAAACACCGGATAACGATTGGATCAGATAACGCTAAAATTGCATAACGTTAAGTAATCTGGGGAGGAGAATTGGATCGAATAACGTTAAGGTCCTATGGGATGGATCGGATAACAACCGCTAAAGCCTGTGCGGTTACAATATATCTCTATGGAGCTTTAACGTTATCCGATCCATCCCATAGGATTTTAACATGGATCAGATAACACTAAAAATCGGATAACACCAAGACTTGTGGAACCAAGTCAGCGTTATCCGATGTTTTACTGTACTATACTTTTAGCTGAACAGTATGAATATTCCTTGTAGAAGATATTCTGTATGTGTGCATAACATATGAATGTAGGCATTTGCTATGATCCAATAAGCAGACAATCCTTGGACTTACAGAAAGCCCACAGAACTGCCATAGCTGAGTTAATCCATAGCAGCGGGGTGCCTACTGGTCCTTAAAGAGGGCTTTGATAGACATCAAATAAAATTTGGTGAGATAAACGTTAAGCAAGATTTTACAGTTGGTACGAATCCTCCTGGGCCGAGAATTTAGGTACTGTAATGTCTTTTTAGCTTGGGTGGGTGGGTGGCATAGAGCAAAAAATGAGGAAGGTTTATTGAAAAGAAATGGAAAACAGGCATGTGAGAAAGTTGTTCACTTAATGTATTTGGTTTGTCTCAGAGCTGAAAAGGCACTGCATAATAAAATAAACCATTTAGCATTTCTAGTATAAAAAGCTAAGAGTCAGAATAAAAGATTGATAAGCTGAAAGGGCTGGGATAGGTGTAGAATTAGTGAATGGAAAGAAAAGGACACAAGATGTGGGGAAGCAAATTAGATTTTCATTATTGGAAATGGCAATTATAAGATGAATAAATCTAGTGAACACATTCATGGAGCAGTAATGGAGGATATGATCAAAACTCACCTGCTTAATACAGTATAGTACTATGTTTCTGGTGATGAGTATGTAAGTCATACAAAGCTGTGCTGCATGAGAAAGAATAAAAGGCAAATTATTATGCTTAAAGGAATATGGATTTAGACGAGCCCCAGGGCTGGAACACAAATAACCAAGCATGTGCAACTTGTTTTGTTACAATATTTGACCACAACTTTACTGGTTACAGGTGCCAATAGAGAAAAGATCCAGGCCCAAGGACTAGATCTTTGTCAGCCAGCTGGACACCCGGTAATTGCTATTGGTATCTGATGCAGACCAGGTAGACAGATAACAAGGTTAACCACATGGATGTCAGCCACTGGGTAGCCCTGCTTGTCCCTCTCCAAGCTGGGTGTGCACATGACCCTCCTGCCCTGCCCCAATCCTGGAATGCAACCCAAACCTGCTGTGCCAATTTACCACCACATGGATCTGTCTCTATGCTTCTCAAAATGGCACAAGAGACATGAGGACCCCTTTACCAAAGGTGCACACCACCTGAACAAAACAATTCATGTACCCGGAATGACAGCTCCAGTTGTGCAATCACTCATCCCCCTGTTTCTAACACAAATAGTTCTGTTTTCTTTTTTATTTTCCTTCTGTCAACGTCCCCTTTTGCAGGCTGAACAGCTACACACAACTGTTTCTCAGGGACGTAGCCAGGATTCTATATGTGGGTGAGTGAATATTTTTTCAGGGTGGGCAACCATGTCATATACAGGTATATGTGTGTCATATATATAAGCAGCTGGAGGTTTGAGGGTGGGCAAACTGCTAACTCAGGATGGTCAATGCCCATCCTTGGTTATGGCCCTGCTATTTCTTCTTGAGCCAGTCCAACCACATGACCAGCATTCCTGGGGAAAGGGGTCCTATAAATCACACTTAGTTGCACACAGATCATAGCTTTTCCCCTCCTGCCAAGTTGCTTCCACCCTAGTTGAATGATTAGGATGTGCAGCTGCTCTGTTCCTTAACCTGGACATTAGTTTGCTTCATATCATTCCTCTCCAGCCTAAGCAGTGAACTTGCAGTCTGTCCTCCAGTCTTAGGTGGGTTTCCTATCCAGTTGATATCACATAGACCCTGGTCCAACGCACAACCCTGTGCCTGCATATCATACAAACTTCTTTTGACCAGGATAGGGATAGCAATTACACTTCTATACCACCCCATGGTGATTAGAGCACTCTCTGGACAGTTCACAAGGGAATTAGCATTTTTGTCTCCAACATGCTGGGTCCTCATTTCACCAACCTCAGAAAGGGTGAAAACCATGGTGAGCTCTCACTCCAATATAGCTTTTGTATTCTTCAGAGGTTTACATCTTCATTCTTTTTTTCACTTCTTTGTTTGCTTGCTTTCAACCAGACCTCTTCCTTTTTTTTATAGTCCTTTCCACAACATCCTATACTGTCTCTCCACTAGCCCATCCCAGGTTTTTCTTCCTTCTGCAGGCTCCCAGGTGAATAACATTCTTGATGCTGCCATAGCCTTTACACAGCCACTGTTTCTGCTGTGCCACCAGTGGTGGGCTGGTGCATCGGGCTACCGGGACTCAGCCCAGGGCACCCTCCAGGCTCCCAGTACCATGGCGCCCCCCCCTTGGGTGCCAATCCAAAGAGCCAAGCTGAACTATGATGCCCAGAACAATCAAAGAAACAAAGGGGGCTCCATGTTCCTCTGCCTCCCTTCCTCCTCCTGTGCTGCCAAAGATAAGATTAGAAAAGCAGCTCCATTGATAGCAGAGCTGCCATGGCTTAGAGGTTGCAGTTTTGCCTTGTTGGTTGTTGGTTCGAATCCCCAGAAGGGAGTTGAAATTAGAAGATGAGTGGGAACGTATATATTTTGTTAGGGTTATACACCCTCATCACTCCCTGTCCAGTGCCCATTTAGCATAGCCAGCACGCCTCTGTGTGCCACCCTTAGCTGCTGCCCTTGCTGTGTCCTAACACCAGAAGCTCAGGAATGAAAGAGGTCTGTAAGCACATTTTAGCACCCCCTCCCCCAAGATTAGATGCAACAGTCCACATCCCTGGTCCAGCATTCCTGGTCCACCAGCATTCCAATTTGTCAATTTGCAGGAGCTCAGCATGCAGAAATGACTGAGGGGAAGAACACTACTAGTTAGATTCCAGGCCATTTTACAGATTCAAAATTCCTGCTTCCCCTTAGTTGTTCTGATTGCCTGCTGATATCCCTTGCAACAGTGATGGTCCTCAAGTGAATTAAATCCCACTTGAATCCATCTTGATGGAGGGCATCATCATCATCAATCCTGGTCTGGGACTGAGGAGCACTTTCTGTGCCAAAAGGGCTCAGGACCAGAAAGTGTCATGTGGAACTGGATCAGTGGTACGGGTGTCATGCTGTGATGTGGAAGGCAGATGAAAGGCCACTGCATTATATTCACAGGACCGTCTTCATGGCTGATCGCCATGATGATTGCCTGTATTCGGATACAGTAGAAAAAGATCTCTTGTGACATTAATGGATGAAATATTTCTCAGGGAATTAGACATACAACTAGGAGCATCAAAAGAGATTTAACAAAAGCCAGGAATGAAACATAACACTTTCAGATATCCCTTCTTTTGTAAATTACTGTATCACTGTATTTGTGTTTTAGAGGCTCTTTTGAGCAATCAAAGAAAGAACACAAATTATAGAGAAGAGAGGCTCTTTTCTGTTTCGAACCTTTTGTTTAAACATGAAAGACCCATCCCTACCTAGTAATAACTTTTAGCAATATGATTATTTCATGGTGATTTTGTCATCAGTTCTATAAGCTGGTGGTGTTCGGAAAAGCATTTTCTGGGCAATGCAAGGTTTTAAGCTGATCTGTATGCTTTCTGTTTCATTCTTGGCTCTCCAGGATCTTCTGCAATCTACCCCCATCCCTTTTTGAATAATAGCACAATAGCTTTCTTGATGCACAGAGACACAAGTATTACATGGCTTGCAATCTGGGACCTCTTGGAATGAATCACATAGACCAGGGATCCCCAGTCTGCCCCCCCCCCCTCCCACTGCCAAGAGCTCTTTCTGCATAGCCTCCACCCAGCCTGCTTTTTATGGCTATCATTTTTGCTCACTCCCACCTGTTCTTCATGCCTCAAATTGTACCATCTACTGCTGTTTTGCCTGTCCTTTTCTTACAAAAAACACAGTAACACATTGTTTCTTCTGGTCTCCCTGGTTGGATGTCATGTTTACTTTTGTATAACCTGGTAGATTAATAATTTTGATTTAAGAATTGGGTATTCTAATGTGGCCCCTGTGGCCCAGAAGGTTGGGGACCACTGATTTAGATGTAATTGGACCCCTTTTTATAGTAAGGTTTCATAGAAAGCTACTTTGATGTTGTTTCTAAGTAATGTGGTAAGTAAAAGAGATTCTGCCTTAGACTGCTTTTAGTGCTGATACTGTGGTTTGTATCTAAACACTTTAAGTTCATGGTTCGATCCCCTTTCCCTCCATGCAGCTCCTGAAATGCCACTCTGGAGTATTCAAAGTGATGGTGATAATGTTGGGGAAAATAAAAGGCAAGACTTTGTCCTTTTGTGTATTTTCTTTATGTGCTGTCAAGTCAAATCCTACTTTCAGTGACCTTAATAGCTTTTCAAGGTAAGTAAGGCATTTACATTTGAGGAATGGTTTTACCATTTCCCCACCCAACCCAGTGAATTTTCATGGCTAACAAAGGAATTGAACCCACCTCTCCTGAGTCCTAGTCTGTCACTCTATCCACTACACCACACTGGATACCACAGATTTCCTTTAGACATTCCTATATTATACATGACTCTGTCATTTTAGTGCAGATTTGCACCTGAGTAATTTTATCTTGGAGTTGACCCTCAATAAATAACCACATCTGAATGTGTTAGTTAACACAGAATATCAACTGCACATGCAATGGGAACTTGCTATATATGCAGATTAAGCTGCCAGGACACTAGGGATTTTCCTTTTAGAAAGACAGTTTTGATTTAGACTTCTAGACAGCATAATTTTAACTTTCACTGGTATTAAAGATTCTGTAATTTGGAGAACAAATAAAATTCTCAGCAGATGGTTTCCCAGAGTTGGCTGTATATGATTTTTAGTTTAGACTGGATTTTTCCTCTCTCAGAGGAGTTATATAGCATGTGGTCTATATGTTTGTTTCAGTATTATCAGAGCAGAAGATATCCAGTTACTTTCCCTTAGTCTGTTCCAGCTGTATTCTTAATGTACTACCATAAACAAACTAAAAAGGCCATAGATAACCAAGTAAAATATGGTAAGTTGTTGTTTTTCACCTAGCAATGAAATTGCAGGTGACAGAGTAAGTAGAATTAAAATAATAAGCATAGTGTTATTTACCTTTTGGATATGTTTAACATCTCTCAGACATGCCAGGTTCCCAGTTTATCATTTCATTTTCTCTGTGATTAAACCCTAAAGTTTGTTTGTCTTTTGAACAGACAGGAGTGGCAAGAAGTGTTAATTGGCTGTCCCTCATCCAAGTCTTTAATGAAAATGTAGAAGAACAACCCACTTGTTACCTCCTCCCAATTTGAGAAGCAGCCATTAATAAGCACACTCTGTATGATTCTGCAACCAACTGTGTATCCACCTGACACTTTTGCTATCTAGTTCTAGCCCATATTTAGCTAACTCTTGAATCAGCATATCATGAGGCATTTTGTCAAATGGTTTCCTGAAATTAAGATATATTACATCTACAGCAGTGTTTCCCAAATGCTGGTGTTTGGACTTCAGTTCCCAGAAGCCTAAGCCAGTATATTGACTGATCAGTGCTTTGGGGAATTGACTTAAGCTTCTGGGAATTGAAGTCCAAACACCAGCATTTGGGAAACACTGATCTACAGCATTCTCACAGTCTACTAAGGATTATAAAGTACAGTAAAACCTCACATAAAGAGTGCCTAGCTTAGACAGTAACTCACTTAAAGAGCAGAATTTTTTCTGAATGGTTGCCTCGCTTAACAAATAAAACCAACCAAAAACTCACTTAACAAATAAATTGGGTTTCACAATTCCCCCCCCCCCCGCCCAATCAGAAGTCACAACTGGTCACTTACAATGGTGTTTTACTTAAAGAGCAATCCCGTGGAACACATTATGCTCTTCAAGCAAATGAGATCAGATTAGTCTAGCAGGATTTGCTCTTGGCAAATCCTGTTGCCTTCTAGTTATTACTTCATTGTTTTTAAGATGCTTGCAGACTGAATACAGTGGTACTGCGCTTGAAGAGCATAATCATTCCATGAGATTGCTCTTTAAGCGGAACACCATTGTAAGCACCAAACTGAGTTCAAGGACTTAAAAAAATTAGCACTTTTGATAGTCAACAGAATTTAAGAATCAAGCTTTCAGGACTTGAAAGAACATGCATGTAGATTCTTGTGTTTGGTTTAATGTTTGTGAAAGCCACACATTAAGTTGGGGTATGTACCTTGTTGAGGTATGTACCTTGTCCAGTGCCTCATCTTTTTATTCATGTTGGAAACCATCCCAATCTATGATGGGATGGACATTTCACCTTCTGCTTGGAAATCTTCCCCTAACTGGCAATCAGCTTTGCTTTCCCCAATGTCAATGTTACTTTTTCTGACTTTCCTAATGCTAATATTACATTCTTCTTTTTCGTCTAATGTTTAGATTTGGCTTATGTCTTCTCTTTTCATTTGGTAGATTCATAGGGGGCTTGTCATCACATGAACATAACTTGCCATTAGTTGTAAGGAAAACCACACTTTGCCATTAGTCTTCTCCTTCACTAGTGAAAATAAAGTTGCCTCTGGTGGTGCTTCTATGGAGATTTTCCTTGTAGAGGCTTTGATGTAGGATACTTTGGAACTACAGCCAAGAGTGGTTACTTCCCTTCTGGCATATTCATGAAGCTCTTTTAGTCTGAGCCAACTAAATGTACGCTTCAGTAATGAAGTCTGTATCCTGCTGTTTAGTGTCAGTTGCAATTGGCCTGGAACTGCTTTTTCAAAGGAGAGGCAGGCCTGCATGGATGTTTAGCAGCACTGTATACAGGATGAAGTTTGACGTTTGCAGGTAAGTTTTCAGAACCATTAGCTTTGAGGAATTGACCTTTGCTTACATACTGACTGATATTCATAGCACCTAGCGATCTTTAAGCTCTTGTCATAACAAGGGATCTTAGCTGAACCTGAGTGGTGCCATATGCTATGTTCAGTGGGCATTAATCAGTCAAGATGACAGCTGTCGCTGCTGTTTTTGCATGGCAGTCAGTTGTTGTCATGTTCGCTGGTAACTTTCTCCATGTCTCCTTCTGCCTGACTACTGGACTTTTACATAACTCCATCCCCAAGCACAGTTCATAAAACCAATACATTAAAAATACCATGTGGAAGATCTGGCAAACAAAATACCTAGTAGGATAATTCTCAAATGTAGAATTATTTAAAAGATCTTGCAGCTGTTATTATTCCAAGTACAGTAATACCTCGGATAACGTTTACCCTGGATAACGTTAAAATCGCATAACGTTAAGTAATCTGGGGAGGAGAATTGGATCGAATAACGTTAAGGTCCTATGGGATGGATCAGATAACAACCGCTAAAGCCTGTGTGGTTACAATGTATCTCTATGGAGCTTTAACGTTATCCAATCCATCCCATAGGATTTTAACATGCATCGGATAACACTAAAAATCGGATAACACCAAGACTTGTGGAACCAAGTCTTAGTGTTATCCGAGGTATTACTGTATTAACTTTCATATAACGTTCACAGTCTGTGTGCAAGACTCCTTTGAAAATACAGTTTGTATACAACCACACACACACAGACCACTCTGTACCATCAAAATTCTAAGCAGCAGTTCTTGAAAATGAACATTTTTGCTTTAAAACAGGACACATGGACTTAGTGTTATCCGAGGTATGCTAATTTGCATCAAAGCAATGTCTACTTTTAGAGTAGAAATTCTGGTTTTTAAGGAGTTTTTTTCCTGCTACATCTCTGAAGTTGGGCAGCAGGAGGGCAACTATAGAGAAAATGTGAATATATGAGACTATTTTCAAGTATTCATGCCATCCATACCCAAGAAAGCACAAATATTCCCCAGTAAAAAAGGAGGATATTGCTACTTCTAATAATCTCTAGAAGCTGTAATTTTTATAGGTTTCAGGGTTCTGTGTATTGTTTAATACCAGCATTTTCGGGTGCGTCTGGTTTCATTAATTGCACTCTTTTGCATTTGTTGTTGTTTGTATGGGTGCTGAAGAATCTTGGAGGCAGAAAATTTACTTCCAGACTTGCTAAAATTGTTCACCCTGGCCTGATCAGAAAAAGCAAGATACTGTACTTCCAAAATTATAATTGTGCCTACCTAGGGCTAGGGTTACAATGTCACATCCAGTCAGAGGTTAGGATAAATATCATTATGCAATGGCGGATTTTACTTTCTTGGGATCAAAGCTCACTGCAGATGGTGATTGTAGCCATGAAATAAAAAGGCAACTGACTCTTGGGAGGCAAGCTATGAGAAACCTGGGGAATACAGTTAAAAGCAGACATTACCTTGCAAACCATTAGAAAAGCTGAGTGCAGAAGAATAGATGCCTTTGACATGTGGTGTTGGAGGAGAGTTTTGAGAGTCCCCTGGACAGCAAGGAGAAAAAAAGGTTGATCTTAGAAGAAATCAACCCTGACTGCTCCTTAGAAGGTCAAATAGTAAAGCTGAGGCTGAAGCACTTTGGACATCAAATGAGAAGAGAGGACTCACTTGAGAAAGCCTTGATGCTGAGAAAGGTGGAGGGCAAAAGAAGAATGGGGTGGCCGAGAATGAGATTTCATTTTATTTCATTTCAAATTTATACCCCACCCTACTCAGGTAAACCTGACTCTAGGCGGCTTACATATTATAAAAGTACAGTAACAGCATTACAATCACAAATTCCACATTATCATAATCACAATCATCATAGTATCAGAATATATATATAAACATCAGTAACACAGTAACAATAAAAAAGTATTAATATGTATTAAAATGTTACAAGAAAGTATTACAAACAACGACAGCAAAAACAAAAATCACATATACTGAGTCCCGCAATGTTTATAAGCAAAATCCTACAGAAGGTAGCTAGGAAAAGTCCAAGAGAAGTCAGAAAAGGAAAGAATCCAGTTCCTGCAGCATCTTTTTGAACTGGCCCAGGGCTGGATGGGGAGCCGGCGATGGAATGACCCTGGCATCCCACAGCTGCAGTAGCCTCTCCACCTGGTGGAAAGTCCAGAGGCAAGGGGGAAGAAGTTCTAGCATTTGCTGCGACAGCATCCTTTTAAGCTGGCCTGGGGCTGGGTGGGGAGCCAGCGATGGAATGGCCCTGGTGTCCCACAGCTGCGGTAGCCTCTCCGCCTGGTGGAAAGTCTGGAGGCAAGGGCAGAGAGGTCATCTAGATGGTATTGTAGAAGCAGTAGGCAGAAAGCTGGGCGGGTTGAGGAGGATGGTGGAGGACAGGGATGCCTGGAGGGCGGTGGTCCATGGGGTTGCGAAGGGTTGGTATCGACTGTGCAACTGAATAACAACAACAACTGGCTATGGCAGAGAGATGACTTTGTAAGTTACAGATATTAACCAAGATAAAGGTTATGATGCACACATGATAATTCATTCAAATAATAAATTTGCTTTTGTGCATTGATCACAATGGGGTTAAATTACTCAATTCAGAATTTTAGTTGACTTCACAACATAAAGGCTCCATAAGGGGAAATTAGAGAAAGAATGAAGAAGATGACAGAGAAATGGATAAATCTGTAGCCCATGTTCTAGCAAACATCAGTTCCTCCTTCTCAATGTAGATCAGGGGCTCCCAACATTTTTCTGCCAGGGGCCAGTTCCCACCACCACACTCAGCTGTGGCGGCCACAGGCATGGTTGCACCCATTATTTGCATTTTCATCATCATCAGCGGGAATCATGCCATTTTAGCAGGTTCTTGGACAGGGTCCACCACTTCCCAGGGTGGTGCGAGGCTTTTTGGAGCACATTTGCTCTGGTTTGGGATTTTTCTGCCGTTTCTCGGCTGTGCTTTGGCAGCTAGAGTGTGACCATGGCCGATGTCCTGGTTCTGCGCTGGGATCCCAGGCCCTGACATAAGCGCCTCCTGGCACTAGAAGTCGAACATGCTCCAAAAAGCCTCCCAGCGCCCTGGGAAGTGATGGAGCCTGTCCAAAGACCTGGAAAAACATCATGATTCCCACTGATGCCACAGTAAGTGATGTATTGTGACTTCTGGTGGGAGGGTGGGTCTAGACTAAAGATCCCTGGGTGGCCACCGTGGGCCAGATTCAAATAAAATCACATTATTATGGTCATTGACCAGTGGGCCAGATTAATGATATACATGGGCCAGATTAGGTCCACAGGCTGGGGGTTGGGAACCCCTGATATAGATCTTCCTGGATCTAATACTGTCAATTTCTCTTTCCTCATTTCTTGTACGCATGATTTGCCTTAAGTTAGCTTGGGAATTGAAGCTGAATTTTCCGCCAGATAAATGTAAGGTTGAAAAGAAATACAGTCAAACCTTGCATAAAGAGCGTTTCGCTTAAAGAGTAACTCGCTTAAAGAGCAGAATTTTCTCTGAATGTTCGCTTTGCTTAACAAATAAAAGCAACCCAAAACTCGCTTAACAAATAAATTGGGGTTCGCAATCCCCCCCACAATTGGTCACTTACAATGATGTTTCGCTTAAAGAGCAAACTCTCTGAAAGAGCAATCCTGTGGAACGCATTATGCTCTTTAAGCGAGGTACCACTGTACAGTTGGATGGGTAAAGAGAAATGAGTGTTGGGAAGAGAGAGCAGAACATGGAAAGTGTGTCTTCATTTTCATTCAGAACTTCTGGTCTTCATGTCAAAACATATCTTATCCCATCAGGAGGCTTGAGCTTGCTTTGATCTTCCTTCTCTTCCTCCTTCCTTGACAGCATTTAGCGGTTCTCAAGAGAGATGACTCCTCTGTGAACAAAGCTCTGTCTGTGCAAAAAAAGTGGCAATCTGGGAGACAGCTTGGCCTTCCAAAGCAGACAGTTTGTTTTTGGTACATTTCAGCTGATGAAGCCTCATAAGCAAATGATAGTAATTTTATGCCGCACTTGGCGAATGAGGATGGAAATGAAAAGAGAGAGATCCTGACCTTCCTGAACATTAAGCGGCAGTGACATCCTACTTGTTCGCTAGTGCTGATAATCAGAATCTCGGAGAACAGCAGGAGACTCAAATGCTAACGTTATGATGCCAATTGCAGTCTTCATATTATAGCTAATGAGGAGTTATTTATATGCAATTTAGAAATAAAAACAGAAGTTTGAGTGTTGGCTCACTTCCAAGGTTTTAAAAGGAAAGTGTACCAAGGTGGTTCGCTTTGTAAGATATTATTTTTGCTCAGAAGAATACAGTAGAAAAGGACAGTGTGAAATAAAAAGACACACAAGATTGAGAATCCCAGGCTAGATCTTTTGTATTTTTCCCCTGTTGACTTTCTCTGATGTATTGTATTTTGTCAATTTTTTATGTTGGCCCTTGAATGCAAGTGACATAGAAGAATTCATACATACTTTTGCTCTCTTCTACACACCTGGTCGGTTTTCACAACCCACAGTGTTTATTTCCCTTTCTCTAAGCCTTTTGAAGAGGCTGCGGTGGTCAGCAGGTGAGCAGTTCAACACCCAAGTGCTGCATGACAGACTGAGTTCCCCTCTCTTTCCCAGCTTTTGCCAACCTTTCAGTTTGAAGACCAGAAATTGCAACTAGATAAATAGGTACTACTTCAGTGGGAAGGTAAATGTGTTCTGTGTGCTTTGGTGTCTAGTCATGTCTGCCACATGACCATAGAAACATCTGCAGATGCAGACAACGCTGACTTTTGGGCTGTAAACAGAGATGAGCACCACACAATAGAATCATGACTGGCTTTTGAGCAAGGGAGACCTTTACCTTTAAGTCTTTTAAAAAGAAAAGACTGTTACCCACTTTCAAATTGGGCTATGAATGTCAACTGCAGAAGCCTGAGCAGGGATGCCTGAAGAGGAATGGAAATGTCAGACCTTATCCACCCATCATCCTCTCTTCAGGGAAGCATAGATGGCAGTTCGATGCTGTTGTTTTAGCATCAGTAACACACCTTTTGTTTAAAGTCTTAAGCCTTTCAGAGTCTCTCAGCCTTGGACCCCCAGATGTTCTTAGACTTCCATTCCCAGAAGCCTTGATCAGTAGGTGTACTGACTTGGGCTTCTGGGAATTAAAAAACATATGGAGGCCCAAGATTGAGAAACCCTGGCAGACCAATTTCTCTGTGTTCTGCCACAGCCCTATTTCGGTTTGGATCCTCATGCCTTTGGTTTTGTGGTGCTTTCAAGTTTTTAAATGCTGTTTATTTCTTTTTCTTCAAGATTTTTTTTTTAAAAAACATTTTAAAACCAAGATATCCATTCTCTCATGACCTACAATTGTGGGGGTGATTAACTTCTGGCACAGATGCTGGCAAACCACGACTTGGCTGGGCGTTTCCCCCTTATCTCTCTGGTGCACAAGCAGCTTGTTTATGTCTTGCCTGGGCGTTTCCCCCTTATCGTTCTGGCCCACAACAAGCAGCCTGTTTACGTCTCGCCTGAGAGTTTCCCACTCTTATCTCTATGACCCAGCTTGTTTTCCTTGTCACCATGACACAGCACATCTTAGCAAAACAGCAGGTGCCTCACCCTGGCCTTAGCCAATCATGTATTGCTTAGTGATAAGAAAGCTAATAAAAGAGACGTTCCCACAAAGCTGGGCACGCCTCACTTGAAGAGTGGCTTGACTCCATGTCTTCTTGATCCCTTCATACAATTCAGCCTGTTTCCAACATAGAGGTAAGACAAATTATTTAGTGACAGAGCTGACTGTTGCTCCAGGAACTATAGTCATAAGAAGTAGCCATTCCCATCTCAGGTAGGGAGACATTTCTGGCTACCAACATGACATTGCATTGCAGCACTCAGCACTTACAACAGGATGGCTGCCCCCACTGCACCTGAGGCAACACTTAAGTTACTAACTTCAGCTCATTATTGCTCAATGATTGAGAACAGATCCTGCCTTCCTCTTTGTGTCTATCTTTCAAGTACGGTGGACCCTCAGGGCTTAACAAACGGGTTTGCTTAACACAAAAATAGCATAACAAAAAGAAATCCCTAGAAGATAGTGGCTCAGTTAACAATATTCTTTTTGGAATGGATTAACTGGTTTTCAATGCATTCCTATGGGAAACCATGTTTTGCATTTCAAATTTTGGTTTTCAATGCATTTCTATGGAAAATTGCATTCAATGCATTTCTATGGGAAATTCGCTTTACAAATTTTTCGTAGCACAACAGGCCCTGGAGAACGCATTAAGTTTGTTAAGCGAGGTTCCACTGCATATGAAAAGTGCTCTAGGTCTCATTTTCTCAAAGCTAAACATGCCTAACTCCTTCTGTCATAGGGCTTCATTTCCATCTCCCTTATCATTCTTGTCACCCTCCTCTGAACTAGTTCAGATAGAAACATGTAATTGAAGGACTGTCTTGGCCACGTGGGTCCTAAAGACAATGGCCACACCTTAATTCAGTAGTTAACATTAATGATTCCCTGGTAATCTGTTCAGGAGCAGGGAAATAGGGGATAACCATTCAACAAAGCCCTTTTATTGTAAATGGAAGTAAACAGGCTGCAGTTCCTTGGCTGAGCATTGCATTTTCAGCTGTGGGAAGTGGAACTGCAAGGAAAACCCCTCCCTCACATAGCTAAAGCTGGTTGGAGAGCAAGGGGATTTTTCTGTATAAATACTTTAATAAATAAATCCAATAAAATGTAAAATTCATTCCTTATTCTTACCCAGATCCTTGTTCCTTAAGCCCCATTCCTTGCTGTGCTCCAGAGCTATGCTTCAGAGGCTGAGCATAGAAAGCTGTCTTATATTGAAGTCCAACTACCATATCTCAACCCACTGCAGTGGTGTGCTGGCCCACGGGGATACAGGGGCTCATCCTGGTGCACCCCAGCGACTGGCACCCCCCAGAGGCCAGCAGAGGCAGTGGTGGGCATCAGCAGGTTTGCACCAGTTCACCAGAAGTGTTAGCAGAAATTCTGGCTGGCCCCGCCCAACCAAGTTTTTTTTTAATTTTTATTGGGTTTTTCAAACAACACAAAAATACAAATATATCTTGCAGAAAATAACCATTTGATTTTACATTATCTCATCTGTGTATAAAATGACAAAAAATAAAAATGACATACAATACTAAAGTAAGTATAAAACTTTCTTGTATAAACACAGTTATTACTTAATTTGTAACAATCACCACTGTGCTATTTACATTGCCCAGAAGATGATGGGGGATCAGCCTCTTTTTAATTCCAAAAATTCATTTGCTCTGGTACTGGCCTCCCTCGTTCTTCCCCTTTCAATGTCGCCTCCACAAATAAGTTCCAAATTTTTGAAAATTTGTTTTCTTGGGCTATTCCTTTTACTACATTCAACTCCCACGTTAGCTTATCATTCAAAGCAAGCCCCCACATCTCTTTATACCAGTCATCAATCTTTAATGTCTCATCATTTTTCCAATTTCTTGCTATACATTGTCTTGCTGATGTTAACATTATAGATATCAACTCCCTTTTATCCTCATCCACTTTTATACTGTCAACATCAGTCAATAAGGCCGTACCTGGACCCAGCTCGAGCCTCACCTTCATTATTCTTGACATTTCCTCTTCTATTTTTCCCCAAAATATCTTTACCACATTACAACTCCACCACATGTGTTCATATGTTTCCCTTGTTTGTTTGCATCTCCAGCACATTTCACTTACTTTTTTATCTATTTGGTGAAGCCTAACTGGGGTCAGGTACCACCTCCATAACATTTTATAGTTATGCTCTTTCACTCTCACAGACAATGTTCTCATGATCCCCAAGTTTTAAAATAAAGTAGTCCTAATTTGGGTGCAACACAGGGCTTTCCCCCTGGCCACGACCACCATACGACGTCCACAGTGTGGTAGTAAAAATATTTGGAGCCCACCACTGGGCAGAGGTAATAGAAATGTATGGGATTTCTCCCCCCCAACCCCCCCCCCCCAACAGGCACCCCCATCACTTCCTGTCCACCGCCCTCCCAAGGTGCCCAGCACACCCCTGACCTACTGTCAACTCTAACTGACAAGAGTTGCCAGGTAGACTTTCCTTCTAATTCCTCCTGATGAATGTTGGTGTTGGTATTCCATTAGCTTTCCATTCAAACAGGGCAGAAGAGCCAAGGGAGAAACGTGACCCGCTGAACCCTAAACAATTGTTTTGTAGTGGTGCATGGGTCTCCTGGGGATAATTTCAATACAGCACTCTGCAGCTTCTTCACCAGAAAAATTCCTGTGGGTGCCCTTGCATCCAGAGATGAATCGTGCTTTGCTTTTGAAATCACACCAGATATGTATGACATCCTAGTTTTGTTCTGCCTGCTTTTGAACTTGAGTTGCTTTTACTGCTCATTTACAGGAGCTGGTGCAAGAAGTGTGCCCGCCCCCCTTTCTAACCCATTGGTATGCTGTTCTACTCCAAATGACTGTAGCAGAGCATGCCGAATATGATGAATTTAGATGGAATTACAGTGATTTTGTTTAAATGAGATTCACCAGGCAGGCATCACAACAGAAGCAGCAAACAACATGCATTGGGGACAGTTTATAATACAGTACTGTAATCTCCTACTGGATTGATTGATTGATTTGGAAAAGAATATCATCAACACAATGATCCAGAAAGGATTTTCTCTTCTTGTGGTTTCTTTTATTTTCTTCTTTTTTACTGGTGCTTGGAAGAAGATTTGTTCTTTGATGCTCTTTAAATGTTTAGTTTAATTTAAACAGCCCTCCTATGGCTAGTTCAGCTGGTAATTTGTGAGACAACCCCCCCCTCGCCCCAGAAGCCTAATAGTTTTATTGTTTTGTTTGAAATCGCTCTTATGTGCAAATCACTGACTTCATGATGTGTGGGTGGGCGAGTGTGTGGGGTAAGGGACACAACAACATAGAGATACCTCATTCCCTGGGGGAAACTGAGGTGATAAAGACATTACATGAAAATTTATTTTCAAAAATGCATATCTAAATTGGTCCAAGCTATTTTCAGCCTGATCAACATTCAACTGATAAGGAAAACTGATAAGGAAAGAAGCAACTAATAAGGAAAGAGCCTCTGTAATATATAACAACAACAACAACAACAACAACAACAACAACAACAACAACAACAACAGCAGCAGCAGCAGCAGCAGCATCCTCCATTTATGACAAATATATATAATTTCTAATGTTCTGGAATCACTGGAAGATGTTCCTTAAATTAGCACTGGGGTTTATTTATTTTTTTAAAAAACCCTCATGCTTGCTAAAAAAGAATGACATATCTGTTACTTTTGCAGGCAAGCAATGTTCTTAAGTAGAATCTGGAGAGTCATAGTTAACAACACATGAAGGAATATAGTAAAGGTAAAGGTCTCCCTTGCTCAAAAGCCAGTTGTGTCCAAATCTAGGGGGATGGTGCTCATCTCTGTATACAGTCAAAGAACCAGCACCAGCTGCATCTGCAGATGTTTCCATGGCCATGTGGCAGGCATTACTAAACACTGGAGCACATGGAACAGTGATCTGTTTTGTGCTGAAGCGGTACCTATTTATGCACTTGCAATTTCTAGCTTGCAAACTGCTAGGATGGCAGGAGCTGTAGCAGACAACTGTCACTTCCAGTAGTTTAGCTCAATGACTTAACCAGTAAGCCACAGCAGCCTTCCCTGAGGAATATACTCAGAGCTTAATCCAGTTGTTGTTCCAAAGCAGAGTAAACCAAATGGCTGAGATCCTGTTATGAAAGACAAAGTATTGTAATGTAGAATGTCTGACCCAGGTTCCATCTGACAGAGTGATAAATGTCTGTCCCATGTGACGGAAAGCTCACAAAGGTAATTGTAATAACAAATGGAGTACAAACAAGAGATTATCTGCCTATCAGTTATGGAGTCTGAGTATTCTTTCAGTCAACATTTTCTTGAAAGAGGAACATTAGAGAGTCATTAAAGGAGAGTGGAAGCCATTGAAAGTTAATAGCCAGAACCAATAAGAAGAAGGACCAATTGTTTTAGAAAAGTGGGATTCTTAGGGAAGGAAAATGTCTTTCATCCACCTCTCTTGAGGAAGTAGATGGGGTACCCAGAAAGAACCTCCTCAAAGGCTGTACTTTATCTGGCATACCCCAGGCAATGGCCACCTCCTGCCAGTGAATCTTTTTCACACTAGGTCAGGTGAAAGGAACTACAGAATGAATTCACCAAAAGGTAGCTTCATTTTGGCAGTTTCACATGTGGATGGATGTTAAGATAGGCTATTCCTATAGAAGTTATGGGACAGGGAAACCTTGCTATTTTCCTAAGAATCTAAGGGGCTTACATAAGTGTAGATGTTAGGAGATAGATTCTGGCATTTGGAATTGGATTTGGTTAAGTGAAATCTTGTATTAAATGTAGTTTTAGACCATTTGGGTTACCATCTAGCAGGATAAATATTGGTTATGAATATTTTTTTATTTTGATAATTTACAGGTAGTGGCAGTGATGAGATTTTTCACAAAGAAGACCACTCTTAGCTAGATAGTGACCTTAGCTTGGCTATATATTTTCTGAAGATTCCTTGAAGAAATGGTGGCAGATGCACACTGGAAAACTAGGCTGAGTGGTGGAGTTTCATGACACGGGGATGTATAATGATTATAACTTAAGTATTAACCATCTGAACTCAGGTTGTAGAAAGTAATGAGATGGGAAGTTTAAAAAAAATCATAGCCCAGCTGTTTGAGATTCAGAGAAAAGGCTAGTCCTCCAGCTATGGAAAAGTTTGAGAAATTTAATTGGTACAGAATGGTGAACTGAGAGATGCAAACAAGATTGAGGGCTAATTTTGGATACATATGTAGCAAAATGGTAGAATTAACTATTTAACAGAAATAATTCTTTAGCTCCACCATAAATAACACAAAATGACACTGACTACTGCTTTTTTACACTAGTTTTGCACAGAGACACTTTGTGGGAATCACACATATCTTGATGAACACAAAGAGTGCTCTTTGTCTTCGCTCTCAGTTGTAATGGAGGAATCTCAGAGAGCTTGAAAAACCCTTGCTGAAGTGCCTCGTCAGGTTGAAATGACCTCTGTCAAGAGTATGGAAATCAGGGAGTATTCTTTACAGCCCCTACCTTAGAAGATAATGTTCAGAAGACAGGCTGTATTATTATTTCAACAAGATGCTGTTACCACCTGCTGCCATGTGTTATACGGGATGGTCTTTTCTGCCAGTTATTGCTGGATTCTAATTCCTGTCACCTCCAATCCACATGGGTAGTCAGACAACATTGGGAAGGCCACAGGTTTTTTTTTACTTCCTTTTAGTTTTTCAGCAGAAAGTTTTCATTTATTTTATGGGACTGAGACATTCTATAATTAAGCCCACAGAACCATGAACCAGAGGTTTGTTCATATGACACAATAAACCAGGGTTCTGTGGGAATTATGATTTGTCACAAATTAGTAGTGTGCATGCAGTTCATCTGCCTGTACCTGCCCTGTATAGCAGGCAGTTTCTGTTCTCTGATTTCTCCATATCAGCAACCAAATTTTTAAAAAATAAAATAAAATATGAAACTAAGAACTGACCCAGGACTCTTTCTTTGGTTTGCTAACAAGAGCCAGAAGAGGAAGATGACCCAATGAAATAACCACTGACTCTGGTGAATTTGCAAGCATTATCCATTAGCGCTGCGACTTTTCTTTTTTAAAGCTACAGCGGTACCTCATACAATGATTTTAATCTGTTCCACAGGGTTCGTTGTTGTACGAAACAATTGCTATAGGATACATGCTTTGTATAGCAATTTTCCCTATGGGGTGCATCGTACAACACATTTTTTTGCTAGGTGGTTTTTCCCTTTGAAAAAATGTACGATTTTTTCCATAGGGAAAATTGTTATGCGGGACGCCATTTCCCCCCAAAACCTAATTGTTATGCGATTTCATTGCTATACAGGGTGATTGTTGTAAGAGGTTCCACTGTACTGTACTGTGTTCCTAAAACTATCTGGCTTATATTTCATGAATATCAGAAAAGCCTTAGTTTCAGAATTAAGCTGAATATGTCTGTGAGAAATGGAGTTGAAATTAATTCTAATCTCTTGGCCTACACCATAATTTGTTCCAGGTTATCACAGATATCAGATTCAAATCTAATTCATTAAAGGAACCAGAACCAATTCCAGTAGTATTTAGGAAAGAAATATCTCCAAATTCATATCATGCTTCAGTGGAAAGAAAAAGAGTGGAAGGAATATAATTGACTATAAGGCAAGGCATTATATTTGAGAAGGTAAAGTCAAATTTCTTTAAATAACTTGGAGTTTTCAAGCTATTAAAGGTAAAAGTGACAAATGATGAAAGTGTATCCAAATGTGATAGAACTGGTCTCATTTTAAAGCTTGTGAGCTTAACCAGGCAGGTTCCAGAACTCTTAACTCTTTCTGCATGCCTTTGTTGTTCCAGCTCACCTAAAGATTTCAATAAGATATGTTTCTTTTGTTAGAGCTGTCAGTTGTTTCAGCTGATGTGTATTTTGCAAGGCAGCTTTCTTGTATTGGAAAAATGACCTGATCAAAGAAACGTCTGTCATCTGTTTGTTAGCTGCAAAAAGTATGAACTTTATAAACAATTGCACAACAAAGACTGAATTCATTTTTGAATATTTCTGTTGATCAGTATAGTTAATAAGTAATACAGCAGATGTGATTTAACTAACAGCTAACGATAACATAACTGCAGACTATATGGATTGTAATATATTACTGCATCCCCACATCTCCAGCATTCTGCTTACAGCTTTTAAAAAGATCTATGATTCCAATACTATCAATTAATTATAATTATATAATTATAATTAACTACTTTAAAACCCTTCAAAAGCAAGAAAATGCAAGTAGATAAATAGGGACCACTTCAGTGGGAAGGTAAACAGCGTTCCATGTGCTCCAGTGTCTAGTCATGCCTGCCACATGACCACGGAAATGACTGGAGACGCGACAGCACTGGCTCTTCAGCTTTGAAATGGAGGTGAGCACTGAACCCTAGAGTTGGATACAAGTGCCTTTCAAGCAAGGGTGCCATTACCTTTAAAGTTCAGCTTAGAACTGAAATGCATATCATAACACAAAATCAAAATTTCAAATGTTAGAATGCAAATAAATAATCCTACGTAAGTAAAAAGAAATTATATCAAGAAAAACAGCACGGGCAAATAACCACTGCAGCATTTAAATTCTAATGAATTAAATTTAACATTTTCTTAATTGGCTGGTGCAGTGGGAGGAGAATGTTCTTGAAAGTCTATCTAACCAGCATTGTTTTAATATATTTTTAAAAATACATCTAGGAAATGGGCCTGGGACAGCTATACTGACAAGATATTCCAAAGTTCTGCAAAATGAACTAACATGAATATATTTTAGGACACTGAACACAGCAAGGTTTTCTTAATAACCATGTCCAGGATTTCAGTGTGCAACTAAAACAAAATATATACAGTACTTAAAACTTTCTCATGAAATCTAAAAATATAGCACCACATTCTTGATGAATGCCTACCTGAAAAACAATAGCATTTAACATTTTAAATCTAACCAGTTACAGTTTGGAAGCAGTTGTTTGGTTGAAGCTGACTTTAATTGCATTTTCCTATGATAAGTGTACGTACTCAACTTAAACCTTGCAGAATAATAGAACTGTCACATTTTTCATGTTTTGCATCAGATATAAATGAAACTGTTTTATAAAATCCCATATGTTACAAGAAGCATCTAACTGGAGAACAAGAAAGGAAATCAGAAAATGAAGAAAGAATGGTTGATCAGTACAATTGACCTTATTGAATAATGTTATTCTCTGCATATGCTGAAAGATAGTTAGGTTTCAATGACATAATTTTGAGACTAATGGAAATTGTATTTCCATGTATTTCCTTCCTACTGCTTTATCTAGTCAGTATCTCATTAATAACTAATATCATTCATTTTCTTAGCAGCAAAATATCTGAGTTAGGATTACATCTAAGAATGGTTTAAAACACTCACAGGGTGGGCAGAATCCTGTTCATTAAGATACAGTGTAAAGTTGTGCAATTGTAACGTTGCTAGGTGCCATTAGTCATGTGGTTTCTAATGTGACTGATTGCACAATGTGTCAGTGGGAGTGTTTTATGGGTATCACTTCTACTTTGGGAATCTTGCAGCTACAGCATGTGTAACTTGACATTAAGCCCACAGAACTACTCAACAGGATTGCTGCTAGTTCAGTATGTAGGGAGGGGAGTACATCCACACTTACACATGTGAAAGTTTTCCTTTTGCACAAAGCCATCCTTCATACCACTATTACCAGTTCTCTAATGAGGAGGAATTTCGAGAGGTCTCTCCTAGGTTTGCTCATGGCAAGGCAGAAACGGAAATTTGTTTTTATACATCCTTCTGTTTAAAGAAAGAGTGGTCAACTTCCTAGGAGAAGTACATTGGTTTTCCATTACCCTCAATCTAGTGTTGCTCTTTCCCAAACCTCTAGATTTCCCCTCTAAAACCAAGAAAGGCAAGTGTGTGCCTTTTATTACAGCAAATGTTTGCTTCTGAGTAGGTGCATCCAAACCATAATTTACTCCTAACATACTAAAGCAGGGGTTAGTAATGGTGACCATCTAAATGCTTTTGGATGAATAGAGTCAAACCTCTCATAAAGAGTGCCTCACTTAAAGAGTAACTCGCTTAAAGAGCAATCCTATGGAACACGTCATGATCTTTAAGCGAGGTACCACTGTATTATCATCAGTTCTAGCAAACAGCCTAAAATGAAGGATTATTGACATTGCAGTCTAAGGACATATGGAGCACCACAGTGGCCCAACCTTTGATTAATCCTACTTTGTGGAGGCTAAAGTACTGGGGGGGGGGGGAAAGGATCTATTAATTTACTTAGGGGACGCCTCTAGGTGGGTATTTTACTCAGTGGCGTCGCGTGGGGGGGGGGCGCGGATGCCCCGGGCAGCGGATTTCAGGGGGCGGCAAAATGTCCCCACCAGTTTGGCCTCCCTCTGCCTGGGGCCGGGCTTAGGAAGCAGGACTTCCCAGGCGGAGGGCGGCCGTTTTGCTGGCGAGCGCTGCTCGCCTCCGTCCACCTGGCTGGCCGTCGGGGGCGAGGAGGAGAAAAAGGGGTTTTTTTTAGGCGGACAATTCAAGGAGGGGGCCCGCCCACCCGGCTAGCCGTCGGGGGCTCTCCTGGAGGGCGGCCTGCATGCGCGCGCACGCTGCTCGCCTCTGCCCGCCCAGCCACCCACCCAGCTTGCCGTCAGACGGGGCGCTCATCGGGGGTGGGTGGCGCCGTGGCGGGGAGCCCCTGGCGGCTGGCTGTGCAGGAGGAGGTGGGTAGCATGCGCGCGCACGCGGGCCGCCCGCCAGGAGAGCCCCCGACGGCCAGCCGGGCGAGCGAGTTGCCGGAGGTGGAGGTGCGCTCGTTGGGGGTGGGTGACGGAGGGCCCCTGGAGGGCGAGCGGGCGGAGGTGTGCGGCGCGCGCGCGCGCCGCTTTTCAGCAGGGGGGCGCCTTCTGCCTGGGTCCGGGAGGGGGGGCGGCGGCAGCGGGGAGCTGGGGGGCGGCGGCGATTTTCTTCTTCGCCCCAGGCGGCTGAACACTGCGCGACGCCACTGATTTTACTTTACCATATGTCTTTATATAATTTTATGCATGGCAACAGTTGGTTGATATCATTTAGGTTTTTTTAAACGTTTAGCTAATGTTTGTGAGACATACAGAATGATTCTTGCACCAATTGGGTGGGGTATCAATAAATAAATAAACAAGCAACAAGCTAGCAAGCTTTTTAGAGCATGTGCCATGGTCAGGAGCTCCTTGCCTATTTGAAAATAGCCCATTCATTTTTCTTTCATCTTGTCTTAAATCTAAATGAATCAGTGTTGGGACTTTTGTCATTGCTCAGTCACACAGTCGATTCCGTACCCCTGCGACCCCATGGACCACTGCATGCCAGGCACCCCTATCCTCCACCATCCTCTCAACTCACTCAACTCTTTGCCCATTGTTGTCAACAATACCATCGAGCCATCTCATTTTCTGCCCCCTTCTTCTTTTGCCCTCAACGTTTCCCAGCATCAAGACTTTCTCAAGTGAGTCCTCTCTTCTCATTTGATGTCCAAAGTACTTTAGCTTAATCTTCACTATCTGACGTTCCAAGGAGCAGTCAGGGTTGATTTCTTCTAAGACTGACCTACTTCTAAAAACCAAATATTTCCACACAGGACTTTATTTTAAAGCTTTATCATTTTAAAAATTTCATATGAATACCTTTTTTTCCTTCCTGTGTCTTTTCAAAAGTATAATGTTCAGATGTGAGCATGTCACTTATACACATTTGAGTTTTTTCTTTTCTTTTCCCTCAATTCCTCCTCTACCAGCTGAATAAGAAATCTAAACATTAGGGTCACCTTGAGTTCACCTGGTAATCTTTTCAAGTAGGTTTGTGTAGGCACTTTATGGGCTTCCTGGTTTGAAGAGAGATGACAAGTTTTTGCCTTCTTCCACTCTGTCTAAAAAAAGGATTTGAATAAATCTTCAGGACTTTCACTGTGGGATTTAGCAGCAAGGAGAGAAAACAGGACAATATGGCCTGACATTTTCATACTATGTTTAAAATCTGCCTGTGAAATCACCATCAAATCTATTGTTTTCCCAAGGATTATATGCATTTGCTTGAGATTCATCCATTTTTTTGGTTCATCACCTTTTTCTTTCAAGGGATTAAGTAATCCTAGTGTCTCCAGCACAAATACAGAGAGCCTGAATGCAAGGGAAGACAAGAGTGATGACTGAATTGTATTTTGGCATGCTTGTTGCCTCCACTTCTTGTACATGTGCTTTTCAATAGGAAAATAACAACCCTCTGCTGTCAACTCGAATAGACATTAATGGGTGAGGATATTTGCATAGATATTTTAGTTCAGGGGTGCCCAAACTACAGCCTGTGGGCTGGATCTGGCCCCCAACACCAATTCACCATGCCTGCACTGCCCTCATCACTCCCAGAAGCAGAAGTAAAATGCACCTGTGCGGCCATGTTTTACTCCCGCTTCTGGGAGTGATGAGGGTAGCATGGGCCAGATGAATTGGTGTCAGGGGCCAGATCTGGCCCATGGGTCATTGTTTGGGCACCCCTGGTTTAAGCAGAGAAAATGGCAGCCTAAAATCTCATCTGGTTGCAAAACATAACTGTTGCAAAACAGATTGCAAGGTGCATTTTACTTCTGCTTCCATGTGACCAGCCTGGTGAACCATGTGACCAGCCCACCAAACCATGTGACTGACCCATAGACCAAAAACTTTGGGCACCCCTGTTTTAGTCTAGTGGAGAAATACCATGACATTAAGTGATGGGACTCTTCAAACAGGTGGGGGGAAACTGTACCTCTGAAATCTTCCTTGTGTGCAGAATCATTAATATTGTAGGAGATGTGTTCTTCTTTGCATCTTTGTTCAGATAACAAAGGTATAAAGCTTTCCTAACAACTGTTGACTCAAGGACATCTCCAAAGATTCCATTACTGAAATCATCAGCTAATTTCTCACAACATTCTGTATATGATAGTGGTTCTCAAATATGCCCCACCAGCTCCTTAATGAAATTTTGTATGTGTGTGGCTGCTTTCTCCTCTTCCTCCATGTCTAGGCCAGATGTGAAACTGTCATAATGAAGGTACCATTTGGTGAACTCATTTTGCAGTTCCTTTCTTCTGACCTAGTGTGAGAAATATTAGCCAGCAACACAAGGTTGCCATTACAAGGGTATGCCCAACTGTGGTTCAAAAATACCACAATCTTTGAAGAGGCTCTTTGTATATCCCCATGTGACTGCTAATAGACCATCTTTACCTCGATTCATTTGTTCTGGTGATTGGGATTTTGCTTTTCTAAGCTGCTCTTTTCCAGTTGGTAGTTAATATATATATTAGCCTTGGGCCACAGCTGCATTTTACCCTTATTAAATAAATACCACAGGTACAGATGTTTGGATTTTCTATTGATACATCAAGTTTGGTTCAGTGTTGGTGTGTAGAAATGAGGAACAGCTGTCAGCTTACATTGTCATGAAACACATCAGTGTGACAGTGCAGGATTTGGAGGTAAGGAGAAATATGTTTTCCAATGAAAATTCCACCGTATAACTTGGGTATGTATACATGTGTTTTAAAAAGTGAAGAAAGAGTCCTTTAAAGTGAAAGGGAATCAATAGGATCAAAGGCAACATGTACTGTAAATAAGAACAAATTTCTCAATCACTCCTCCACAAATCCATCCTTGACTTGCTCTGTATGATATCACTGAGTTTCTGTACTCCCAGTTCTGAATCTAACACAATTTCAAATAAAGATATGATGCTAAGAGTATATTAAATCTTATTGTGTCGAGATATGTACTCTTGTTTTAATCTGGTGTGCTACAAAACCCACAAATAATTTAAAAAATTTATTTTTTTCTCTGTGAAGGTTGGTTTTCCACAGGACTTCATTTTTATCCATAGATAAAACATTTACATGGAAAAATGCACTTTGTTCTTCACTTTTTATATATTTCTTTAGCTTTAATTAATAAGTCCCTCTGCTGTTTTTGCCAACTTTGTACAGATAATTGAGCTTATAGAGAACTGAAATGCAGACAGATTTTGCTTCAGTTCCTAGTTGAAGAATAAAATTGTTCAGTGTAGCAAGGATATAATTGGTTCCAGCTGTAAAGCTTATTTTACAATCTTCTGAGCCAAGGCAGAAAAGTCATTGGCAGATTTAAAAAAAAGTGACTTTGGTAAAATGAAAAAAATATTGCTAGTAGATCCTTGTAAACTATCAAGGCTGCAATTTCATCCAGACCTGTATTTTCTCCCGTGTATTGGAAAAATATATTGTTTTGAAAAAGTCAACTTCTGACTACGGACCGAGATGTTTTCTGATTACTGATCCAGTAAGGCTGCAGTTAATTCTCTTGAATCAGAGACAGTACTGTAAGTGGTTTAGACTATTATCTTGTGTCCTACATACCAAAGTTATACAGCAAAAGTTTCATTGTGGCTCAAGTGGCTAAGACACTGACTGGAAGGCGGAAGGTCAGCAGTTCGATTCCTGAGTACTGCATGATGGAGTGAGCTCCTATCTCTCTCCCAGCTCCTGCCAACCTAGCAGTTCGAAAGCAAGAAATTGCAAGTAGATAAATAGGGACCACTTCATTGGGAAGGTAAACAGTGTTCTATGCACTCTGGTGTCTAGTCGTGTCTGCCACATTACCATGGAAACGTCTGCAGAAGGAAACAGCGCTGGCACTTCGGCTTTGAAACAGAGATGAGCACTGAGCCCTAGAGTCGGATATGACTGGCTTTTGAGCAAGGGTGACCTTTACTACTATCTTTGTACACATGCATGTAATACTGCTACAGTCTATTCTTCTTTGTTGTCACAGAAATGTTCTTTAATAAGGTGCTCATAAATGTTATATTTTTTTACACAACAGAAAGAGAAGGAATCAAGATGGGAAAGGGGGGGGGAGATACTCTTCCATCCAAATATTGCTCTGTGTTTACAACCTTTTGGGTTTCTTCAAGAAGACACATTTCATTGCTCGTATGAATCAGAGGTGTTTTTTATTGGCATATAAAAACTGTTTCTACTTTTTGTTTCCATAACCTTTGTATAGGCATAAAATCTGGGAAGCCTGGCATTCTGAATGTCATTGAGTCTTGAACTGCAGATTTCTTAGGCACATTAAAAGAGCCTGTGGTTTGGATTTTTGTGTTGCTTTCCAATCTCTTCTGAACAGTTTTTATAGTATGTAGATTAATTACCAGAAGTGCAGGCGGGTTTCAGAAGAGGCAGGGGGACTAGAGATCACATCGCCAACATAAGATGGATCATGGAAAAAACAAAGGAATATCAGAAACAAGTCTACTTCTGTTTCATTGATTACACGAAGGCTTTTGACTGTGTCGACCACAACAAAATGTGGCAAGTAATTAAAGGGATGGGAATACCGGAACACGTTATAGGGCTCATGAGAAATCTGTACATGAATCAAGAGGCAACAGTTAGGACAGAAAATGAAATGACGGAGTGGTTTGGAATAGGAAAAGGAGTAAGACAAGGCTGCATTTTGTCACCCTGCTTATTCAACTTATACACAGAACACATAATGCGCAATGCAGGGATGGAGGAATCACAATTTGGGATCAAAATTGCTGGAAGAAACATCAACAATTTGAGATATGCAGATGATACCACCCTAATGGCAGAAAGTGGGGAGGACCTAAAGAAGCTCCTGATTAGGTTGAAAGAAGAAAGTGAAAAAGCTGGTTTGAGACTCAATATCAAGAAAACCAAGATAATGGCAACAGGCCCTATCAGTCCCTGGAAAATAGATGGGGAAGAAGTAGAGGCAGTGACAGATTTTACTTTCTTAGGATCTAAGCTCACTGCAGATGGTGATTGCAGCCATGAAATAAAAAGGTGACTGATTCTTGGGAGGCAAGCGATGAGAAACCTGGGGAACATAGCGAAAAGTAGATACATCACATTGAAAACAAAAATTCGCATAGTCAAAGCAATGGTATTCCCTATGGCAATGTATGGTTGTGAGAGCTGGACCATTAGGAAAGCTGAGTGCAGAAGAATAGACGCCTTTGAGATGTGGTGTTGGAGGAGAGTTTTGAGAATCCCCTGGACAGCGAGGAGAACAAATAGGTCAATCTTAGAAGAAATCACCCCTGACTGCTCCTTAGAAGGTCAAATAATAAAGATGAAGCTAAAGTACTTTGGACATCAAATGAGGATTCACTTGAGAAAGCCTTGATGCTTGGAAGGGTGGAGGGCAAAAGAAGAAGGGGACGGCCCAAGATGAGATGGCTAGATGGTATTGTGGAGACAGTGGGCACAGAGCTGAGTGAGTTGAGGGGGATGGTGGAGGACAGGAGTGCCTGGCGGACAGTGGTCCATGGGGTCACAGAGGGTCGGAATCGACTGTGCGACTGAACAACAAAAGATTAATACAAGGCCAACTATGTATCAGCCAACATTGCTCAGGTCTGCTTACCCACCAGTACTCTCAAAAATAATAGTAAACAACTAGCACTGTAGATGCAGTTCAACAAGAATAAAAAATGGGGGAACTGATCAAGAATTCTCAATCATTTAACTCATTTGGAGAACTTGCAGTGTTGCTTCAGTTACAGAGTTTCTTCAATTCACAGGGAAGTTTATGTGCCCGAAAAGTTTGGGCACCCCTGATCTAGTAGATCATCTTAACAATATTAAAACAAATTAATGGTTACTTCCTTAATCATCTTATATTTTCATTTTCCTCAAATATAAACTCTCCAGATCCTCATTCAGTAAATCAATTCATTTGCTGCAGCTGTATTGTTGCTTCCTGATCTGCATTTTTATCTTAATCTGAAACATTGAATACTAATGGCCTCAAAATAACCAGATTCATAGATTTCTTGATGAAGTCACTTTTATAATACAAAGTTTATTGAAATTAGTAGTAGTAAATACTTGTTTTTTTAAAAGACTAGAACACTAACTTTTTTCCTACGTCCAATACAAGTGAGGAACTACAAACTGCATTGTGTACACATAGTATCTACTGATTGGAAGTCTTAGTCTAGTAATATCATTGCAGAAAAGAAGACAAGCTTTAGGAGGAGAAATATTTAAGCAGAAGAAAGTGAGTATTTTGGGTACATGGTTTCCCTGTGGGGTACCAGTATCACTCCACATGGCATGAAATTCCTTGGCAATACAGGGCAGAGGGCAAAGCCAAGAAATTTAGCAATAGATTCTATAGGCTAGTTTCACTATATTAGTGGTGGCGAACCTATGGCATATGTGCCGGAGGGGGCACTCAGAGCATTCTCTGTGGGCATGTGCACCATCACCACAGCACAGAGTTCGCCCCACCCCTCTATTCAGTAATCCAATGGGAATGCTTCCTCCCCCAGCACAGAGTTCACCCCACCCCTCTGCCCAGTAGCCCAATGGGAGCACTTCCTCCCCCAGCACAGAGTTTGCCCTACTCCTCTGCCCAATGGGAGCACCTCCTCCTTCCCCCCAGCATGGAGTTCGCCCCACCCGTCTACAGTGCAGATGGCAGCCTGTTCAATTTGGGCACTTGGTCTCTAAAAGTTTCACCATTACAGCACTATATGCTAAAAAAATGGGTAAGGAAGAAGCCTTTACTCCCCTGGGAAACCATAAGTGAACCATTGTGGTGAGATCACCTGGGCAGTTGGTGCTTATTCATATATGAACTTGCCTGGGTCATCCCTAACACTCAGTTCAAGAAGCAAGAATATAATTTTTAAGCCCAAGATAAGATGAGATGTAATGAAAGTGAACAATTTACACCAGGAGTTCCCAGCCTAAGGCCCATAGGCCAGATCTGGTCCACAGTGCCATTTCATGGGCATTCAAGAAACAAAATGGCCACTCCTTTGAAGCTATTAGGACAAAATGGTTGCCCCCATCATGCAGGCAGTGCAAAATGGCCATCCGGCCCTTGAAGCTGACAGAGAGCATGACCTGGCCTCCGGCTTGAAAAGGTTGGGAACCCCTAATTTAGACCTTGATTTTCTGCCATTGATTTCCAAACCATTACACTCTATCCCAGGGGTTCTCAACCTTTTAAAGCCACAGGCCGGGTCACGCTCCCTCAGACAGTTGAGTGTGTAGGACTGCTGGTTCTCCCCGCCATAAATGCTGCCATTAAACATGTCTGTGGCTGTCATAAATGCATTTACAACAGCAACGGACATGTTTATGGCTGTTTCCACCATTTCCAGCAGTGGCGGGAGTGGGAGCAGGGGTGGTGGGTCACATGAAATGGCACTACAGGCCATATTCGGTCCATGGACCATAGGTTGAGAACCCATGCTCTCTCCAATTACATTTTCTCTGCACTATCAATGGAATGTTGGTTCATAAACCTGAAGTGGGGTTTTTTAATTCACAAAAGCTCACTAATTATTTGGGGTTTTTTTAGTGGTCTGATAAAAGTATCACCCAGTTTATCCATACACTTTCATTCCCTTTCATATCAGAGCTGTCTGTGTTACTGTTGATATAATTACTAAACAAGGCAGTTTTCTGTATTACCTATATTTAGATAGAAAGCTAAGCAATGATATGTATCACAAAAGCAATTAAGATACTGCATGTAAGCAAAGTTATATAGCTCATAGCAATTAATGTAACAAATAGCCTTGACTATAAAGGGAGAAGCCCCCATTTTAGTTTAAATCCAGTTTATAAATATACTTCATTTATTTATTTTAATAATTTCTTAATCTTATTGCTCTCATGGTACAAAATTAATTTGGTGTATTTTCAGGTTTTTAAGCACAAGCATTCACATCACATTACACTTTGTTACTAGAGTATAACCTTTGCTGCAACTATAAACAAACTGGACCTTAGTTTCCCCTTCAGCTTTCCACAGTCTTATTGATTTCACTTGGCTCATACTATGTGACATAAAACCAAACCCAGTGATGGGATGACCCCGGTTCCATCCGGTTCCCTGGAACCAGTAGGAACAATTCCAGAGGGTTCTCCGGGAGGGGAGTCAACTTTTGAGGCGTCCGGTTCTGGAGATACAAAGCACAGAAGATGCAAACAATAGAAAGATATTATCTGATGACACCTCTTTTCTCTGTGAACAACATGAGTTCTGCCCTGCCCCTTCTTATTAGTCCTGAATGTTGGATGGTTCGATGTGATTTATTCTTTTCTTTCTTTGTATCAGAGTGTTGCACAATTTAAAATTATGGTTGGATATGAAGTACTGTATAGATAAAATTCAAGACAAATTAAAATGTTAAAATAATTAGTCTGTTTCTGACCAGAAGCAGACTACTTCCATGACATTATCTTGGCTAAATGCTGGCTTGTAATACTCCATTGATTGAATTTCTCCATAACATTTAAGAAAATTTGTCCTGCATCCAAGTAGCTTCATTTTATTTGATTATTCTTTGATCTTCCTATCACTTTGCAGTCTATTAAGTGACTTCCAGATAGTTCAGACAGAACCTTCTCCTTGCAAGAGATAGTCTTTGGCATTTGTTCCTTTGGCAAGGTATATTGTTTTTGCTCTCTATACGTTTAGCCTAACCTCTTCTGATTTAGTATTGGGAAATGGAGTGGTGCACAGAAAACATGTCCTCAATTATAGCCATCATCTAGGGCAGAGGTCAATAAACTTGGCTGTCCAAATGTTCTTGGACTTCAATTCCCAGAAGCCCTGATCAGCAGGTATACTGACTTGGAGTTCTGGTAATTGAAATCCAAGAACACGTGGAGAGGCAAGTTTGCTGACCCCTGATCTAGGATATTGGTGTCCATGAAGTGGATGTTTTTTGTGTTGTATTACCTTACTTCATTCGTTACTTGCTAGCACCTCTTAATGTACTTCTGGATGGGTAAGGCTAGCCAAATAGTAGTGTTTTTCAGTAGAGGTATGCTTCAAGCAGCCAGCAATGATCCTGCATGAGTCATCAAGACATAAATCCACTTGTTTGGCATGTGTTAACTGATGCTATACAGCATCAGCATACTCTGCTGAGAAGCAGCACAGAGACAATGTTGCTCTTATTGTTTGAGGATGCACACTCCAGCTGTTTCCCCAAGTTTGTTATTTCTGGTGGCAAGTTTCTGCTTGGTGTTTAGGCAATGTTTTTGTAGGTCAGGAGTCAATTTAATCTGACATCCAAATGCTTTTGGGGTAGGATAGTGTTTCAAAATCTTGCTTTCCTAGTTAACTCCGAGTTTTTTCTCTTCTTCTCTGTGGAAGGCATAGTCCTATTGTTTGTAAAGGGGTTGCTTTCTGCTGGTTTTCTTTCTGGTTTTCTCTCTTCTTCTCTGTGGAAGGCATAGTCCTATTGTTTGTAAAGGGGTTGCTTTCTGCTGGTTTTCTTTCTTTTCCAAAAAACTTGCATCATTATCCGACTCTAGCGTTATCCGATGCAATCGTTATCCAGGGTATTACTGTACTGTTGTAAGTTCAACAAATGCTAGTCCTGTATGTGTTTCAAAACTATATTCTAGATTTAAGATTTGAACTGTATAGCCAGTGGTGGGTTATCAAAATTTTTACTACCCCACCATGATGTCATCACAGTATGGGCGGAGCTAACATCATGACGTCATGACATCATGTGCGGGGCCAAATAAAATAAAATAAAATAAAATAAAATAAAGCATGTGCGCACGCACGCACGCACGCACGCACGCACGCACACACATACGCACGCATGCACGCATGCACACACACCTCAACCCACCCACCCCAAACACACACCTGTCACTTACCTGTTTGCATAAGTGCCTGGGCAGCACCATGTTGTAAGATGGATATGGTCATCATACCAGTTCTCTAGGATAATATGCCTTAATGTAAATGTAAAACAGCTGTACCTCCTTAAGGGTTCTCCAATTAGAATAGCAATTGGAACAGCACAGGTGTAGCTTATTGATGAGGTAACTCCAAGACTTTGCTTAAAAACCCCAGGCCAGGCCGCCAGGCCTGCCGGCCGCCAGGCCTTTTTGGTAACTGTGGTAGTATGTCAATATAGATAAATACACATTAAATACACATTAAAATACACACACCCACACACCACATCCAAAGGTGAGTCACTTACCCTGGGGAGCAGGCTATACGGAGCTTCAGGTTAGTAGCTTCTCTTCCTCCTCCCCGCTTGGGAAGACAGCAAGGAGGCCATGCATACACACCAAGCACTGTAGGCATGCCTGCACACCAAGTGTTTGGTGCTCATGCACAGTGGGGGAACCAGTGAAAAGGTAAGCCCTGAAGATGGTTCCCCCCCCCCCAAAGCTGCTACCGGTTCTCTGGGACACTGGGAAATTCTGGCGAGCTGGTGCGAACCTGTTGCATCCCATCACTGCCTGGACTATGTGATGGAAATATAATGTATAAAGCATATTTTTTGTCAGGATAACGGGTACACTTGTGCGAGGAAAGGGTTAAGCCCTAACAACCATGCAGTAGAGAATATTGTTTTGGGTAAATTTTATCAGCAGGTGCAAGGAATCCCAAGGAAATGCCTTGAGAAGATGCCAGTAGAGGCAGAGTGAACTGGAAATATCCAGTTTCTGATGGCAGGGAGTCTACTGTATACATTCCACCTGATTCAAACATATGTGTAAGAAAAGTTCCCTGCTAGCTGAAACAGTTAATAGAAGCATATATTTTTGTCTCAGTGATTTGTACTCCTCACTAAATCACCCACTGTATTTTTGTCTTATATTTATTTTTGCCATTACAGCTGTAAAGTCTTTAGATAATAATTTCCCCGTGTTTTTTTTTAGTGCATTCCTTAAAGTTCATTGGGATCAGTTTCTCCCACCAAGAGCTGGTATAACATTTCTGTCTACAATACCCAAATGCAAAGCTGGAGCAGGGGTAACTTAGAAAGGTCCTGATCCATACACAGCATTACTTCAAGGAACACGTTATCCATTCTACCATCAGAATGAGGGAAATATTATATTTCTTATTTGCTTAGAAAAAAAGTATCACATTTTTTCTTCTATTAGCGGACAAACCCTTTGACTGAGGTTTAAATTTCTCACTCGTCATACTCTTAATCAATCTTTAATTTCCAGGATGCCATCATACATAGGGTTAGTGCACACAAACATACACCATGTTGGCTAAATTTTCTTAGTATATCTTGTGCACTTTTGTGAGGATTTCCTTTAAATCTCTTAAGAAACTAGACACAGTGGCTCCCAAACCAAAGAGATATCCCAGAACTTCTTTTTTATTTCATTTCTAATATCACTGACTCTGATTTAATAGAGGTGGGTAAGAAAATCTCTCAGCCTTATTTTATTTGAATCCATGTACAGGGAATGATTTAAGCACCGCTCCCTTAAAGCTACTCATTTATTGGAGATTATATTTCTCTTCTTAGTAAAAAAGCCAGAGAAAAATTAACATTCATTAAAAAATAAAATCTGGAGGGAGAAGGACAAAGTGCCTTGATCAATTATTTTTCTTTTAAAATTTTGAAACTGGTGGAACAGTTAGTGAGATTCTTCTCTATATATGCTGAATTACTCAAAAGGAAAAAGTCTGTTACATCTCTAACTCAGCAAAGCTTTTTGTTGGCTGATCTTGCCTTTATACAGCTAAAGATAATCAGGAACAATTTATTCAAGCTTGTCTGGTAAAAGCAAATCGCAGAGGCCCAGAAGCATGAACCGCTGAGCAACTGAATGTCAGAGTAGTGATAGGAAGTTTAGTTGCACTGAGAAATACATGACTAGCCAAAGGCTGTCCAGTAAACTTAGTGGCTGACTAGGCATATAAACCAGTGGGGGGATTCAGCAGGTTTGCCCCAGTTTGCCAGAAACAGCAGCAGAAATTCTAGCTGGCCCCATCCATCCAAGTTTTGAAATAAAGTACTGTAGTCCTAATTCAGGTGCAACACAGGGCTTTTCCCCTGGCTATGCCCACCATACCATGCCCGCAGAGTAGGTAGTATTTTTTTTTATCCCACCACTGATATAAACCCATATCTGGCCATATGCACAGCAATATACTTTACCACATTGGCTTATATAGTATAGAATGGTGTATACTTTCCTGGGTGCTTAGGATTTTTAGCTGGAAGCACTAAGGAACTTGAAAAGCAGAAAGAGCTGATCTATTATACATCACTGTATTTGTTCATTCACTGATTCATATTTTATTGGCCTGCATTTTCCATCACTCAATTAAAGTTGAGTCTCCTCAAAGATTGTGGTATTTTTGAATCACAATTGAAAGTACTGTACCCACAGCAGCCACCTTGTTGTGCTGGCTAATCCTTCTCACACTAGGTCAGGCGAAAGGAACTACATAATGAATTCACCAAAAGGTGGCTTCATCTTGCCAGTTTCATGTCTGGTCTAGACATGGAAGAAGAAGAATTAAAGTTAACCCAAGCCAACCTTCAATACATAACAGCTTCAATATATAGCAAATGCCTGATCGTAGAGCTAGAACCAAAGAACAGTGATATAAGCGACCTCATTTTAGTTTTACTAGCTGACAATTTACATAGTCTGTAAAGGTTATTCAATAATGTTACTAACATGATTAATGAACGCTGTCTTTAAAAAGGATGTTAAGAAAGCCAAGTTCAAGGTAATCAGTAAAAAGCAAGCAATTCAAAGAATGTGGTTAAAAATCCAAAGTGAAAATGTAGAGTGTGTTGATACATGTAATATACCTTGGAATGTGAATGAATGAGGAGCAGTCATAGTCATTTCTGCAGAACAGAAATGGCTCAGAGCAATTTCTTTAAAATGTAATATGCCTCAAAAACTTAAAACTGGCTTCGAGAGTGTTCCTTATACTGTGCTATGTGTTCTTGGTTGTATTCAGTGTTGGGCAGCCAAAATTTTTACTACCAAACTGTGGGCAGAGCCAACATAATGGGCGGAGCCAATGTCATGATGTCATAGGCGGAGCCAATGATATGGGTGGAGCCAACGTAAAAAACACATAAAAATGAGTACACATAAAAATACAAATTAAATAGACATAAAATTACATAAAAATACACATAAAATACACATTAAATAGACATGAAAACACAAATTAAATACACATAAAAATACACATTAAAAATAAATACACATTCAAATACACACCCACACCCCACACCCCACGGTGAGTCACTTACCCTGGGGAGCAGGCTACAGGGAGCTTCAGACTAGCAGCTTCTCTTCCTCCTCCCTGCTTGGGAGGACAGCAAGGAGGCCAGGCATGTGCACCAAGCGCTGTAGGCGCACATGCACACCAAGTGTACTGGTAAAAAGGTACACCCCCGAGGTGGACTACCGGTTCTCCGGGACACTGGAAAAAGTTGCTACCGGTTCTGGTGAACTGGTGCAAATTTGTTGATGCCCATCACTGGTTGTATTGTGTGTCATGGAATCTATTCACACAACTATTAAAAAACAGCAGTGTCTAGACTGTGAATATATCACAGGAGGCTGAGAATTGTTTGGATCAACAAGATGACTAACAAAGAAGTACTAAAGGAAATGAACAAAGGTTTAAAAAACATAAAATATCAAAAATACTGCCTGCCAGAATTATTTTGCTGCAGAATAGAAACTGAAAGGTACAGATTCTTTACAATTTCTTGTTCAGGCTAAAATAAATGCAAAAAGAAGTGCAGCAAGTAGAAGAATTTCTTGGCTGAAAAAAGTTAGGGATAGATGTATTCCCCACTGTACTCCACCCCCCTCAAGTCCCTGGAGACAAACTTCATGGGCTGTAGGGAACTTTCTTTGCCTGCAACAGCTTCATTAAAAGTACAGTAGCTTTCCACAAAACCTTTTCTCCCACAGTGTAAGATTGTTGGGGAAAAGATTACCTGGTGTTTCTCCCTGACCTTTGCTGCTGTACAGATAACAACTGCCCAGTTTTCTTCAGCATCTTGCCACATTGTCTACGCTTCTGCAGCCAGAAACACTGACAAGCCTCCCTTTTCCCACCCAGTGGCGTAGGAAGGGGGGGGCGGGGGGGGGCGGGGGCCCCGGGCGCCATATTTTAGGGGGCGGCAATTTCAGCACTCACGTGATCCAGCCAGCCAGTCCTGAGCATTTTCTAGGGGCCTGGCATAATCTCCCAGCAAGCATTGCGATATACACGTGCTCCCAGCCCAGGCCCAGGCAATTTCCAAGGGGCGGCAAAAGTGGCCCTGTGTTGAGAGAAGCTGCTGTATCCCCGTGGAAGGAGGCAGAGGAGGCCAGCACGAGTGTGGAGGTAGGTTTACTGCTGCTAAATCTGTGCTCTGAAGGTGCTGTTTTTCTCCCTCTCCCTGCTTCCCTATGATCTCGCCAATTTGCATGACTATAGGCATGAGGCTTAGAGTTTGCTCCAAAACTCTCTGCTCCAGCCATTCAGTTTGGTAAAGGGGGGGGGGGGAGAGAGAGGAAAAAAGCTTTACTGCTTCTATTTCCAGTTTTTTGCATGACTATAGGCATGAGGCTTAGAGTTTGCTCCAAAACTCTCTGCTCCAGCCATTCAGTTTGGTAAAGGGGGGGGGGGGGGAGAGAGAGGAAAAAAGCTTTACTGCTTCTATTTCCAGTTTTTTGCATGGCTATAGGCATGAGGCTTAGAGTTTGCTCCAAAACTCTCTGCTCCAGAGAGCTTCTATTTCCAGTTTTTTGCATGGCTATAGGCATGAGGCTTAGAGTTTGCTCCAAAACTCTCTGCTCCAGCCATTCAGTTTGGTAAAGGGGGGGGGGGGGAGAGGAGAAAAACTTTACTGCTTCTATTTCCAGTTTTTTGCATGGCTATAGGCATGAGGCTTAGAGTTTGCTCCAAAACTCTGCTCCAGCCATTCAGTTTGGTAAAGGGGGGGGGGGGAGAGAGAGGAGAAAAGCTTTACTGCTTCTATTTCCAGTTTTTTGCATGGCTATAGGCATGAGGCTTAGAGTTTGCTCCAAAACTCTCTGCTCCAGCCATTCAGTTTGGTAAAGGGGGGGGGGGAGAGAGGAGAAAAACTTTACTGCTTCTATTTCCAGTTTTTTGCATGGCTATAGGCATGAGGCTTAGAGTTTGCTCCAAAACTCTCTGCTCCAGCCATTCAGTTTGGTAAAGGGGGGGGGGGAGAGAGAGGAGAAAAGCTTTACTGCTTCTATTTCCAGTTTTTTGCATGGCTATAGGCATGAGGCTTAGAGTTTGCTCCAAAACTCTCTGCTCCAGCCATTCAGTTTGGTAAAGGGGGGGGGGGGAGAGGAGAAAAGCTTTACTGCTTCTATTTCCAGTTTTTTGCATGGCTATAGGCATGAGGCTTAGAGTTTGCTCCAAAACTCTGCTCCAGCCATTCAGTTTGGTAAAGGGGGGGGGGGGAGAGAGAGGAGAAAAGCTTTACTGCTTCTATTTCCAGTTTTTTGCATGGCTATAGGCATGAGGCTTAGAGTTTGCTCCAAAACTCTCTGCTCCAGCCATTCAGTTTGGTAAAGGGGGGGGGGGGAGAGAGGAGAAAAACTTTACTGCTTCTATTTCCAGTTTTTTGCATGGCTATAGGCATGAGGCTTAGAGTTTGCTCCAAAACTCTCTGCTCCAGCCATTCAGTTTGGTAAAGGGGGGGGGGGGAGAGAGGAGAGAAGCTTTACTGCTTCTATTTCCAGTTTTTTGCATGGCTATAGGCATGAGGCTTAGAGTTTGCTCCAAAACTCTCTGCTCCAGAGAGCTTCTATTTCCAGTTTTTTGCATGGCTATAGGCATGAGGCTTAGAGTTTGCTCCAAAACTCTCTGCTCCAGCCATTCAGTTTGGTAAAGGGGGGGGGGGGGAGAGAGAGGAGAAAAACTTTACTGCTTCTATTTCCAGTTTTTTGCATGGCTATAGGCATGAGGCTTAGAGTTGCTGAGAGGGGGGGAGGAGAAAATCTTTTTGCTGCCTCTCCAGCTTCCCTAGAGCGAGGCTTGGGGTCTGGTTTGCTGCATTCCTGCGGGGCTGGTGGGGGCAGGAAGGGAAAAGGAAAGGTTGCCCCTTGCTCAAAAGCCAGCGTATCCGACTCTAGGGACCCTCAGCCTATTCGGGGTCCCTCTAAGTCAGGGGTGCCCAAACTATGGCCCGGGGGCTAGATGCAACCCCCAATGCCAATTCATCTGGCCCATGAAGCCCTCATTGCTCCTGGAAGCGGAAGTAAAATGTGCCCATATGGGGGCTGCATCCGCCCCCTGGGCCATAATGACCAGCTCCCTGAGTCACATAACCGGCCCATGGCCCAAAAAGTTTGAGCACACCTGCCCTATGTGATGTAGGGGAGGTTGGGATCTTCAGCTATATCCTCCTTTAATGTTGTTGCTTGATCAAGCTCCTTCCTCCCTTCAGTTTTATGAATAAAACTGTTTTTGTATGGTAAAAGGTTTCATTTACTGATTTTTCAAACTTTCATCACAGCACATTTTTTCCAACTCATATTACTTTGTACATTTTGATTATGCAAGCATCCTAGGAATGAGGAATCCCAGCAGTAACCTAAAGAAAAGAAAGGGTTGGTGAAGAATCAGCAGCTGTACATGGCTGCAAAAAATGTTTAATATGGTTTTAAGGTGCATTAAAAGAAAAATAGTTTGGGTTGTAGGTCACAGGAGAGATTTTGCTTTATTGTGCACTGGTCATATTGAAGATCTCCATCCAGATTTATATTTCACAATTTTACAAATGATACAAACTGGAATAAGTTCAAAAAGATGGTTGCCAATGTGGTAAGCGTGAAGAAAAATAAACTATAAATGTTTGTCCTGGGGGGCAGAAGGCTGAGCAAGAATTTAACAACCTTCTTTAGATATCCTACAGGCTGTTTACACTGGAAAAGGTGTGGCCTTTTTCTTTGTAGTCTTGAGGGCAGGAATAGAATCTAATGGGCTTGCATTACAAAAGGGTAGATTTGAGCTGAGCATTAAGAGAAGGTTGTTGTGGACAAGATTTTAAAAATGGAAGTAATTACTTAGAGGGTGATGACTGTCCTTTGCCAAAGATCTTCAGCAGATTCAGGGCAGTAGCCTGTTCAAAATGGGTTAGATTCTTTCTGGATTTGTAAATCTAGGAAAAGATTTTTAACCCAGAATAATTTCTGACATGAAATTATTATCAGCAGCCACGGTTTCAGGTGGGCTCAAGGGTGGGAATGGTTACTATGCCCTCCTTTCTTCCTTTAACCTTGCCCCATCTTTGAAGGAATAGGTGTTATTTTTCTCACGAGTTCCCTCTCACCTCATGGGGTGTGGGGTGGGTTGGCAAAGTGTGCCTACACCCTGAGCGTTGGGACTGTGTCAGCTGGTTGCTGTTGGTGTGGTTCCTGGCCTCAAAATTGGCGCAGGCACTGCATGGCTAGGAAGAGAGAAGAAATTTGTGGGGGGAAAGAGCTGCAAGAGGTGCCTAAATAGGCCCAAAAAGGGGTGCCCCTTGTTTGTGAACTTGGCAAGGAGGTAAGCCCCAGACATTTGTAGGTTTACTTCTTAAACCATTTGGACACCTGCGTCTTCATCCCCTATTCTGTCACCTACGTGACACTGTTTCCCCCCCCCCCAACTCCTGTGCTCCTTAACACACACTGCATCATGGGGGGGGGGAGCAGTTTTTTTGTGGGGGTGGCAAAATTTCACACCGCCCCGGGCAGCTGAAACCCATGCTACGCCACTGCCCACCTTCCCTCTTATATCTGTGAGGCCAGCTCAATCTACCTGTTTCACAGCTTCAGCTGTGTCAAGCATGTTCTGAAAAAACTGCTTTCCCCTTGGATTTCTTCAGCTAGTGAACTGGGTCTTGATGGCCCATTGGAAGAATGCGCACATACGCCCTCTCCCAAATGTCCAGATTTAACACAAATTCGTGATTTAGGGCTGGCACGATCAAGGCTGGAACAGTCCTGACAACATCTATTTCCAGTAGGTTTGGAATAAGAAAAAGATTTCCCCTGGATTTTGTGTGGCAGAAGGAAGGATCTAAACAGGCATGCTCAAAGGTCAGATGCAAGATTACAAACAGGAAAGTTTGAGCACTGTTTAGGTATAAGAGAAAAAGGGGTGAGTGAAATTTTGACCTTGTCAGTTACATGGCTTTTATAAGCAGAGGTTTGGTGTTTACACATCAACTCTGTTTTGTAGCAGAAAGTAATAGATGAAGGTTTTACCTGATAAACACATTATGCCCCTTATCTCTAAAATGTAGAATGACCCATTTATGAAATATACAACAAGCAAGGCCTTGCTATTGGCGTCAGCATTTGAGTAAGTAGAAGATAAAACAACACACCCTGTGAGGGAAAGACTTTGAGCATTTTTGTGGGGTGGGGAGAAGGTACTATTTCTTCATGTCATCCTTTCATGTTATACACTCTTATGCCGTACAGGGCACTGGGCAGTATGGTTATGCTGTGAGAAAGTCAGGCTGATAATTGTTGGGTTATAGGACCTAAGCAGATACAGATCAAACAATACAATAGAACCCCGAATAACATTATGACTTGGTTCCACAAGTCCCGTCGTTATCCAGTTTTTAACGTTGTGCGATACATTGATCATACAATGTTAAAAAAACCCCTGTTTCCCTAGAGGCTGCAGGAAGCCAGAACGTTGGGATTTGAATCCTGACATTTTGGCTTGCTGCTGCCTCCAGGGAGGTGGGGGAACTTTGGAAACAGCTTGGAGCGGGTTTCCCCACCTCCCTGGACCCGGCGGGGGGTCAGAGACCCCAAAATTGGTAAAAAAAAAAGTCCTTTTTTTTTTTTTACCAATTTTGGGGTTTTTGACCCCCCCCCGGGTCCAGGGAGGTGGGCAGACCAGAGTCAAGCTGTTTCTGGGCTCCCCCGACGTCCTGAGCCAGTGCAGCAAGCCAGAATGTCAGAGTTCGAATCCCGACATTCTGGCTTGCTGCAGCCTAAAAGAGGGTGGGGTAACTTCAAAATTAGTGCGCATCGGGTCTCCCGACCTCCCTAGAGCTGATGCGCGCTAATTTTGAAGTTACCTCACCCTCTTTTAGGCTGCAGCAAGCCAGAATGTCGGGATTCGAATCCTGACATTTTGCCTTGCTGCAGCCTCCAGGGAGGTGGGAGAACTTTGGAAACAGCTTGGATCGGGTCTGCCCACCTCCCTGGACCCGGGGGGGGGGGGTCAGAGCCCCCCAATTGGTAAAAAAAGTCTGTTTTTTTTTCCAATTTTGGGGTCTCTGACCCCCCCGCCGGGTCCGGGGAGGTGGGCAGACCCGATCCAAGCTGTTTCTGGGCTTCCCCGACGTCCTGAGCCAGTGCAGCAAGCCAGAATGTCGGGATTCGAACTCTGACATTCTGGCTTGCTGCACTGGCTCAGGACGTCGGGGAAGCCCAGAAACAGCTTGGATCATGTCTGCCCACCTCCCTGGACCCAGCGGGGGGGGGGGTCAGAGCCCCCCAAATTGGTAAAAAAAAACCGTCCGTTATTTTTCCAATTTTGGGGTCTCTGACTCCCCCGCTGGGTCCAGGGAGGTGTGGGGACCCGATCCAAGCTGTTTCTGGGCTTCCCCGACGTCCTGAGCCAGTGCAGCAAGCCAGAATGTCAGGGTTCGAATCCTGACATTCTGGCTTGCTGCACTGGCTCAGGACGTCGGGGAAGCCCAGAAACAGCTTGGATCGTGTCTCCTGCCTGCTCCAGAGAGATCAGAGGACCCGATCTACAGCTGCAGGGTGGCTGGGGAAGCTGACGGGGACTCCCTGTCGGCTTCCCTAGCCACCCACCCTTGCCTCCGCAGCTGTGGGGTGGCTGGGTAAGCCGACGGGGGAGCCCCCCATCAGCTTTCCAGCATCCCCACCCCTGCCTCCGTAGCTGCAGGGTGGCTGGGAAGCTGAACGGAGAACCCCGTTCAGCTTTCCACCCAACCTGCTGCTAAGAACGACTGTATCGGATAACGTTAAAATCATGTTATTTGAAACAAGATTTTTCCAAAAATCTTGTCACGTTATACGGTTTTAGCGCTATATGATACTCATGTTATATGGGGTATTACTGTACTGTTATCTGAAGATTTAGCCACCTCATCTCCTTCCAATGTTTGCTGTTGGCATCTCATGTTCTCAACTTTTGTTTGAGAACATGATGCACCATTTAATAGGGTGTTCTAATCCAAAATAATTCCAGTTTTTAATTTTCATGAATTTGACACTCTCCCAGCTTAACATGCTAAAACATGATTGGTAAATAAGAACAAGAATGGGTAAAATGTATCTGACGATACTACATTTTTCTGGTACAAATCTACTGTTTTAATAATCTCATTGTGATGACTTGCATTTTGCAGTACTGTATACAGTGGCTGAAGTCCTTTTGCCATCAGGTATGCCACAGAAGACTGATGATGTCATCTCCAGTGGAGAGTTTTTGGAAATACAGTACACAAATTCTGATCCCTTTCCCCTGTATATCTCAAGGCTATAATGGAATCCTTTTTTCAGGGGAACATGGCTACAGGATGCAGGGTGGGGTGGGGGGCAGTCTTTAATTTCCAAAAATCACCACTAATGATAAAATAATTTTCAGTAATTAATTTATTTCCAGTCCTTGACTGTGAATTAAATGGTAGATCAATATATAACAACAACAACAACAACGACAACGACAACAACGACAACAACAATAGCATTAAGATTTGTGGGATTTCAAGGTACAAACTGATAAGAAGCTCAAACACAGCACTCCATACATTGCTGTGGTTGACTTTTTTTTGGTGAAGGTTATTGATGTGGCAATGCCAGGTGATGGTCAGGTGGAAGAAAAAAGATTGGAAAAAATCTTGAAATATCAGGATCTGAGAAGTGAAGAGAGAAAAGAGCAACAGTGACCAGGAGGGAGTGATAGGAGTGCTGGGAGCAATCCCAAAATGGTTGTAAAACACATCTGAGTTCTCCACGGATTTTTTTCCCTGAGCAATGTCTTAATCTGGAAATAATTCATGAGTCCAAGCTCAGTGATGCACCTGTAAAAGTATCCATATACATTTAACTGCACAAACTACAAATGCAATAATACTTGGAAGACACTTGAGGCATTTCTATGGAGGGCACTACCAAAACTCGTAAAAATCCTTGTACACAATTGCACTCTGACTGAGGATTTAAAGTGATATAAAGTATGAAACAAACAAACTTGGATATACGTTCCTTTAAATTCAGCATTTCAGTATAAAAGGCTTTTGAAAACTTGTTATTTCTTCCAGATGGTAACTCTGATATCCATTTATTGTGTTATGTGACACAGACATCTCCAGCTTAGCTGCTATTTTTCAGATTGCTGTTTAGAGTAACGACAGACCAGTGAACCCAGAAATTGTTTTCTTTTAGCTCTTAAATTAATTAACAAGAGAATATATAAATGCGGCAAAAACAAATTTAATAAAAGAGCCATTCCAGATGGTAGAAGGAAGGTTTTTGTAAATTTAGAACATTGCTTGCTATAATTGCAATACTATGCTGAGATAGGGACTGACACTTTGGGGAATTTGTAGACAATATGTTGTACAATTTGCTTGGAGGCATAGCATAGTATCCAGAGAATTTACTGTCACAGGAAATTCACTGTGACAACTGGAACAAAAAAAATCACTTCCCATTAATTTTTGATAGTTTAGTAGCATTGTTATGTATTTATTACATTTGGTTTGAGTTCCAGCCCTTTGTTTCAGAAATAATATTTGAAGTACATGAAGAAAACAGAATATATTGTTCTGTCTTTTTCAACACTTGTGTGTAATTTGCCTCAGATTGCTTAATAAACTCTTTCTCTCCCCATGCATTTTGTTGGCACTGTGGGTTGTTTCGAAAGCTCTGAATTGTCATGTGTTTTGCATATGTAAAGGAATTCTGTATAAAATCACACATTAAAGATGGATCATTTTTTGCTTCTCCCTGCCAATGAAAGAAACAATCAACTCTGGATAGCTTAAATGGAGTGAAATTGATCATTGTTATCATACTATCTCAGGGTCAGACAATCACAAAATGCATGTATATATTTAATCATAGTTTGAGGGCATGATCTATCACTTTCATCTTAAGTATGTGTTACCTTCCCCAATATTTATTGTTGAATGAGAAGAGATCTATTCTGTGCTGGCATCAGATGTTCCACCTGTAGTTGTGTGATAACCTGCCCTTAGATAAAAGGAAAAGCAAGAAAAGGGAAAAAACATAACATTTGATGGTTGGAGTATTCATTTGAGGAAAGCTGCACTGGTTACCAGTATGCCTCCGGGTGCAATTCAAGGTGTTGGTAATGACCTTTAAAGCCCTACATGGTAGTGGGTCAGGATACTTAAGAGAACGTGTCACCCCAAGAGCATCTGTCCATCCCACCAGAGCAGACCGAAGGCACTCTCTAATTGTGCCATGTGCTAGAGGGGCTCATCTCTCTAACACAAGAAGTAGGGCCTTCTCTGTGTCTGCGCTGCCCCTGTGGAACCTCTTGCTAACTGAGTTGCAGCTACAGATGGAGTTGCTGCCCTTCAGGAAAGAGATAAAACCTGTCTGGCAAAGCAGGTGTAGGGCACTGGGGGAGTGGTGACCCCCATCTGCTGGCTCATATAACAAGATCACTCCAAGCCCCTTTTAACTGATAGGGTGGGGTGGGTAATCTTCGTGGGTATTTTTATGGGTTTTTAAAGGGTTTTAGTTATGATGGTAATATTGTTTTTATGCTGTTAGACACCCAGAGTTGGTGTTGAGTTGGGCAGCAATAGAAATTCAATGAATGAACGAACGAATGAACGAACCAACCAACCAAACAACCAACCAAACAACCAGTCATGTGTCCTATACTAAATCAAGTGTGCTGAATCCAAATTTGAAGCCTGATTCTGCCTAGGACATCAGGATCTTAAGTTAGCAAATCTCTCCCCCTTGGTTAGGTTCCTGTGTTGATCACATGGGGTATATTTGCCACAAATGTAGCAAAAATTATATGGTTAATTAACACAGCTACACCTACTCATCTTTAGCTCAAAACAGACCACTGGTGGGATTCAGCAGGTTCGCACCAGTTCACCAGAACCAGCAGCAGAAATTCTGGCTGGCCCCACCCATCCAAGTTTTGAAATAAAGTAGTCCTAATTTGGGTGCAACACAGGGCTTTCCCCCTGGCCACACCCACCATACCATGCCCACAGAGAAGGTAGTATTATTTTTGAATCCCACCACTGAAACAGACTCATTATGGCCTAGCTGTACTATCCAATAAGATGGTTTCACACTAGAGACAAGCCCTTGGTCCATCTCGCCTTATATATCTATTTCTGACGACAGATCACTGACTTGCCCAGATGTGCCCGGTTGCTACTGGAACATGCATGCCACCAGGCGGCAGTAGGCATAGTGGTAGCTGCAACTGTTATAATGTTCTCATGTAAACATGCATTACCTCATTACTGACCATTTGAACTGCTATAGCACACCTTAAAATCTGTACATGAGTAGGCAAATTCTGAGTTCAGATTTAGAATCAGCACACTTGATATCATGTAAATCACATGTGTTATTCCCAGTAGCAAAATCGTTGTTGTGCAGTGAATATTTATTTATTTATTTATTTTATTACATTTATGCCCCACCCTTTTCTGAGGACTCAGGGCGGGTTGCAGTTTAAAAACAGTTAAAACACATTATTTACAACAAAGATTTAAAATTAAAAGTTAAAAGATTAAAAAGTTAAAAACAACAACATAGGGACTGTGGTGGCTTAGTGGTTAAGATGCAACTTCACGAGTGGAAGGTCGGCAATTCGAGACCCAAATACTACACAATGGAGGGAGCTTCTATCTCTGCCCCAGCTCCTGACAACCTAGCAATTTGAAAGCAAGAAATTGCAAGTATTGTATATACTTGAGTATATTCTAGTTTTTTAGCCTCCAAAATGAGATCCAAAAAAGGGACTTGACTTATACTCAGGTCAACGATCCTGAGGGTCCCAAAACTGCAGTGATGCAAATTCAAACACACATTTTTTAAAAAAGTACTAACACTACTGTAAGAATTTGAAAACATACCCTCACAAATGTCTGAATAAATTAATTGTACTGAATTTTCATGTACAGTCAAACGTCGCATAAAGAGTGCCTTGCTTAAAGAGTAACTCACTTAAAGAGCAGAATTTTCTCTGAATGTTCGCTTCGCTTAACAAATAAAACCAACCAAAAACTCGCTTAACAAATAAATCAGGGTTCCCAATCCCCCCCCCACAATTGATCACTTTCAATAATGTTTCACTTAAAGAGCAAACTCGCTTAAAGAGCAACCCAGTGGAACACATTTTAAGTGAGGTAGAACTGTATTTTAATTGCTGAAACTCACGAGTAGCTGCTGCATTTTCCACCCCGACTTATACTCGGGTCAATCTATTTTCCTAGTTTTAGAGGTCCAAATTAGGTACTTCAACTTATATTTGGGATGACTTATAGTCGAGTATATATGGTAGATAAATAGGTACCACTTCAGTGGGAAGGTAAACAGCATTCTGTGCACTCCGGAAACATTTGCAGTTGCAGACAGAGCTGGCACTTTGGCTATAAACAGAGATGAGCACTGAATCCTAGAGTTGGATGTGACTGGCTTTTGAGCAAGGGTGACCCTTACCTTTACTTTACTTATATAACAAGCAATCTATAATTCTATGGACTGTTAAAAAATCATTGAAGCACAACGTGATGCACATCTATCTTTTTCATTGCAAAAAAATCTTCTGCCATTGTATTCATACTCAGAGCGAACACATTCCCTTATACATTGGATTGGAGGAGGCTCACGACTCTATATTTGTGGGGACAGCAAATTTGTTCCAGGTCCTTTTCTTTAAAGCTACTCTCCAAGGTCCTGAGCATCTTTGGTCAAAGGGATAATGATGGTAGAAACAGTGTGATTTACTTTACTTTTCTTGTGCTGTCCATTTCTAGATTATAGACTGATAGACATGGGATTTCACTTGTTCTCTCAGCTTTCCTGTCTCTTCCCCACCTTTCCGCCTTTGTTTTGCATGGTTGTTTTTATAAACTATATGTGTGTGTGTGTGTTTTTGTACAGGTTCCAACAAGAATACATTGTTTTCACATCTTCTTCATAAAAGCGGACCCTGAGCTCTAACGGCACAACACAGCATTCATTCTCTTTTCTCACTGCTTCAAAGTCATTCTCTCTGCCTTTCCCAGACTACTCCAGTCTGGCTTGTGTTAATTATAGCTTTTCTGTCTTTCCCTCACTCCCGGGGACATATCAAACAGCCATTCTCCAGCTGGGAATCCTATCAACTAATCAGCTTACAGTTACATACAGGCACTTTCTAGCCCAACTCTCAACTGCTTTAACTCTCTCTCATGGCACACATCCTACCAATCACTGTCATTCAAAACTCTAGTCCCTCATCATGCATACCAGTACCAATCTATACTATCTGACTAAAACAAAAAATGTTTATCAAAGGAAGTATTTTAGAATTAGAGAGATAAGATTGGGATGCTGCACTACCTGCAGACCTCAGAGAAGGGGGAGTGGGAGGGGTGAGAAAACAAGGATGTGAAATCTATCAATATTAGTCTGTGGTCTGGAAATGAACAGTTTAAGCAAAACAAAATGGAGATCGCTCCCTGTGAATCTGTCTCCACCACCATTACTCCTGTGGGCACATGGAGTGGTGAGATCCCACTTCCAATATGTTCATGAACACCAGTTTTGAGATGTAGAAAGAAGGGAAGTCCATAGGGAGCCAATTTGGGAGGACAGGTGGAAGATGTATCACCCCACTTTAAAAAAAAAGGGAACTTATAATCGCAGACTCACTTGGGAACAGGCATGTCCCTCAAATTCCCAGATGAGAAGAGGAAACCCTGGTCTCCAGCTTTGTGAGTCCTTTTCAAGATCCTGACACTACACTTCATTGCCCCAGTATATAGGTTACAGTGGATCAGATGTTTGCCTAATGACCAGCTTTGTGCCTTATGCCATGCCAAAACTTTTTTGGAGCTGTAGCCAACTCTAGGGTTTGGTGCTCATCTCCATTTTTAGCCAAAAGGCCAGTGCTGTCTGCATCTACAAATGTTTCCATGGACATGTAGCAGGTATGTCTAAATACCAGAGTGCACGGAACATTGTTCAGCAAGGCTTCCATATTTTCCACTCCCAGAGTCCATAGGCACTGGGAATGGCATATATGGGATCACACACAAAAAAATTAGACCAAAAATGAGTTCCAACAGGGACTCAAAAGGCATGTATTTTTGGGTTTTTTTTGGCCTACTCCGACATCCAATGTGTGTAGATGCCATAAATAACCAGTAAACTAGACCACCCCCACTGCCCACACCAGAAAGCAGACCTAATGCCCATCTGGACAGGTCCATACTTTCTTCCTCTATTTTGAAATAAGTCATTAAGCTTTCAAGCCTTGGCAGACCTTTGACAAGGGGTACACAGAAAGAGCCTCCTTGAAGACTGTAGTATTTTTGAACCACAATCAGTTGAGACCCAGGCAATGGCCACCTTGTGCCAGCTAATCTTTCTTACACTAGGCCGGGTGAAAGGAACTGTAGAATGAACACACCAAAAGGTGGTTTTGTTTTTGTAGTTTCACATCTGGCCTACACACAGAAGAAGAGCCCCTCCAGTCTGCTCTGGTTGGATGGACAGATGTTCTTGGGGTGACCCGGTCTTTTAGATATCCTGGCCTACTACCATGTAGGGCTTTAAAGGTAATTACCAGCACCTTGAATTGCACCCGGAGGCATACCCGTAACCAGTGCAGCTCCCGGAACAGTGGTGAGGCACAGGCATAGTGCCTGCACCCCATCACCACCCGGGCAGCTGCTTTCTGGACCCGTTTCAGTATCCGAATGGTCATCAAGGGCAGCACCATGTAGAACACATTACAATAATCCAGTCTGGAGGTGACCAGAGCATGCGTGACCGTGAGAAAGGAGTCCCAGTCCAGGAGTGGGCATAACTGGCGGATGTGCAAAAGCCCTCCTGGCCACAACTGCCACCTGCTCTTTGAGTAGTAGTCACAAGTCCAGGAGGACCCCCAAGTTATGCACTAGGTCTGTCTGGAGCATCCAGAACTAAAGATGGTAGCTCCCAAGATAATGCAGGGCCCCTGACCCATAGCCACTCAGGTTTGCTGGTATTCAGTTGTAGCTTGTTGTCTCCCATTCATACTCAAATAGCCTGGATAGGACACCTGGATAAGACTTTGACAACATCACTTGGATCACCACAGGCTGAGATGTACAGCTGAGTATCTTCAGCATACTAATGATACCTCACCCTGTGGGAATGGAGATCTCGCCCAGCGACTTCGTGTAGATGTTAAATAGGAGAAGCACCCCATATTGGAGGGGCCTAGGGCTGTATCTCTTGCTCTCCAACCACACCGACTGGTTCTGGTCCTTCAGAAATTAGGAAAACCACACAGTGCCCTGGCTCCCCAATCCTTCAAGCCGTTCCAGAAGGATACCATAGTCAATGGTATTGAAGGCCATGGAGAGGTCAAGAAGGTGAAGGACGGACGGATGACCTCCATCCCGCTCCCACCAGAAGTCATCCATCAGCATGACCAATGCAGTCTCTGTACCATATCCGGGCCTGAATCCTGACTGAAAAGGGTCCAGATAACCTGCTTCATCCAGGACCTCCTGTTAACTGCCGCACCGTTGCCTTCTCCAGTACCTTCCCTAAAAAAGGTAAGGTTGGATACAGGTCTATAGTTAGTTAGTACTGCTGAGTTGAGTGATGATTTCTTCAGGAGGGGGTGTACCAAAGCATGTTTTAATGGTGTAGGGACACCCCCTCCTGAAGTGAAGAATTATTGCCCCGACCCAGCCACTTGTCACCACCTTGGAGGCTTTCACCAGCCAGCCAGGACAAGGATCTAAAGGGCATTTAGTGGCATGAACAGATGTGAGGAGCCTGCCTACTTCCTCAGGGACAACTGGATTGAACCAATCCAAGATAACATGGCTAGACTGCAGTCCAGTCAACTCCAGACCCATACAATCCACACCAGGATTAAACCTGTCAATCCGAGCAATTTTCTCCACCAGATAATCAGCAAAATCCTCAGCCAATCCCTGCCAACTGGGTACAGGTCCCCCTCTACCAAGGAGAAACCTAGTCACGCAGAAAAGTGTGGCTGGGTGATTATCCGCAGAGGCAATAAGAGTAGTGAAATATTGCTGTTTCACTACCTCTATCACCATCAGGTAGGCTCTAATTGTGGCTCTAGCAAGTGTTTGATCGGAGTCACTCCGGGTCTTCACCCAGCGGTGCTCTCGGTGTCTCTTTGCCCATTTAAGCTCCCTCAATTCCTCTGTGAACCATGGGGATGAGCAGAGCCCACATGCGTGGAGAGGCTGTAGTGCTGTGATTACATCCAAGGCCACCGTCACCACCCCATACCAAAGGTCAACGAGCGCCTCGGGTGAATCGTGTGGCTGATCCAGAGGAAAACACCCTAGTTCCCTTTGGAATCCTTCAGGATCCATCAGTCGCTGGGGGTGGGCCAATTTAATAGGCCCTACCTCCCTATGATGGAATGCTGCCCCCAGGAAGTCCAGAGTCACCAGATAGTGATCTGACCATGGCACAGGTGTTATGTATAATTGCTGTAATTTCAGATCACTCTGCAACTGTTCCGACAAGAAGAATAAATCCCCTGTGTGGCCACTGTCCCTGGTCGGGCCCTGAATTACCTGAGTCAGGTCCACAGCTGCCATGGAAGCTATGCTACCTTGGGAGTTGTTCCCCCTCCCCTAATTAGAAAAAATGCCTACCTATGTAATTCCTGGGTGTTAAATCAAGCAGTCAAATAATCCTGAAAACCATGACTCCTTAAGGCACTTGACTGGAAGCCCAAGAATTATTGATGTTTTCAAATTGTGCTTGCAGATTATTCAATTTCTTTATGTACACATTTTAGAGCTTTTCTGATAGTTTTATTGTGAAAGGAATCACCTTAGTACTCTCTTTTTATTTAAAGTGCTTTTGCTCTACACTTTAAACCCAGCCTCTTGTATTTTGGAAATTGGCTTGTGAATTTAACCCCTGAATATCAAAACTGGAAGCTGAACACACTTCTCCCTTGAGAAATAAATTACACTTCTTAGTCTAAGAATATAAGAAAGCTAGTGTTTGTCAGGGAAATACATTGAGATGAGAAAGTTAGTAGGAATCCAGTCTCTAGATCAGGGGTGCCCAAACATTTTGGGCCATGGGCCGGTCACGTGGTTCAGGGTCAGTATGGCACAGGGGACACATTTGGCCCCTGATGCCAATTCATCTGGTCCATGAAGCCCTCATTGCTCCCAGAAGTGGAAGTAAAATGTACCTGTATGGATGCATTTTACTTCCATTTGCGGGAACAACGAGGGCTTTGCAGGCTGGATGAATTGGCATCAGGGGACAGATCTGGCCCCCAAGCTTTATTTTTGGCACCCCTGTTCTAGATAACTAAGGTTTAGATGGAGAGAGTCATGGCTATGCCCTCTCTTCTCATGGAAATAAAAGGAAGCTACCACTCTTGTCATCTCCCAAAGAGGTCAACAAGAAGGAGAAGGAAGGAAGTTCTATTAGCGAGTCTAAAAGTGTCAATGTACAGTAAATTGAAGGAAGATCAGCACAGGTCAGACCAAGTAACAGTTTGGGGAAACTTTAGGTGATTCTTCTTCCTCTATCTATCCCTTCCATGCAAAGTCGTGCATCTTCTTCTGGGTAAGCTGTTATGCATCCAATCTCTTCCAATCTTTGTCAACCTAAAATGAGCCACTTAAGAGGCCTTGACAGCCCTTTGAAATCATGCTATTCACACTTTGGGATCTCTCCCTGTCCCCCAGGCCTCCCTAATTAGGCAAAAGCCCTATCTAGCTAATTTTGAAAACATGCGAAATCTGGAGAATAACACTACATATCATGACCTTCATAAGGTGTCCTAATTGTAAACAAAAACCTTATTAGTGTTTCCTAATTGTGCTTTTGGATTTTTCCAGTTCTTTTATGTAGAAAACTTGGCTCTTCTAACATTGGTTTTATGGCAAACGGAAGTTTCCCCTCCTTTACCTTTAAAGAACAAAAGCTCTTTTCCTTTTACTGTGCAGTCTAAATATCAGCTTTAAACAATTTGGTGAGCTGAGTATTTTAATAGGAAGATGAGCTTGACACATAATATAGTGCAATGAATCAAGACCAATTATAATGATGCTGTGGCAATTGCAGTGTTGAAATATCTCCCTCCTGGCTCCAGTTGTAGTGCTAAGTTGTCATGGTGTATCGATCCCCCCTTTCTCTCCCTTCCCAGTGGCTCTGTGTATATCTCTGCTTATCTTTATGGGACAACATCTTTTAATGCATCATTCCCTGCAATAGCAGACTTGGGTGGATGCGTCCTTATCAGTTTGGAAATCAAAGAGGGCCATGTCAAGATGAAAGAACATTTTCACCATCTTCTATGGACAGCCTAGAAATGTAGAAATGTGCAAGATTTTTTTTTTAAAAAAACACACAATACTAACAGAGACTGACAAATGCTTCAGAATATGTTGAGCCACCAGTACATTGCAGTGTATGGTAAATGAAACCTGCCTCTGCTAAGATACAAAATAGTGCTGAGACTAGAAGTGAAGGAAGTGAAGCAAAGTGTCAATCCTATGAAAGTACAACATAGCCTTAACGTAAGGTTGCACTATTACTGCATTTTATTTACAGCATTTTAGTACTACCTCTTCTGCTTCTGACTTACAGAAAACTGCCAAAGCAGAAAAGGCTAGATTTTAAGTCCAGCACTTTTGACTTTAGAAAGATCATAGTTTCTACTGATAACATCTGCTACTGCTACATTGCTTCCAGTTAAATTGAGTATTTTCACTTAGGATTTTGAGAGGGACTTGAAACATGTTGCAAACATGTCCAATGAACAGAGGATGCTGAAGCTATGGTTGACTGCAGCTCTTTTGGCTGGAGCGTTCTTTGTCACAACCTCAATAGGTTTTTCTAATTTGAGATACAATTGCATGTGAAAAGCCCTCAGGATGTAATAGTGTTTGTCAGCTAGGTTACTGAGAGCTTTAGTTGCTCTGCCATGATTCCTAATCTATTTCTTCCCTATTTGCACTGCAGTCTTTTCCTTCTTGCCTTGAAAAGTGTACTTAACTCCAATCTGATTGCTGTGGACTGCTCAAACACTGCTTACCTGTTTAAATTCTGCTGCTGAATATTCTGAAATTTTCTGGGATCCTGCTGTCTTGGCTCTATCATGTATTAGAACAACCTGTATCAGAAAGTCAAGTTGTCAATTTATTTCCTGAATATTTGGGTTAGCACAGGGATCTGCAAACTTGGCTCTCCAGGTGTTCTTGGACTTCAATTACCAGAAGCCCAAGTCAGTATGCCTGCTGATCAGGACTTCTGGGAATTGAAGTCCAAGAACATCTGGAGAGCCAAGTTTGCTGATCCCTGGGTTAGCAGAATGCACTTCTCCCTTTGGACAGGAGTCACAGCCACACTCCTCAGTCTGTGGAAATAAGAAAGCTACTGGTAGTGGGTTTTTTTTTAAAAGAGAGAAATACATTGAGATGGAAATGATCAAACAAATCCTAATTCCAGCTAACTAAGGTGGAGATGGCTATCCTTTCATCTCTCAGGAAAAAAGGCAAGAGGTCTTCTCTGTTGTATCCTAGAGAAATGTAGGAAGTGAAATGTGAAAAGGAAGGCCATCATAGATCACAGTAGGGAAAGGATAATCTATGACATTTGAGGAGTTCCTTCTTTTTATACTGTATTTACTTCTTTTCTTCAAAGTCAGACATTTTCTTCAGTGCAAGTTGAGTTACATCCAGTATATCTAATGTGTGCAAGTATATCTAATGTGTACCAGTATCTGTGTCATGAGGTAGTACCAATAGCTTACTCAAGGTGGAGACAAAGGATCCTTGACACATAGGAACTTCTTTTTAATGTGATGATTTCTTTTAAGTCAACACTAAAGCAATCTTCTGAATTATGAAATATGCAAGTCTATCAGAGGTATGCTGAATGGTTTATCATTTATTCACTTTTATGTTACAAGACTTTCGAAAGGTGATTCTGCTTTCATAAAGCAAGGCTTTTAACTTGTATTTTTTTTTACAAGCTAGGTCTTAACAAAAATGTACTATGCCCAGCAAATTGCAAATTAATAAACCATTTCCACAAGACAGGAAGAATCGTTTGCATCTGGTGGTCAAGGTCATTTGATATAACATCCATCTTACAACACAGATATGATACCATAATGAAGTAAAACATTATCATTTCAGGGAAGGTTTTTTAAAATAGCTAGTACTATTATCTACAGAGGAGAGATCTTTTAAAAATTTAATCCCCAGCATTCCATATCCAGGTGTATAAAATACTCATGTCACCCAGTTCCTGGAGATAACTATGTAGGTTATGGATGTAAAATAAGAGTGAGAAAATACAGCCATCCAGATTCTGTTGGACTCAAAGATCTCTGATCTATCTGTCAGACAGAACTAACTAGGAGGCTGAGGTGGCTCAGTGGTTAAGAAGCTCACCTTGTTAGCTGGAAGGCTGGCAAGTTGGCAGTTTGAGACCCAGGTACTGCATGACAGATTGAGCACCCGCCTCTGTCCCAGCTCTTGGGGACATGAAAGGAGCCTCATTTGGGCATTCCCTGAGCAGAGTTTCTTCTGCAAAAATCCTTTCAACCCAGAATAATTTCTGACATGACATTATTATTAGTACTAACTAGGCAACAAGGAGTAATCGTCATCTGGAAAGAGCCTAGACACAACCCAATAATTAACATTGGTGATTGATTTGCATTATATTGGTAGCTGAAATAGCCAGTCATGCAATAAGGTTATATAAGACAAGGCTAAAAATTCAGTGCCCTTCATACCTGCTCACCCTAGGATGGGTGCTATGTGCTGTTCATGGAAGAGAATGAGAACTCAGTACAAATGCTTCTGCTCTCAGACAAAAAGAGAAGGGGAGAAAGTACTGATAAACCAGCTGGTGACGCTAGTAGCAACTCCAAGAAGAGGAGGAGAAACAGGAAGGGGACAAAGAGGAAGCAGCAGTAGCTAATGATATGATTGTCACCAGGGCTTGGCTGTATAGAGTCAGTTTTTCCCTTATAGACCTTCGTGCTTGGCTTTGAGGGTTCTTGAGAGCCAAGACCTTATGAAGGAAGGAGAAGAAATAAAAATTACCTGCTATGAGGACCATGCATATTTAGTAGACATGCATCAAATAGTTACTCTTCTCCTGTTCTGAAGTTAGTGTTCTCACTGGATGGTTTCTTAGCACCTTCTTCTTTTTCTTATTTTGGTGACTTGAAGGTGGCAGGTCAGCAGTTTGATACCTGAATACTGCAGGATGGAATGAGCTCCCATCTTTGTCCCAGCTCCTGCCAACCTAGCAGTTTGAAAGCAAGATATTGCATGTAGATAAATAGGGACCACTTTGGTGAGAAGGTACGGTAAACAGTGTTCTGTGCACTCCAGTGTCTAGTCATGCCTGCCACATGACCAAAGAAATGTTGGCAGAAGCAGACAGCGCTAGCTTTGAAACAGAGATGAACATATACACCCAACATTATTTATTTATTTATTTATTTATTTGTTCAAATTTATATTGCCGCCCACTTGCCGTGGCGACTCAGGGCGGCTTACAGACAATACATTACATTACAATACATTATGTTGGGGTGGGCACAGGGGTAGGGGCGGCAAGGTCCTAATCCTGCCCTGGCTTCTTCTTCTTCCCCTGGCAGTTGGTATAGGCACAGGGGTAGGGGCGGCAAGGTCCTAATCCTGCCCTGGCTTCTTCTTCCCCTGGCAGTTGGCGTAGGCACAGGGGGAAGGGCGGCAAGGTTCTCATCCTGCCCTGGCTTCTTCTTCTTCCCCTGGCAGTTGGTCATATACATATACACCCAACCAAAAACACAGTGTTGGAGACCATGCAATAGGGTGTGGTATTTGGTTTTCTGTCTTACAGAAACCTTAATAAAAATGTTGACATATGTGATATATTTGAGGAGTGGTTGATCATTCCTGCTTCTCCAGTGAGTTTCCTTGGCCAAGTGGAAATTTGAACCCATGACTCTAGAATGATAGTGTAACACTTTATCCATTACAGGCTGACCTGATTTTAGTGACATAACATCTTATTCTGTTTATTGAACTTGTGAATTAAATGTTTTCAGTAGAATGTGAGACAATGTATCAAACTATTAGCAATTACACTTATATACTCATAGTGTTTTGTGGTTCACAAGATAATTAGCATCCCCCCCTGCTGGGTACTCATTTTACCCATGAGTCAACCTGGATTCCTGTCAGGATCGAACTCACAGTTTTGGCTGTAGTACAGTAGCTTAATCCAGGGGTGCACTGGGCACAATGGGAGGGTGCTGGACAGGGGTAAGGGGCGGCAACCAAGGGATGGGGGAGAAGGCTGCCCCTAGGAACCGCTTGGTCACTTTAGAATAAACCATTGCTCCAAGCCGGAGGAGGGAGCTTGGAGCTATGGCTTAATCTAAAGTGCAGCACATCGAATGGATAAAATAATAATAAAATTCTACCCATGGCGCCAGAGGCGAGGACGCACTGGGATGAATCCGCCTGTCTCGGTGGCTCATCCCATGCCTGGCTTAACTACTGTACCATGAGGGCTCCTAAAGTATTATTATTGTTAATTCTAGAAAATAGGTATAATATTAGGTAGTCAGTCAATAGCTGGAGAAGAGCCAGCCTCTATTGCCTGCACAATCCTGTAGCACCCCAGAAGAAAGGGACTGTAAACCACTTCTGAGTATTCTCTACCTGGAAAACCCCAGAAAGAGTCGCTATATGTTAGAATTGATTTGACACCATGTTATGATTATTATTATAAGCATAAAATTACTGCAAATGATTTAGCAAAAAGGCTCCTTTCCAAATAAGGTTTTTCTGGGATGTTTATAATAAGTGAACACTTTTCAGCAACTCAGAAACAGCAGATTAGTTGCTCATGGTGCCAAGTAGTAACATGTAAGTGCTGCTACAAAGTGTTTGGATGGTAGAGGAATTGTAAGGTAATGGTAAAGGTTGCCCTTGCTCAAAAGCCAGTCGTATCTGACTCTTGGGTTCAGCATTCATCTCTGCTTATAGCCAAAGAGCCAGCGCTGTCTGTGTCTGCAGACGTTTCCGTGGATATGTGGCAGGCATGACTAGACTAAACATTGGAGTGCATGGAATGCTATATACCTTCCCACTTAAGTGGTACTTGTTAGATATTTGAAAGTCCAGCGGCGGGAAAATCACCGCTTCCTATTGGTCAGTGGGTTGGGTCAAGCAGGGTATTTAAATCCCTGCCTCTCCGGCCATTTTGTTGTTGTTTACTTGTGCTCACAATAAACAGACGTGTTGTTCGGTTCACCTACAATGACTTCCGCGTCCTCACTCCCGCGCCCGGATCTCCGGATCTAACAGTACTTATTTATCTACTTGCAATTTTTTTGCTGTGGAACTGCTAGGTCACTGATGGTGAACCTTTTAGAGAACGAGTGCCCAAACTGCAACCCAAACCCCACTTATTTATCGCAAAGTGTCAACACAGCAACAGAGGAGGAAGGAAACCAATGGTGGGTAGCAAAAAAATTTGCTACTACACAGTGGGTGGAGCCTATGTTGTGGGCGGAGCCTACATCATGGCCGATATAGCCATGTATACATCTGCATATAGCCATATAGCCATGTATACATCTGCAAACACAGGCAGCACTGGCTCTTTGGCTGTAAATGGAGATGTGCACTGCACCCTAGAGTTGGATATGACTGGCTTTTGAGCAAGCGCGATCTTGAACCACTTGCAGGGACAAAACATGACAGGGCAAGGCAGGGAGGTGGGCATGGCCACCCAATTTTGCTACCCTCCCTGCCGAAAGACCACCCAATTTCACCCCCCCTGCCCAGAGGCCACCCAATTTTGCTAAACCCCCCCTTCCTGGAGGAGTGTGAACCTGTTGCTGCCCACCACTGAAGGAAACACTCCCATTGGGCTGCTAGACAGAGGGGCAGGGTGAACTTTGTGCTGGGGGAAGGAGGAAGTGCTTCAATTGGGCTGCTGGGCAGAGGGGCAGGGCAAATTCTGTGCTGAGGTGACTGCACGGATGCCCACAGAGAGGGCTTCGGGTGCCACCTCTGGCATGCATGCCATAGGTTCACCACCACTGTGCTAGGTTAACAGGAGCTGGGACAGAGACATGAGTTACTCCGTTGTACTGCTGACCTGCCAACATTCTTAACCACTAAAGTACCACAGAGGAATGGTAGTGTTTCATATCTCCCTCCCCCTCTGCAGTTAATGTGATCCCACCACTGCAACATTTTTTGCATCAATATTGTCAGGAAACTCATGGTTCTAAATTGATTCTGATGTAATAATATGTGAACATACTTCTGAATTTATAAAAAGGCATTTCATTCTTTGAACAAAAATGCTAATTCTGTAGCTACCATAGAAAGCACACCCAATTATTAGCAGGCTTTTGTTGTGAAAACATCTGGCACAGCAATAAACAACATTCTAAAGCTTTGGGGGGGGGGTAAATGTGGCATCTTTCACAAAGCACGCACAGTTTCTGTGGGTGAACAGTGATCAAGCTCCAGACTTGTAATTACTGTTAATCTGGAGAATGGAAGTTACTGAAGGTGATAAGGCTACTTTCATTATATTTTCCCCAAAATCCCTCTTGTACAAATATAAAGGCTTGCTTAAAACAAAACAAAACAAAGACACCCACTAAACACTATAAAAGGTTCATAGTTTGAAACAACCCCCATCACATAAAATCCATTGACATTGAGGTGGATTTAAAAAACTACACATATTTCACCTAGGAAAAAAGTGGCACATATTCACACATACCATTTTTCATAAATATGTGAGCATGCTTTTGCAGCCGGCAGTGAAAAGAGCTTTTGAATTGTAATGGAACAGATTGGGTATATGATCAGTGGAAACAAGATTTATATGTTGCAAAGCAGAATGGAAAGCAGCATCAAATTCCATAAAGCTCAGCCTTGTTTGGAATGTCTGAACTCAAGAAAAAAAGAGTCTTCAGAGTATCAACGAAAGACAGGTTGGCAAGGTGGACAGAAAAATCCTTACTCTAGCTCAAATTCTTACCTGGCCTGAAACATCCTTACTTAGAAATAGGAGTCAATCTTACTACAACAACTGGGCTTGTGAGAGTGAAGGCTTGCCAGGAGAGTAATCCATTTTAGATTTGGAATGAAAATAGAAGGGGCAGTTGAGTAGTATTTTAGTGGCAGATTCCTTTCTGACCTAATATAGAACCTTATTAAAATGGAGATACTGTACAGTAAGTGACAAAGAGGAGGGATCAAGAGAAAAGGATCAAAGGATCTTGGTATTAGATACAGATGGTGGATGGTGTCTATTCTGGTTGACAGGGTCTCAAACATAGCAAACAATGGTTAGTGAATCCAATGGTGATAGGTAAAGCAAGGGACAAAAGTGAGTATTTGCAAACATACAGAAGCAGGAGGGAAAGGAAGTATTCTTATTCACTCACAAACGCACTCTCACACACATGCACAGAGGCACTAACTTGGATACTGCCCTATTTCTATTCATTTCTTCATTCTAAAATTCAACTATAAAGAAGGAAAATATACTGTGTTACCTTGGATATCTTGGAGTTGTTATTCAGCAAGGAGTCCTTGAATGAGCAGATGTCTCTGCAATGACATTCCGCACAACGCCTGTCCATAATGATCTGTCAATGGCAGTTCTTCTCTATGTTGGTCCAAGAGAAAAATCTTCCCATCTATGAGGTGGTCTTTTCCTAGGTCTTTTGTGATCTCTTGGATACCAATTAATTATTCTGGTGCTTCATCTATTGATACTTGTGTGTGCAACATGGCCAGCCCATTTTAATTTGTTAATCAGATATTCTATTACTATGTCTTTTAGCAGTGATCCTCATCTGATATCCTCATTTCTTACTTTATTGCAAAGTGAGATTCTGAGCATTAATCTCTCCATTGCTCATTACTTGCAGCCATTTTTACTGAAGCTTCTGCTAGGTGAGAGTCTTGTTGGGGTGAAGGGTTTGAGCAGTCTAACTAGGTGGTGTTGCCCATACTGTGTTACCCTGAAAATTTTCCCCCACTGCTGCTGTTTCCCTCTGTGCTTGGTATTAAAAAATGGCAGTTGCATTATCCCATCACATTCATTCTCTCTTTTTCTTTCCCAGTTTCTCCCCTCCTCCAATGAGGTTGGGTGGTCATCAGGAGGATATTACAAGTGGGTCCCTGGCCCTCATCTCAGAAGTGGGGCCGTGAGATTAGCCTGATCTTGAAGTAAGGCAGTACTGTATATTACTTGCCAGCCTACAGTGTTCCTTGGATTGAACCCCCGACAGTAGAGGATGGAAAAGTTAGGGAGATTGTAGGAAAATATAAGGCAATACTGTACATAATATAGCACCAAGAGTAGGGAATAATGATACACTCTTCTTTTATTACATGGCATGTTTACCAAGCATAAGAGACTGGTCTTTGATAGTGAGCTTTTAATGAATTGAAAAATCACTCATAACATTACAAAATATTTTATCTGAACAGTCCTAATCACAAAGGAAGTAGAATAGAAAAGTAATGAAAGAATGAACAGTCACAATTATTCATTCAAGCCATTTGGGACTTACCATCAATGAATGATACTTGGCTTCTGTGCGGCATCTCTAATTGTCATTGATGGTTATGCTTCAAGTGGTGCCAGCGACAGCTTTTGTGTGGAATGTTAAACAATAGGCTGCTTAGACACGCCAAAGCTAAACAGCACAGTTTATTGTCATATTAAGTGATGCCTACTGTTGGATATAGCTCTCTCAAAGCATCACAACTGATCCTTCCAAGGGTCAAAGGGCACTAGAAGTGCAGATCAAAATGGAAAGAATTTTCAGTCAAACAGTGGTCTCATTTAGTAAATTACAGTATGCTCCTAAATTCTCTGGAGAAAGGGGGAGAAGCATTTGGTGTGAAATTGTGCCTTTTGCTTTGCAGCAGTAAACAATATGTTATGGTGTGAAGAACATGCCAGATTATTTGGTTGGATTTACTATGAACAGATGCTGGTTTCTAAATAGACAGAAACTGATTTTCCCAATCTTTGACCTTCTTGCTATATTGTATAACATTGAACACCATGATGATGGCAAAAACAAGTGGTTTGTGATCCAGGACATTATTCACACAGAGGAAACAATTCTCAGTTGATATTTCTTGTCTTTGTTCATTAACCTTAACAGGTAAACAATTATTACTGTTCATGTTTGTATGTTATTGTAGCACTTAAGACAAGAACATTCAAGTGAACTAAACCATGATTGAAATGATGCATGGCCTAGTCAAGAGATTTGATGAGAAAGCACTGCTTTTCAGTAATAACAGTAGAATGTGGTAGCATTCAAGCATAAGCTTGATTAGTAACAAAGTGGCTTGATTAAAGGCCTTTGCTGCACTGGATGGTGAATTTCAAAAAGGGTTTTATAATACTGTGTTTTATAATACATAAGAACAGCAGGAGCCTCAACGATGACACCAAAGTTCTTGGAAAGCACAGAGGTGTGATGGGAGTGTTTCCCACTAATTTGATTTATTTTTGGTCCCTGAATGTAAGTGGTGACGCTGGATCTCATAATTTGAAAGGTTCAGCTCTGAATACCTTGGGTTTATCCACTAGGAAAGTAAAACTGAGAAAATACAAAAACAACACTTTTTTTTTTAAAAAAAGAGTCAAATATTTATTTTTTGTCTTAGTGTTTCTGTAGACGCTTTCTTCTTGGAAGGCAAGCTATGGCAAACCTAGAAGCATAATAAAAAGTACAGACATCTCCCTGCTGGCAAAAGTCTGCATAGTTAGAGCGATAGTCTTCCTAGTAGTAACATATGGCTGTGAGAGCTGGACCATAAGGACGGGTGAGCACAGAAGAATAGAGCCTTTGAAATGTGGTGCTGGAGAAGACTTTTGAAAGTCCCCAGGACTGCAAAGAGATCAAACCAGTCAATCCTAAAGGAAATCAACCCTGACTGCTCCTTGGAAGGACAGATACTGAAGCTCAAATACTTTGGCCATCAAATGAGAAGATTCACTGGAGAAGGCCCTGATGTTAGAAAGGCAAAAGAAGAAGAGGGTGATAGAGGATGAGATGGTTACACAGCATCATTGACACAGTGGGCATAGATCTGGACAGACTACAGAGGATGACATATGATAGTGTGCTGTGGTCCATGTGGCCGGAAAGGGTCAGACTCAACTGTGTGACTGAACAACAATGTTCCTGTAATGTGATGTCTTGTGTATTTTTAAAAAATCTATGCAGATACCCATACATGTCAAGACCAAAAAGGTGAATCTTACAAAAAACACTATACAACCGAATACATTTGCCTATTTAAATTTGGAAGGTTTGTATAACTCCTATTGGTGTTCCATAAGGTTTGCCAATGTTAATTACTGTTTATTGCTGAGGTGTCGGAGTGTGTCTCCATCATGAGTCAGATCATGCACTTAATTACATTACCCAGATGTACCTCAGCACCTTGTAGAATAGCTCTAATGAGTTGTGGCAAGGTATATAAATCTTTCTGAAACACTGTCAGGATTCCAACCACCAATAAAACAGGCATTTATTAGTCAGCAAAAGCTTGTTTGAAAAGGAGTCTCTCAGACAGAAACCCAAGCTCATTGAATAGAGCTGGCAAAGCGAAAGAATGGAGAGGTGTCTGAGACATGCAAGCACAAGGGAAGGGGTGGGTGGGTGTTGCTTCCTAGATTTGGAACAAAAAGAAAGCAATTACAGTTCTGAGTGTGATCCTTGCCTTCCCTCCTTCATTCCTCTCCTTGGCGTTGCCAGTCTGCTTTCATTTTTCTCAGAGGTGGAGTTATTTTGGAAAGTCAAGCACACTTGCAATGCCACTGTCACGCAAATGGCAGAGTTTGTGTGCACAACCACCAATCATATCCCTCTCTCTTCTTTTTGACCCAGAATAGAGAGGAGGAGGAGGAGGAGGAGGAGGAGGAGGAGGAGGAGGAGGAGGAGAAGAAGAAGAAGAAGAAGAAGAAGAAGAAGAAGAAGAAGAAGAAGAAGAAGAAGAAGAAGAAGAAGAAGAAGAAGAAGAAGAAGAAGAAGAAGAAGAAGAAGAAGAAGAAGAAGAAAGAACCTGCACTTTGGCTTATAGCAACACTTTTAGGTTTCTCTCAAATCTCACGATATACAGGGTTGTATTTTCAGATTGCAACTACCACTTCAAATCTCTGAGATGCTGCCTAGGGAAATCTGGGGGTTGCCTCAAAAACATGTAAGAGCACTGGCATATTTATCCCCCTTTTCAGCATCTTTCAAGTCTACAAGTTTCATGTATAAATCAGTGGTGCCCAACAAGGGGTACACAGCCCACTAGTGGACTTCAATTCCCAGAAGCCTCAGTCAGTACATTGGCTGATCAGTGCTTTGGGGAAATGACGTAGGCTTCTGGGAATTGAAGTCCAAAAACCAGCATTTGGGAAACACTGAATTGTATATCAATACAAAAGCAGGGAAAGTTATCAGTGCTTTGTTCCCCTCTAGTGACTTAAGATAAAAGATTGAATCCAGGGGACAAATCAAGTTGGATGGGTCACAAAGGGTCAGAATCGACTGTGCGACTGAACAACATCAAGAATAAAAGTAAAGGTCTCCCTTGCTCCAAAGCCAGTTGTGTCCTACTCTAAGTGGTGGTGCTCATCTCCGTTTACAGCCAAAGAACCAGCGATGTCTGTGTCTGCAGACCTTTCTGTGGTCATGTGGTGAGCATGAGATGCTGGAGTGCATGGAATGCTGTTACCTTTCCCACCAATGTGGTACCTGTTTATCTACTTGCATTTTTTTGCTTTTGGACTGCTAGGTCGGTAGGAGCTGACGGGCGCAGCACTCGGGTCTTAAACTGCTGAACTATTGACCTTCTGGTCAAGCTCAGTGTCTTAACCACTAAGCCACTGTGGCTAGAAGACCAAATTAGGATACAACCTATAGCTCCGAATGTGGGATGCATGCATAGCCCAAAAAAGAAAAAGTGTTGGGGATGTAGATCTATATAGACCATAGTGGCAATTTGGGGCCATTGAAGACGTTCCCCTAGTCTGAGGTCATCTAAGGCTTCTGTAAAATGAAAGCACCCCAAGTAGCCTCAGAACTTGTGGGGTGTGCAACTGAAAAATTTAAATTAGAGATAAAAGGCAGGAGCTGATGATATCAGCTTTGTACAGTGCAATTTTCAACAAATGAAATTGGACTGTAGAATTGTTGAACTCGAAGGGTAACCAAGTCCTGCTCCCAAATGAAGCAGGAAATCCACAACTAACATATCCCCAACTGCTGGCCATCTGACCTTTGTCTAAAAGCCTCCAAGAGAAGATTGTCCATTTAGAGGTATTCTACTGGTGAACAGCTCTTACCGCCGGAATGTTCTTCCAAATGGTATGCTTCTGTCCTGGTTAAGCTGCTGGACAGTTGACAATCTATCCTGGGATATAGAGGCATTGCCTAAGTGTTCTTAGGGTGGTGAAAGAAAGGACAATATGTGGCATGGTAATCTCTTGGCCACTTTTCAAATGATGCCCATGGCTCCACCTCCTGTGATGGGTGCAGCTCCTGTGAACATGCAGGAATCCAAATAAAAACAGATCCGATGGATAGTTAAGGAGTTATTATTATGCGTCCTACACTCTGGGATCATTCAGAACAGATCCTGCCCCTCCTCTTTATGATTATTTTTTCCAAGAGTTGTCATATCCCCCCTCAGTCTTCTTTTTTTCAAAGCTAAACATAACCAGTTCTTTTAGTCTTTCCTCATAGGGTTTGATTTCCAGTCCTCTGTTCACATTTGTTGCCCTCTTCTGAACATGTTCCAATTTGTCATCATCATTCTTAAACCAGTGGTGGACACAGTGCTCTAGATGTGGTCTACCTAGTGCTAAATAGAGGTGCCATAAAAATTTTTCAAGATGGGCTATTTATCACCTCTTCTGTTCTGAGGGGCTGAAGAGCATTCTGTATAGTAAATGCTTTAAAAACCAAACAGAACATATTTATTTTGTAGCAGAATAATGTATCTCATCCAAAATCAACAGATGTCCCTCAACACTATTTTTATGACTCCACCACTTACTGAGAAATGCTATTGCTGCTGTAGTATACTGTGCTTGGCCTTTTACTAGAATCCATAAGATTCTTGCATTAACAATTTATTTGAAAGTAATGAATGGAAGTCTGGGGAAATCTGAGTACAAGAAATGTTCAGCTGCAAATTTTTGAATTATTTGTCTGGACATATTGGCTGACCTGGGACCTTGCAAGCTTGTGATGGAAGAGCTTGGTATCTTCTAATTACTCCATTTTGGGATGTTAAAAAACCCATCTTCTTCTGTTCATGCTGTGCGGCTGATTACAAAAGCCAGTCTTCTCTCCTGTTTGGTAGGGCCATAAATCAAATCCACGATGGATGAAAAGAAATATCAAAAGAAAATACATCCCACCCTGTACTGCAGTTCATATTAAAAGGAAGTGGAGAGGACAAAATAGTATTCCATGCAGTTAACAGCTATGAATTAGAAATGACAAGGCCAGTATATTTGTTACCTACCTGTGGTTTCAGGAGCTGCTAAATGTATAAATTGTCAAGGATCTTCTAAAACCCTTCAAGAAACAACTGAAAACCTTTCTGTTTGAGGAGGCCTTTAGCAGTTTGTTGAAGACCAAATTGGAAACCCTCCCATTGCCTTTCTGTCACAAGAGTTGGGGTCCTCAGTTCTGATTTTGATTAGGTGGGTGGGGGTTGTTTTATTCTCTTAATGGTGTTTGTTTTGCTTTTTTAACAGGGTAAGCTGGACAACGAGGAGAAAAAATAGGTTGATCTTAGAAGAAATCAACCCTGACTACTCTTTAGAAGGTCAAATAGTAAAGATGAAGCTAAAGTACTTTGGACATCAAATGATAAGAGAGGATTCACAGGAGAAAGCCTTGATGCTGGAAAAGGTGAAGATGAAGGGGGCTACCAAAAATGAGATGGCTAGATGGTATTGTAGACACAATGGACATAGAACTGGGCAGGTTGAGGAGGATGGTGGAAGACAGAGGTGCCTGGTGGGCAGTGGTCCATGGAGTCGCAAAGGGTCAGGATCAACTGTGCAACTGAACAACAACAAAAACTGTCCAGAGTGGGAGTCCACCCCAGATGGGCAGGGTATAAGTCCAATACATAAATAAATAATGTCCCCAAAACAGTACTAAGCATTGAAAAGCTCTGAGGAAGGAAGACATTCCAGACTATCATCAGAGTCTTCTCAAATGTTCTAAGCATCCTTCCTTGTACTTCTCCCTTAATGAGCAAATAAATCAAAAGATAATTTCTGGAGGTTTTCTCCTAACAGTAAGGGAAGTGGAAGTGGAAAAATGCTATTTAAATTGTGTCTTAGAAGTTAGAAACACAGTGGTATTTGACAGGTCAGTTATGGACAGAGCAGAATTTTTCCCCACAAGATATACTCCAAGCAGTTGTTATTAAATTGAGTATACTTAACACAGGGAGTACAAAGGAACTGTGCAGTGTTGACCCCCTCTATTTCCTTTTTGTTGCATCTTAAATATGTCCAACAATTCATCTGAAGGGGAGAACCTCCATTATCAGTGGAGGTTCTTCATACAAGTCACAAGGCAACACGATTACAGGACCCAACTCTGATCAAAAGAGTTAATGGACATAAATCAGACGTCAAGAATGGTAATACACAGAAACCTGTTTCAAATCACTTTAATCCACAGAGGAAAAAAAAGAGAGATATTTTAAGTACATGCATATGCTGGACACCCATTTCAGAGGTTTGCACATTAGTCAAGGGTTTCTGGGACATTATCATTGTTATATGTTGCAATTTTGCCTGGGTCACTCAAACCATTGTCAATAGACACCAACTCATTTGCAAATGTGTAATACCACAGTGTTTGTTTTGCATCCATCCTTTGGATGTGATGCATCAGCTTGCAAGAGAAGTTGGTTTTGAAACCATTTGCGACTCAATAGGGCCAGGTTTCACAGCAAGTTTGAATAACAACTGGGGATTTTCCATTATTGCCAGTTGTAAAAAGCTACAATGCTACTTTTCTGTTAGGCTGGTCAACCATTGTGTGCCTCTGTATTTGGTGTTTATAAATTGATGCCATGAGGTCTCACTCTTATATCTGACAAAGGGGACTTGGTCCAGGAAAGCTCACATTTAAATACAGGAGTTATTCTTTAAGGTGTCACAACATTTTTTGTCTTTTTGTTGTTGTTTTGTTTATGCTCAGATATGCTTGCACAGGCTACCACTGCTACCACTTCAGAAATGTATTGTGATGGGTCTCTTAGCAGCCTTAGAAAGGCACATCTGTGACCCCTGTATGAATAACTCACTGTTTATTTATTCCACCACTTCAGAACTGATTTCTAGGCTACATTTGCCATATGAAAATGCAGTTCTTCCAAATATATATTTTACATGTCCAAATAAATCAGCACAATCCCACACACGTTGTGGGGTTCAGATTCTACGTGATTTAACAAATTCCAACACTGTATATTGATCAGCATATTTATCTTTGTCTCCCTTCTCCCCTCCCCCACTCCTAATGTCTAGGGCAGCTTCTTAGCTCACTACAGTCTGAATTTTATTTTTGGTCAGGAAAGGTATGAGTGATGAAATGGGTATTACTGGAATGGTACTCAGTGAGCACGAATGTGAGAAGTCTTGGTATTCATAGCCTAGCTTACTTACTTATTACAATATGCAGAGAATCTCTATACGATTCCAGCAACATAATACATGGTTAATGGTCCATGGCAGGTTTAATTTTCTGGAAAAAAAGATTTGTAATAACGCTGAGGTAAACCCAACTGTAAATGCTATTTCTTTGACTCCATATTCTTTTTATAGAAGACTTTTATTAATGCATGAACCCGTCAATAGCTGATACAAAATGGCCTTTTGCCTGCTTTTATTTCAAAAGTAAAGAGGGCATACCAAATCCACCTGAATTTCACAGACAGTGAGTTGATTCAGGATCTCTGTTTCTTGCAATTTAACTTTTTTGTTTTGTAATTCCAACTCTTCTTGTGCTGAAATTGAGCACCAATGCACATCTGCCACCAGGTATGCTCTCTGAGCACATGATGATCTCACACATGTTTGGAGACACACATGTAAGGGTCTTTGACTTGTGGTAATAGTGCATTTGACACAGGTTGGGCTGACTAAAGGGCACGCTTGCTCGAAAGCCAGTTGTATCTGACTCTAGGGTTCAGTGCTTATCTCTGTTTATAGCCAAAGAGCCAGCACAGTCTGTGTTTGCAGAAGTTTCCATGGACATGTGGCAGGCATGCCTAGATAATGGAGTGCACAGGACACTGTTTTACCATCCCACCAAAGTGGTACCAATTTATCTACTTGCAGTTTCTTGCATTCAAACTGCTAGGTTGGAAGGAGCTGGGATAGAGACGGGAGCTCACTCCATCATGCAGCACTCGGGTATTGAACTCCAACCTTCCAATTCTTCAAGTTCAGCATCTTAACCACTTGAGCACCTAGAGAGCCACAAAAGTGTGAGGAAAATCCTCCCAGTAAATAGATTAGGGTTGCAAATATTCACTAGACTCTTAGATCTGGGGAGCATTGGGGACTCCAGCTGGCAGGTCAGCCAAAGCAGGTCGGACAGAGGGCTGTTCAGTTCTCTCTTGAATGCTTCCACTGTTGGAATGCTCACCATCTGGTGAGGTAATTGGTTCCACTAACATACTGCTCTAACCAGTGGTGGGTTCATTTTTTTTTTACTACTACACTGTGGTGTGGTGGGCATGGCCAGGGGAAAAGTCCTGCTCTGCACATGAATTAGGACTACTTTATTTCAAAACTTGGATGGGCGGGGCCAGCCAGAATTTCTGCTACCAGTTCTGATGAACCGGCGCGAACCTGCTGATGCCCACCACTGGCTCTAACCTAGAACATCTTAATATGGCTGCCACATGTGCTTTTATGTGGTTTTGGCCAGGCTGACTGAAGATCTGGCCCCTTGTTTGTCATGGGTATTGTTCTGTGTTGATCATTATCTTCTGACCTGGCTAACCCTGGGACAATGGATGACAAATTAGTATTTGAATAAAGAGGAAGAAGGTTGTTAAACCATTCCAGATTATTTGCTTTCCAGACCTTTAGACAATCTTTGCAGCATCAAAACAGAAGAAAGTGATTTAACCTTAATAGATGACTATCCTGAGAGATGTCACCTGTTTTGGAGTCTTCAAGTACAGTATCTTTAGTGATTTTGATGGTGGTAGTTTAGACTATATTCCTGTCATGTCCTGTTGGTGACTTGGTTCAACTTTAAGACCTGAGGCTGCTTCTTCCAAAGTTAATATATATATTACCAAGAATGAGACTCTGCAGGGGTTTTGTGCAAACCTGGACTGTTTTGTAATACACATCAATCTGAACTGAAAAGGGTAGATGGCTGGATAGCTGCCCTAAATAGGTTTTCTCCTTACACTTTCAAGATCTCCATGTCACAGACCTAGATGGCATTAACAAATTTAGGGTCTTACACCAATTATTAACCTATGTTTTCCATTTGCAGCCAAAATGTAACTTAATCAGCAAAAGTAAATCAGAATTAAATAGAAAATAATTAAATTCATTAATTGAGGAATCCTGCACATTTGTAATCAATATGTGTAAGAGGGAAATGTTAGTTGGAAAAGGAGCATTTTTAGCTGTTTATGAAATGCCATAAGTGTGGATCTTATTTCCACAGGCAGCTTGTTCCATAAAATGGGGACCATCGCAGAAAAAGGATTTGCCCATTGTTTTGTGTTTACAATTCAGCTATGAATATTCACAATATAGCAACATTTATGAAAAGGGTATAAGTATAAACAGTAAAATAGCATTAAAAAGATATATATCTTTAAAAGCAGAGGTCTGCTGCATGAACTAAATTAACAGGTTTGAAATTCCAGTTGTTAGGCTCACAGAACTGAATTGGGAAACTGCTCTTCTGTTTAAAATTGGCTTGCCTGTTCAGCCATGTTAGTAACTGCAGGAGATATTTCAGTAAACATAGGTGGCTGTTTTATCTCTAACTATTCTCCTCTTTGCAGATAGGCTTGAACTTTCAGCATTACAACCCAATTTTGCACTCAAGAACAGGAAATACAACTTGTATAGATTCACCTTTTAGCTTGCCCTATTTAATAACCTTTTAAAAAAAACTTTGGGGGACATATGAGATCCAAAGTGACAGTGTGCATATTGTGTTCATACAGGCTGAGTGATGGGGTAAAGAAACAATTTTGTCATTAGGGGGAAATGCTGTTTTGTATAGCCTCTAGCCTCATCAGACTCCTCACGATCTGCCAAAACAATGGAGGTTACAGGCCTTCTCCTTAATGTTTAAGGTCCCTAAAGACCATTCAAAAAACACATTAGAAATGAATGGCTGTTCACCTCTATTTTTGTGTAATTTTTTTTTGGGGGGAGGGGTTTAATCTTTGCAATCTGCATGGTCCCTAGTGAAAACTTGGACCCACTGTAGCGGATTAGTCAGAATGAGAAAGCCACCCTAGGGAGCAGATCTGAGATCAAATGAAAAGTGAGTAAATTGTTTGTTATTCAATTCTTCTTCCCTCCCTCCTCCTCCTCCTCCTCCTTCAGAGGGCTGCTAGAACTCAATTTGGTGCTTCTTCTTCTACTACTACTACTACTGCTACTGCTACAAGAAGGTTCATGTACTGACACTTCTAGCAGCCTCCACCAGCATTATTAGGTGTTCTTGTAATATTATGTCTTTGATGTCTGTGTCTGCCTCATGCTCTTTATCCTTCTCCTCTTTTCACATAAGCCCTCTATGGTATGGAATTCCAGCACATTCTCTCCAAAGTTCTTTGATATTGTGTTTTATTGCCAGGGGTTGAGAAGTGGGAGAGACTCCTGTAGGACTTTTTGCCTCAGGTGCCAAAATCAACACTTCTCTGTCTTGGCATTAATGCACCTCAGTGGGCGGAGAAATACAGTTTCCTGCAACAAACAATAAACAGGCACAGGAGGGTTCCTTTAGTCATACAGTGAGGTTCCCTCAGGTATTTCATAAAAAAATAACCTGCCAAGAAAAGTTTAGTCAATTTTTCTAGTTCTGGGTATTTTATCCGTTCCATTTGGATTTGGGCCTGAAAGACCAAGATAAAGTGTGGGATCCCTAAAAGCTAATTTGAAAGCAAGCACAACTTGGAACATTGCATACCATTATTTCTGATCACAGAACATGCCTGTTAAGCCATTAGTATTGGCTCCCAAGTGCCTGGTGTTCCGGCACTTGTGACAGCATAAAATAGCTTTAATTTTAATTTTCACCTGGCAAGTTTTTTGATCATTGAATTCAGAGTTATATCAAACAATATACAGTATGTTAAAAAAGCCAGGTGGGACAGAAGGAGAAGAGGAAAGAATTAATGTTTAAAAGTTTGCTTCTAAATATGTATGACATAAAGGTATTATGCTTTAAAGCAAGCTGATGTAATCAAAAGTTCATTTCATCACGTTTTGTTTAGGAATGCATGTGAACCAGTACAAACCAGTTACTAGTATCCAGAATGCTGCCATTTAAAAATCACCAAACAGTGCTCTAGGACTAATTTCTGTGGAATACTAGTTAATAATCAGCTTTGGGAGGTTGAAGTGCACTCATTTAGAGATCCTTCCAGAAGTTCAGTGTGTCCTGCAGTTTGGGTGGTGCCACATTCACTGAGAAGTTGTTGTCGCCGGCTGCAACTCATATCTGAGAATGCATTTTTTTTCTGAAGTAGGGAAAATGCCATTGGTGTGAATTTGTTTAAGTTGGATTGCATCTGTGGCACATAAGAAATGAGACATGCAGGATTTAACATCAGGACTGCAATGGACTGCCGCAGCCTTGAGGATATGGACAAAGTGTGCCTTCACAGCCTGTCCATATGGCATGGCCTCTTCTGCCTCCATGATCATTGGGAATCGGAAAGTGGTTCCTCTTCGCTCATTTTGCTGTTGGGTCCAATATGATGGTTTTCAGTAGCATTTCTTCCACTGAAGGGACCATCTCCCTACCTAAAGGGGCTCATCTGCCCCTTGGGCCTTTTAGGGAATCCGGTTATTTACCACAGCCCAACACTCAGTGTTGAGTCGCAGGCTGTACGGTCTACTCCATTACTGGAGCGGGATGTCCAGCGAGACAGTAATACAGAATATTCAGCACACTGGACAGCTCTAAATGCACTCGGATTGGAAGCTAAACAAAAATGTATTCATTTGTTTCCAACAAAGAACATACTGTACCTAGACTGAGTTTAAATAGGAAGTGGGGCTCTTGCCTCCCAAATACTAAAGGGGCTTATCCTTTCTTACTAGCCTTAGGATGCAAAGGTGGCTAAAGCTGTGGCTTGGTCAGATTAAGGTGATTTTGGTTTGAGTCACGAATGCCAATGGAAGTTTTGGGAGCAATCGATCTGACTCCTGGGGGGTCTCTGGAGAAATTGTTCCAGGAAATGCAGGTTCTACTATAGCAGGCTCTACTATCACTAAGTGGTCTCCTGAACTGGCCATTTTTCTGTCTCCTTTTGTAAACACCAAGGACTCATGATTTTAGCTCTTGTTATGTGTATTTCCCTGTCAGGTAAAAGGACATTTTGCATGCACTGATGTATGCACACACAGAACTCTTGTGGGGAATATGCTCAATTGAGACAGGCTCCCTCCTCACATGAGAAAACATAGTTTTAAATTTATTTATATATAGTCATAAAATCATCACAAAAATAGAAATTAACAAAGGTCACTACATGACTCTTTAAAAAAACCCAATTCAGTTAGGCTTTTGTTCATTGTCAGCAGAGGAAGGTCTTTTGAAAGCCTCATTGCAGTGTGGAATGGAACATGGAAACTTGTACATGTGTATACATAGATGTTTGTATACTTAGGTTTGCTCCTATTCTAAGTTCAAGAGACAAACACTATATGAAATGGCATTTTTCTTTATTTTTTAGGCATGGGAGAGAATGTATTTCTCTAGCACAGGGATTCTCAACATAGCACACAGGCCAGATGAGTCCACAGCGGCATTTCATGTGGCCCCCTACCACCTCCACCACACCAGGAAGTGCCATGTAGTGGAGGACAACATCGCTGTCCGGCCCCCAAACCTGTCTGAGGGAGTGTGATCCAGCCCCCAGCTTAAAAAGGTTGAGAATTCCTTCTCTAGCAAGAACCTACATACAGTATAGTGAAAATTTGCAGTGCAGATTTGTAGAGCATCTTTACAATATTTGGTTTCATCATTCCTATGAATGAAATAATCGCTGTGTTAGTTAGATTTTCTTCAAAAACAATTTAGTTTAGAAGTGAACAATGAAATATTTAAATACCTGGAAGGCATGGGCTAATGAGTGCAGTATAAAGAAATATCCAAAGGCAGTTATTATATGGTATAAATGGCAAGAAAAGCTCTGATTGCATATTGGACAAAGGAACATATTCGGCTGAATAAATGAGAAAAGTCCCCTATGTGCCGTCAAATCAAAGATTGGAATTTTAGCCTAAGAGGAGAGAGATAGATGCACTTTCTGAAATATTTAAAGGCTGCTGAGTTTTTAATACTCTTTTGCCTGAAGGCTGCTTCTTGCAAGGTATTTAGGGAAAACAATATATTATGTACATATGTGATTTGGAGGATTAAATATGTGTCATTTAAAGAACATTCTTAGTGAGTTTGTTTTATCTAGGGTGTCAACTTTGCAGCTAGTATTGCTGACCTATATGCCAATAGACTGAATGTTGCATTAACCATAAAACTTTATCTTTCCATTTCCACATAACGTAGACTGTCTGACACCCTTTAAAAAACTAAACTTGATCACCTGCCAATTTTACTTCAGCCTTATGAGCTCATGACTGTGTACAGACGATAAGGTTTTTAAAAAAGTAGCAGCTAATCTTACAAGCCAAATTCTAACGCTGTCATCCTAAAACCTTCAGAAGTTGAACTATCTTCTATGGGTTTATTCCTATTATTGGTTACATGTTTACTACTTAAGGGATTATAAGCTATTTTTGAGACCACACTAAAATGATTTATAAGGATGCTAAGATGCAAGGCAGCAACATGTAGGTAATACCAGATGAAGAAAGCTGATACAAATACAGTACTGTACTTCACATATAATAGCCAAAATGAACCATGATCAGGTTGATCAAAGGCAGCTTTAAAAAGGACATTAAAACTTGCTTAAATGAATCAGTGGAGAAGTGTAACCCATTAAAAAGGTCTTTAAACTAAGAGGCCACCTTAGACAGGGCCCTGTTCAGTGTATTCTACAGGGCCATAGCCAGGATTCTAGATTTGGGGGGGGGGGGGGGATCAGGAGGGGCAACAATGTCACACCCACATATATAACATTGGCATCTCAGGGTGGGCGGTGGGCGGGCTGTTAGTTCAGGAGGGTTTTCGCCACCCCTGCCACCCCTCTTGCTACAGCCCTATCAATCTATAACCTTCTTGATCTTACAGGTGGGCAAATAAGCAGGGTCTTCAAAGCAGATATCATTTTGTGGATAGAATTAGATGTGTGAAAGCAGTAAGTTGTGCAAAACATTACAACTTAAATATTTTATGGATCTAAAATTCATTATTTATAATGCAGCAGCAAACACATGCAGGATTCAAAATTAGGCAATAATTAGCAACTTTTCTCAATAAGAAAATAAATGCTTTCAAAAGTAAATGTCCACAAGGCTGTTGTATTTGGAAATACAATATTCCTGCAGCTGCCAACATATATTTTGCCAGCTTTGTGCAGCAGCATTGCACACCTGCTATCTGTTTAATATTGTTTAAATACAATCCATTCTAAACACTTTATGTATGTACAGTCAAACCTCGCATAAAGAGCGCCTCGCTTAAAGAGTAACTCGCTTAAAGAGCAGAATTTTCTCCAAATGTTTGCTTTGCTTAACAAATAAAACCAACCAAAAACTCACTTAACAAATAAATCGGGTTCACAATCCCCCCCCCCCCCCACACACACAATCGGTCACTTACAATGGTGTTTCGCTTAAAGAGCAAACTCGCTTAAAGAGTAATCCTGTGGAACGCATTATGTTCTTTAATCGAGGTACAACTGTATGTATTTACCTTTCCAGTGGGCTCCCAGGAAAAAGCCCCATCAAGAAAACTCATAATCTATCTGTTTTATGAGGTTATGTACCCTGGCACCTGAGATGCTCTGAGCAAGCTGCATGACCCCAGGTAACCATGAGGCTAAAACTAGTATGGCCAGAAGCGAAGACATTTCTCAGCAAAATATTCTTTCATCACAAGGATGAACTAGTACTGTATGCCATTTTTGAGAACTTAATATCTATAGACTTCGGAGTGATGCTATAAGTTGACTTTGTGGTGGTGGTGGAGGTGATGGTGATGATTGTCTCCTCCTCCTCCTCCTCCTCCTTCGTTACTATTATTCATTATTACATTTGTCTCTGATCTTTTTCCAACCAGCCCATAAATCTCCCCATCACCACTTTATTGTCACAACCTTATGAGGCAGGTTAGTTTGCAAGAGAGTAGTCTTGGCTTGGGTGTCCTGCCTACCCGAGGATATGAATCTGGATCTCCAGATTGATTGATTTATTACCCTTGTTTACCACCTTTCTGGGATATGCACACGCACGCACGCACGCACGCACGCACGCACACATGCACGCACGCACGCACACACCTCTTAAATAAATAAATTGTAAACATATAAAAAGTTAATTGGCTGTGGGTAAGACATTTCAAAAGTCCTCCTTGAACAACATGGTCTTTAGTTGTTTTTAAATATCTATCCCCATAGCATCTTAACTGCTACACCATATTGTCTGTTCAGCATTTCTGTTATTGCTGGAACAGTCATGCATTACAAACACACATGAGAAATGGCAAAAGCAACATGGCAGGGGGGAGGTTTTTTTTGGGTGTGTGTAAGATAATTCATTGCAAAATATAAGCTATTTGTTTCTTTATATCTGACATCTAGCCAGACATGGACTCTGATAATTCATTAACACATAAATATACAACTTTAAACAGTAACCGCTAGAACCGTATTTTAAAGTGATATTTCATTAAGGCACAGAAATGAAAGATTGCAAGAAATGAAATTAGGATGTATTGGATAAACTTTGAACAGTATTGATAATAGATGCCTATGCACAGCAAAGTTGAAAAGGCATTTATCAGGTTATAACTCATTATTCCAAGTCTGGGATGGATGATGGAGAGTACCTGCCAAGGCTGAGAAGAAGAGAAGAACTTACATAGGCAACATTCATCATACTGAGGAAAAGAGATCAATGCATAAATTAAGGACTCCAAAATGAACTTCCACAGTCTTCTATAGTATCCCAAACTATCCACTGTTTAGATAGAATCTGATCTTCCTTTTACAGGATATATTTTGTAGCTGCCAAGTTTTAAGAGAAATATTGTAGAGCTGGAATAGGTAAAAGTAAAGGTAAAGGTAAAGGTCACCCTTGTTCGAAAGCCAGTCATATCGGACTCTAAGATGTGGTACTCCTCTCCATTTACAGCCAAAGAGTCAGCACTGTGCAGATGTTTCTATGGCATTACTAGACACCAGAGTTCATGGAATGCTGTTACCTTCCCACTGATGTGGTACCTATTTATCTACAGTCAAACCTCACATAAAGAACACCTCGCTTAAAGAGTAACTTGCTTAAAGAGCAGAATTTTCTTTGATTGTTAGCTTCGCTTAACAAATAAAACCAACCAAAAACTTGCTTAACAAATAAATCGGGGTTCGCAATCCCCCCCACCAGAAGTCACAATTGGTCACTTACAATGGTGTTTCGCTTAAAGAGCAAACTTGCTTAAAGAGCAATCCTGTGGAACACATCATGCTCTTTAAGCGAGGTACAACTGTACTTGCAATTTCTTGCTTTCAAACTGCTAGGTTGGCATAGACAGGAGCTCACTCTGTCGTGTAGCACTTGGGTCTCAAACTATTGACCTGCTGAACTTCCAGTCATCAAGTTCAGTGTCTTAACCGCTAACCCACCACAGTCCCACTGGAATACTCATTCCTTATTCCACTTGTCCTGTCTGTCCAGATCTATTTTGCTTCAGGACAGCAACTTTCTGTTTTCCAGAGGAGTCTCCAAAAAGTAAGGAATTATGATAACTAAGGACAATCTCTACACAAAAGAGTTAATGGACATAAATCAGACATCAGGAATGACACTACATAGAAACCTGTTTTAAACCATTTCAATCTACCTGGACACGGTGCACAGGGCTTGAAAATTGCCATTCTGGAACAGAAAAATTACAAGGATCCAGAGAGAGACAGCAGAGATAAACTACATACATATGCTGGACACCCATCTCAAAGGATTGCAACTCAAGGGTTTCTGGGACATTATAAAATTTGATACACAACAACCAACAGGTTGTTATATGGTGCTATATATGTTGTATGTTATACAATATGTTGTTCTATTATACCAGCTTTATAGAAACTACTTCAGGGGAATTCTCATTCACAGCCTCAGGCTACCTCTCAGAACAAAGGAAGAACTTGGTCCTTGGCCTGGGCCACTCACATAATAGATGCTAGCCTGAAGGGTAAACTCATTAGCAAATGTGTAATGCCACAATGTTTGTCTTGCATCTACCTACTAACCATTTGCAATTCAAAAGGATGAATCTTCACAACTAATCTGAATAACAGGTGTTACCAGGTGTTAAGAACCACATTGATTAGTATACTTATCTATTATGCTGATCATTCTGTACCTGATGTGTATAAAATGACCCCATGAAGTCTCACTCTTATGTCTGAAGTGGACTTTATCTACAAAAGCTAACATTAAAATACAACAGTTAGCCTTTAAAGTTCCATAACATTTTTTGTCTTTTTGTCTGATATGATAAATAAATGTTCAGGTGGAAGCCAATAGCTCTGAGGGTTTTTTTTTTTTGCTGCACAATATATAGCTCCTCTTAATTATAAAATCCCAAATCTCTTGCTGCTGCTGCTGTGGCTTTCATGAATAGTGCTTTGGAAAAGGCTAGCTAGGTCATTCAGCCATATGTTCTCCCTGCTTCAGATACCAAAATTTATTTTCCACTGGTTCAAGTGGTTAAGACACTGACTGGGAGGTAGAAGGTCAGCAGTTCGATTTCTGAGTACTGCAGGACGGAATTAGCTCCAGTCTTTGTCCCAGCTCCTGCCAACCTAGCACTTTGAAAGCAAGAAATTGCAAGTAGATAAATAGGGACCACTTTGGTGGGAAGGTAACAGCATTCCATGTGCTCCGGTGTCTAGTCATGCCTGTCACATGACCATGGAAACATCTGCAGAAGCAGACAGTGCTGACTCTTTGGCTTTGAAACAGAGATGAGCACTGAACCCTAGAGGTGGATATGACTGGATATGACTGGCTTTCGAGCAAGGGAAATCTTTACCGTATTTGCCGGCGTATAAGACGACTGGGCGTATAAGACGATTCCCCAACATTTCCACTCAAAATATAGAGTTTGTTATATACTTGCTGTATAAGACTACCCCCTCTTCCGCACACCTTCCACACACCAAATAAAACGTAAAAGAACATCAGATTTGATTTCAACATGTTAATTTATATTCAAATGCTTATGACATGCAGAAAAACTGTCACAAGGCTGTATGTTATCAAACATGTGCAGTAAACATAAAACAGTGCAAGTGCAAAGTGGTACTTATTTATCTACCGTATATACATGAATATAAGCTGACCCAAATATAACCCGAGGTACCTAATTTTGACCTTGAAACCCAGGAAAATAGATTGACCCAAGTATAAGCCAAGAGTGGGAAATGTAGCAACTGCTAGTGAGTTTCAGTAATTAAAATACAGTAATATTAATTATTTTATTGATTTTTTTAGAACCTAACTTGCACCACCCACCAGTGGTGGTGCTGCAGGTAAAGTGGGTGGGCAGGTCAATTGCACTGAGGCAGGAAGTGTTGCTCTAGCCTAGCCTCTTGCTTCCCCTGCAAAGAAGAAGCATGGCTTTTTCCTCCATCTTGGGCAGAAGGTACCAGTAAGTGAAACCCTTTCTTTTTCCCCACCAGTTTGAAAGGGAGACACAACTGTAATGTAGAGCTTCTTTCTTCATCTGGATGGTATGTAGAATGAGGTGGGTGAGCATTGGGAGGCCACTATGGGCAGCTATGTCTATCCCAACTGAAGTGCACCCGGTGTATAAGACGACCCCCCCCCCCTTAGAGGCATGTTTTTCAGGGGGGAAAGTTGTCTTATACACCAGCAAATATGGTACCTTTACTTTATAATGCCAACATCTAAGAGGTGGTGTTGAAAATTGGCATGGGAGTGAATGCATAGACTATGATAACCATTTTTTTCTGGTTCAGAGGAAAGAGACTATAGGAAGCATAGTATGCTTTTCTAATTATGAATAGCTCTCATTTCATGTCAACTAGTGATGTATTGAATTTTATTTGCCTGTATGTATGTTTTCCCCCTGACATTTTAGGGAAATGGACTCTAAATTGTTCCCCATTCACCACCCAGTGTTAGACACAAAATGCAAATAATTAAAAAACAACAACATATCTTTAGCTCTTGAATACAAGAGTTGTCTAATGAATTTGATGAAAAAGTCAGCTTTGAACAAATGTTATTCCCCGCCCTCAACTATCACAGTGAATTGACAGAAGAAGGCTAAAGCAAGGATTTTTCATCTTCTTTCGTGTCCTGAGCAAGCTCTGGATGCTCAAATGAATCCACTTTCTTTGCTTTGTAGTTGGCCAAACTTAAGTCCTCATTGGTTGCAATACTAAAATTCAGTGAATTAGCATACACTCAAAAGCAACTCCCCCCCCCTCCAAATTTGGAATATGCATTTTTCTTTTAATTTAGAAAAAAACACATCTTATAGCATGAGGAGGTTTTCACAGAAGTACTACAGCAGGGATTCGCAACCTACAGTCTACAGGCCAGACCCAGCCCCCAATACAATTCCATCCAGCCCTTGCAGCCTGCTGCATTTCTGGTGTGGGATGGGGTGGGGGTGGGAGGAACAACTGTTTTTTTGTCATTACCAGAGATGGCCACTAAAGGGTGCAAAGTGTAGTTTCCCATAGGAATGCATTGAAAATCAATTTCATGTTCTAAAAAGCAAAAAACAACAACACAACCCAACAACCCCCCCCCCCCAAAAAAAAAAAAACAACTAGAGGCAGAGGCAAGTTGAGGCAGGTGAGGTAGGGAAGCTCCTTTTGTTTACCTCTCTCTCTCTGTAGAATATTTTTTAAATAAGGGAGTTATTTGTTAAGATGCATGCAACTTTCTAGTGAGTGCACTCAATTTTTGCAAAACACCAGAAAACTTTGCATTAAAAAATGGAAGCTCCAGTGTTGAATTCATTGTGTTGTTGCTTTGTGTAAGTGCCATTTTCTTTTGTTTATGTATGTGTAGGGAGGGGAAGGGGGGGAGAGTATTTGTTGGTTGTTTTGTTTTTGATTTGCTGTGTCTTTTATATTATCCGATATTGTGTATACACCATCCAGAGTGGAAAATTTATGAATAATAAATAAATGAATGAACAGTCTGTGAGAGCTTGACCCGGCCCCTGGCTTATAAAGGTTGCAAATCCCTGTACTACAGAAAGAATGTTGTTTTTATTCTGTTGTTGCCACTGCTTTGTAAACTACAGTATGTCACTGTTTCACAGATGAGGACGGGGCTACAATGACATTGTCAAAGCCAAACACGAGGACTGGAAGATCCAAATGCAGCTTCCTTGGTACTAATCCCAGCAGCCCGTTTGAAGAAGATCCATATAACCTTTTGCTCAGTGGTGGGCTCATTTGTTTTATTGCCACAATGGTATGGGCGTGGCCAGGGGAAAGCCTTGGGTTGCACCTGAATTAGGACTACAGTACTGTACTTTATTTCAAAACTTGGATGGGCAGGGCCAGCTAGAATTTCTGCTACCGGTTCTGGTGAACTGTAGCCATTTATCAGCTACAGAGATAAGTACAGCATTGGACAGTGCAGAGGTGAAGAGAAGCCAGTTGGCTTGATCATTTGGCTGGCTGGTTGTGGCATGCCTTCCTGACATTTGTTTATACTCCATTATCACAACCAGACAACATCGAACTGGTGTTTGTTTTGCATAGATGCTTTTTCAAATGATAGCAGCATGCAAGATGAGTTTATTTGGAATCTTAAAAACAAAAGTAGCTGTTTTCAGGCATATCAGAAAACAAAATAAAACAAACAAAACAAAATAAAAATAAAAAACACTATAGCACTTTAAAGACTAACTGCTATATTTTTATTGTTAGCTTTTGTGGATCAAGTCCACAAAAGCTGTTTTCATCTTCTTTTGTGTGCTAAAGCATTCAAGTCTCTGTTACACTCATGCTCATTCCAGTGTTGCCTAATTAGAGTTTAATCTGATTCAATGTTCAAAGTATCCTATTAGAATATATCCAAAAGTAGGTCTTTGAACTTTGCTGGGGATCCTGTCCCCTCCTCAGAGGTTGAAATAATTGTCCTATATGGGCTTTTCAGTCCAATCATAGCAAAGCAATTGAATTTTTAAGCTTTTATGCATAAAACCATTGTAAGCATTTTTTCACTTCCAAGGAGTCAATAAGGTTAACAACCAAGTTTAAGAACTCTATACAGTAGTTCTATTGTGTAGTTACTCCTTTAGCAAGCCCTAGCTTAATAAAACAGAGATTTCAGCAGCATGATACCTTGACCTAAAAAAAAAATCAGTTCTGACAAACAGCAATGTGAACATGCTGAACCATGGAAAAATAAAACTTTGGGAATTAATGGTTTATGTAAGGAGACAGAGTGTACACATTGAAAAATAATGCAGTTCCCCAAGCCTTTTATTATGTAATGTCACAATACTAAAATTTAGTGAATCAGCATATATTAAGCTGTCGTATAGTAGGTCATACCGTTAACCCATTTTGTAATGTCTACTCTGATGTTGAGCAGTGCCTTTGCAGATTCTAGGTCAAGGATCTGCACCATTTCTGTCACCCTGAATTGGGGGGTCTCTGGTCAGCAGGAAGGAGGGAAAAGTCTCCTTCGATGCCTGTTGCCATTCCAATAATTGTCACCTCCCAAGCTGCTGTTTTCATTTAAAAAACATATGTACATTAAATTTGTGTTTGCATTTAACAATAGGTTGTGTGATGAATCTGTGGGATTGTTATACTTTTATTTATAAACATCACAGGAAGCAGAAAGTTTTTTTAAAAAACATTCTTTTCATGTTGGATCTTCTGAAATTTGAATCCATCTGGATATGTTACTCTGTGAGAACCTCCCCCAGCCTGAACCTCTCTGGCTGTGGCCAGAGTATAGAATATAGTTCTCATCTCCACAGCTAGCAGGTCATCTATATATGTAGGCATGAAGAGGAAGTAACAATACCTTACCTTATCTTGGAGTCGTGATTCAGCGAGGAGTCCTTGTATGAGTAGACGTCTTCATGATCACATTCCTCACAGCTATGAGGTCATCTATATACTGCCCCATAATGTTTAGTGCATTTTGCCTCACACATGCTGCATACTCATTTTACTGACTTCAGAAGGATGGAAGGCTGAGTCAACCTGGATTCCCATCAGGATCGAACTCAGATCGTGAGCAGTTTTGGCTGCAATACAGCAGTTTAACCACTGTGCCACAGGAGGTCTTATTACAATGGTAATATCAATATTTTCCTTTGACAAGCAGTAACACACATTTGAGTCATTATCTATAAAATGCCAGACTATTAAGAGAAGTCACAGGATGGAAACATTGCTTTCAGGGATGACAACTGGTACTGGCAACATGGAGGATATGGGTATTGCTGTTCAAAATGGAGTCATGCAAGCTGGAGGATTCTGGCAGTAATAGCCCAAAATAAATAAATAAATAAATGCACAAAATATGATTATGTGACAAATAGGCAAAGTGTGATTATAGATGTACATGGCTGATAAGCAGCTCAATTATATCCTTTAAAACTGAGCCTTATTTGTACTGCCCGATTCCTTCAGTGTTACAAAGGTCTCCAAGTTGTTCAGCAAAACTAATAGGGTTTTTATTGCAAAATCAGTAGTAATGCTATTCAACAAGAATGCTGAAGTGTGGTAAAGTGTAAAATTCATTGCTTTTAAAAATCTTTTTATTTAATATTGTGAGCCACTTTGAGTTCCTTTGTCAGGAAAAAGGTGGCCTATACATGAGACAAATAAATAAAATAAATTTCTTTCTGCAACATGCAATCATTGGATTATTTCCCAGCTTCTGAATGAATTTTTCTTAAAAGTGAAAATATTCCTCCTAAAGTTTGATTTAGTGGCAGTGAGAGCTCTCAGTTGAAATATGTTGGTATTTGCTTTTGGCCTTGCCCACTTTTGGAATGCTCCATGGGGTGAATTTATCTGACACTGAGATTGACCCTGTAGGTGAAACAAATTTCCCATCCTTTTCAGATTTTTCAACATCTTTATCTTTATAAGTAAGAAAATAAAATTGTCCAGTTCATTAAAACTAAAATTTGCTTCTGGCAGCTTATAGACAGAGGTAACAGAGAATTGTGGGGTTTGGATGTTGAAAATTTCAGGGTTGTTTCTTTCTGTCAATGCAGCTGATATTATGCCAAGGCCAGGTCTGACAAAAATTGCACTCCCATATTGGTCATGCATTCTCTCAATTACTACAGTAAAACCTCACTCACATAAAGGGCACCTCGCTTAGAGACTAACTCATTTAAAGAGCAGATTTTTTTCTGAATGGTCACCTCGCTTAACAACTAAAACCAACCAAAACCTCACAAATAAATCAGGGTTTGCAAACCCCCCTCTCGTCAGAAGTAATAATTGGTCACTTACAATGGTGTTTCGTTTAAAGAGCAAACTTGCTTAAAGAGCAATTTTGTGGAACACATCATGCTCTTTAAGCGTTCTGTTCCAGCTACTTTGGGTCTGTATCTTGCTGTCCCCCGATGTGTTTCCTGGAGCAGAAGTATGTCACATTTGTATTTCCAGCACATGTCCATTAGGAGGTCACTAAAGTCCCTCAATATTTATTGAGATCATTGTAATGGCTGGTCTTGGTGTATTCATTCTTCAGTTCCTTTGCTTTGATCTGGTGTTAGATAGATTAGCCATCAAGGTTGCTGCCCAGGGTATACCTGACTGTATTCACAATCTTTGTGGAAGCTCTTTCTGTATAAACAACTATGAGGACATCAGAGGGTTCATCAAATTTGCATATGACACTAAGTTGGAAAATGGGGTCAGGATTCAAGATGAACTTAGCAACTAGGAGAGTTGGGCCAAAGAAAATTATATGTTTACAAAATGTAAAGTTCTCCATGTAGGCATAAAAGGTCACCATCTCTTAGGGCTGCATTTCCCTGGATAATTCTAAGCTGATGAATGATGCAGAAATTCACCATTCAAACGAGTGGTATGTGTTTGTTTTCTTTGTAGCAGGACATTTTCCTATAAACAGTCCTTCATTTCATTTCAGAGATCAAGGGATTAGCCAGATTCTTTTTCTGAAGCCAAGAACTGTTCTGTGCTAATGAGGAGAAAGCAAAGAGACAATTCATTGAAATAATTAACCCAGAGGTGTTAAAACATAACCTTTAAGCTACACAATAAAATTGAATGCTTCAGCTTTTGCCATGAAGGTTAGTAGAATTAGATGTTAATTTCCACAGCTGGGCTGGGGATGATAATAATAAGTGATTTAATTCTGGAGTTATCTTGCTACAGAAGGTTTTCAAAAGACAAGAAATGGCTTTTAATTCAGGAGACATCCTGAATTAATCTGTGTTGATCAAAATTGTTTTAAAGAAGTCAAAGAACCAAAGTACAGTACTGGTGTCTGGCACTGTTCTGAAAATAAGTCAGGTTAAATAGGGAGTTGTTTTGTGGTACAGATATTTTGTTGTTGTTGGGGCAATACTATTTTTCCATTCCTCAGAGCTTTTATATGCTTTTTAATACTCCTTCAGTTATTTCAATTGAACGCATACAATCTATGTTATTAAACCATTGCTTTTCTGTGCCAAGGAAGAGTCGCTGGGGTGTATGTCAACAGGTGAAATTCTTGGGCTCTGCAGTAGACATTTCAATAATGATGAACCATGGGGTACAGTATACAGTATGTCATTTTCAGACAGATACAGATATGGAAGAAATGTAGCTAGTTCAGCCTAATAACTGTGCTGCCTGTGGATGATGGGAATTGTAATCCAATTTTTTTTATGGCAAAAGTTTTTATAATCTTGGTTGCATACTTTTCTAGTTTGATAATAATTGCCTACTATCCTTCTAAACTGTTTGATTCTCAGTGTGAAATTACTAGTTTCCAGTTGACCATAGCTGTTGATACATTTTGCCATGACATGCTTGGCAGCTTTTAGCAGTCTCACCAACCTACAGAAATTTCATCAAACATTGGGCGATCAAATATAGCTTTAATTCTTTATGAATTTGCCATTGATTATACACTTGATAAATTGTGTGGTATAGTACCTTGCAGCTTGCTGGATAGCTTAGTGCAGGGATTCTCAACCTGTAGTCTGTGGGCAGGATGTGGCCCATGGCACCATTTCATATGGCCCCCCACTGCCTCCACCACATCAGGAAGTGCCATGTGGTGGAGGAAGGGCAAAATGGCTGTCCGGTGCCCAAAGCTGTCTGAGGGAGTGTGTCCAGCCCCTGGATTAAAAAGGTTGAGAACTCCTGACTTAGTGTTTTAGGCAAAGCCAGAGTTTGGGAGCTTGATTCCTCACTGTGCCTCCCGAGAGAGAAAACTTCTAGAATATTTAGTCTTGGATACACTGCATAACCCTAGGAGGCCCTCCAGAAGAAGGGAATGGTAACCCATTTCTCTACCTGGAATACCCCATAAACCAGAAATTACTTCTCAGTACATGATTATTATTATATTACCTTGAACTGCCAGGGGAAGAAGAAGCCAGGGCAGGTTGAGGACCTTGCCGCCCCTCCCCCTGTGCCTATACGAACTGTCAGGGGAAGAAGAAACCAGGGCAAGATGAGGACCTTGACACCCCTACCCCTGTGCCTATACCAACTGCCAGGGGAAGAAGTAGCCAGGGCAGGTTGAGGACGTTGCCGCCCCTCCCCCTGTGCCTATACCAACTGCCAGGGGAAGAAGAAGCCAGGGCAGGATGAGGACCTTGCCACCCCTACCCCTGTGCCTATACCAACTGCCAGGGGAAGAAGTAGCCAGGGCAGGTTGAGGACCTTGCCGCCCCTCCCCCTGTGTCTATACCAACTGCCAGGGGAAGAAGAAGCCAGGCAGGTTGAGGACCTTGCCGTCCCTCCCCCTGTGCCTATACCAACTGCCAGGGGAAGAAGAAGCCAGGCAGGTTGAAGACCTTGCCGTCCCTCCCCCTGTGCCTATACCAACTGCCAGGGGAAGAAGTAGCCAGGGCAGGTTGAGGACGTTGCCGCCCCTCCCCCTGTGCTTATACCAACTGTCAGGGGAAGAAGAAGCCAGGCAGGTTGAGGACCTTGCCGTCCCTCCCCCTGTGCCTATACCAACTGTCAGGGGAAGAAGAAGCCAGGCAGGTTGAGGACCTTGCCGTCCCTCCCCCTGTGCCTATACCAACTGCCAGGGGAAGAAGAAGCCAGGCAGGTTGAGGACCTTGCCGTCCCTCCCCCTGTGCCTATACCAACTGCCAGGGGAAGAAGTAGCCAGGGCAGGTTGAGGACGTTGCCGCCCCTCCCCCTGTGTCTATACCAACTGTCAGGGGAAGAAGAAGCCAGGCAGGATGAGGACCTTGCCGTCCCTCCCCCTGTGCCTATACCAACTGCCAGGGGAAGAAGAAGCCAGGCAGGTTGAGGACCTTGCCGTCCCTCCCCCTGTGCCTATACCAACTGCCAGGGGAAGAAGAAGCCAGGCAGGTTGAGGACCTTGCCGTCCCTCCCCCTGTGCCTATACCAACTGCCAGGGGAAGAAGTAGCCAGGGCAGGTTGAGGACGTTGCCGCCCCTCCCCCTGTGCCCACCCCAACATATTGTATTGTAATGTAATGTATTGTCTGTAAGCCACCCTGAGTTGCCACAGCGAGTGGGCGGCAATATTAATTTGAACTAATAATAATAATAATAATAATAATAATAATAATAATAATAATAATAATAATAATAATAATAATAATAATAATAATAATAATAATAATAATAATAATACTTCCTATTAGCCAGGGCTTTGTGGGGATCCACACATTCCCTTGGAAATAATACTTGCGCTATCATGTTTAGACACTTACTTTGTTCTCTAGCCACCTAGATCTGATGGGAAAAACCCAAGCCCACTCCTCCATGACACTAGTGCACAATTTTATGAAATGAGTTTCTGCTTGTAAAAACAATATGTTCATCTTAACTTGTCTGATCCCTCTCTCCCCATCCCTACCTTTTGCTTATTAACCCATCTGCACCTGAGGAAGCATTATGGAAGATATGAAGGCTCGCTTCATTTGTAAGCTTTTATTTGACTCAACCTGGGAACTCGTTTCTGGAAAAGTCAAACTTTCTTGTCTTCCTAATTGCCCAGTCTTTTATTTGTCTCCCCTTTTGGACATCTGAGGAAGCCTAGCAATTCTTTGAGATCCTACATGTTAGCACAGAATGGCAACTTGCACGTGTCCTGATTAAACCAAATGGTGTCATCATACATTCATTTCAAAAGTTCAGTTTTGACATGCCATCCAAACTCCAATTCCAGGGGAGTGGCAAGCAGTATACTTGGACCAATGTTAGGAAGCTGGGAGAAAATTCTTAACTGGGGAAGTTGAGACTTCTACAAATGCTGACCTGGAAATTTTAGGAAGACCAATTAAATGACGAAGAAGAACAGAGTTCTTCCACTCCCACCAGATGATCCTGGGCATTGGGTGAATTTTAAGATGCCACTGTAAAGGCCTAATTATTGTTTGGTGTGTCATGCTAACCACATATAAAGTGGAACCTTGAGTTAAGAAATTAATGCATTCCTTGGGACATTTTGTATTATGAAAAATTTGTAACTCGAAGTGCAGTTTCCCATAGGAATCTATTGAAAACCTTTTTTTCTGATGTCCAGAATGGATTAATTAGTTTTCAATGCATTCCTATGGGAAACCGTGCTTCAAGTTATGAATTTTTCACAATTTAACTCCGTAACTCAAAGTATTATTTTCAATGGATTTCCTTTCGTATCATGGAAATTACAACTTGAGCCATTTGTAACTCGAGTTTCCACTGTATTGACTTTTGTTAGCCCGTCATAATTGGACTTCATCACTGTTTTAGCATGCCAAAGGTCAATCTTTGCTGGGAAGAACATGTGCCACCAGCAACATTACTCAATGACTCTGTTGGCATGGTGCTAGGTCTAGCTCTTCCACGTGAGTTAATTTTCTATAGGCCCTCTGCAAGGGGTCATCTCTAATACCAAAAACCTTAGATAATCGAATGGCTTAGTCTACTCATATTCTTCCTTGTCTTTGAGTCCATTGGGAAATCTGATGTGGATAACCATGCATTTTAACAGGGATTCTGTTTGACATCAGGAAATGAAAAGCAATCCATCATGAATAGATGGCAAGCTTCAACAGCTGAAGAACAGCAGGAAAACTTTTTCCTAAATGGCTAGATTAAATGGATAATCATCATATCCTTTTCCATTACTTAAGTACCCCATATTTTAAAAAAGAGTAAGAAGGTGCATTATACTAAATAGCAGAAATTTATGCAGCTAAAAAGCATTGGGGACATCTTTTGTTGTTCAAAATATTCCTATGTGAGCCTATTATGTATTGTGCCTAATTTGTACTTACAGGGTTTTAAAAAAAGAACCACAAGACTCCAAAGCCTTTATAACTATGGCAGAAAATTGAACTTACAACAGCAGAATGCATTAGTGAGAGATTGATTGACAGATCGTTGGCATGAGCTCTCCAAACAGGAACTTGCAGAGTAGTAGTGGAGTGGTTTGTCTAATAACTATAGAAGATGTTCGTTCTCTTATCTGCTTTTCTTTGTTGCATGTTATAAGCAAATCTTTTCAGTCAAATGACATCAACGTTTATCTGTTAGGAGAAATGGTTTGCCTGTCCGCTTCCTCATTCTTTCTCTTTCACAGACACATACGCATACAGTACATGCCAATCATGTAATTCTATAGCAATTGGCCACAAACAACTAATTGCCTCTCAGCTTCTCTCTCCCAGAATGTATTGGCTGCCATACCTAAATCCCATTGGATGCCTACAAAACCTGAGGTGGATGATTCAGAATTTTGGGGCATACTGGGGCTCTAATGGCCAGGGGCTCTAAAGGCTGCCATGGCAATGGACAGTAGGACTTCACTGTCCCCATCCTGCACTTATTTGTGGCTGAGGTAGAGAGGCCGTTGAATAGTATTGTAACATGGTATATTGTTTGTATTGAATACTCTCCCTCTCTCTCTCTCTCCATACAAGCAATATACCACGTTACAATACTATTCAATTGCCTCTCTTCCTCAGAGAGAGAGAGAGAGAGAGAGAGAGAGAGAGAGAGAGAGAGAGAGAGAGAATGATTGTGAGTCAGGTTTCCTGTTTGGGCAGCATACAAATGGGAAAATTAAATTAAATTAAAATTAAATTAAATACCACAGGTCATCTGAGAATGGATCTGTTGTGACCAGATCTGCTCTCCTGGAATCTCTTGAAGATCTGGACTGCAAGATTTTTAATCTCCGTGGCAAAATCCAAACAATCCAAGAGTGACTAGATTCAAAAAGGCATTCATCAGCTACTGAGTGGATATCTTGCTAAACTCCTTGATATTTCAATTTTCTGCTGGGATACATTTAAATGCCAGAGGGAAGATAATAATTTCTAATCCTTAGTTCTGGCACCAAATATTCTGGATTAGCCTTGATTCAGTTGGTTTTCAATTTATCTGTTCCAGGTAAGAGACAGATGGAAGGGAGCCATAGGGAACTGTGAAAACAAATTGTTTGACTTATGAAAATAACTGATCAGCCATGAGAGTTCACAGTCAGGCAATAAATTGGATGGCACATAGTCTGTTGTTTGAGGCCTCTTTTCACCTGGCACAGACAATAAATGTATTACATCTACATTTTTGCACTTTGACTTTGATGTCAAATTTGTGTCTGTGTTGCTAAATTTTGTCAATGGCATCTTCCTATACTTTCATCTTCAAGTAGGGCATGCGGGATTCACTGACTCTAGTTTTAAACTGAAGGAAGGGACAGAAGTTTGGTTTAGCAGTTTGGTTTAGAAACAATATACATACTCCTCACAAGCCTTGTTTTAATTTAATTTAATTTAATTTAATTTAATTTAATTTAATTTAATTTAATTTAATTTAATTTAATTTAATTTAATTTAATTGTTCAACTTGTATGCTGCCCCACTCACATAGCGACTCTGGGCGGCTGACAAAGAATCACAGAGTATAACATCACCTTACAATAATACAACAGTCAAAAAGCATTTCAAAAACAATGTACAGTAAAACACCGGATAACAATTGGATCGGATAACGCTAAAATCGCATAACGTTGGGGAATTCGAGGCAAACATTTGAATCGGATAACATTATGTTAACCATTATGTTAACGTTATCCAATCCATCAGATAACCTTTGCCTAAAATTCCCTGAGGTGTGGCTGTGACTCACCAGTTTCTCTTGGGAGAAAGGGAGGGGCTGCCTGCTCTCAAGCTTGCCACATTTGAATAACAAAGGCTTGCAAAAACCAGTCTGACTAGTTAAGCAAAGCAAAGGCTTAGGACCCTTTCCCCAGTGTAACCCAGAACACTTTGCAGAAAAATAATTGCAAAGAGACAATTTGATCTAATTACCTTTATGAAATTTCCCCTTTAAATTCTAAACAGCCTGAACCCAAGATTGTAGCTCCGCAAGCCTCATGCATTGTCAATGGAAAACAAGCAGACTGAAACCTTTCACCTACAAAGCAATTAAGCTTTTCACACTCTGCAAAGCCCTGAGGGAACTTCCTTTATTACAGCAATTGTAGGTGGGCTGATTCTAAAGGAAAACATTTTCCTAGCTTCTGTTCAGATCTTTTAAAACAGCACTTTATACAATTTTCAAAAATTTAAAAATGCTGTATGGCTTTGTTCCCCTAAAGTCAGGGTGGTCTGGCATGTTTTTGTAATATATTTACCCTTTAGACAATTACCCTTTAGACTTTCCCTTGAAGCCTCTGTTGCTTATCTCTATGGAGTTAACGTTATCTGATCCACCTGAATAGGATTTTAACATTATCTGGTGCATGCATCGGATAAGGCTAAAAATTGGATAACGTTAAGACTTGTGGAACCAAGTCTTAACATTATCTGAGGTATTGCTGTATATATTACAAAAAACTCAAAAACTCAACCACCAACAGCTTTGTCCACTTCCCTCAAGGCCAGATAGGCTGAGGGAAGGAGTCTGAAAGTGTTGTTGTTTTGTTGTACGCTCTGGTAACCTCCATTCTTGACTATTGTAATGCTTTTTACATGGGGCTGCCCTTGATCCCCATTCAGAGGCTGCAACTGGTCCAGAATGCAGCTGCTTGGGTAGTGTTGGGTTGCGGGCATTATGCCCGTGCCTCACCAGTGCTCCAGGAGCTGCACTGGTTGCCAGTGTGCCTCCAGGTGCAATTCAAGGTGCTGGTAATGGCCTTTAAAGCCCTACATGGTAGTAGGCCAGGATATCTAAGAGACTGGGTCACCCCAAGAACATCTGTCCATCCCATCAGAGTGGACCGGACAGGCTCTCTCATTATTCCATCTGCTAGAGGGGCATGTCTCTGTAGCACTAGAAAGAGGGCCGCCTTTGTGTCTACTCCGGCCCTATGAAACCTCCTGCCAATTGAGCTGCATTTCCAGACAGAGTTGCTGCCCTTCAGGAAAGGGTTAAAGACATGGATGGCAGGGCAGGTGTCAGGTGTGGGCATCAGTGATGCAGTAACCCCGGTCTGCTGGCTAATTTAGTAAAATACTCTCTCTCTCTTTTAATCTTTTATATCTTTTAATTTTTATTAGTGCTTTTAATTGGGTTTTATCGCTTTTAATTGTGACTAGTCTTTGTGTTCTGTGAGCCGTCCAGAGTCTTCAGAGTTGGGTGGCAATACAAATTGGAACAAACAAACAAACAAACAAACAAACAAACAAACAAACAAACAAACAAACAAACAAACAAACAAACAAACAAACAAACAAACAAACAAATAAATAAATAAATAAATAAATAAATAAATAAACAAATAAACAAATAAACAAATAAATAAATAAACAAACACAAACAAACAAACAAACAAACAAACACAAACAAACAAACAAACTGTACTGGCCTGGGGTCCTGGGTGCGAGGCAGAGGAAGAGGACGACCTGTCAGCTCCACAATCGGGTGGGGTTTCTGGGTTGGAGCCGGCTGGAACAGATGAGGTCCTGGATGAGCAGCCAACTCCACAGACTGGTGAGGTTTCTGGGTTGGGGCCGACTGCAGCAGGTGAGGTCCTGGAAGAGATGGAGGGCTCAAGCCAGGTTGGGCTGCAGGACCCGGGCGTGGCAGGAGGACCAAATAACCAGGCCAGCACTTCGGAAGCAACAAGGGGTGCTTTAAGGCATCAGCTTCAGGTGAGGCGAAGGAGGGCTCGGGCACGCCTCCTTAACAGGCCCACAGCTGTGGACTCTGACTGACCTTAAAAGGAAGTGAAATCTGCTTGCTCCTGGTCAGAGCAATTCTGGAATTTTTGGACCCATACTGAGTATACCGCCTGTCGTGGAATCTGAACTTCTGGTTTGTGACCTTGGACTGCTTCTCGGAAAACTCTTTGGACTCTGGAACGCTCGGCTGGTTTGACCTCTGGACTGTTTGATAACGCTTTACCTCCCTCCCTTACCTCTGCTGCAATTGTGGGTGGTGGGCCATAATACAAACAAACAAACAAACAAACAAACAAACAAACAAACAAACAAACAAACAAACAAACAAACAAACAAACAAACAAACAAACAAACAAACAAACAAACAAACAAAATTATTTATGAGTGGATATTTCTTCTTCTTCTTCTTCTTCTTCTTCTTCTTCTTCTTCTTCTTCTTCTTCTTCTTCTTCTTCTTCTTCTTCTTCTTCTTCTTCTTCTTCTTCTTCTTCTTCTTCTTCTTCTTCTTCTTCTTCTTCTTCCATATCTGAATCTGTGTATTGGCGATCCTCATGGTGAGCAGCCATGAAGACTGTCCTGAGAATATAATTCAGTTGGCCTTTCATCTGCCTTCTGCATCACAGCATGACACCCATACCACTGATCCAGTTTCATGAATCACTTTCTGGCACACAAAGTCCTCATCAGCTCCAGGGCAGCATTAATGAGGCTGCTGCCATTCATCAAGATTTAATTTAATCTAATTTAATTTTTTGACTTGTATGCCGTCCTGCTCATGGAGTGACTCTGGGCGGCTAACAAAGTTACAAAAAGTACAGTTACAATTACAAGGTTCAATACAACATATCATTATAAATCACAATGTCAAAAAAAGTTCCACATTATCATAATACAGTACAACAAATCACAGAACTTTATCAAAAAGGATCCACATTATCATAATACAAACATTTCATAAGTTACAATAGATCCCACAGTACTCATATGAGAAAGTCCCACCAAAATTGGTCAAGGAGAAAGTCAAAGAAGGAGTCCTGTAGTGATGGATTCAAGTGGTATTTAATCCACTTGGGAACCATCACCATTCCCTCTGTTACCATAGCAAGATAACCTGGCCAGACTGGATATACGTTATTTGATATATATCATAACACACATCAGTCAACATCGGCATAGGTCCAACCCCCATAAATTATTGAGCAGCAGAGCAAAGAAATATTGTTCACTCACCCCCCAATGATGAGACAGACAAGCGGAATGGTGTTAAACAATGGGCCACTTTTATTAATCAAACTTTCTTAACCATAACTACCTGCCTGGTGAAATTATCACGAGTGAGGGATGGCCTTCCTCCTTCCTTTGATGTTATTGTGGGGAACACCTCACTTACCTGGGCATTCCCCCATTAGTAAATTCAGGTGAACAGATTACTGAGTCCACCATCCCCAATACGGTGTTCTCCTGTTCCTCGAGCGCGTTTGGCTGGGCACCGCTGCTTTCACCTTGTCACGCCCCCCCTTTACTGATCCAAACGCACTCCATCCCTGAATTGGGTAAAATCCAGTCCTGTCTCACCCGTGCTACCCGCCACATGGATAGGATGACTTTTCAAACCATCCTATCCGACCCACCCAAGGCAGGAAACTCAAGCAGGATGCCATTGCAGATACCTGCCAAGAAAAAACACATGCCGTGCTCCGACAGGTGCACACCATCAGACATGTACAGCCACGGGGCGTCCACCGTAATGGACGGATGTTCCAACACCGCCCCAATCCTCTCCTCATGGAAATAACGAAAAACACCACGATTCACCCTATCACGGTTGCTGTCAATGGCCACAGCATCCCGCTGCGAAAAATACCTGGAATGAGGGATAATGGAGGACCATAAAAAATGAGTTGTGGGCCACCAGTCCCAGACCAAAGACAGGTCCCTGGTGATCACATTACTCAGGTCCCCCGGAACGACTCCAATATTGTTCCCCCCCCCCAAATGTAGAACCAGGAGGTCAGGAGGAGAGCAATGGCGATGCTCCACCAAAAATGGGAGGAGATGAATCCACTTCATGCCCCGTTGCCCCAGCCAAGTAACCACTGCCCGACCCTCAAGGCCGAGATGTGGACTGCATGGAGCACGAGCAGCATGCCGACCAGTCCAAAAAACGTAACTATGCCCAATTATCCAGATACGTATCGGGCCAGCCGCCAAATCCGCACCTAAAGGAAACAACAAAAGGGTAAATTAGACAGGTCAAACATACGTCCGAAAGCAATCCAAGGCCCAACGTCCCAAACGCTTGATGTCGGCTGCAGAATATCCCAGAGATGCCGCAGTAGACGCAGTCCCAATGCGAAAGGAGTGTGAACAATAGCGGGCGCCCACCACACCAACATCCCTCAGTACGGACCCCGTGACCCGCCAAAACTGGTACCTGGTGAGCGGCCACCCATCCAAGTGTACAAATAAAGGGCCCGGAGCTGAGCCGCAGAAGGACACGTAACGGTGCAATGCACGTACCGGACAAATGGCAACGTACGCACATCGAAGCAAGAAGACCGTAGCCCCCTTACCTGACGGGTCAGCCTTGGACCTGCGAATAGTCAATACAGCCGTGGCTGAGGACAAGGCAAGGTCCGATAAGAGCAATGAACGAGCGGAACGGTCCGCGGGACCACTCACCACCAGCTCACTGATCCTCAGGGCCCAAAAAAACACTACTGCAGCAGCAGCGTGAAAAAGCCTCTCTTCGTAGGCATCATGGCAGAAACGGGGCCAAGCTGCCGCAATATTTTGGAGAATGGCAACTGATACCGGGGCCCGTCTGTCTGGACAGTGGCCACATTCCCACGACCATCCGTCCAAGACCCGCTGAACCCTAAAGTCCTGCGTAGTGTCCGTAAAGCCGGACGCACGGGAGGCAAATGCCAACGCAGACTGGCGTCCCCGAATAGTCGAGGGCGCCAAACTGCGCCCGTGCAGCATTACCATATACTCCAACACATGTTCCACCGGGATCGGCCACAGCTCCGACTTGACGCACTCCCGTCGAAAGGCCAGAAAATCCCAGAGCGCAGCAGAATAAGCCGAGCGAGTGCCGGGTGCCAGGTAGGCCGCAATAGCCCGGTTTACTTCTCCAGTCTAATGTTCCAGATTACCGACGGGAGCTCCAATGGGTCCTTGCAGGCCTCCGGGGCGAGGGCACGGAACCTGGAAATCTGCGAACGGGACAAGGCATCAGCAATATCGTTATCAATGCCTGGGACATGACGGGCATGAAATACCACATTATACCTTAATGCCAATAGAACAAACCTGCGGACCAACAACATGACCTGCGCGGAGTGGGAGGTCAGTGAACGAAGGACGTGCACGACCGCCATGTTGTCCGTCCAAAAAGTGACATCCGAATTGGCCCATTGAGGGCCCAAAAGGTACATGGCACCTAGGATCGGGAAGAACTCCAAAAATGTGAGGTCCGTAAGTACACCCAAGCGTCGCCACCCTGGAGGCCAAGGCCCGTAGCACCACTGACCCTGGCAATAAATACCAAAGCCAAGGGAACCTGATGCATCAGACTGCACCTGAAACTGAGAACACAAATTAAGAGAAGAACGCCAGAAGGACGCCCATTAAACCCACGCAAAAATTCCAGCCAAACTCCCAAGTCCTCCCTGATCCCCCTTGTAACCCTAGTGCGGTGAAAAGGCCGTGACAGCCCAACCATAGCGTCACACAGACGCCTGGCGAACGCCCTGCCCGGCGCCACCACCTTACACGCAAAATTAAGATGGCCGTGCAATGACTGGAGCTCCCACAATGTGACCTTGCCCTTGCCCTTGAATTCACTAATCAAGCCCTCCAAGCACACCACTTTATCAGTGGGAAGGCGTGATAACTGACCCTCTGTGTCCAACTCTATACCCAGAAAGGTCAGAGTCGCCGATGGACCCTCGGTCTTCTCCGGAGCAAGAGGAACCCCCAAATTAGCGGTCAGTTCCTCAAACGCTTGAAGAAGAGCCTGGCAACTCTCAGAACCCCATGGTCCCCCAAAAATAAAATCATCTAAATAGTGTGCCACCCATGACAACCCTGAAGCCTCAACCAAAGCCCACTGTAAAAATGTGCTAAAACGTTCAAAAGCTGAGCAAGAAATTGAACAGCCAAAAGGCATGGCACGGTCCACAAAATACTGGCCCTCAAAGTAGAAACCCAGCAGCTTGAAGTCATCCGGGTGCACTGGCAGCAGCCGAAAAGCCGACTTACTATCACACTTGGCCAAAAGAGCACCCGGACCACAGGACCGCACCATACGAATGGCTTCATCGAAGGACGTGTACCTGACTGAACACAATTCACCCAGAATGGCATAATTAACAGAAGAGCCGTCTGGGTAAGACAAGTGATGAATTAAACAAAATTCACCCGAAGTCTTTTGGGGCACGAGGCCCAGTGGCGGCGACACGAGCAAGTTGGGAAAAGGCGGTGACAAGAAAGGTCCCGCAATGCGACCGGCCACCACCTCCTTCCCGATCTGCGCGCGCACCACGTGTTCCAACCCCACTGTGGACTTGAGATTGCGGGCAAAAAATGAAGTGCGGGGTTCAACCGCAAGGATCCTAAAACCTAACGTAAAACCCTCCAGTAAATACTCAGCGTCATCCCTATTGGGATAGACTGCCAAAAGCGATCGCAATGTCTCAAGCCGAACCGGGCTGGGTCCCTTTGGGACCCGCAGGGGTGTCGGAAGGACGGCGCGACCCAGGCTGAGCCCCGCGTTGCTGCGAAGCCCCGGCCCTGGGACACAACGCAGCGGCATGCGAGCCTGCGCAAATCGCACACTCGTGCCGGAACCTGCACTGTTTGCGCACGCACTTACCGGCGGATGCAAAATCCCAGCAGAGCAAGCGGGGTTGAACCGCCTGCCCTGCTGACTGGCGGGAAACCTGGGTACCAGCAGGGCGCTGCACAAGGTGGCCGCAATCATAGCGGTCACCCAGTAAGGGCCTGGAAGGTGTCATGAACTGCAACCAAAGCTGCTGATGCGTCACGTCCCAACGCATGTCTGGATGCATGGCTGCCCTCATACGAAATGTCTCATCATAAAGGAGCCCCGCCCCCCCCCCGGGAAATCTACATATGCCCGATAAATTATATCAAGGTATTGCAGAAGCAGTAGCGCTAACTCGGGAGCAACTTTAATGGATACTCCAGCGTAAATCAGATACGCCGGCAACCAGTTCGCCCATGTGTGTGGGGGCTTCTTACGCCTGGCCCACTCCTTGTCCGCCTCATCCTCCTTTTCGTGTTCCCCCTTGTTGGAATCCCTATTAAGCAAGCTAAATATGTCCACATACTTGCGCCTCCAAATTTTGGCCCGTGTAGTAGGCAACAGGTGGTCCCCTAAAGGCAAGGACTGATCCCCAAAAGGCAATGCATATGCTGGAACAGAATTATATCCCGTATCCCCCACAGAGTATGCGGGCCAGCCCTGGGCCGGAAAAGTGGGTGCTGGTGTCGTAACAGACCCACCCCACCTGGGGTAAGGGGCCTGCCACGGTGGGCCAGGAGGACCCGGAGGGACAGCTACCTGTGTAGGGTATGGCGGGCCAACAGGCCACGGCCAATTAGGCTGAGGAAAACGAAGCCCCATGTGTGTGTGTGCAACTGCTGTAGGCATGCTCCGTACCGCATACTCACCATGAGCAGGCACCCCATAAGCCGGGGGCTGCTGTGTTGAGGAACTAGATGGAGTATGAGGCAACGGCGTCGGAGGCAACTTGCCCTCCTCCACCAACGGTGACCGGGGCCGATCCTCCGCCAGCAGACGAGAAACCGTTGCTGGAAGGGAATGAGCCTGGCTCTCGGTCTGCGTGGCCTCCAAATCCTCGACCCGACGAAGAAGCGAGGCAAGCTCCTCACTCAAGGCGGGCTGCACTCTGGCTCTAGGCATGTGCCGCGCCGCCGCCGGAATCGCAGGGCCCAGGCCCGCCGCTCCTTCCAGAGCATCGACCCTGGCCGCAACCTGCACAACACTGGGCGGTGTAGCCACCCATTGAGGTGGCTCCAAGTCGCCACGAGACCGCCGCACCCCTCTCCTCGCAACCGACCACGTAACATGGCTGGTCGGAGGAGAGCGCACGAGGCGTGGGCGCTTAGGAGCCATCCCGAAAAAAAAAAGAAAAATTTGCCCTCTGCAGATGCCCAACAAACGCTCCTAACGAGGCTCGTAGGCACGAATTCACCGAACAAGCCAAGCCACCTGACCGAAAAGGGGGCAAAAAGAGCGACAGGTGCGGAGAGCCGAAGGAGAAAAAATGGCTTTCGACGATTCGAAAGCAACAGAGGTCGCCTCACAAGTGACGCAACCTTTTATAGCTGTGGCTCCACCCCAATTATTGCCGCCAGTCTGTCTCACCCCGGGAATGGGTGTGAGCAAAGCGCGCGCCAAAAAGATCCCTGTCTGGCGCGCGTGCATTCTGTAAGACAATTCTAAAAATGGGATCATAGCGATAGGAAGATGGTGAAATGCAGAATAAGAGTGGTATACTAAAAGGGGCTGTGTATACTAGCGGTACAGTGGACATTTTAAGATAACTATAGTTGAAAGAGTGTTTCTTCCAAAGCTAGAACACTTCTTGTCTACATCATATAATAGCAGTGTCCTTTATAGCTAGCACCTAGGTTCAGGAATACTCAAAAAATTGTATGTAAACCCAAAGAGCATCTGGGTATAGGAGTTTACGAGTTCTTGGGTACCAGTGGGAAGAGGCAGTCAAAGCAACTTTAAATTTCCTTGACCTGGATCAGATTTAGGTCCAGAAGGAATCTGGACCTAACTCATTGATATTGGTGTGAGCAGAATTTGAAAACATTACTTCTTTGAAATACAATTTCCAGACTTCCACAAATGATAGTGGTAATATTTCAAGTACTGAGTAGGACCACAAAGTGGATCTAGCTCCACGACTCTAAACCACCATCTTTCATAAAGACTATCTGAAGCATAGTTAAAGGCCAAACTACATGTGGCATTAAGTCTGTCATCTGGCATTTGCACAGAGTGTAAATAGCAGCTATGGGGGTTCATGATCAGAACTGAGACTATAATAGAAAATTCTTTTCCCCTAGTTTTAGAAAGCTGATACCTGATGCAAGAGAGAGAGAGAGATTGGGATGGGGGATATTTGTGACCTTGGGACACCAGATGTAAACTCTCAGTTTCTTGCAGCTTTTTTTTATAAAACATAACATGGAAGAATCCTTGTAAGTTCTCAGTGTAGGCAAGGCTCACACAGAGAAGGATAAGATGTGCTGGACCTAAATGAAGGGCTTTAAATGTCAAAACACTCTGCACTTCTTGAATTAGGCTTGCAAGCAAAACATACATAGCCATTACACTTCCTGCAAAATTGCTGGGAGATGTTTCTACTTCCATACCTTGGCCAAGAGGTAGGCTATAACACTCTACAGTAGCTGAATCTCATGGGATATTCTGGCAGGCAGTTCCACAAAGACTATTCTGACATTTTATGGACATTTAGAATTGTGGCAAATATTCAGGCATTTGCAAGCAGATGGAGTCACTTGTTTAAACCTAATTGATGACAAGTGCCCCTGGTCATTGCTGCCAGCTGGTTTTCCAAGAGCAGCAGGGGCCTGATGGGTTAGTAGAGCCTGCATATCTACTCTTGAGCTAAACACAAGCCCTATTGATTTACATGTACAGTTGTACCTCGCTTAAAGAGCATAATGCGTACCACAGGATTGCTCTTTAAGTGAGTATGCTCTTTAAGCAATACACCATTGTAAATGACCAATTGTGGGGGGATTGTGAACCCTGATTTATTTGTTAAGCAAGTTTTTGGTTGGTTTTATTTGTTAAGCGAAGCGAACATTCAGAGAAAATTCTGCTCTTTAAGCGAGTTACTCTTTAAGTGAGGCGCTCTTTATGCGAGGTTTGACTGTAATGCTATTCTACCAGATACCCCTCATTTCCCACCTGTATCTGCAGATACACTTCTGAAGCCCATTAATTTGCTTAAAAGTGAAGCAATATGGCAGTAAGAAAGATGGAAATAAATTAGAGCAGGTACAGAGAAGGGTAACCAGGATGATCAGGTGATGGGAAACTAAGCTCTATGAGGAAAAACTGAAGGACCTGGGCATGTTTAGCCTTGAGAAAAAGAGTCTGAGAAGGGGATGTGGTAGCACTCTTCAAATATGTCAAATGGCCATAAAGAGGAACGCGTCACCCTGAGAACATCTGTCCGTCCCACCAGAGTGGACCGGAGCTGGTCTCTTATACTGACATCTGCTAGAGAGGCTCACCTCTCTAGCACCAGAAAGAGGGCTTTCTCTGTGTCTGCTCTGGTCCTATGGAACCTCCTGCCAATTGAGCTATGACTCAAGATGGAGTTGCTACCCTTCAAGAAAGGGCTAAAAACCTGGCTGGCAAAGCAGGTGTGGGGTACTGGGGATGCGGTGACCCCCACCTACTGGCTGATATAGTAATATCACTCCCTCGCTCTTTTTACCGGTAGTTGTTGGACTAATTTTTATTGTATTTTTAATTGGGATTTTTACTGGTTTTAAGTTTTTTATAGGTCTCTGGTGGGTTTTATGTGGTTGATGATGTGATTGTTGTACGCCACCCAGAGTTGCTTGCCGAGTGGGCAGCAATACAAATGTGACTAATAAATAAATAAATATAAATAAATCCCAGACTGCAGGGCGCGTAATAATGGGCTGAAACTTCAAGAAGCCCGATATAGGCTGAATATCAGGGGAAACTTCTTAATGGTTAGAGCAGTACGACAGTGGGGCCAACTGCCTCAAGAGATGGTGAGTGCTCCAACACTGGAGTCATTCAAGAGAGAATTTGACAACCACCTGCCACATCTGTTTTGATTCGAATTCCTGCATTGAGTAGGAAGTTGGACTCAATGGCCTAAAATACCCCTTCCAACTCATTTATTTTATGATTCTATTATTCAATATAATGGACATAGCCGAATAATCTGATTTGTGCCCACGTGGCATCAAAAGACCTTTTATTATTAGGAAATGCTACAGTAACACTTCTTCTATACGATCCAGTTTCCTGGATGCCTTAATTGACAGGAACAAGGGTCAGGAAACTACATCATAAAATCTTTTTACCATTTGCCCGTGTACATATGCCCACGTTGCAGAATATTTCCTCCACAGTAAAAATCTATGATGCCCAGAGGTGATCTCTTGAGTTGTTCATACACTTTGATGCAATACATTTCCGCCTAACATTGTGGCCTTTGCCCTCTTTCACTTTTCATTATAGCTCTAAACACTGCCATTCCCCCCTCAGACTGCTGTTTGAAATTTGATTGCTTATTGCTTTTCCCTCAGATGCCTCTTACTTAAAATGTTATTGCTTTTTGTCCTGCCGCTCACCAAGCCCTTTTAAAGCTTCCTGCCTGCTTTCAATTTCCCTCCCTGTATTTCTCTATTTTGTCTTTACTGGCTGCTGTAATTTTTCATCTTGTGCTTATGCTGCAGCATGTACACCTTATCATCTTGCATGTTTTCTCCTTATTTTTGAAAAATAAAGTACAGTCAAACCTCGCATAAAGAGCGCCTCACTTAAAGAGTAACTCGCTTAAAGAGCAGAATTGTTCGCTTCGCTCAACAAATAAAACCAACCCAAAACTCACTTAACAAATAAATCGGGGTTCGCAATCCTCCCCACAATTGGTCACTTACAATGGTCTTTTGCTTAAAGAGCAAATTCGCTTAAAGAACAATCCTGTGGAACACATTATGCTCTTTAAGCGAGGTACGACTGTATTCTCACTTCTCTTCCACCATCCCTTTTAGCTACTACAATATCCTCTTGGTTGTCTCCACAAGCTCCCCCCCCCCTTTAATGTAGACAAATCTCCAAGATGCAAATTTTCAAAAAACTTAGGGGGAAAAGGTGTTTTAAAAAAGGCTTTGTAAACTATGAGGAGATTTTTGTTCCTGCTGTTTCAATTTAAAAAAAAAACAATTAATAACCACTGAACAGAGCTAGAAAATGTTTTTTTGGACTATCTAGATTTGTGAGAGACCCAGTTTGGTGACGTGGATAGGATGTTAGATTAGGACTCTAGAGGACAAAGGAAAAGGTCGCCTTTGCTCGAAAGCCAGTTGTATCTGACTCTAGGGTTCAGTGCTCATCTCTACATCTGCAAATGTTTCCATGAAAATGTGGCAGGCATGTCTAGACACCAGAGTGCATGGAATGCTGTTTGCCTTCACACCAAAGTGGTACCTATTTATCTACTTGCAATTTCTTGCTTTCAAACTGCTAGGTTGGCAGGAACTGGGACACTCCGTCCTGCGGTACTTGGGTCTCAAACTGCTGACCTGCTGACCTTCCAGTCATCAAGTTCAGCATCTTGACCACTAAACTACCACAGTCCCTGGTAAAGCCATTCCTTAAATATCTCACATACCTATTAGGGTTATTCTGAGTCATTTCTGATCTTACACCACTTGACTTTCAAATGTGGTTTGTGGAATATAAACTATATAATACCTGAACCAGAAATCTAGGAGTTATTGTTCAAAAAGTAACTTTTTATCTTCTTCCTTTAAAAAAAAGTTGAATTAGGGCACAGTTCTAACTAGCCTGACTGAGCAGAGAACAAGCCAATTGTGATTGTGCTGAATTCATATGTTTCTCATTTTGGGTATTTTTAGGTAGGTAGTGTTTATGTCTAGTGAAGGATACAGACAATGGACAAAATGAGAATTCTTTATAAATACAGGAATGGGACTATTCACTATCAGTTACTTGAAGTAGCAAGGTCCAGGTAGATATAGCTGTCATAGAAATGTAAAGCTTTATTTTTGGAGCAGAGAGCTGAGCCTGTCAAGGGAGTAAACTATTTTAAAACCATAAGCTATTATGGAAAACCAAATTATTAATAAATAAGAAGCATTGCACATTGTTCAGGCCCTTAAAACATGTCGTTAAACTAGCTATGGTTTGTGAAATGTTCTGAGAAGTCATATGCAAATTGCCTTTCAGCTGCAATAGCATTGCTACAGTTTATGTTGCCTTTATTATAAAATCAGGACACAGCAGAAAAGTGAGGCCACCAGCTGGCAAAGATTGATAAGCCTCTTTTGACATCCATGGTGCTCTGTGATGCACACCAGCTGGACTTTATTGTTCAGAAAAGAATGATAACCTCACCAGAAGTCGATCACCTAAGGCCAGACATTAATTTAATAAAAGAACAATTATTGTGAAAAACTAGATGTCTTAGAAAGAAACTTAGGGTGCTTTTGATGTCTTTCAGATGCAGCTAGGAAGCACTTTTGTACAATGGGTTCTAGGTATGGATTTTTCAGGGGACAACCACCATGATTTATGATCCCTTATAGCCCTGGTGGTGAACCTTGGCACCCTTGGCACTCCAGGAGTTCTTGGACTTCAGTTCCCAGAATGAGTTTACAGTAATCCTATTTTGTGTGGATTTGCAGAGACTTGCGCTTCTGGGAACTGAAGTCCAAGAACACCTGGAGTGCCAAGGTTCTCCATCACTGCCTTATCGTTACCATAGAGTTTAACAAGTTTCTTCCCCCACCCCACAAAGGCTCCAGAAAAGAATACATTTGGCCTCAGATGTGTGTGCTGAAACTCCTATGAAGACTTGTTTTTTGGGGGAGCGTGAAGTGACGGGGGGTTGTTTGTTTTTTGACACCGATGCCAGAATTCTGACTAGGGAAATTCTTGGTGAATTGTGACAGTTATAGTGGAGAAAATCCCCAAGATCCCATGCCAGATGGTTTAAGACAGTGCTGGGAAGAGGATGTCATATCTATGAGAAATTGCTTTGTTCTCCTCCTGACTTTGATTTTGTTTTTATATCTTTTGCTCATTTTTTCTTCTGTATCTCATAACAACATAATCTATTGTTTAAAAAAGGACAGTACTCATGCACTATAATTTTTAGAAACTAAAATCAAAAGCTTCCTCCCAGAAAGAAGAAAAGACAAGAAGGAACAAAGACATTTCCCCCAGGTTTTCTTAAAGAAATAAAGCCATATAGGGTGGTTTGAGTTGTCTATGCCATGTGGAGGCAAGGAATGCATCACATGGCATAGATATCTATTGTGGAACCCTAAGCACTCTAACTCACTCCAATTGATTCATCCAGCTAAGCCAGGAGTTAATGTTTTCAGGTCACAGGGTTGACCACACACCTTGGACAGCTGATTGGGCCGTTCACGTGGGTCATCCCACTGGAAGCGGAAGTAAAACCCCACCCATGCATGTGCAGTACACTGCTGTAAATGCATTTTGTATAGATGAAGCCGTGTTTTACTTCTGCTTCTGGGAGCGGTGAATTAATCCATAAGTATGTAGCTGAGTCTATAGGTAAATGTCTCCTTAGCTTAAAAGACAGTTATATCTGACTCTAGGAGGGCAGCACTCATCTCTGTTTACAGCCAAAGAGCCAGCCCAGCACTTGGGTCTTGAACTGCTGACTTCTCAACCTTCTGGTCGTCAAGCTCAGCGTCTTAAGTACTGTACTAAGCCACCACAACCCTTGTACTACAAGGTATATTCTACATCAAAAGATATAAATTTGGTCATAAAAATTCTGTACTGATTGCATGTAACGATGAACATCCAGACCATGTTATTCTTTGCCATGCTCCTGCCAAAAGTCCTCTCATAGTTCAGAAGATGATGGAAGGCAGTTCCTTTGAGGGAACATTGATCACAATGTGCAACAGTCTAGGTCTGCAATTTACCAAGGTGTAAATACAAAATCTCTTCATCTGAGCAATCCTTGGAAGAATGTGGACAGCTCACTGTGCCCCTATAATTAAATACTAACCTTATCTGAAGATGAAGTAGAACTTAGTAACACTGTTCCATTAATCAAGCTTTCCAGTTTATTGCTGCCAAACAGGAAGGTTTTCCCTCAAGTTTGGAATTTCTGAATCATTTAGTATCTAATTTGTAATGATAATTACCTCATTTTGAAGTGTAATTATTTTGAAGTATTGTTCGTTCTTGTCCTTCAAGGAAAGTGAGAAGGGAAAAGATTCCAGTTTAATTCCAGGTGTGTATGACATTGACAAGTAGAGGGATTTAAAATAAATAGGATATGACAATGTGTGGTCTTAGCAACTTTGGAGCTGCTTGTATCTTTTACACTGCCATTTTTAAAAAATTGATTAAAATTATATATATTAATATAAACTCACCATATTCTGAAAATAAATATTTGTCTTTGAGTAGCCTCTGTACATCTAATGGCTATTCAGGATCCTTTCCACCAGAATCCTTTCCAAGTATAAACTTGAATGAGTGGATGAATGAATGAATTAAAACTTCTTCCACTGTGTGAGAGCCTCATGACTTCACGTGAAAAGCTTATATCTACAATCAAACATCACATAACGAGTGTTTCGCTTAGCGAAAAACTTGCATAACGAGCAAGTTTTTCACTAAGCGGTCTGACTCACATAACGAATTTTTCGCTATGCGAGTCGGACTTGTCCTTATGGAAAAACTCGCATAACGAACGTATCAATGGGGAAAACTCACATAACGAATTTTTTCGCTATGCGAGTTTTCCCCATAGAAATGCTTGTTATGCGAGTTTTTCCATAGGGAAAAGTCCAACTTGCCTAGTGAAAAATTCGTTATGCGAGTCAGACTTGCATAGTGAATTTTTCACATAGCGAGCAACCTTGCAGAACGAATTAAATTCGTTATGCGAGGTATGACTGTACTTCTTTGATATATGTATTCAGTTGATTTAAATATTTCCTTTTCTCTTCCAAAGATAATGAGTGCCAGAACACCAGACAAATAAATATTAAGCTTTAAGCATCCTCTGTAATCTTCCTCTTATGTTAAATACATAGTTGGCTCTGACCATTCTTGTTGAATGCGCCATTAACACTGCCTCCCGCCAATGCCAAACAGAAGCATGCTCAGTTGGAAGCAGATTTGTTCCCACCTGATCAGGACTGCTGAATACATGGATGTCTATGCATAAGGATATATGCACAACAGCTGCACATATGTAGGCCAACAGTGCAACTGTCCATGGCAGAGTATAGATGGCCTGAGAACAGAACTACTCAAGAGAATACAGTCATGCTCTTCAGTAACTGCTTGTAAGTATACCACCCAATTTGACCTACCACCTCATTTCAACATATTGACAGTTCAAAAGCTACGGTGGTCATACATGACTACTCACTGTAAAATGCTGCCCATGGCTCAGATGAGGAAACTATTTTTTAAGATATAACCAATGTTACTCTGATTGTCCTTTGTGAGAACTTGATACACTGTCCCAGTGATGGCTAATCTTCGCACTCCAGCTGTTCTTGGACTTCAATTCCCAGAAGGCCAAGTCAGTACAGTTGCTGAACAGGGCTTCTGGGAATTGAAGTTCAAGAACAACTGGAGTGCCAAGGCTGGCCATCACTGCAATAGCCCATACAATCTTTTCTTGTCCAAAATATGTAATAGCAAGAAGAACTTTCTCAAAAAATGACTACTGAAAGTTTCAATCTTCTCTGAAACCTCAAAATCGAAATTACTCCTGAGCAGCTCTTGTAAACATTGTGCAATTTCCCCCCTACTAATTAAAAAAATTGAAACTTGACTGGTGTATGGTCTATGGGCTATTAAACCTAAAATGTGAGTTTGAACTTGAACTTGGTAACTGCTTGGAAGACACTTTACACAATTAGCAAGTGAAAGAGGTTATGTTAATGTGTACTGTTTTAATACCAGCATTTTGCAACCTTTTGAGCAAGCTTGATATGATGTATGGGGAAGTTCAATATCTTAAGCTGTGAAACTAATATCTATTAGTTTTGCAGTCCAAGAGCTCAATTACAATAAAATGATAAATTATTAAATCACATTTTAATCAGTTTCATGATAACATTCAGCATTTGATTGATATAGCAGCAAACAACTCTTGTCTGTCTTGGTTTGAGGACTAAATAATTTATAAAGGTTTTAATTGTCTTTCACAGAAGATAGTTATTTTGTTCTGCTTCTTTAATCTTACATGGTATACTAACAGGTGGGCATCAGTGATGGGATGTAACAGGTTATCACCAGCTCGCCAGAACCGGTAGTAACTTTCCCCAGTGTCCCGGAGAACCGGTAGCAGCTTTTTTGGGGGAACCACCTTCGGGGCTTACCTTTTCACTGGTTCCCCCACTGCGCATGCGCGCCAAGCACTTGGTGTGCATGTACGCCTACGGTGCTTGGTGCATATGATTGGCCTCCTTGCTGTCCTCCCAAGCGGGTAGGAGAAAGAGAAGCTGCTAGCCTGAAGTTCCCTATAGCCTGCTCCCCAAGGTAAGTAACTCACCTTTGGATGTGGTGTGTCTGTGTGTATTTTAATGTGTATTTAATACCTTTACCTATATTGACATACTACCACAATTCCTAAAAAGGCCTAGTGGCCTGGCTTGGGTTTTTTAAGCAAAATCTTGGAGTTACCTCATCAATAAGCTACACCTCTGCTGTTCCAAGTGCTGTTCCAATTGGAGAACCCTTATGGAGGTACAGCTGTTTTACATTTACATTAAGGCACATTATCCTAGAGAACTGGTTAGGCAAAGACTTAGTACCTAACTTCTTTAACTGTTGAAAAGTTGAAAAGTGCCAAAATGACGCCATCTTGTGTGTGAGTTCATTCTGTAGTTCCTTCCATCTGACCTAGTGTGAGAAAGATTAGCCAGAATAAGCTTTAAGCTCTGTTTTAAAAGCTCTGGTTGATTTGTGTTTGGGGTGGGTGGGTGGCTGTTTGGGTGGCTGGCTGTATTTTAATGTAATTTTTATTTTATTTATTTAATTTATATTGTGTTGTGGGTGGGTGGGTGGGTTGAGGGGTGTGTGTGTGTGTGTGCTTATTTTTATTTTATTTATTTTATTATTTTATTATTTTGTATTTTATTATTTTTTCTTTGGCCCTGCCCATGACATCATGACACCACGATGTTAGCTCCAACCACACTGTGATGACATCATGGTGGGGTAGTAAAAAATTTGACATCCCACCACTGGTGGGCATTATTCGTTAATGTTTCAAGCAATATGTAGGTAAGATGGATTGTAGACAGTCATTTGAAAGGGGCTGCATGTGTTTGTAAATTTGACCCAAGCTAAAAGGCTCAAGGAAAGTCTTCCACATTTTTAAACCTCTGTGTCTGGCCTGGTTATGCTGCTATGGTAATATTGTAGACTATAGTGTCAGCAACTCAACCCTGAGTGTCAGTTGATGGTTAACTAACCTGACAACCCTGAGGACTAACGGCCTTGGGTGCCAAAGTCCACAGGGAAGGGTAATGGTCTCCAAGTGAATCCACCCTCATGGAGGGCAGCAGCTTCATCAATACTGGCCTGGGTCTGATGAGGACTTGGTGTGCCAAAAGGGCTCAGGACCAGAAAATGAGTCATGAAGCTGAATCAGTGGTATGGGTGTCATGCTGCGATGTGGAAGGCAAATGAAAATCCACTGCATTATATTCTCAGGTCAGTCTTCATGGCTGATCGATACCCAAGGGATGCACTTAGGGACATGAAAGGAGCCTCATTCGGGTATCCTATGAGTGGAGTTTCTCCAGCAAAAATCCTTTCAACCCAGAGTAATCTCTGACATGAAATTATTATTATGGCTGACTGTCATGAGGATTGCCAAGATTCAGATTTGTATATAGCAAAAGAAGAAGATAACATATAACCTACAAATATTTTATACTTGCTGAATATGTTGTATTAGATAGTATCAGCACCTGTGGCATGTATGATATTTTCTTCTAACAGCATACCAAAAGCTAAAACTGCCTAATGATTTATGTTGGGGACATAGAAGAGGGATTCTCAAAGAATGGAAATCATTAAAAGTACACTCAGGCATCCCCTGGGAAACAGCACAGAGCTGGCTAATCTTTCCAAATCTAAAGCATTGTACTATAAACTTGCTGATGAGCAAAATGAACCCAATTATCCTTTCCAGGACCAGAAAATACAATAATTTCTATTAATATAGAGGGCATCTCTACATATAAAGAGGAACTCTAGGTTTCGCTTTCTGTGAATAGAAATGTGAGGTCCTTTGTGTCCAAGAAACAGAGGAACTGAAAAGTGTTAACAAAAAGTTCCTGAGATGTGTCTAGTTGCTGAGAGCCCCCACAAACAATACAAAAGTACCTTTTGTAACACCAGGTATTATAGTCCTTTCAATGGGCTATAGAAATCTTGATGGTTGAGTTAGCTGCTTAAACAGTTGGTTTATAAACTGCTTAATATAAAAACTGCTTTAATAATACTTAATATGGAAAACCAGAACATTCACTTTATATTTAAAGATTTCAATCACCATAGCAACATTTGGGACTATGAAGAAGATGGTAACTATGATGAAACTATTATAAAATGGGCAGAATCCCACTCAATATGCCTTATACATGATCCTCATTTAACTATGGGAGGTGGCAGAAAAGTAGCAATCCAGATCTAGTTTTTGTTAGTGATTCACTAACCAATCCCATTCTGCTCAACACAGACATAGTCTATGGCAGATCTACTTATAAAAATCCCTTACTCCCTCACCACGCTTTGACCAACAGGTGAGTTTGGATTTTACCTGGAGTGAAGCCAACCTGGCTAAGCACTCCAGGGATTTGGCCATATTCTGCAGTTCAGGCCTAAAACTGAAACTGTCAAAAAGGTAGCAAAAATAATAGAAATAGCTCCAGATTCATTTGTTTATACAGTGGAACCTCATACAACAATCACCCTGTATAACAACGAAATCGCATAACAATTAGGTTTTGGGGAGAAATGGAGTCCCACGTAACAATTTTCCCTATGGAAAAAATCCATACAACAAGTTTTAAAACCACTTTGTGAAAAAAAATTTTTAGTATGATGCATCCAGCGATGGGATGTAACAGGTTCTCACCAGTTCGCCAGAACCGGTAGTAACTTTCCCCAGTGTCCTGGAGAACCGGTAGCAGCTTTTGGGGGGAACCACCTTTCGAGCTTACCTTCTCACTAGTTCCCCCACTGCACATGCGCACCAAGCACTTGGTGTGCATACATGCCTACACGGCCTCCTTGCTGTTCTCCCAAGCGGGGAGGAGGAAGAGAAGCTGCTAGCCTGGAGCTCCCTATAGCCTGCTCCCCAGGGTAAGTGACTCACCTTTGGATGTGGTGTGTCTCTGTGTATTTTAATGTGTATTTAATACCTTTACCTATATTGACGTACTACCACAGTTCCTAAAAAGGCCTGGGGGCTGGCAGGCCTGGCAGCCTGACTTGGGGTTTTTAAGCAAAGTCTTGGAGTTACCTCATCAATAAGCTATACCTGTGCTGTTCCAATTGCAGTTCCAGTTGGAGAACCCTTAAGGAGGTAGAGCTGGTTTACATTTACATTAAGGGATATTATTGTAGAGAACTGGTACGATGACCATATCCATCTTGCAACGTGGTGCTGCCCAGGCACTTATACTAACAGGTAAGTGATGGGTTTGTGTTTTGGGTGGGTTGATTTATGTAGGGGGTGAATGGGTGTATTTTAATGTAAGTTTTATTTATTTATTTATTTATTTAATTTATGGGTTTGTGTTGTGGGTGGGTTGAGGGGTGTGTGTGCGTGTGCTTATTTTTATTTTATTTTATTATTTTTTCTTTGGCTCTGCCCATGATGTCGTGACATCATGACGTTAGCTCCGCCCACACTGTGATGATGTCACAGTGGGGTAGTAAATTTTTTGACATCCCACCACTGGATGCATCCCCAAAGGGAAAATTGCTATATGATGCATGCATCATATAGCAATTGTTTCACACAACAACGAGCCCTGTAGAACGGATTGAAATCATTGTATGAGGTACCACTGTATGTTGTTTTATATGTTGCAAAAGCAGGTACAATAAAAAGATTCAACAAAAACAGAAAGTTCCATAGGCAAATAAAGCAATTTTAGTTAGAGACACCTTGAAAACAATCCAACCTATCTAGTTTGGAAGTCATAAAGGGTTTCCTTTAGCTTAGAACTAACCCATGATTACCTGGTTACAAGTCCAGTAGTGAACTAACTATAGCAAAACACTTTCATCATATATATCTTTTCTTTCACTCAGGAACCCATCAGGCTATATCAGGCTGTCACTCCTTGGTAGGAAACCAATACGGAATCCCATATGAAAATAAAGGGGATGCTCCTCTTTTGATGTGTCTCGCCTCCCATTTATCTCAAGCTCCTTCTTTCTCCCTCCCTCAGGATGGAAATGGGAGCAGAGGACCAGCCCTATTATGGAGAACAGTCATCTGAATTGATAACAGCTTGCAGAGCTGCAGGGCCATTATTCAGGGAAAATATATTTTCTCCCTTGCAAGGACATAATGAAAACCTACCCCCTCCCCTTTCTCAGCTCAACAGAGAAACCAGGCTGAATCCATTTTACTGGATTGACTCTGGATCTTACACTACTCAGCCAACCAACCTCAATCTATATAATTCTGTAGAAGGTACAATTTCAAAAGGGCACTGGAAAAAGATTACTACAATGTTAGACCCTCAACCAGATAATTATGTTCAATTTGTAACCTCCATTTAACATTCTCATGCCTTCATTCCAAGAGGGTACCTGCATACTTTTTTTAGTGAACATAGAAAACAAGCTGGGATGATTTTGATCTCAACATTTGCTAAATCAAAAAGAATTCATGGGATAGACACAGCTTGATATGGCAAGAATCAACAACAACAACAAAGAGACTACTGAAAAGCCTGAACAATTCTCCAAGCAAAAGGACACTGTATGGTAATGTAACTCCAAACCAAATAACACACTGACAGCTCCTGGCAAGAAAGATCAAGCAATGTATAAAAAACCTAAAACATCAAATGATATTAAGAGAAAACCAAATGAACGCTCTGCTGTCTATTTACTGGCAGAAGAAGACGAAGTCATAAAAAGATGTGGGGATGATAAATCGGTGGGACTTGATGATATCTAGATCAATCAAATTAAACATTTTGGGCAAAATACAGAGGAATGGTTCCTTCTGCTCTTTAATGGCTGCAGAATGAGCAAACATATTCTGAAAACACAAAAGAATACAAAAATTGATTGCTATATTGAAAGCTGGCAAATAACCATCAGGTCGCAAAAGCTACAGGACAATCTCCCTGCTATGCCACTTTTACAAAGTGTTTGAACAAATGATTTCAGATAATAATAATAATTTTGTGTCAAATTATTTTGGGTTGAAAGGATTTTTGCTAGAGAAACTCTACTCAGGGGACTCCTGAATGAGGCTCCTTTCACGTCCCCAAGATCTTTTCCCACTGAAGTGGTCCCTATTTATCTACTTTCTATTGTTTTGCTTTCAAACTGCTAGGTTGGCAGGAGCTGGGTCAGAGACAGGTGCTCAATCCTCAGTCTTAAACTGCCAACTTCCTGACATTCCAGATAACAAGGTGAGCTTTTTAACCACTGAGCCACCGCAGCCCAATGATTTCAGTTAATCTAGCAGTTAAAACTGAACCTCTTCTAATGCCAGAGCAGGCAGACTTTAGAGATGGATGTTGAAGAGAGTCTTCCACCAGGACAAGATTCTGTGCAAACCATCTAGACCAGGGGTCAGCCAACTTGGCACTCCAGGTGTTCTTGGACTTCAGTTCCCAGAAGCTGAAGTCAATACATCTGCTGATCAGGGCTTCTGGGAATTGAAGTCCAAGAACATCTGGAGAGACAAGTTTGCTGACCCCTGATCTAGAAGTCACTTAAGAGACTTCAAACCATAGTAGGAAAATAAAAAAATAATCAAGTAAAATGGAGTTTCTTGGATATAGGATAAATGTTTATGAATTTGGAGAAATTCAGTCAGTGCTACATAGATGTGCTTGCAATTCATGCCCCCACCAAATGTACAAAAGATCTAATAAATAGAGAACATAATGCCATTGAAGTAGCTTGCTTCTGGTAAAAAATAACCTAATTGTTAAACTCTATGATATGAACAAAGAAGTTGAATTATGTCCTTTCTGATGCCATCAAAGGAAAGTGTAAGGCATAAACTGAGATGTTCAAATGATTTCCAGACCAATAAAGACACTTGACGAGCTATATTTAGTGGTTGCCTTCAGATTATCCTGTTTGATCATAATGACTATAAAGCAAAAATTATAAATATTCTTGCAAGTACTAGTGATATGTTTCCCTCTGTCCTGAATATAGGGAAACACCATATTGTGATTAGTGGTACAATTGGGAGGGTGTGGAAGTCAGATTTTTACCACGTGTCTGAAGTTATTTAGAATGAGTAATGTGTCTGCACTTTTTTGGTGTGGACGTGAAGACTAGACAGGGTTTTAATACTCTTCTCATGTACCAGGAAGGAATGTTGGAGTATAAAAGGATTACAGACAGGGCCGGATTTACATGAAAAGAGGCCCTAGGCTATTCCACTTTCACCTCCCATTTTTAAGTTTGTAACAAGTCCAGGGAGGTCCGTCAGGTCAAATGTTCAGGTTCAGAGCTGTCAGAAGAAGAACCAGAGATTGCTGGATTGGGAGCTGTCAATTCTGACAGCTCATAGTCAGACGGAGTTTGTTCAGGGTTCGAGATGGGCAGAGCAGGATCTGGAGCAGGCTTTTCATCAAAGCTGTCCAAGTCTGAGGAGGGGGACAATATCTGCCACTGATTCTCTGGAGAGTTAGTTATGCACCTTCAAGTCAGAACCAACTTATATTAAAGTCCCCCCTCATGGGGCATGGGCCCCACATTGGAAACCACTGCTTTATAGTTAAAGATTTCAACCACTAGAGCAACATTTGGGACTATAAATAAGATTGCAAAAATGACAAAGCTGTCATAAAATGTACAGAATCCAACTCAATATGCCTTATACATGATCCTCATTTAACTGTGGAAGGTGGCAGCAGGGCCGTAGTCAGGATTCTAGATCTGGGTGGGCAAATATTTTTTCAGGATGGGCAAAAATGCCATATATATATGTCATATATATAAGTAGCCAGGAGTTTGAGGGTGGGCAAATTGCTAACTCAGGGTGGGTGGTGCTCACCCTGGCCACCCCCTGGCTATGGCCCTGGGTTGAAGAGAAGCAGCAATCTACATCAGAGAGAATTCAAGGTAAGCAAGATCTTTAAGGTGTGGTTTTACCTGTTACACTCCCCCAGTGAGTTTCCATGGTCAAAGAGGGATTTGAACCATGGTCACAAAAGTCCTAATCCATAATTCTATTTGCTACTCTACAATGAATCTTTCTCTGGGGAGAGAGAGAAGGAATAATAGAAAACAGCTAGAAAGACAAAGCTTTGGCTGTGGAACATACAGAAGGTCAGACAATGTTTGGGTAGCAAGCATACATTCAAGACTGTTCACCAAAATGACCTGACAGGTAGCTCCCCCAGTGGCTTAATGGTTAAGGCACTAGGCTTGGAGACTGGAAAGATGGGTTTGACTCCTGAGAGCTGCATGATGGGGGACATGAAAGGAGCCTCATTTGGGCATCCCCTGCAAAAATCCTTTCAACTCAGAGTAATTGATCATTTTTCTCACAGAGGTTTTGATGTACATATTTTTGTGTGGCCCCCCCCCTTGATCTACCAGAATGGACAAAATGCTACATTCCAGAGGTTGTTAGAGAACAAACCCCAGGATTCTTCAACATCAGCCACACTGGCTAGGGCTGATGAAAATTGCAATCCAACTGTTTCTGGAAGGTTGCACCTTGCCCATCCCAGATTTTACCCATGTTCATAGAACAAATCCTTATGTGTAGATGGAAAAGCGAGGATGAGTAGGGACAGAGAATTTCCTAGAACCAGGAATCTTGCTTCTCTTAGGAGACAATGACAATACAAAATTGTCCAACAGCACTACCACAAACCATTTATACATTATTGGTTCTTTCTGTCTCACACACTTTGTTGTTGTTGTTGTTGTTGTTGGTGGCCTTCAGACAACCCAGATCTCAGAGCAGCTTAGATAAGGTCAGATAGAACAATCACATGACACCATTTAAAAGACTAGATTGTGCAATTATTTCTCTTCTGTGGAAGGGACATTCATGGTCATGAAGCAGGAATAGGCAAAAAAACAACAACAAAGCAGTTTCCTTGGTTGATACCCTTTTCAGTTAGACGTATCTCTGTCTAAAAATTCCATGGGCAAACCAATTGCTGTCATATTACTTGCTCTGGTTTCTGGTAGTGTTGTCCTTATTTTTAATTGGTTCCTGCCCCAAAAGAGTAAAATTATGGAGACTACAGTACAACTCCTTCTGACTTTTATCTGGTGTTCATTGTAGTTGATCAATTGTCAAATGCTCAATAAGGGATGGCCAGAAATTTCCACTGGCTCCTTAAGCAAATATCACAAATTAACCTAAATAAGTTAAAATGCATGGCAAGATTCTTCTATTGACTTTGGTTTGTCAGCTCTTAGAAGACATAAGAAATGCAGGTGGCAATTGCCAAGAAAGACATTATAGGGTTAAGATGAAACAACAGCTTTACTTACATTAGCATTAGAACTCATTCCAGCACTCCTAGCATAATTACATAAATGCTCAAAATTCTCATTAGATTAGGTCATTTAATCAACATTTTTAATCATATTTTTCCTAATTCAGTTCCAAGTGATTATTTGTGTAAAGTACTTTGTAAGCAGCATCTGTTTATCTACCCTGTTGCTCAAAGATGTGCCAGGGAACAACCTTACCTGTTAGAGGCACATTGCCAAGCTCTGTAGCCAACCTTCATTATCAGGAGATAAAACATTGACAATATTTATTAAAGGTTTAGGTGTTTTCATTAATTGAAGAGAACCCAGTAAACAATTGTGGAAGTGAGAAACACATTTCTGCTTCAAACTACACCCTGCCCCCAAATTAAAGGTTTTTTTTTTACTATATAAAAAATTTAGGCTTTTCTTAGTACAATTTTAAGAATATTTCTTGTTTATTTGTCTAGTAAATATGCTGCCTTTTCAGTTCAGCTCTATATCTTGCGACTAGTGTGTGTGATGGAGAAACAGGAATAACAATTCACAGTACTCTGCTCGCTTGCCCCAAGTGAATTTAATATTTAGCAGTTCTCCATCCATTAGCAAAATACAGTTTAAGCAAGCCAAGAACATTTTATATGGAGGCAGCACCTAGCACTGCATCCTATTTTGCTTTTCACAACTCTTGTGAGCAACTGATGGCACCTGCTTCTTGATCTGTTCCCATGCAATATTAGTGGGAAAGATTCTGGAAATGTTATAATGAGCCTGGAAGTGCCATGAGAATATGGCCAATATATAGAAAGAGCCATAACCAATCAAAAGAGCAGCCAAATCATCCCAGTTTTCTCATTTTCTTTCACTTCGATTGTATCAAGGCTCTTCTACTGAAGGCATGTACATTCTGCCTATAAACATGTTGAACTGTTTGTATGAAAAGCCTACATGTGTTGAAGGTTTATGTTATCATGTATACTGTTCCCTGGAAAATACAGTACAGTAATTGCATTTTGTTCATATGCAGGTCTTTACTCTTTACTGAACTCATGCAGTCAAAGCTTGGAAGTAAAGCACTACAAGAAATGATGTTACTTGTAGCACATTAGTTTGGTTGACAACAGGTTACAATACTGTTAATTTAAAAAACAATGCAACAACTGGTGACATTATTTTTAATGTAAAAAGTAGCGTTTACTGTTACACCAAGAGCATTAAGGGAAGGTCAGTGTAAGAAGTGGGCTCTTTATATATTAAACCTACTATTTAAAAATCATGAAGTAATGAAAAGCACTGTGTTAGTAATGCATCACTCTTAAAAATGATGTAATCAAAGAATTAATCTTTTGAAAAATAAATTACTTTATAAAAATAGAATTCCAGCTTCAGGATAAGGTCACACAAATCTGTCTCATAAGTACAATAATATCTAAGAAACTGAATACAGAAACAGTAATTTTATTTGGTTTACAAAATATCAAGGGGGAAAAGGTACAGCCACATATACCCTCTTCACGTTGCTCATAAAATCCTTCTGCTACCTTTCAGTAAAGAGGTGGAGGGACTACTGTGATTACTGCATTTTTGTATGAATTCACTAATCCTTTGTCATTTCTATCACTCTCTATGCACCTGGAAGATGAAGGGCTTGAAAAAAAGTCTTCTGTACTTGTGCTGGGTCTCTACTGAAGTGGAATGCTGAAAAGTCAGGGTTCTTCCTTAATTTACACGGACAGCTTCCACAGATAGCAGATACTCTTTGCTGTTAGTTTGTCTTCTTTCATGATGGGGCTGGCAGTCTTGGGTGGGGGCAGGGTTAGTGTGTTCACAGGCCTGAATAGGGCAGGAATGGGTATCACTAAATGAATGCCTAAGAAGGTGTCTGCCATTATCAACTTCTTATATCTTTGCTGCATTGTTACAAAATAAATCTGATAAGACATTAGACAAAATTACTAGAGCACAGCCTGCACGCTACTGTTAGAAAGCAATCAATAAACCGAGCTTTTGGCTATCAAAATTAATTGGAGATTTGCCATAGACAGTAATGGGATAAGGCTGTATATTCAGTGTTGTAGCATTGGTGATGCTCCCCAAGTGGATTAAATCCCACTTGAATTCATCTTGATGGAGGGCAGCAGCTTCATCAATACTGGCCTGGGGCTGAGGAGGACTTTGCTTGCCACAGTGTCCAGGACCAGGAAGTGACTCACAGAGCTAGATCAGTGGTATGGGTGTCAGTCACGCCGTGATGCGGAAAGCAGATGAAAGGCTACTGCATTATATTCTGAGAACAGTCTTCATGGCTGATCACCATGAGGCTCACCTATATTCAGATTTAGATACGGTGGTAGCAGTGGCGGCGGTGGCGGCGGCAGCAGCAGCAGGAAGAAGAGGACTTTATGGGTCTCTTCTCCATGACTGCATCCATTGTCAGTTTCTTTAGAGAATCATTATCTAGTTAAATTTAGGCTGTAATGATTCAAGAATTGTATGGTAGTATGAAGCAAGTCATTTTTAATCAAACTGAGATTGCTTGCCTATATTTCTGTTTATTTAGAAATCTCATTGTTTAATCATTTTAATGATATCAAGGTGAGAGTCAATAACTGGATCCTATAAAACACAGATTGCCAAAGAAGTTGTAGAATAAATATCCTTAAAAATAATTTTGAAAAGGGGAAGGGAAGGATTGGCAACCAACTTGCTTAGTGCTTTGGGCTTTCTCCCACAGAGCAGAGCAGAGAGGAACTGAAGCAGAAAATGCCGAGGTGGCGTTTCCCTTTAAGGTATGGGCTTTGAGCAGCAGTGTGCACCCATCCATCCCAGTAAAATCTCTCCCCACCACGGGCCTGGGTGATACCTTTTCTAGATCACTGAATTTAAAAAATAATAATGCAAACTTTCATGATTCACGATAACTTCTTCAGGCATGCATTCAAATGTTTGTGGCATGGTGGGCTGCCAGGCTCTGCCTTTAAAAGCAGCAGTTGAGTTGATGTTGCGCCCCTATTTTTCAAACACAGGAAACAGGCCTCTGCTATTTAGCAAGTATTTCATGGCAGGTTTTTTTTTAAAGAAAGAAGGAATTACAAAAGTAGAGCACAAAGAAAATTATATGCAATTACAAACACAGAAGTCTGAGAGCTGAGAATATTTAACAGGAGACAAAAGTTTTAAGTGCCTGGACAAATAAATGGGTTTTAGCCTAGCATTAAATTACAGCAAAATGGCTATCAATATCTGGTTGGGTAGGTCAGTGGCTTGGACATTTGGCTGCAGAGCCACAGGTTGAGAGTTTGATTCCCCACTGTGCTTGCTAGAGATGAGCCAGGTTGTGCAACCTGAACAAAGCTGTGCAATACCCGGGCACCCACAGAAGAAGGGAATGGCCAGTAGAGTAGCATGTCTTTCAGCTACCCAGGACTAATGACAACGCTGTTCCCCACAGGCACCCCATTGGGACTAGGCTGGAACTCCCCACTGTCTGCCTTCTACCCGCCCTGCCGCGTAGCTGTCCGCCCAGTCAAGCTTGCTCTACACGATTTCCTCCCAGAAATTTTGCCACCAGCAAAAAGTGTTGCCCAGGGTGCCCCCCACGCTATGCCACTGGGAAGGGCAAACCATTTCTATGTATTTTCTACTTAGAAAACCCTGGACAGGGTTGCCATATGTCAGAACTGACTTGACGGCACACAGTTATTATTTATTACTGTACTTTTTTGAGGAGAACATCTAATTATCAGGGTATCACTGGCAAGAACTACACATTTGCAATAACTCACAGCAAAGCTTTAACTATGAATTCTTATCTGCATGCAGACAACTAATCCACTTGAGGCACTCATTCTGTTTGAAGGGGCTTCTTCACATTAAAGGGAGTATGTGGTTCAACTTGCCCAACCAATGCTGGGAGACTTCCTGGCTACTAACAGTGTCATGGCCATCACAGCAGCTAAGAGTCCTCACTCACTAAATGAGCAGGGAAAACATAGGTAAATTGATAACGAAGAAAGCACTCCTTCAGATACTTCTGCCCAAGATGTTCATAACATTTAAGTACTGTACAAAGACCAGTACTTTAAACTGGGCCTAGAAGTGAAGTTATTGAACTAAGCAGTGTAGCCCTTTCAAGAGTGGCAAGATATAAACAGAGTCAGTACTACCAGTCATAATCCTGGGTTCTGTTGTTGTGTTGTGTTCTGCATTCATAGACAGCTCTATACATAACTTGTTGCAGTAATCTAGGCAGGATGTCACTGGAGCATGGATAGCTCTAAATTATTTCTCTTCAGGAGAGGTAGTGTCTGGCATATTTCCATCTGAAATTCTCTGGAAAATTATGTATGTATTGCATGCCATTTAGAGGGAGATAAAAGACAGGGAGAGAGACTTACTTTTACTTTTAGGGAGGAAATGTGGAGAACTGAAAAGTGTTAGGAATTTACATTTTTTCTATTTTCTCCTTAAAGGCAACACCAGGTGAATCCCAAAAGGCACACACCTGTCTCTTCAGGAATTGCAGTGTGCTATATAAATGATTGGTTAATCAAATCAGCAAATTGAAAGACTGGAGCAGGTTGAAGAAATGAATATCTACTAAAATGCCCCCCCCCCCTTTCCTGAGGCTTATTTAAGACCTGGATTTTGAACTGTCTGTTTTACACTTCAAACACTGATAGCAGGAATGGTCCTTACTCCTGAACTTTTAACCATCCTTCCTTCCTGTGTAATCCCTATGGAATAATTGTTTTAGCCCAGGGGTAGGGAGCTTTTTCCTGTTGGAAGGCTGTGTGTATGTACTAATTTTTTTTTTAAAAAAACCCATAATTATACAGTTACTAAAATAAAAGCATTTGCTGGGCAGGTTGAACTACATACTCACAAAAATGTATTAATAAAAATAAAAGGATTTGCTCTGTAACATGTGGATTCCGGCAAATGACCACGCTTAAGGACCTAGAAGGCCACGCGTGGCCTTAAGGCTGCAGGTTTCCCACCCTTGGTAGCCCAATGGATGGAGCAATCCTAGGAAGGATCTTAGATTCAGGATTTGAGTTAGAGGTAAGAACTGGTTAGGTAAAGGTAAAGGTAAAGGTCGCACTTATTTATCCAACTCTAGGGTTCAGTACTTATCTCTGTTTATAGCTAATAGACCCTTACTGTAGAATTTCAATATGTTTGTGCAGGAGCCACACTGAATGGGTGTAATTCCAATGTGAATTTATGTGTTTACATTTGCATTTCATTTTAGGGTTTTAGAGACTGTATATGTAGAGCCGATTCTCTCTGTTGTGGATGCTTTACTTTGATTGATAAATCTGTCTTGGTTTTTGTTCTCATCTGGTTTCGAAGAGACATGAAAAGAACTTTGGGTTTACAAATTATAGCATCACATTTTGTAATATCACTGTTTGTTATACAGTACAGTAATACCTCGGATAACGCTAAGAGTTGGTTCCACAAATCTTGGTGTTATCCGATTTTTAGTGTTATCCGATGCATGTTAAAATCCTATGGGATGGATCGGATAACGTTAAAGCTCCATAGAGATACATTGTAACCGCACAGGCTTTAGCGGTTGTTATCCGATCCATCCCATAGGACCTTAACGTTATTCGATCCAATTCTCCTCCCCAGATTACTTAACATTATGCGATTTTAGCGTTATCCGAGGTAAATGTTATCTGAGGTATTACTGTATATGTATTTTGTGAAGTTTATGTTTGCAATACTTAGTATAAAGATATAGACAGAGACAGAGCTACACACACACACACACACACACACACACACACACACACACACACACACACACACACACACACACACACACACACACACACACACACACACACACACACACACACACACCAGAGTAAATTAACATGAGTAAAAAGAAATAGCTGGCATCTGAGGGCACAGCAGATCTACTAGCCGGCTAATTTATTGTTAAATAAGCTAAGCATTGCATTTTCCCTCCTGTATCTAGAAAACACAAAGTAAGGTACCATACAACATTTATTTTTCAGACAATTTAAAATTGAAGTGTATTGGCATGCCAAGGAAGCAGGCGACTTAGTGGGCTCAATGTGAACTTCATGAGGGGCTTACATAGCTCATGGATGGCACGTTGTCTGCCTCTATAGTAGACAATTTTCTCATGGGGTTAGACCCTTACATGACAGATATTTTTCAGTCTTTGTAGAATGATGAACTTGAAACTCTTGAATGGGACTGGATTTCCCTTCATTTTATTCTGCTTAGCAGAATGTTCCTTTGCTTAAATGAGTCCCACACGTTCACTTGAGTTTATTTCAAGAAAATGTGTGAAATTATGCCTCAATTTGCAATGGTATACATTCTCAGCTGGGAGCAGGTTCTGTTGAACTCAGTGGGGCTCATTTTTTGGCCTGGTGATCCATAGGTTATATCTCCGTGATAGATAAATCCATTTGTGTCGATTATGCATAACATCTAAGAGCCTGAAGAACATTTTAGTAAACAACATGAATTTTGTATTCACTCCTTTAAAAATTAGTTCTGAAACCACATGCAGTGAACATAGAAGCATTGACATAAATAGCTGAATAAGTAAGCCCACAAAATTATTGCTTTTGGCAAAAACAATTTATAGTTGGTTATATATTTTTAAAAAGAAAAAAACTGCTGAGCTGAACTAAATGTAAATATCAGAGGAAACTCAGATTAAGAGTAAACTGGTTTAGCCCCACCTGACTTGTTCCTTTTGTTCTGACGTATCCGAATATTGGTGATCCTCATGGTGATCAGCCATGAAGACTGTCCTGAGAATATAATGCAGTGGCCTTTCATCTGTCTTCCACATCGCAGCATGTCACCCATACCACTGATCCAGTTCCATGAGTCATTTTCTGGTCTTGAGCCCTTTTGGCACACAAAGGCCTCATCAGCCCAAGGCCAGTATTGATGAAGCTGCTGCCCTCCATCAAGATGGATTCAAGTGGGATTTATTCCACTTGGGGACCATCACCCTTCCCTGTGGACTTCCAGCACCCAAGGTCATTAGTCCTCAGAGTTGTCAGGTTAGTTAACCACCGCCTGATACTTGGTGTTGAGTTGCTGGTAGTATGGTCTACTCTATTACCATAGCAGGATAACCTGGCCAGACTGCCACCTGACTAGTGGGTTATATTCTCCACTTTTTTGAACTCTTCCCCCCTGCTCCTCAAGGATTTTTGCACCTGCAAGGGCATTTAAATAATGCACCATTATTTTCTGAGCCTGGTGACACTTTGCCTACTAAGGGCTTTAAAAATTCAAAGGGCATATCAACTCTGAAAATGCTTCTCTTTTAATTTGGATGTCATCACTATATCTATAAAAATGATAGATTATGTACAACTTTCTTTTCATAGGTCAATGATATGTAAATAGATAGTGTTTCATTTCACCTTTGCCCAACTGGTTTATTAACCCTAAAACATTTATGCCAAAGAAGGTATTTGAAAAAATGAATAAGACAGCTTGAAGGTGAAACATGTTCCAGACATAACTGGTTTTCTCAAATGTTTTTGAGAAAGAGAACGTTAGAAAATCCTTCCCAATATAAATAACTCACTTTTAAGAATGAATTTAACAACCTCTAGGGAAGGTCTGAGGCAAATAAATCCTATGGAACTCTTGGACAATTATGGTGTAAGAAAATGCAGCCTGAATAGCAATGACAGTTCAGAGAACTTTGTAAATGGAAAGTTTAACACTCACAGATAAATCAAGTTTAATATTGGGTACTTGGATTAAAATGAAGCCATTGGTCTCTCTTTCAGAGACTGTTTACATGATGATTGTGAGTCTAAAAGATCTTTACAAACTGTATTGCATAATCTGGACTATGTTTATATGGTAGAAATATTCCAGCTATGTAAAATATAAATTAGTTTTTCATGTCCAGACATGGCATATACATGGAGGCGGAAGAGGCCATGCCAGATGGACTGGCTGTGAAGGCACACCTTGATAATATCCTCAAGGCTGTGGCAGTCCATTGCAGTCCCGGTCTTGAATCCTGCATGTTTCATTTCATATATGCTACAGGAGATGGCTCTGTGATCACAGTGTGTGGGTCACTCCATGGCAAGCTGGGATCCACCTTAAACAAATTCAAGCCAATGGCATTATTCCTGCTGTGGGAAAAAATGCTTTCTCAGATACTATAACGACAAATAAATTATGTAAACCCAGTCACAACTGTGTCTGTATTATATCATCTTTAAATCATCAAGTGACAGTTAGGACAGGATACAGAATAACTGATTGGCTTAGACTAGGAAAAGAATACAACAAGGTTGTATGTTGTCACCCTGTTTATTTAACTTATATGCAGAGTACATCATGCGTAATGCAGGGCTGGAAGAAGCACAGGCTGGGATTAAGATCGCTGGGAAAAATATCAACAACCTGAGATATGCAAATGACACTACCCTAATGGCAGAAAGTGAAGAAGGCTTAAAGAGCCTTTTGATGAGGGTGAAGGAGGAGAGTGCAAAAGCTGGCCTGAAACTTAACATCAAGATAATGGCATCCAGCCCCATTACTCCCTGGCAAATAGAAGGGGAAGAAATGGAAGCAGTTACAGACTTTACCATTTTGAGCTCTAAATTAACTGCAGATGGTGACTACAGCCATGAAATAAAAATGTGCTTATTTCTTGTGAGGCAAGCTATGGCAAACCTAGGCAGCTTAATAAAAAGTAGAGATGTCACCCTGCCAACAAAAGTTCACATATTCAAAGCAATAATATTCCTAGTAGTAATGTATGGCTGTGAGAGCTGGATCATAAGGAATGCTGAATGCAGAAGAATAGATACCTTTGAACTTTGGTGCTGGAGGAGGCTCTTGAGAGTCCCTTGGACAGCAAGGAGATCAATCAATCCTAAAGGAAATAAATCCTGACTGCTCTTTGGAAAGACAAATACTGAAGCTGAAGCTCAAGTACTTTGGCCACCAAATGAGAAGAGTGAACTCATTGGAAAAGGCCCTGATGCTAGGAAAGATCAAAGACAAAAGGAGAAGAGGGCGACAGAGGATGAGATGGGTAGATGGCATCATTGATACAGTGGGCATAGATCTGGGGAGACTACAGCTGATGGCAGATGACAGAGAAGCATGATGTGCCGTGGTCCATGGGGCTGCAAAAGGTCGGACTCGACTCTGCGATTGAACAACAAGAAATTATCTTTACAACCATGTTCCAATTAACTCTTCTTCCCCTTTTAAAAGCATATGTTATATCTGCCAAATAGTTGAAGAAAAATCAATCTCAACTAGTCCTGAAATAGTAGACTGCTTGAACATCTGTACATCAATTTTGGAATTTTTTTAGTTGTTTTTCACCCAGTAAACTCCAAAACATAACAATGTTATGTTATGAAATGTTCCAATATTTACAACTCTCAGAAAACCAGATATCTCAAAAACATTTTATATTGTACTTCCAAGTGCTGTGTTGATCAGCTTAATTGAGCACTTCCATGCCACCATTTGGAAACAAATACACAACTGTCCCTGCACAAGTGCACCATTATATAACTTCTCAGGCTTTTCTCTAACTTTCATAAACATTTCTTTCTTACATAAATTTGCAAAATGAGTCACACTATTGTGAGGGGACATCTGCCCCACCCGTTATTTCAATCCACTCTACACAGTATTTCCAAATCTTCCATACAATCTTATCTTGAGGTCACTATATTCACCCATTGTAATACTGCATTTCTGAGTATTACTCTATCTTTAGCTTCATCTTCTAGAAATCCATAAAATCTCAAATTTTTACTGCAAATCAATCAACTTTTTAGCAATTCCAGCAAGCTTATCTTTGTACTCGTACCGAAGAGGGCAAGGGTTCATAATAATTAAAAAGTTTTAAAAGTTAAGAATTGATGTCACCGGCTATAGAAGAAACATTGTCATTCATTGTAAGTGCCCGGATAGCCATAAGGAACAGATGACAATTTGAGATGTCTAGCCAATTAGGAGCCGCTGGTTGTCTGGTTGTTGCTATGTTCTCTAATAATTCTTTGTATTAACTATTGTGTTGTGTAGTTATATATATGTTTTAGATATATTGTGCTAGTTACATCCTAATACATCATTTTGGAGTAGATACAAAATGAATTAGGATGAAATCATAGGTAAAGTTAATTAGATTATAAATGAACTTAGGGTAAAAGTTCATATTTAGTAATTAGGAAAGCACATATACTAAAATACTTAATTTAATCACCTGTTGTAGAAGCTTCCTTTATTGATTAATTACAACATTTTACTTCTGTAAATCAACTTGCTAACAAGAAATGTCATTGGCATTGTTTCAGAAAGTATGGGTCTAAGAGAAGCCATGCAAAGCTATGATTTTCATTCAGATCTTTGGAAGCAAATTCTATCTGAATCCTTCTAGCATTACAAATCATGCTAGGAATAATTAAAGGCCTTTAGCTGTTTTCACTGATTGTCTGCTTATTTCCTTGGAGCTAAAGGAGTCACTTCAGTACAATTGTCTGACATTAGCTTCAAGCATTCTATCAGTCTCCTTTAGTTTTGTGGCCAATATTTACATTTCATCTTTCTGATAATGCTTTATATATCTATTTTTATGTACTGTATGTCAAAATTCCCTCCATTGTCACATTCAAATCTTTCTTAATTGCTGTGGTGTGTTCCTGCATTGTTTTCTCCATTTTTGTTTTACTTTCATTACATTATTTTATCAGAACAGTCACTTCCTCTTCCGTTGGTGAAGCTCTGTCCTTCAATTTATTAGCAAATCCTGAAAGATTCACTTCCTTCACAGAAACATCAGCAATGGTGTAAATCAGGGATGCCCAAACTACGGCCCATGGGCATGTTTTACTTCCGCTTCCTGGAGCAACGAGGGCTTCATGGCCCAGATGAATTGCCATTGGGGGCCATAGTAACCGGCACCCTGAACTACGTGACTGACCCGTGGCCTGAAATGTTTGGGTACCCTGGTGTAAATCTCCAAACACACTTCAGAATCCTCAGTAGTTCCAACGCTGCAATTTTGCTGAACTGGATTCTAAACATTTCAAATATTGTTTCACAGCAGCAGTTTGGCTGATGTAAGTTTTATCATGTTTCTAAGCTCTTTCCTCCCTCTTTTCTTCTGTTGTTTTGGCATTCATGCTAACACTGTTAAATTTTCCCATGGAGTGGACAGCTCCATAAATAAATATCTTCACATGTTGCCTGACACCTGCTAATGTTCTGCATTTCTTCCTCTTTCAAAATATGAATGGTACTCACCGTTTCTTAAGTGGTAATAATAATTTCATGTCAGAAATTTTTCTAGGTTGAAAGGATTTTTGCTGGAGACACCTGAATGAGACTCCTCTCACGTCCCCAAGACTTTTCCCCACTGAAGTGGTCCTATTTATCTACTTGCAATTTCTTGCTTTCAAAGTTGATTAAATCAGAACTCAGTGCTCAATTCAGCTGACGTTACTGATTGATACTACTGAAACATGATTACAGAGTAACGGAAGTCCCATTACTTTCAATGGAACACAGAAACTAGCTAGACTAGGGCTCATGAGCATAGTAAACACAATCGTTTATGGAAAGACAGCTCCATTTTACTTGGGAATTCTTACAGTATTATGTCACCCGATCAATCAACATGAGTAATGTGCAGATATATCTATCATGAGATGGTGGAAATTGCTTTCAAGTTTCAGTGCTCCTGTGATTTAAACTTGCTATTTCATTGTTTCAAAGCTGCATTTATTTTAACTGTTTGCTGTTTTCCTGGATCAGTGCTTTTGGGAATTGAGGTCCAAAAACAAAAGGATGGGAAACACTGGTTTAGACTAAAACCAACCCCCTATTGTTGAGCAAGATGACTGAACAGATAGTATAATGAACAACATCATCAGGAAACTCACAAACTATAAATGGGAAATTCAAATATCCATGGTGCGTACATCAGCTTTGGCCCTGAGCATCTCCACAGCAAAGTATGCTGCTCCAGGATGGAGTCATCCTCACACACACACAAAGTTGACACTGCTGTTAATGAAGCCATGGGTATAGTGACAGGATGTCTCGAATCTACACCAGTTGAGAAAATATACCCTCTTATTGGTATCACTCCACCTAAGATAAGGTGAGAATGACCCTGAACATCCTCTGAATGGATATGAGTCTCAAGTCAGCTCAGATCTAGGAAGAGCTTTATGGAAAAATAAACATTCCTGAGGGTACACAAGAGAAAAACCAAATTAGAAGAAGGAGGAAGGAGCTCACTGGACAAGGAACAGCATTGGACAAGGATACAGCTGAGGAACTTAACTTCCCCAATGCTGGAGGACCCTGAATAGGCTGAGAGTTGGAGTTCCTAAATACAAGACCAACATACTCAAGTGGAGGCTGCTGGCAGACAACAACACATGGTGTGAATGTGGAGAGGTACAAAATCCAACTCGTTTATTGGTCTGTCTATTACTGCAAGAAACATGCACCGATGAAGACAACAAAAAAGCCAGTTTGATCAAGACACAAAAGAAGAAGAAGAATTGAACATATGATTGCTGGTTGCCTTCAGGTGCTTATGTATGACACTGACTCTCTGGACCCAATCCTACTTTAGACCTGCTTTCATGATGAATACTATCTAAATCACTCTGTGAGGTTACCTTTGCCAGAAGAAGTTGAGCAGGAATACTGTACTGTATATCTTTATGTCTCTCTTGGAATTATCCACAATATTTTTCTAGCTGAAGCTGCCTGAAGTGAGAACTGGAGGCATTGTTGTGCAGATTACAACTTTGTTTGCAGTGAATATGATGCATGTTTTTCCACAGGAAGAAATAAATACAGACAGAATGACCTTGATTTTCCTAGCCTTTCCTTTCTTTGTTCTGACCTAAACTTACCTTTCTTCAACTAGTATTCTTAGGTAATTGTTGTCATTTCCCCTCCTTACATTTCTCTCATGACCTTCTCTGAGAGATGTGTGGTGACTTGGTTTAATTCTCAGGAGGTGAAGTGACAGCAATGGCTCCCTGCATCTCTAATTTGATTAGTGAGAACTAGAACTTCTATTTTCTTTCCTACTTTTAGGGGGAAGTGACGAACCCAAACGAGTAGAACAGGGTCATCAATGACTATGGTTGCTTTTATGAACAATGGCAGGTGATGATTATGGAGCATGTGCAGAGGATCTTGAAAGCCAGTCATATCCAACTCCAGGGTTCAGTGCTCATCACTGCTTAATAGCCAAAGAGCCAGAGCCATCTGCTTCTGCAGATGTTTCTGTGGTCATGTGGCAGGCGCACGGAATGCAGTTTACCTTCCCACCGTAGTGGTCCCTATTTATCTACTTGCAATTTCTTGCTTTCAAACTGCTAGGTTGGCAGGAGCTGGGACAAAGATGGGAGCTCATTCCATCCTGCAGTATTGGAGTATTGAACTGCTTACCTGCCGCATTCCAGTCAGAGTCTTAGCCACTTGAGCCACTGCAGTCCTTATTACATTTATATACCACCCCATAGTGCTTAGTGCACTTTCTGGGAGGTTCACAAGTTAATTAGCATTTTGCCCCAACATACTGGGTACTCACAATAGTCATAATGAGGTATATAATTTTTATTTATTAATTAATTAAAAAGAGATAGATTTGGCTATAATGGTGTATCACAACATCTATGCTGTTTGCTTGGTCGTATAAGAGAAAAAAGCTTTAACCCAATCTGTAAATTATAATGTAATATAGCATATTCTCTTTCTTTTTCTTCTAGTGTGAAATCTGTAATGTTCAATGTGATGCGTATAGAAGAAAAATCATTTCTAAAAATAAATTATCAAAGTACCAGTACAAATGTTGAAATGCCATGCTGTTAAAAGTGACAATTTATTTTTGAGCAATTGAAAAATGAAATTTCACAACTGATTTTTCTGTCAGATGCTGAGGCTCATTGTATTTTTAAGCAAACCTCAATCCTACATTTTATACCAAGAAGTGGAAATCCTGCTTAGTTTATCTGATGTAGAAATCCAGCTCAGTTTTTCTTTCTGTTGAATGTCCTGTTTAAGAAATGCTTAGATCCTATATTTGACGATAAGGCAAGTTGCAGATATTTTATGTTTTGGCTAGGCTTGATAACCTTCATTTGTATCTTACAAGTCTTCACTGTGAAATATTGTTGAACATGACCTACATTTCTAGATGTGTTAAATTTTTAAACAAAATGAATGAGAAATCTGCAAGTTAACCTAGGTGGATCAAATGTAGTATTATTCAGATCAGCATATTATTAAGTATGTGTAATGCAATGTCTGACTGAATCATATCAATCAGACTCTGTGGAAAATCTATCAACATAATCATCATTCAAGTCTATGCTCCAACTGCTGATACTAGAAAACAGGAAAATGAAAGCTTTTATGCAAGCACCTGGCAAGCAACTGATCAGACATCAAAACAATACAGATTTATAGTCATAGGTGTCAGAAAGGCAAAAGCAGTGAGCAAAACAGAACCAAATGTTGCTGGAAAATTTGGCCTAGGGGCAGTGATGGGATGACAAAAAAATTTCTACCCCATCCCATTTTGGCTCCATTTTTTAATTTTTCTTCTTTTTTTGAGGCGTCGGAACCAGACACTTCAAAAAAAAGGTCTACCCTCCGAGAAAACCCTCCGGGATTGTTCCTACCAGTTCTATGGAACTGGTCGGAACCCGTATCATTCCATCACTGTCTAGGGGTCAGAAATGAAGCAAAAGAATGTTTCATAGATTTCTGCAAGGCTGACAATCCATGTATTGTAAATATATGTGTCAAGCAACCAACCATACATACACAGAGATCACCAGACAGACAATTTAATTGGAAACAGAAAATGGAGAATCTGTATTCTCTCTGTCAGAACAATATCAGGACCAGAGTGTGGTACAATAAATTGTTACTACCCAATGGTAGAGTAAAGCTGAAAAATAACAATGAAGTTAGCAGGAGCTTCGCCTCCTACTGAGACCAAGAAGAGTCCTCTGAACCTCTGGAGGCCTGTCTTGCCTTGGCCCACCAAAGGATAAACCAAGGACCTGGGGGGGGGGAGGCTTCCACCTGAGTCCCTTTTCCTCTCTACTAGGTGCCTCTCCACTAGATTGCTGCCTCCCTGCCTCCCCTCCCTTTTATTAAGTCATCCTTACTTAAAAGGCAGTCATATCTGACTCTAGGGTTTGGTGCTTATCTTCATTTATAGCTAAAGGGCAAGTTCTGTCAGCATCTGCAGACGTTTACGTGGTCATGTGGTAGGCACCAAAGCAGCACTTATTTATCTACTTTCAATTTCTTGTTTTCAAACTGCTAAGTTGGCAGGAACTGGGACAGAGACAGGAGCTCACTCTGTCATGCACCATTCAGGTCTCGAACTGCTGACCTGCCAACCATCCAGTCATCAAGTTCAACATCTTAACCACTAAGCCAATAATGGTGAATCTTGGCACTCCAGCTGTTCTTGAACTTCAATTCTCCGAAGCCCTGATCAGCAGGAGTGTCAACTTGGCCTTCTGGTAATTGAAGTGCAAGAACACCTGGAGTGCCAAGGTTTGCCATTACTGCACAAAAGCCATCACAGGCCCTCCCTTGTGTTAGGGAAAGGCTAATTTTTGGCATCTGGAGCTGAGATTATAAGGTAATACTGCTGTGCTCATTAGTAAAGTACTTTAACAACTTCTTGTTATTATTCTGCCTATTAGTAAGATAATTTCATATCAAAGTACAAATTAATGAGTTGCTGCCTCTCCATTAAGGAAGATTGCATTACATAATGGGAACTGGCTATGTGTTTTCTAGTTGGTTTGCAGGGACCAACAGCAGTATGTAAGCCAAAAGATACAGAAAGTCCCAAAAATCTTTGTTCAGGGAGCCACAAATGCAAGCCATTCTGGGATTTATGCTGCAAATTCTCTTGGAGCAAACACGGTTATTCTTCAAAGGAACCCATCAAGCAGATAGGATACATGTCTCCTTTCATTTATTTTGTATTTATTCTGTTATTCTGGACTTTGTTGCATTATTAGTATTATTCTTGATATGCACTAATTGCTGCTTTGTTATTTTATCTTACAATAATTCATTTTGTGTAATTTTTCTATTGCTGTTTTTCCGATTGCATTATTTCCTGAATAAAGTTTTCACCACTGGTGTGCGTATTATCTCTTGAATTCAAAAGAACCTAATGCTATCCAAGAAATATACTCAGTACATTTAATTCTATTTTAATGTTTGTAGCTTCATTTAATTGTATTTTACTTTTCTCTTGTTTTTAAACTGCATTGTAAACACCTTTGTCCCAGTTCTAGGAGAAATGCAGCATCCAATCAAATCAAAGTCACAATATATTTCAGTAGTTCATCAGTTCCTGACTCATTTTTACATTGCAAAGTGGGGCATGTCAGATAGAATAGGAATATAAATGGCGTCTGGTCAGGTTATCCTCTTATGGTAATAGAGTAGACCATACTGCCAGTGACTCAACGCCAAGGGTCAGGGGGCAGTTAACTAACCTGACAACCCTGAGGACTAACAGCCTTGAGTGCCAAAGTCCACAAGGAAGGGTGATGGTCCACAAGTGGATTAGATCTCACTTGAATCCATCTTGATGGAGAACAGCAGCTTCATCAATACCGGCCTGGGGTTGAGGAGGATTTTGTGTGCCAAAAGGGCTCAGGACCAGAAAGTGACTCACGGAATTGGATCAGTGGTATGGAGGTCACACTGTGATGTTGAAGGCGGATGGAGGGCCATTGCTTTATATTCTCAGAAAGAGCCTCCTCAAAGATTGTGTTATTTTTGTGTTACTAGGGCATACTCTAGTAAAGGTAACCTTGTGTTGTCGGTTAATCTTTCTCAAACTGGGTCAGGCCAAAGGAACTGCAGAATGGGCTTACCAAAAGGTGGCTTCATTTTGGCAGTTTCACACCCTGCCTAGACATGTAAGAAGAAGAAAAAGACACATGTTATGATGATAACATTCTGTATCATCATGCCATTTGAAGCAACAAGTTGATGACTACACATGTCACTTTGAACTATAACAAAAAAGAAAGATATTTAAATGTCAAAATTTGTTTGGAATGATATACCACAGTAGAGCAAGAGTCTTTTGATATGATTATCACTTTAATATGTTGTTGAAGATATTTTTCTTATGATTGTCATCTGAACAGCTCACCAGTTTCCCACTGACAGACAGACAGACACATTCTCTCCCCCTCCTTTTTAGTGGATTTAACACCCAATTGTTTGTGATTTAAACAATTATTTCTGCCTTTATCTTCATCATGAATTTTGGCTTTCTTGTAAGTTTAATTTTGAACTATCTGCCCTGAAAGTACCCTATTGAAAAATACTGACTTTAATGTTACAGATGAGAATGCTTTTAAATATAGAACTGGAATCGGATTCTTTCCAGCAAATGATAGATTACAAGTCATAGTGAATAATACAACAACAGTAACAATAACAACATTAAAAGCAATGACAACACAGTATTATATTATTGTAGCTAATCCTGATCCTGCAAAATTCAGTTCTACTTTACATCTTGGATCTCAGCAGAGATTTCTGCGTTCAAAATACATTTCATTTTTTCAAGCCTTCACAGTGAACTATTTTAGAATTCATTGTATGACCCCCTGAAGCATTAAGAAAAAGATGAATAAGCTTATACTTGAGTTCAAAACTTGGCATCAGGTCGAAGCATCAGTCAGTCCTAATTCTCATGGATATCACTAGCTAGCCATCATATTGACTGACACCTTAATCCATTCCTAATATCTGGGTTTGTAACAGGCATGGCAGCTCCTGATGTGAGCCAGCCTTAACATGACATACTAAAATCTCTTAATCATCACCATTTTAGGTGAACAGAGATCCTGCTGTCATTTACTCAGCTTACCATCTGCAAGATCTGAAACAATAAATTGTTATAGATGTTTAAGATATTAGAAATACAGCCAGATTCTATACCACCAGAACCAGTATGAAGAAGGGAAAAGCCTGCATTACTGGGAATAATTGGTAATATAAGTAACTGGAATATCAAAGAAAAGACTCTGTACCTTCATCTTATGCTGGTCTGATTCATTCTGAATGTGGATGACACAATTCTGTTTGTGGGCAAAACAAAATGAGTACCCAGTTTGTCAGGGGCAAATTGTAGTTTGTACAGTCACCTTTAAACTACCCAGAGAGTAGTTTAACACTGGGTCAGCTAAATAATGTTTAGCCTGTATTCCCTCCCATCAAAACACCCAAGCGATCTGGAGTGGTCCACAGAAGGAGGAGGAAGACAATGATGAAGGGAGAAGCAGGAGAAAGGAAAGGAGAGATCGGTGGGTGGGCTGGCAGGCAAAGAGAGTGAGCTGAGGGAATGCATTTACATATGTAAAAGACTTACCCTGCTCCACTGCAGAGAGCCAGGGAAAGTGTGATTATTTACCCCCTCATAAACAATCCAGTGCTCAGTGGTGGGTTGTCAAAATTTCCGCTACCCCACCGCGATGTCATGGACGTTGTGGGAGTAGCTGATGTCATGATGTCATGATGTTGTGGGCGGAGCAAATAAATAAATAAATAAAAATTAAAAATGTCTGCGCATGCGTCAAACCTCCGTTTGACGCATGCACAGTTCTTTTTTTTTTTTAGTGCATATGTGTCAAACCTCCTGATGGGGTGCTACCAGTTCGGGTGAACCGGTCCAAACCGGTAACGTCCCATCACTGCAACACTACAATGATGAGCTAGGAGGGAAAAATAATTATACTTTACCTGCCCCTCTGCAGAAGAGCAAGGGAAGTATTTAATTTAAATATTCAATATACTTCAGCATTCCAGATGTTTGCCCAAGAAGTAGCCTTTGATGACTTCAAGCTTACCTTATGCACAATTCCCAGTGTCCACAGCTACTGGGGAAGGTATATAGAAAACTGCCACAAAAAATTAGAACTCTCTACCTCTGAAAGCTCAAAACAGCATGCTAAACATCTATCTGGTCATGTTTTCAGTCAAAATGGTGACATTGTTGTGACAGCTTTTTCCTGCTCTTGTACAGTACCAGGGTCGTAGTCAGGGGGTAGCGGGGGGGGGGATCAGCCCCCCCGAGCTAACAACCCCTCCAGTGCAAAGTTCTAATGTTATGTATATGTGTGCGTGTCTGACATTGTTGTCCTTCTTGGAAAAATATTCTCCTCCCCCACCCCTAGAATCCTGGCTACGGCCCTGTACAGTGCTCATCTAGCAGATGGTTTATAGTCATGTTGCTGGCAGAGATTGAGACTAAACTGCTCTTCACACCAACATGGATGTATCTTGTACTATACTGTACTTCAATTTCTGCTTCCATCATTTTCTTTTTGCCTCACTTCTGAATACATTTGTAGATTTTGGTATGTTCTTATTAGAAAATGAATGAAATTCCTACCTATCTTTAGGCTCAGTCCACAACTATGCAGAGACACGGCTGAGAAAGTGATAACTTATCCAAGGGTCATCCAATTTCTTCCTTTGTATAAGTTCATGAGTTTCTTTTTAATTGATAAATCTGGAATTTTTGGTTGCCATTTGGAATACAACAGTTCATTTGATACCATGCTTGAAATAATAGCTCTGAGTTTATCAAGAGGCAATTGCATTTGGACATCATGACATGAAGCAATAGTAGCTGCTTTTCTTCCATTTCAATCCAGTGGAACATGTTTTTTTAGTTATGTGACAATAGCATAGAATAGATTCTTCACTCTCTTGCACTATATCAGACAGGGAGATACTGCTTACTGACTCATAAATCAGTCTGATATTGGAAGAGATCAGAACACTCCATCAAACTTGCTTGATATGAGTTTCACAGTACCTTTCAAAGTGCTTTGAGATTTTTGTACTTTCTACCAGAAAACCTATTATTTTATGTACATGATTTACTCAATATTAATCACTCTTTTAGCCTGGCTGTTCAACAAGCCACACACTTTATGTAACTTTGCTGCTCTGTGTTATTACTTATCAAGTCAATTATATATTTTCTCCATTTTCAAAATTCTTTCCCCTTTTCACCTGTACCCATTGCTTTGTCAGCTGTGTCCTTGGTTCTGACTTACCATATTTTCTGGCATATGAGGTAACCCCCCCCCCTTAAAATATACAGGAAAAGCAGAGTGCATCATATACGCTGATAACAACAACCCCCACCCCCTGGGGTGGTTTGGTGGCTGGAGAGGATTGGTGGCTGGAGACAGGAAAGGGCTATTGTTAAAGCCATCCTCACCCCCAAGCTGCTGCAGTTTGGTGGCCACCTTTGACTGCTATGAACTGGGCGATGGGTGGCTTCCAAAGGAACTCTCTTGCATGGCCAATCCCACCCTCTCCAGCTCTCCTGAAGGTCAGCGGTGGTAGGATGGGGTGGAAACAGGCTTTAAAGGATCCTTCTTTTCTACCCCATCCCACTCTCCTCAGCTCCTGGAGTTAACTTTGGAAATTCATGAAAAAATGTAGAAATTTATTTCCCCCCTTAAAATGTGTATAAAAACTAGGGTACATTTTATACTCCAATGTGTCTTATACCCCAGAAAATAGAGTGGTATCTAAGTAACACTTCTTTCCAGATATTGTATTTGAACCTAAATCTGGACCTACTTAGAATTTAACTGTATGGTGGAATGTCAAAAAAGGTCAAAGATCACTCATTTAATCTGGAGTGCAACTCACATTCCTCCTTTAAGACACAAAATGTGTTGTGGAGAAAAACAAATTTTATAACAGTTTCATTAATTAGCACCACAGCAACTATTAAAACATTATCCAATTCTTGATAGTTTGACTTCATTTTCCTACTTTGTGATGAATAAGCCCAGCAGGATCAATAGTGTAAATGAATTTCTAAAGATGAACAATCACTTTACAGAGAATTTGGGAATTATTCTCAGACTGCATTGATGCCGTGGTGCATTGATTCTACTAAGTTAAATTTGCTAAAGTACCATATATACTCGAGTATGTCAAGTGTTTTAGCCCCCCAAATGAGGTCTAAAAAGGTGACTTGACTTATACACGGGGCAATGATGGCAGTTTGTCTGCAGCTCCTGGAATAATAATTTCATGAAGATTTCCGGTCCACTTCATTTATAATAGCTGTTCTGTCGCCAGCTGGTTGATACATATCTCCTACCAATAACATGTGTCTATATTGTATTGTATTAGGTAGAGGCCCATAATCATGACAGAAGAATCTCACAGGAGGACTCTTGTTAATAAACCCAGAGATGGAGATTATCTCTCTGTATAACAAGTGTGCCCAAAATCATCACTTCTCCCCTTTGTTTTTCTGGAATTCTTGCCCTTGTGGAGGATCTCCATGCAAAGAAGAATATCTCTTTATCAGCCACTTTCCTTTGCATGAGGAAAGTGACAGTGGAAGTCAGGGAGGCTAAGGGCTTTCTTGCTCACACATAGAATAGTACCAGGCACAAGGTTTCTTTTCTCCAGTGTCTAGCAAGAATGAGGTGAAGCACACCAAAACTGATGTGGATGAAGAACTACATCATTTTGCAGAGCCTGCCCTAGACCCTCATGAATGAGGGAGGAGTCTCCTAAACAGGAAAAGTCATTTGTTGTGGAGAATTTCTCCACTACAAACTTAATTTTTGTACTACCTGGCCAAAAGCGTACAGCTGAGTTTTGGAACAGTCTCCAGTAGCTAGCTAAAAGTGGGGTTTTACTAGAAACAATGTTTCTTCTGACAGTTGTCAATGACTCCCTCTCTGTGTCTTTTTAAGGGGTACTTTGCTGTTTTTATCTATGCTTTTTAGCCATATTTGTTTATGTCTTCCTGTTTGGTTGTGGTCGTTGGCAATTCAATTCAATTCATATTAGAGCAGGGATTCGCAACCTATGGCCTGGCCGGATCTGGCCCATGGCACCATTTCATGTGGCCCACTGCCCTCACTCCCACCACTGTCACTGCAGCAAGTGGCGGAAGTGCCAAAAAGGTGCCAAAAACACATGAGAAATGTGAGAATAGATGAGAAAATATATTGTGAAGAAAATGAGAAAATGTGCAATAAAATACACCCACAACTGTCATAAATGCATCTATGACAGCCATGGACACTTAATGGCAGCATTACGGCAGGGGAACCACATGACCAGTCCACTCAGCTGTCTAAGGTGGAGTGGTCCAGCCTGCGACCTCAAGATGTTGAGAACCGTTGTATTAGAGCATGAGGCAGAAAGCTAAAAATCAACTTACAAATATAGTAAAGTCTGTAGGAATATTATTCTCAGATTCCTGTTTCATATTTCAAAAGTGATGTTCAGAGTATTCCTTATGAAATAATAACTATAATAGAGCAAACATAATACGAAGTCAGATGCATTGAGCATGATGGTTGAAATCACAAAATCAATGACTATGTTCCAATTATTTTCCAAATAATTCCAGTGAGAGATCCAACACTCAGATGTGCACTGTGGTAACATTTATGTCATATTAATCTCTGTGCAAACAATACCATTAATTTAGTTAATCTCCTTTGCCTGTCTCCTCAGTTGATCACTACAGTATATAATTTAGCATGCAGTTTCTACCAGGATAGCAAATGCTCACCTTCAGTAGGTAAGCAGATTCTTAACTCTGTTGTTTTTGGCCTTAGGGAGGGCAGATTTATTGTTGAGCTTGTGCTTCTCTCTAATATTGTACAGGCAGCAGGAACATTGCTGAACAAGGTAGCAATAATGTGTGCAGAAATGTAACTCTTTCTGGTATGCCAAATATTGCTTTCTTTGAACAGAGCTTGGAATAAACTCAAAGTAGTTGGCCCTTCCAATCTGTTATTTTTTCCCTCTACCAGAGATGGAAAAATCCTCACTCCTTGCAACTGTGGATTCTCCTTCCAAGACAGACCTGTAAATCTCTGATTAGGAATTCAGCTTTTTTTGGCAATGGCTCCCTATTTGTAGAATGCCTTGCCTTTGGAGAGATGCTCAGAATCATTTCCCATCAATCTTCTCTATAGAGAAGCCTTTGATGATGTTTTCTACAGTTGAAAACCATGTGCCATTGTTGGTGCGGCCATTGTTGTCTACCTACGTTGATTATGTTCAATTAGTTTATTTTGTTTATCCCATCTTTCATAAAGTCTGCAAGTTGACTTTATGCAAATCATAGCCATCCTATCTTGTATCCATGTGTAGATCAGAGGATGATAGGAGAAGGCATGACATGCTTCATGTAGAACCTCTCCTCCCTCAGTTTCGGATTGACTAAGGTGACTGCTAGGGATGGTTTATGAACCATTTTGGTGTTGATACATTTGCCACCACTAATTTCATATACTGTACTGAAAAGTTGGAGCCAGATTTCATTATACATAAAACTGAGTGGTCTGATTGCATATTGCTTACAATATGACTCAAACATGAGTCCAACATGAGTATTCATGTTGAAAGGATGGAGGTCAAACTAGACAAGTTCCCATCAATGTAGTTTGGATCTGTGCTTTTGAAAAACATAAACAATTTGGGTTGGTGGGTGATCTAGGGAACCTGTACTGGGTCAGGAAACTGGAATGGGAAGCGGGATTTAGAGGTTTCAATCCTTTATTCCCTGGTGCATCGAGAATTTGGTTAGAGACCCCAATGCCTACTACTGTATTTGCATCAAGAAAAGAGATCTCATTTGTCCCTGTAGGGTTTTTTTAAAATCTGTAATCAGTGTAAGTGGCAGCTGTGGAGCTATGATCTGTTTCTGATCCCCAGCAAAAGGTTAATATTCTATAGCAGCTTGATTTAGACTGGTTCCAGCTATGAATAGCATTATGCTATTAAAAGTGTTATTTGTGGTGACTAGCACAGGTAGATCACCTGACCCTTACACTTGAAAATTTGTATTCATTACTAGAGGCTGGTGTCAAGAACACTTCCACCCTACCATGCTTGGCTGGAGAGTTGATCTCCTAAAAGACTCACTCAACTGGCTATAATTGACAATTTAATCATTGTTATTGGCAACATCTCCTTTGCTCTAAAAACTCAGATAAGTGGCTAATCCTCTCAAACTGTAGTTTATGAAAGTCTTGTCCCCTATCCCCCAAGTGAATCCCTAGGCAAATATTTAATGACATGGAATGTGCTTCTGATGTTTTTTCCTAAACAGATTTGCTGTGAAAGAATGCTTGGAAACAAATGTAGACTCAGTATTTTTTAAGTGCAGTACATCAGGTCATAAATCTGAAGTTCCAGAACTTCTAGGAAAATGTATTTTTATCCATTGGCTTTCAGTTCAATCATTGCCAAGTTATTGGTACTGAGTACATTTTATTTTATTTTTATGTGTGTACTGTATGTAAAAAATGGACAATACCAACTCAGGAAGGGCAGACCTTTAAGGTTATTTTCAGGTTTTACTCTCTAGGGCTCTTCATACATAAACATTCATGCAATGGCTTAAATTCTGTGGTTAACATAAGAAAATTCATAGTTTTCAGTGTTTCTAATCAGCAAATAAAGAGTCACTGCCACTATTTTTTGTTGCAGGAGGACTGCAAATGTGCTGGCTTAGTATGTACGTGTGCTGCCCCTGTGAATCATGGTGGTTATTTTTTGCTTGCTAGGAAGGGACTGAAAGTTGTGGATTTTCTTAATGCTAAGCAACAGGATTTCACCCTATAATATACCTTAAATGAATATGGCAGAAGTGGCAGCTGGGGACAAAATAATAATAATAAACTAATATGAGGTTAGGAAGGGCGTTCAGCCTTTGACATTGGAGAAGTGGCAGTGGGCTTGCAAAAAGGAAATTTTTTGCAGAATAAATAAATAATACAAACTAGTTATAAAATTCACACAAGGGACAGCATTCTGTGCAGCACTAAAAAGTCACTCAATTTCACATCAATCATGTAAAAAGAAGACCTCACTAAAATTACTGTTGTTGGCTTGTTCTTTCATATTTAAAATTTAGTTTGAAAAGAAGAGAATGCCTTCATGATGAGTGATTGATGTGCATGTGACGTTTTCAAAGTCAAACATCTCCAAGTAAATCAAAGTGAAGGACATCTTAGTTTTCTATCTGGACAGATTGCTATTTAATTCATAACTAGCACATCTCCATCTTTCACTATTTGGCAAATCTGTTTGCTGGAAGGTGTAATAACAATGGCAGTATACCAATAAATGGAAATTAAGGCTGTATATTTGCAGACATAACTACGATATGACAATTCGATTAGACAGCTCCTTTGAAAAGAAAACCAAAACAGCATCTTGATGAACTGCCACTTTAAAACTTTTTTTTTTAAAAAATGCACCTTTTAATCTTCTTGGTTGATTATAGATTCTACAAAATAAAAAGTGAATGTGTCATGTCTGAATACAAATATCCTGTTTCTGGAAGAGAAGGAAAATCATATAAGCATTTTCATTCCCCAGCAGGTTCCTGGTTTCTTGAACTGATTGCAAGATTGCTCAGAAAATGAGGAACAAGCCAGAGGGCATTCCTACTCCATGTTTATGCAACAGGATACTAGACTTTGATCCTCTCTCATCCAGCATTCTTTTCATGGGAAGCCCCTAAGCAGGCCATCAGTTCAACTACATGATTCTTTTCCTGTTCCCTAGCCACTGTTGTTTAGAAGCAGATTCAGCCCCAAATATGTTGCTGCCTGAAAAGAAGGTTAACATCATGGCCCTTTCCCCTTCTCTACACAGTTCAATCTTACATCAAAACTGGCAATGTTCTCCACTTCATCCAAGGGTCAGGCTAGTTTAAGATATTATGTGGTAGAGCACAGTTGTGAAATAGGACTGCAGTGTCTCAGTGGTTGAGAGGCTGAACTTGATGACTGGAAGGTCGGCAGGTCAGCAGTTCGAGACCCGAGTGCTGCATGATGGAGGGAGCTCCCATCTCTGTCCCAGCTCCTGCCAACCTAGCAGCTCAAAAGTAAGAAATTGCAAGTAGATAAATAGGTACCATTTTGGTGGGAGGTTAAACATGTGCACTCTGGTCATGCCTGCCACATGTCCATGGAAATGTCTGCAGACACAGAGAGCACTGGCTCTTTGGCTATAAACAGATGAGCACTGAATCCTAGAGTTGTATACGACTGGCTTTCGAGCAAGAGCGACCTTTACCTTACAGCTGTGAATTCCATCAGGGACATCCAGAAGGCTGCTATAACTGCTCTCATGAATCTTGTGGTGGATCAACTAACAGTTTAATGATCAAACTGTCCTGCCGTAGGCATACTGATACCAGAGGTTCTGCTAAGAAGCATACCTTTGTGTCTTTCTCAGACATAGCCAAATACATTCTGCGTACTTCTCCAGGGTATTACAACCCTTAAGCTCTCTCCTCGGTCTTTATATTTCTCCTTCTCCGGGTGAATACACCGTTCATGAAGGTGCAATGATATGTCTGCATTTCTTCACCATTAGATTAGGCATTTCAAGAGAATGAAATGTTATTTTATTTGATTCCATTCTCCTGGAATGGACCCTCCAGATAGCTCACAAATGAGCACTAAAAACACAGCAACCTGTAACATGAAAACATATACTGTAACCATGTTTTTAAAATGGTTAACTTTAAAGCAGTTTAAAAACACTCACTCATATACACACAAACACAGCAAAGGTGTACAGCATCCCACAAAAAAATTGGTTCTCTGGTTCACTTGCTAAAACCTGTTTCAAAAGGAATGTCCTTGTTTGCCCCTTGAAAGATAGGAGGAGAAGTGTCAAAAGTCATCTCCTGATGGGAGACAATCCACAACCTGGAAGCAGCAACTAGAAAAAGATCTAGCTGTGAGTCGCCCAGAGTCATTCGAGTTGGGTGGCAATATAAATCGAAAAAATAAAATAAAAATAAATAAAAATCTTTCTCACATCCTCATCAAACATGCCTGGGAGGATGATAGGGCCAAAAGAAGAACAGAAACCTGTGCCTCTCCTAAGCACTGGAGGAATTTCTATGCAGGGTCATGTAGCCCAGAGTCTTGACTGCAAATCCTTTGGTCCCAGGAGAAAATGAAAATGAAGCCTTGTGCTCCCCTCCCCCTCCCCTCCTCCTTCTTCAGTATCCAAATCTGAATATTGGCAAACCTCATGGCAATCAGCCATGAAGACTGTCCTGAGAATATAATGCAGTGGCCTTTCACCTGCCTCCCACATTGCAGCATGATACCAATGATCCAGTTCGACGAATCAGTTCCTGGTCCCGAGTCCTTTTAGCACGCAAAGTCCTCCTCAGCCCCAGGCCAATGAAGCTGCTGCCCTCCAACAAGATGGATTCAATTGGGATTTAATCCACTTGAGGACAGTCACCCTTCACCAGGGGGGTGCAGGGCACCATGTAAAGGTGCTAGACAGGGAGTGGTGGGGATGCCTATTTGGGGAGAGGGGTTGGGGAGAATCCCATACATTGCTATTGGCACCCCAGGGCACCAGAGGCGAGGATGGGGTGCGACAAAGCCCAATTGCTTGATATACCAGCACACGCCTGACCTTCACTGTGGAATTCAGCACTCAAGTCCTTAGGGTTGTTGGGTTAGTTAACTGCCACCTGACACTTAGCATTGAGTCATTGGCGATATGGTCTACTCTATTACCATAGCAGGAAAACCTGGCTAGATGGAACTTGGGTCCCTAGCAGAGTTAATTTAGCTGTGTAAGCCAGAGGTTCCCACATAAATGATCTATTTTCTCTCTGGAACTTGTCTAGAGTGGAAATTCAGAAAGAAAGGAGCAGGGACCATTTTCTCAGTGGAGCTATTCTCTCTGCTTCATTTTTATGTCAAGATAATTTAGCTTTTGCTCCCTTGGCAAGCAGTTCTACTAATTCCTAAGGTGTTAATCTTGCATATACCTTTTTATCTTCCTGATTTGCTGAGTTTTTTCTTAATTGGTTTAGCATGTGTTTAGCAGTATATTCCTAAATAAACAACTACTGTATCTTGCTATCTATATATCAAATGCCCTCTCTGCATTTTACTATGTGCAAGAAATATGCTCACTTGGTAATGCAGTTCCACCCCTGTGAAGAATGGGTTAACAAGCAATTAACAAGGTTTCTAGGTTTGGACCTAGAAACAACATCAGATGTGTAGCAAAACCATAAAAAATTATATACATTGCAAGCCAAGCTAATTTATAAGGAGCATGACATCTGTTCTCTGTCTCTGAACAGATTCATGATTCCAATAGTGTTAACTTCTCTTGGAGACACAAAAGCAGAGATAGATGTGGATCCTGAAGCAGCACACTAGTTATCTTTAATTAATAGATGGAATAAACACAATTAGAAAAATAATATACAGGTCAGAACTGGCAACTAGAACAGACATTCCATTAACACAGGTCTACCTGAGGTTGTGCAAATGATTATCAGAAAGGATCTTATCATTTGTACAACAATACTCTAAAGCAGGGGTCACAAACGTCCAATCCACAGGCTGCATATGGCAATAAGAAAGCAACCTGCTTTCTTATTGCTATCACCCTCAAGGCTTTTCTCCTCAGATCCCACCTACTTCTGTTTTTCCTGTCTCTTCATACAACCCCCACCCCCAAATAACAACACTGCTTCTTCTGATCTCCACTGTCCCTTCTGTCAACCATTTTCCGGCTTATCCTCCATACTAGTATGTTGACCATTCTGGGTGCTTTGCTAGCTTCATAAGCTCCAGTATCCATAACATTAACATTTCTTCATTGACCTCTGAATGTTTCCTTTTTGATCTAAAATGGTAGGTTTCATTTGTTACATTATGATTTAAGAAATCTGGAGACCACTGCCCTAAAAGAACTACAAAATAGTCAAAATTGTTGTAGCCCCATGATGGCAAACCTTGGCACCCCAGCTGTTCTTGGACTTAAATTCCCAGAAGCCCAAGTCTCTGTAAAAACAAATGAATGGGTCACAGCAAACCCATTTATGTAGATTCACAGGGACTTGGGCTTCTGTGAATTGGAAGTTCAAGAACGTGCCAAGGATTGCAATCACTGTTGTAGCCTCTTTATTTGCTGCTCTTGTATCTCGATTAAAGAATTGCGGCATTCTTAAAAACCTTGAATGATGCTAATATTTTAAGAAAAAACATGTATCTTATCCATAAGATTAGCTTCTATACTTAGTTCTGTTTCTTTGTGCAAATTTGACTGAGATATGGAATATTTTTAACTACTACTTGATATTGATGTTTATTGAATTTTTTGTTACTGTTTATTGAATTTCTTGTTACTGTAATGATATTTATATTCTGATGTTCTGTGATACTGATATTGACTATTTATTGACTATTTTCATTTGATATTGACTATTGATTTATTGATATGTTGTGTTTAGGAACTTGTAACTGTAACTATACATGTCTGTAAACCGCCCTGAGTTGGCTCTGCTAAGTAGGGCAGTATAGAAATTTAAATATTATAATAATAATAATAATAATAATAATAATAATAATAATAATAATAATAATAATAATAATAATAATAATAATAATAATAATAATAATAATAATAATAATAATAATAATAATAATACTTGAGGACTGTGACATGGGCCAAATAGAACCCAGAAGATATACAAGAAATTACTGCCTGGTTGACTTAACATCTTTTCTTGGTAAATGTTTTGGGAAATATTATTTAAGAATACATTTTCAGGCCGAAAGAACAGGTATAGGCAATTCTTGCTGCTGTTGAACTATAAGTTCCAATCAACCTTTGTCAGCACAATCTATGGTGAGGGACAATAGGAAATGTAGTCTGATGAAATATAGCAATAGCAATTACACTTACATACCAGCCCATAGCGCTTTGTGCACTCTCTGGGTGGCTCACAAAGTAATTAGCATTTGTTCCTAACACACTGGGTACTCATTTTACCAACCTCAGCAGGAAGGAAGGCTGAGTCAACCTTGATCCCCATCAGGCTTGAACTCATGACATTTTGGCTGCAGTACAGCAGTTTAACCACTGTATCACCAAGGCTCAATATTAAGGACAGCATGTTCCCTGTTCCTGATTTAAATGCAACACTTATCTTAAAAACCTGGATGATGGCAGGAGAAATGTTTTACAGAACGTGATTAAATTAGTACTTGCACAGATTATCAATGTTCGAGTATGCATCAAAAGCACAGTATTTTGTTGGATAAATAATTGACAGATTTATGACATTAGTCAATGGATGATGAATAGCTGTTGCCCTGTTTCTTAAGTTAAGCAAATTTATTGAAACGTGTAATGTTTATTAAGGAATATCTTGGTGTTTCTTAATATAAAATATAATCAGATTTTCCACTTAGCTCCTTGAAGACATGAAGTAAACACATTTTCCATAGCACTGATGTGCATTTGTTTGTATAATCATTTTTAATTATAAAGCTTGGAGGCTTGACTTTTGCAAAGTGGCTCAAAGTCAGCAACTTTGTTCTATTCGCTTTGTTCTGATCTATCAGAAACCTCTGCATATGACAAATCCTATGCCTTTACTTGGGGAAGGCTGGAAACATTCCCCAGATGAACACTTGTTTGCTTGTTTACTTAGGAACAAAGTGTGTCCAGATTGCTCATAATTTCCCCTTCCAGTCCAATTGTTGCAATGGATTGAAGAGTTTTTAAAAATGCATTTCCCCTGTTTTCTTAATCCTTTAACTCTCATATCCAATCCAGTTGTACAGCAATCAGATTGGGGCATTGGGTGGGGGAGAATTAAACATTTCCCTACCCTTCTGAAGAGCAGCAGGAAAATATTTCATTCACTCATGACAGTGAGCAAGGATCTGCATATGAAAAAGTCCAGGCATAACTCATCTTGATATAAGAAGGCCCCAGCCACACGGAAATAGTCCCTTCCAGCTCATAAGGAAGATCTTGTAATGATTTGTTGACAAATTAAGGTGCTAGAAATTAGAATGTGTAAACACCATCTGCTTCAATTAAGGTAGCCATACATCCCGGAAAACCAGGATTGCCCTGGATTCAAGGCTGGAAGAATTGTCCTGGCCAGTTCTGTAAAAATGTTAAAATCCTGGATTTTTTTTAAATGTACTGATTGTGTATTCTAACACACCATTAAAATAAATTTGAACTCTCACCATCAAACGAGCAATTTCCTGCTACATTGGAGTTGGAGTATACCTGGAGACAAATCTTAACGTCCTTGCCTCACACCACTGTCCGACAAGTATGACCAGTGTGTTTTCTGGAACTGAGAACGTTAAGAGTTGACAGCGACATGACTGCTCAGAAGTACAACAGATCATCTGACAGTAAGAATTAACTGTTGAAAATAAATTCACTTATGTATTGATATATTTAATGTGAAAGTGTTTTATAGCTGTCATATTATGCTTGTTTTAAAAAAAGGGTATTTTGTAGATATCCACCTATTTTTGTCAAGTATACTTCTGTCCCGGTTTTGTGGGAGGAGAATTATGGCAACTCTAGCTTCAATTTATTCTGACTAGTTCATTTTACAAAACACAACCAATTTGCTTTGAGCTGATTCGCAGCCTGTATGATTGGATTTGTATCCAAATAGTTTAAACTATTTGCATGTATTTGCAACTGTGTATGATGGAAATACATGAACATGGGAAAAATAAAGGACTTTGTCCTGGTGTGGGGGTGAAACTCTGGGGTATCAACCAATGCCCAAACTTCATTGTGCAGGCAAATCAACTACTTCTTCCTTCCTTCCTTCCTTCCTTCCTTATTCTTTCTTTCTTTCTTTCTCTCTCTCCCCCCTGTTCCTTCCACCCTTCCTTTCCACCCTCCATCTTTCCATATCCCAGAGCACAGGAGAAAGAAGCCAACAGTTAGGAGTGGGTGGGAAAGAGTGCTGCTTGCTTGCTTTGTTGAATGTAACTTCTCTAGCCCCCAGGACAAAGTCCTCTTCAAACAATTTATGAGAAAGGAAAAAATAGAATCAGGCTTATCCTGGACACCTGAAGCTCTTCAGCCCTGGCATGGCTCTGGAGACACAGTCCCAGAGCAAAGGAGACAGAAACCTATGCTTGACACGGAATGGGAAAAGCAGGAGGGCTGCTCCAGATTAATAACAATAAATTATTCTGGGTTGAAAGGATTTTTTGTGGAAGAAACTCTGCTCAGGGAATGCCCAAATGAGGCTCCTTTCATGTCTTCAAGAGCTGGGACAGAGACAAGCACTCAATCCATCATGCAGTACTTTGGTCTCAAACTGCTGACTTGCCAGCCTTCCAAAACTTCTTAACTACTGAGGCACTGCGCCTCAGATTAGGAACATCGGAAAGAGATTAGGATATAGACAATCACTTTTCTAAATAGATGAAATAAAAGTGTTGGGTGTGGAGTTTTTATTAGGGAAACAGGCATATTGTAAAAAGTTAAATCCTCTTCTGTGGGTTTTTTGCTTCTCCCATTCAAAATCCTCCAGATATGACTGTTTTTGTAAAGTTTAGGAGGTTAGGTATGGATCTACTTATCTCGGCCATTTTATTCATAGGGCTCTGAGCACTCTGAGATTTCACTCTTTACAAAGAACTCGAAGGCAGTACACCTTCGGACTGGTGTCATCCAGTGGCAATGCTGGAAGGTAACGGATTCTCTGATGAGTAGTAAAAAAAGTAACTTTCCTGAATTCATACCTTTTCTTTTCCAGTTTTGCTCATTCTGAAATGTGACTCCTTACATGAAGACCCAGAGAAATGTATCAATGTTCCTGTGACTTTGAAATCTCTCACCCTTGGCAACTTTATTTCATACAGTATCAGAAAGTGTAAAATAGTTTCCTTATATTTCCTTATATTTTTAAACAAGCTTTTCTTGTCTACAAATGTTCAGACAAGAACTAAGCAAGAGGGGAAATTCAGAGGGGCAGAATCAATTCATGAGCTTTACCACTGCCTAACAAGCATCAAAGATGGCAATGTAATTTCTCTCACCTTTTCCTCTCCATTACGTGCTGAACATCTTCCTGATATCTTGTGCTGTTCTATGTCCTCTAGCAAGTGAGAAATAAGAGAAAGAACTGCACTTAGAGTTATTACTCACAAGGAGCAAAGATGGCTGAGAGAACGTGGAGGGGAGATAAATTGGCCTCAAAGCAAGCATGAAGAGTTAGAACAGTGGTTCCCAACATGGAGCCCACGCCCTACAGGGAGACTTCAATTTCCATAAACCTAAGTCTGTACATTGGATGATCAGTGCTTTGGGGAATTGACTTAGGCTTTTGGGAATTGAAGTCCACAAACGAAAGGTTGGGAAACACTGATATACAGCATGGAAGGATGAATGAAAGAAAGAGACTAGACTGCTTCTAAGAATGTCCAAATGTCCCGAAGCCAAGAGAATGGAACCCAAAGTCTAGGACATGAGTTGGCAACCTTTTAAAGTCTGGGGCTGGGTCATGCTCCCTCAGACAGTTGAGGGGGCTGGACTGGTGGTCCCCCCACCATAAGTGCTGGTGTAAACGCATCCATGGCCGTTGTAAACGCATTAATGTCTGATTTCAATTAGTGTACTACAAAATCTACATTCCACAATTTTACATGCTGTTTTTATAACCTTCTCTTCATTCTATGACTAATTTTAAATGCCCTTGAGGTCTCTAATCACCCGTATATATATATTTCCATTTACTCCTCTCTTACAGCTATCATCTTATTTTGGTTGAACCCAGTGACTTAAAACACCAGGCTTTACAGGCAGAAATGCTGTCCAGTGTCAAAAGATGAAAGAACTTACAAGGGAAAAAAATCAATACATAACACACAGAGAGTGGATATGTGTAAATGCCTGGGGAAATCATTTCAAAGGTAGATTTTAATATGAAACCTATGAGGGAAAACCATGAGAATAAATATTTGAATAATAGTAAGGCAAAGACAAACTTTATACAATCTGTTGCAGAAAATACTGGCAGAGAGACATTTTTGTTAACTGCTTGTGGTTTTTATTTTTAACTAAACATAAACATTCCTCTTTCAACAACATGTAGACAAAATAACAACAGATCTACATACAAGATACAGACACCAAACAGCTGCCATATAAACTAAGAAGGTGGAACAGCCAGTGGCCAAACATTTTACCTTTGAAAGTCTAGCCTATTTGATCACTAAATCTGAGCAAATTAGAAAAGAAGGAAAACTTCTGGATTTACAGACTGGCTACCTGAACACCTCTTGGCTTGAATCTGTAGAACAAAGTTACGTTTGTACAGTGTGGCCAGTAAGATGCATGATAGTGTGGCTGTGTTAATGTGTAGCAGAGCAAATCAACATTCTACAAGGTGATTCTAAAAATAAAGGAAGACACCCCCCATAATAATAATAATAATAATAATAATAATAATAATAATAATAATAATAATAATAATAATAATAATAATAATAATAATAATAATAATAATAATAATAATAATAATAATAATAATAATATGACACTGAGCATCAGATCAACACCAAATTTGACACAGCTGTTGCAGACAGTTTACTCTGTCTGTACAAAAGTTGGGGTGTTTGGGTAAAGAGTTTTTGAGTTATAGTTTTTTGAAACTGAACTGTTCAACCCCACATTCAGAAATAAAAGTAAAGGTAAAGGTCTCCCTTGCTGGAAAGCCAGTTGTATCCAACTCTAGGGTTCGGTGTTCATGTCTGTTTTCAGCCAATAGCCAGCACTATTTGCATCTGCAGATGTATCTGTGGTCATGTAGCAGGCATGACTAATTGCTGGAGAGCAAGGGACACTCTTACCTTTCTTGCCAAAGTAGTACCTATTTATCTGCTTGCAATTTCTTTCTTTCAAACTGCTAGGTTGAGAAGAGCTGGGTCAGACGACAGGAGCTCACACCGTCACATGGCACTCAGGTCTTGAACCACTGAAATGCTGACCTTCCAGTCGTCAAGATTAAGTATCTTAACCACTAAGTCACCACAGCTGGATACAGAAATAGGGAACCCTAAATGTCCTTTGATTTAAATTGGCTCATATAAATTGAAAAGACTAATCTTGCTTTATCTTAAAAAAGAGTGGTTGACTCCACCACTGTTATTTATTTAGGAACAGTTCAGATGACAGGGGCTGTAAATCATCCTCAAATAAGCCCTCTCAAAAGGGAAAAACAATGATTTTGTTATTAACTGTAAGTAGATAAGTTGCAGCAGTTTTGTGAGGGAAGGCTGTTAAGATCTTTGTGTGGGAAAAAGCAAAGAAAGATCATAGAAACAGTCACAAGATAGGATTTCAAAAAGTAAAAAGGCCAGACTTGCTTTAAAAGAAAGAAATTGAATGACAGTCCTTGAGAAAGGAGAACATTTTGCAAAAATTCTGCAGGGAATTGGTATATGATTTCGTAGGGCATATTCAAAGCACTTGTGTGTTATAAAAGCACAGAACACTTGTCTTTGTCCTTGACCTGAATGCTTTCAGTAAATATTCTCTCAGGATTTCTGAGACCAGCTTTTAAAAACAAGTTTTCAGCAGGGAAATTAGCTCCAAGTTTGGGGGAAATCTGGACTTTCAAACCTGTCAGTCAAGACCCAATTGAAATTTCAACTAATTCCTGCAGAAACAAGGATTTGTGTTTGGAAAGAAACTTTGTGTCTGATTGTAAAAAGTTAAAAAAAAGAGAGCAGTGAACAAACATTCAGAACATGGCTTATGTAAGCTGTGAAGGCATATAGGAAAACAAAAAATAATAATAAACAAAACAAAATAAAAATAAAATAAAATAAAAAACACTGTAGCACTTTAAAGACTAACTGGTATATTTTTATTGTTAGCTTTCATGGATCAAGTCCACTTCTTCAGACCTTGATCCACGAAAGCTAACAATAAAAATATACCAGTTAGTCTTTAAAGTGCTACAGTGTTTTTAATGTTTATTTTATTTTATTTTGTTTAGTTTTCTGATATGCCTGAACCACAGACTAACATGGCTACTATTCCAAAAAAATTAAGTAAGCTGTGAACGTTCTGTTTTTTACTTTGTGGCTGAGGATGGTCCTTCTCAGTGTTAGCAGAGATTTCATGCCTTTATCTTGTCTGAGTCTCAACCATTCTTCCCATCTTGTCACTATGCAATTGCTTCCAGACAACTAATTATGCCATGAAAGGAGCAATGGTAATTAAGGTAGGAAAAGAGGCTAGGCTGAGAGAGAAACATATTTTATATCATGTGGAGTAACAACAGTGTCCCAATTCCTTCTCCTATTCTCTCCCCCCCCCCCGTTTTATTTATTGAAGTAGCATCTGGAATGTGAAATTTAATATCCAGGGTTCAGAGCATTTGGCAGCTGCGATGAAATCCCTAATAGAAAGCTAACTGTTTAGTGACCTTTATTCCCCAAACACTGAAAGAATAAATTATGACTGTCATCAGGTTTTCAAGACCGAGCTTTTTTGACTCATGCCAAGATGACATAAAGGCTCTTTGCTGTTCTTGATGCATTCCAAAACAAAGCAAGGCCACAGGTGCATTTCCTAATGACTTTTATTTGTATTGCATCACAGAAGGCTCCATTTATTTTATTATAAGGAAACTCTGAAATAGCTCTCATGAATGCTCCAGCAGCATTCAAACAAGACAGTTGACTTATGGTATGGGAATAAAGAAGCATACCAAACAAAGTATGTCACTAGACTTGGGGGGAGCCTTGCTATCTTAATTTGAAGGGAGCCATTGCAACTAAATTAGGTGAATAAACAAGCAGGAAAAGAATCACCATAAAGTTGGCATCTGGTGCATGCATCCAAAAACCGGGTGCCTTTTACTGATCTCCTGCCCACTCCAAAATGAGCTGAGACAGGGCCACTGGACAATCAGAAGTCACATGGTGGGGTTATTGATTGGGGCTTTCAACTGGTTCTAGCCCCCCTTGCATTGTGCATTGTTAGGAGCCAGTTATGGATACATCTGCAAGGAAATCAATCTGGGAAGCAAAATAGGTAAGGGGAGCATCTGCATAATGAGAGCTATATTTTATGACAGGAGGCCAGAAGAGCTCCAGAGGAAGGCATGGCCAGCCGTGGGTGGAAGCTGGATGGTGCCATTCCCTGGGGCCTGGGACTTTTATGTACAGTTAGGGTAGGGGCAAGCATGTATCCCCTGGCCCCAGTAACTTCCATATTGTGCTTCTACTTCTCCTCAACATGAATCCTTTTTAAAAGACATTACTACATCTTTATCAGTATTTGAATAATTCTTCCAGAAAGCTTCACAGCAAGTAGTTTCCTCAATAAGCTTCTCTTTTCTTTTTGAGAATCACATCTGTTGCCCTAAACTCACAGGCAAGGAGAAGAGTCTGAAGACCAAGAACTTCTGCTTTCCATGGAATGCCTCCACATGAGTTGTGACTGTAATTTTCCAGAGATTTGACTCAAATGAAGGCCCTCATTGATAGTAAAACATGTCTTCGGTCTGAATGCTTTCCACATGTAGAGGGGCACTGAAACTGGGGGTGAGGAGCAGCTTGTGTTCCCTTGAACTCATGAGTATTCTTTTTGAATATCATTCAAAAAGATGCAACTTTAAACATTACTCTTCTTCTTCTTCTGCCATATCCAAAATCTGAATATAGGCGATCATCATGGCGATCAGCCATGAAGACTGTCCTGAGAATATAAGGCAGTGGCCTTTCATCTGCCTTCCACATCACAGCATGACCACCATACCACTGATCCTATTCTGTGAGTCACTTTCTCGCCCTGAGCCCTTTGGGCACACAAAGCCCTCCTCAGCACCCCCAGGCCAGTATAGCTGAAACTGCTGCCCTTCATTAAGATGGATTCAAGTGGGATTTAAACAGTGGTGGGCAGTAACCAGTCCGCACCCCTCTGGAAGGGGTGGTGGTAACATTGGGTGGCCTACGAGCAGGGAGATGGCAAAATTGGGGGCCTTTCAGGTAGTAAAATTGGGTGGCCACGCCCACCTCCTTGCACTGCCTCACCCACCTCCCTGCCCTACCCACCTCCCTGCCCTACCCACCCCACCCACCTCCTCCTCCACTTCCAAGTCAGGATGGCGAGTGGAGTTGATGGCCTGGGGGCTGCAGCCTGGCCTTGGTGTGGCCACCTCCCCTGGTGTCCCACTCCTCCTGCGCGCTATGCTGCATACCATACTGCATGCACGCCATGCTGGGATTGGGCCCAGCATGGCCGTGCCACCACCGCTGTAGCTCAGGCGCTCCCCTTCCTTGGTGTCAGCCCAAGTGTGGAGGAGGAGGAGTTGTATGCATGGCCATATGGCAGGCATGACTAGATCACCCACGACGTAGGCTACACCCACAGTGTAGGCTCCTCCCATAATATAGGCTCCACCCACAATGTGATAGCAATTTCCCCCCTGCCCACCACTGGATTTAACCCACTTGGGGACCATCACCCTTCCCTGTGGACTTTGGCACCCAAGGCCATTAGTCCTCAGGCTTGTCAGGTTAGTTAACCGCCACCTAACACACAGCACTGAGTCGGTGGCAGTATGGTCTACTCTATTACCATAGCAGGATATAACCTGTCCAGACATTACTACAACATCATTTTATTCCAGAGGCTTGAACCTTTGCTAAGTGACAGCAAATAAAAGGAAATAATCCAGTAGGGAGTTGTGTTTTTGTTGTTCAGTCGCACAGTCGATTCCGACCCTCCACGACCCCATGGACCACCACCCGCCAAGCACTTCTGTTCTCCACCATCCCCCTCAGCCCACCCAGCTCTGCCCCCACTGCATCCACAATACCATCTAGCCATCTCATCTTTGGCTGCCCCCTTTTTCTTTTGCCCTCCACCTTTCCCAGCATCAAGGCCTTCTCAAGTGAATCCTCTCTTCTCATTTGATGTCCAAAGTACGTCAGCTTCATCTTTACAATTTGACCTTCTAGGGAGCAGTCAGGTTTGATTTCTTCTAAGATTGATCTGTTTGTTCTACTTGCTGTCCAGGGGACTCTCAAAACTCTCCTCCAACACCACATCTCAAAGGCATCTATTCTTCTGCACTCAGCTTTCCTAATGGTCCAGCTCTCACAGCCATACATTGCCACCGGGAACACTATTGCTTTGACTATACTATACAAACTTTTGTTTGCAATTTGATGTCTCTACTTTTCACTATGCTTCCCAGATTTCTCATCGCTTGCCTCCCAAGAATCAGTCTCCTTTTTATTTCATGGCTGCAGTCACCATCTGCAGTGAGCTTTGATCCCAAGAAAGTAAAATCTGTCACTGCCTCTACTTCTTCTCCATCTATTTTCCAGGGACTGATAGGGCCTGTTGCCATGATCTTTGTTTTCTTTATATTGAGTCTCAAGCCAGCCTTTTCACCACTGGATTTAACCCACTTGGGGACCATCACCCTTCCCTGTGGACTTTGGCACCCAAGGCCATTAATTCTTAGGCTTGTCAGGTTAGTTAACCGCCACCTAACACACAGCATTGATTCGCTGGCAGTATGGTCTACTCTATTACCATAGCAGGATATAACCTGTCCAGACATTACTACAACATCATTTTATTCCAGAGGTTTGAACCTTTGCTAAGTGACAGCAAATAAAAGGAAATAATCCAGTAGGGAGTTGTGGGGATAAGAGAAAAAAACATATATATATGAAAACACCCTAAGGTATTTGATGAGCAGGCCAAAGAGAAATACACCTAGCTTAACATTTATAAAACTGCTTGTCTTAGCCACACTGAAATGGTTTAAGCTAGTAAATAATTAATCGCTTCAGAACCTTTTTTGGCTGCTTTCATTATACAGTTCGTGATTAAATGATGCTTTGCTGCCCAGTTAATAACAAAAGGTTAACCAAAGTCAAACTAAGCTTCAGTCCATCAAAAACGAAATTGTGTCTCATTGTTACATTGAACTGAATCCATGCCCAGAAGCAAATTTAACTAAAGGACTCAAGTGAGAAAAATAAAAATTCTTCTGAGTAGGACAATTTCTGTGAAGTATTGTAAGCAGGTAGAACGCTTCCTTTAGAAAATGTATAACATGCACTGAATCTCATTATCAGGTAAGCAGAACAAGGTATTCTAGTGATATATTTGCAAGATCACTTCAATGCTGATATCTGATACTGTATTTATAATTCAGCCATCTAGTATGGCTGAATTGTAAACATTTCTTAAATAACCATTGGTGTTTAATCTGGAAGACTTTGAACAATTTTAGTTAAATTTTATTTACTTGTGAAACGTATACCTTCTCAAATAGCTTTAACAGCCCTCAGCATAGTGTTAGTTAGCATTTACTACAGAAGAACTTGCAACCAATATGTACCCAATTCTATAGATTTGCAGAACTACAATAGCATGCACAAAGATGGCTCAAATCTGCATAGACTGAGTGGGACTGTTTGAATGGAAGTGCTGTCCAAAGTTACCTTGCTTGGCAGCAAAGCCTCTGCCATCTTATTGAAAGAAGCTGCTAGCAAATATTAACCACTTTGCATTGCATGTGGTGGCTTAGTGGTTAAGATGCTGAACTTGGCGACTGGAAGGTCAGCAGGTTGAGACATGAGTGCTGCACCCAAGCAAGCTCCCATCTCTGTCCCAGCTCCTGCCAACTTAGCAGTTCAAAAGCAAGAAATTGCAAGTAGATAAATAAGTACCACTTAGTTGGGAAAGTAAACAGCCACTGTGCTTTCCAGTGTCTAGTCATGCCTACCACATGCCCATGGAAACGTCTGCAGAAGCAGTCAGTGCTGGTTCTTCAGCTTTGAAACAGAGATGAGCACTGAACCCTAGAGTCAGATATGACTGGCTTTTAAGGAAGGGTGACCTTTACCTTTATTGCATGTATATATATGAGTGCAGTATAATGAAAATTTCACAATAGGGTAGGCAATGTATATTCCTCCAGATGTTGTTGGACTGTAATATCCATCAGTACCAGTCAGTATTGGCAATAGTGATGAATAGTGGCATTTGCTGCTCAATAACATCTGGAGGGCTGCACTTTGCCCATCTTTGTATTACAGTGCCTGCAACCTCTCTAGCCAAACTCAGCTCAGGGCTTAAGAACATGTGAGAAGCAGGGGTGGGTGGGTTGCTCCTCTTTTACTTTCACTCCCTCCTGGAAGTTACTTCAGCAAACCCAATGCTTTTGTAGGACACTAGCTGATGAACTATCAATACAGGGACAAGAGGGGAGGGTTGTGCTCACTAGCACCAACCTATCCTTACTACGTTGAAGGGATGATTCACACAGAACCTTGTTGTGGATTACATGAATCCATAAAGAGGCAAATAAATAACTAATAATTGCCACTATTTATTAAATTAAACTAATTATAGTACAATTGTGCATGTCTCCTTGGATTCAAGCCCTAGTGAGTGCAACACAGCTTACTCCCAGAGAAACAGGTAAAGAAAAGTAGACTTATTCTTGTAACCTAGTTGTGAAATAAATTCTGCCACAGTTAGAAGTGGTAAAACATTATGTACACATGCCCCATAGAGGTGCTGAACTGAGTAATGAAGTTTCATAGGTACACTTATAACAAGTGCCTTGAGTGTGTGGCTGACCTTTACTTTTGACTGAAATGGTAGTGTTTTAAAATGCACTGACCCTGACAATCTGACATTGGCATATTTGCTTTCTCTTCTAGGGAATTTTATAGTCCTTCAGATTTTCCTTGGATAGAATTAATTTCCAAGTCAGTGATTCAACCCTTCCAGTGTGTACACAATGATAGTGAGGTTTTTTATAATGTTTTATTTACCTAAAGTATCTCGTAATTTTGCACAAACCAGTCTGACCTATGGAACAGAATTTTGGACTTTATTCTGACAGCTTCAGAAGAATGGGTATGGTTATTGTACACAACCTTGTCCCCTCCACATTTGTTGGACTACAAATCCCATTATTTCTGACTTTACCGAAGGCAATGGTGAGTTAATGGTGTAAAGGCATTTGCCAGGCTAGTGCCTTTGAGATATTCTGGGCTACAGTTCTTGTCATTTCCAGAGAAAGATAGGTACTTAATTGAAAAAGGCAGACATACACCATTAAGCCTTAAGAAAGTCATTGGCTTTTGATATTTTTTAGACTATAACATTGTCATGACGATTCTAAGAACAAGAGAGAGAGAGAGAGATGATAACCCACAGGGTGTCTATATTAGTGTATTATTATCTTTCTGACCACAGCAAATTGTCTGTCTGTGATACGATTCAACGTCTTTTTAAAAATTTATTCATTCAATTTCTATACCACCCATCTATCTTAAAATACTCTGGGCTGTTTCCACAATTAGAAGTATGTAAACATATAATAATAACAATTTTGTGTCAGAAATTATTCTGGGTTGAAAGGATTATTGCTGGAGAAACTCTGCTCAGGGGATGCCTAAATGAGGCTCCTTTCACATTCCCAAGATCTTTTCCCATTGAAGTGGTCCCTATTTATCTACTTGCAATATCTTGCTTTCGAACTACTAGGTTGGCAGGAGCTGGGAAAGAGATGGCTGTGATATATTGGGAGTTGTAATAATACAAAAGTCTTTTTCCTGAGCCATAGATAGGAGCAGAGGTCAGAGCAGCAGAAGGGACAAGTTGGATGTGTATCAGGAATGGATATACTGTATGATTTCTTCTCTCTGTTCTTCTGCTTAGAGAAGATAGGATATAAGTTGGACTCAGAAAGGGGAAGGAAATACACACATGCGCACGCACACACACACATGTGTGTAGGTGTTTTCTAAATTGTATTTAGGGACTGCAGTGTCTCAAGTGTTTAAGATGATGACTGGAAGGCAGAGGGACAGCAGTTTGATACCCAAATACTGCACGATGGAATGAGCTCTCGTTTCTGTCCTAGCTCCTGCCAACCTAGCAGTTCAAAAGCAACAAATTGCAAGTAGATAAATAGGTACCACTTTGGTGGGAAGGTAAACAACATCAGGTACACTCTGGTGTCTAGGCATTCCTGGCTCTTCGGCTATAAACAGAGATGAGTACTGAACCCTAGAGTCAAATACAACTGACTCTGGAGTAAGGGTGACCTTTACTAAATTGTATTTTTGAGCTTTTATTCATCTCTTGGATCCCTATACAGTACTGCAAAAAAGGTGGGTATAATTAGACAGACAGACAGACAGATTCATACTTTGGCATAAAAGATTCCTGTTGATTTGCTATCCTCAGAAATTGCATTTTAGATGCCAGCTGTTTCTATGTATATATGCATCTAATGTTTCATCCTCGTTAGATGGGATTCTTCAAACAGTAACGGATAACATTTCTTTTCCAAACTACAACTCCCAAAAGAGTTTCAGTGAAAGATTTTAAGATGCAATTGGGCAGGCTAGTATGGGCAAGAGTGGTTTTCAAGTGTGCTCGCATAAGCCAGTGGGAACTGCTTTCAGTGTTTAAGAAAAGATTTATACACAGAGAGCCAAGTCTTAAACAAACAGAAAAGAAGCCTTCTTCCTGCTTCAGCAGTCTGAAAGGCTGTTCTCTTTTAGCAGAGATTCTCCTTGATGAGCCCAAACAAAAATAATTGAAGATATCCAGCAGTGCTTCTTAAGACAGAGGGAAAACAAACATGTAAGGCATCATCTTTCTCCAAATATTGGATGTATTTATACTCATTTGGGATGACCATTTATTTTACTTACTCAAATTTATTATGTCACTCATGAGTGATTCTTTTAGCACAATTTCATGTCTATAAATCTTTTGCTCAAAATACATGCTGACTCTAGCCTTCCCTGCCTGCAGAGAAGGGATTAAGACATATAAGAACACACTGTCTAAATATCATATGTTGGAAAAAATGTATACAAAATGTATATAAAAATGTGAGAAAGATTAGCTGGTAACACAAGGTTCCCATTACCAGGGTATGCCTGATTTTGGTTCAGAAATACCACAATCTTCGAGGAGGCTCTTTCTGTGTACCCCAAGTGAAGGTCTATGGGAATCATAGTTCAGAACTTCTTTATAGTGCAGATTATTGTACATTAGTTCATAGAATTGTCCACAGTACAGACTTGTCTGCTAGTTAATTCTGTTTGTGCCAATGGTTTGCCACCCTTGCTATAGGGCAAAGTTCTGTCATGACATGATGATTTTGTTTCAATAGACTACACTATACTGGACCAATAATGAATATTGTCTCCTATAGCTTCTTTTTTTTCTTTTTTGTAGAGCTGAACCTGAAAGTTGCACTTTAATTTCCAACTATATATTAGAATGTGAACAGTGGCATCGCGCAGTCTTCAGCCGCCTGGGGCGAAGAACAAACTCGCCGCCCCCCCCAGCTCGCCGCTGCCGCCGCCCCCTCCCCCCGACCCAGGTAGAAGCCGGCCCCCTGCTGACTAGCGGCGCGCGCGCGATCACGCACGCACCACACACCTCCGTCCGCTCGCCCACCACGCACCTCCGTCCGCTCGCACCTCCGTCCGCTCGCCCACCACGCACCTCCGTCCGCTCGCACCTCCGTCCGCTCGCCCGCCCGGCTGGCCGTCGGGGGCTCTCCACCGCCTGTTGCCCCTGGCAGCGGCTTTCAGGGGGTGGCAAAATGTCCCCTCCCCACCCTTTTGCTGGCGAAGAGTAGAAAAAGTGTTTTTTTTAGGCGGACAATTCAAGGAGGGGACCGCCCGCCGGGCTGGCTGTCGGTCGGCGGCTCTCCTGGCGGCCGGCCCGCGTGCACGCGCACGCTGCCCACCTCCTCCTGCCCAGCCAGCCCCCAGGGGCTCCCCGCCACGGCGCCACCCACCCCCGACAAGCGCCCCGTCTCACGGCAAGTTGGGTGGGTGGCTGGGCGGGCGGAGGCGAGCAGCGTCCGCGCGCACGCGGGCCACCCGCCAGGAGAGCCCCCGACGGCCAGCTGGGCGGGCGACCGGGCGTGCCCCGCCTTGAATTGTCCGCCTAAAAAAAAACCCTTTTTCTCCTCCTCGCCAGCAAAAGGGTGGGGAGGGGACATTTTGCCTCCCCCTGAAAGCCGCTGCCAGGGGCAACAGGCGGCGGAGAGCCCCCGACGGCCAGCCGGGCGAGCAAGCGGATGGAGGTGCGAGCGGACGGAGGTGTGTGGCAAGCGGCGAAGCGCACGTGGGGCGCTCGCCAGCAAAAGGGTGGGGAGGGGACATTTTGCCGCCCCCTGAAAGGCGCTGCCCGGGGCATCCACCCCCCGCCCCCCCACGCTACGCCACTGAATGTGAAGCTGGGATCTGAAAATGGATCCAAGGTGATCCATGGTTTCCTGTTGCAGACATAAGTTGTAGGAAACTGCCACTCAATAAAATCTGAATGCTTGTGGTGATAGTAGATGTCATAAAGGAACACGGAGCCTTGAGTCTGTAGGTTCTGAGAAGGGCTGTTGAGGACAGGACATTTTGGAGGTCACTCTTTCACAGGTTCATCATAAGTCAGAGTGGCAAGTAATTCTTTAGGAATATTGGTGATTCCTTTATACAACACATAAAGCAGGGTGTGGTATAATATAAACAACTACAGCAACAGAGAAAACATGAGAGAATTGCCTAGTTTTTAAACATTACCCTCTTCTCATTGTACAATAAAAAGGCACATTAATAAAATATCTTTGCTTACAGTTACAAACTGTAGTTACAATGAGAAGAATAAAGAGAAAAATAGAGCCTCCATGCATGGTCAGTGGATCAAGACAGAAGAGAGGGAACAACAGAAACAAGCAAACAACCAGGAAGAGGGGAGGAACAAGCTAGAGGGAGGAAAAAGAATTTTACCATTGGGTTAGTGGCATAGGGCAATTGCCTTGGGTAGTAAAAGTCCCCTCACATTGATATCAGTGTTAGTGCATGCAAAACTGTTGTCATGTCAATAGTAACATATGTCATTTGCAAGGTTGTTACTCAGGCACATTGCTTACTTTTAATTCAACAAAGCAGAGGTTATTGGGTGGAAAGTGTTATGTCTAAATTGAGCTTGTTTCTTTAAAAGAAACCAAGGCCAAATCCTGCATTGAATCAACCTGCTATCCTCACAAACAAAAGCAAAGTCTTAAATAATAAAGAGAATAGTACATTTCTCAGAATGGCCTTGAACTAGTCACTATTTCTTATACTAATCTACTTCCCATTGTTATTGTGACAATTAAATGAGGGGTCAAAGGGAGAAGAACTCTGTATACCACCTTGAGTTTCTTATAGGAGAGGTAAAAGAGGCATTTCATAAAACAAACAAGTAAGAAAATTGTAGGAACAGCATAGCTTCTTTGTAGTACAGCAAACTATTACATGTGCAGGGGACATGTTTTAAAAACCAAAAATGTATGTCCCAAATGTTGAATATATGTTCACTGAGAACATTAAGTCATTTTTTAGAAAATGTATTATCAAGCACTCTAGATCAGGGGAGCCCAAACTATGGCACATAGGCCGGCTCCGGGTCCTGATGCCAGTTCATCTGGCTCGCACTGCACTCGTTGTTCCCGGAAGTGGAATAAAACACACATTTTACTTCCACTTCTGGGAGCAATGAGGGTGGTATGGGTCTGATGAATTGGTGTCAGGGGACAGATCCATCACACAGGGCATAGTTTAAGCACCCCTGGTTTAAGCAGAGAAAATGGCAGCCTAAAATCTATCTCCTGTTGAAAAACATATCTGTTGCATAATACATTGCAAGGCACATTTTACTTCTGCTTCGTGTGGGAGGGATCACATGACCAGCCTGCTGAACCACATGACTGGCCCATGGTCCAAAAAGTTTGGGGACCCCTGCTCTAGATAGACATTACACCTAAAGGCCCAACATGACAGCAGATGGCATTTTGCTCATTAGTTCTTCCAGCTTGCAGGGTTGAGAGGTCAAAGATGCAATCCCCTGTAGCATCTCCCTTGGCTTAATAGCATAGCCAGATTGACAGTTACTGCACAGCCTGCCAAAAGTCTCTGTGTGTCTGTACACCATGCGGACAAAGCTAGGGAATTGCAAAACGAAGGGGGGAAAAAGGTACTCCCACAGTGAGATGTCCTACATTTCTCCATTATCCAGCTGGCCTGGAAATGCACATTTGGCACCAAACATTACAGCAGCTTCCCAATCCTGTCAAGTCACTCTTGACCTATGGTGACCCAATAAATGAGAGTCGATCTAAAAAATGTCCTGTCCTCAAACAGCTTTGCTCAGCTCTTGCAAACTCAACTCTGTCACTTCCTTTAGGGCAGGGGATGCCAACCTTTTTAAGTCAGGATCTAGGTCATGCTCTCTCAGTTGAGTTGTCCAGACTGGTGGTTTCCTCCTTCCGTAAATGCTACTGTAAAATGTATCCACGGCTGTCGTAAAAGTGTTTACAACAGCAGCGGGCACATTTACAGCTGTTGTAAATCTGATTTTGGATTATAAAAGAGGAGATAGAGTCTTTCATTTAGTGTTAGGAGTGGTCTACCTAGATCAGGATTGGCCAACTTTGGTGTTCCAGGTGTTTGTGAACTTTAATTCTCAGAAGCCCTGATCAGCAGGTGTGTTGATTCCCAGGAACACCTAGAACACCAAGGTTGGCCAACCATAACCAAGTTGTTCTCTTGAATATAAAAAAAAAATACAGTAATATCTAAATCATTTCACTCTTTGCTAAAACCAGAAATAGGCAAATTTGAACAGAAAGGGAATTAACAAAAACATACGTTGCTACTAATTCTAACAATTTAACACAGCCATTATTTTCTTACAGTATACATTAAGTATTACTTTGCATTTGTACTGTCCAATGGGGAAAAATTAGTTTAGTCCCATTCTATATATAATCTAATAAAAATAAAATAAAGCCTGTCTGTTTGTATCTACTTGTACTTGCTTATTAGGTTACACAAAAGTCTAGTACAAATATGTTTTTAGGTTTATGAGAAAAACTGTGTAATGTGCTGAGATCAGTGGGAGAGAAAGGATAAGACACAGATATCAATGTGTGATCACTATTTGTGGCATTGAGGCCAGCAGGCTAGTATTGGATTGCTTCGCACAAGCATTTCAGTTGTCAGCCAGAAGAAAATAACAAATTCATATGGAATTTCAGATACTTCCGGCCGTGCTAAACCAGTTGTGCAGGTATTACTGCAAGATGAGTTGGAGTTATTTGTTGTCATAACAGCAACCTCCAGAGCAGCACTCCTAAATCACCATTTATTTTAGTACGTTTAGGAGAGTAAAAAGTCCTCCTGTGATTTTCAGTGATGTGAATGTTGAAAACACCCAGTGCGGCTCCATGTAACTCTGGACAAGAAGTTATCTATCAAGAACTATTTTGTAAAAGAGAAATTGCAGCTTTGCAGAGGAGATGCAAGTGTGCCAATCATATTCCATGGTAAGACATTCATGGATGCTTGGAAATAAAATCAGTGCTGAGCCACAGTAGCTGTAACTTAATTGCACTGGTCAGTGTCTTGATGGGAACTTCAGAATATAAATCAAGGCATTATGTGGAACATCATTGTTCCTATGCATAAAAACTTCCCTAGTACATTGAGAGGCAAAACTACAATCTAGTGTGGCGCTTCATACATGCTGGAGGTTATTTATATTTGTTAAATATATAGGTGGGAACATTTTGTTGTTGTTATGTGCTATCAAGTAAAAACAGACATAAAGTGGAACCTTGGTTAATGAAATTAATGCATTCTCCGGGACATTTTGTACAATAAAAATTACTTAAACTAAATTTCCAATAGGAATGCATTGGAAACCAAAATACATTATCCAAAACACATTTTCCCATAAGAATGCGTTGAAAACAAATTAATCAATTAAAAAAAATCGTAAACAGAGTCACTATTTTCTATGGATTCCCTTTCATTATGTGATTTTTATATCAACCAAGCCATTCATTAACTGAGGTTCCACTGTATGTTGTTCAGTCACACAGCTGAGTCTGACCTTTGCAACCTTCATGGACCATATCACACCAGGCTTCTCTGCCATTTGCCATCCTTTAGAGTCCACTCAAATCTATGTCCACCCTGTCAAGAATTCTATGTTTCTCTGCCATCCCCTTCTCCTTTTGTCTTCAATCTTTCTGAGCATTAGGGCCTTCATCAGTGAGTTCTCTCTTCTCATTTGGTGGCCAAAGTATTTGAGCTTTAGCTTCAGCACCTGTCCTTCCAAGGAGCAGTCAGGGTTGAATTTCTTTTGGGACTGACTGATTTAATTTCCTTGCATTCAAGGAGACTCTCAAAAACCTCCAGTACTAGAGTTTGAAACCATCTATTCTTCTACGCTCAGCATTCCATCACTTTAATTATGCAGACTTTTGTTGGGAGGGTGATGTCTCTGCTTTTTATTATGTTACCTAGGTTTGCCATAGCTTGCCTCATATGGAGTAAGCATCATTTTATACCATGGCTACAGGCACCATCTGCAGTGAACTTAGATCCCAAGAAAGTAAAGTACAGTATGTCACTGCTTCCATTCCTTCCCTTTCTATATACCAAGGAGTGATAGGGCCAGATGCCAAGATCTTGGGGTTGTTTTTTATTTTGAGTTTCAAGGCAACTTTTGCACTCTCCTCTTTCACCCTCACCAAGAGGTTCTTTAGGTGGTCTTCACTTTTAGCCATTAGGGTAGTATCATTTGCATATCTCAGGTTGTTGATATTTCTTCCAGCAATCTTAATTCCTGCTTTTGATTCATCCAGCTCTGCATTACACATAATGTACTCTGCATATAAGTTAAATAACCAGGATAACAATATACTGCCTTATCATATTCCTTTTCCTATTCTAATCCAGTCAGTTGTTCTCTATCCAGTCTTAACTATTGCTTCTTGACCCACATACCAGTTTCTCAGAAGTCAGGTGAAGTGGACTGGTACTCCCATTTCTTTAAGGACCCCACACAGTCAAAGGCTTTAACATAATGAATAAGGCACAAGTATACATTCTTCTGGTACTCCCTTGCTTTCTCCACAATCCAGGCATGTACAAAAAGAAGAAGTTTCTCTAGAACATTGGAAATCACATTAAAACACAGGTCTAGCGTCAGTGGCGTAGCGTGGGGGGGGCGGGGGGGGGCGGATGCCCCGGGCAGCGCCTTTCAGGGGGCGGCAAAATGTCCCCTCCCCACCCTTTTGCTGGCGAGCGCCCCACGTGCGCTTCGCCGCTTGCCACACACCTCCGTCCGCTCACACCTCCGTCCGCTCGCCCGCCCGGCTGGCCGTCGGGGGCTCTCCGCCGCCTGTTGCCCCTGGCAGCGGCTTTCAGGGGGAGGCAAAATGTCCCCTCCCCACCCTTTTGCTGGCGAGGAAGAGAAAAAGGGGTTTTTTTTAGGCGGACAATTCAAGGAGGCTCCTTGAATTGTCCGCCTAAAAAAAACCCCTTTTTCTCCTCCTCGCCAGCAAAAGGGTGGGGAGGGAAGGAGGGGCACGCCCAGTCGCCCGCCCAGCTGGCCGTCGGGGGCTCTCCTGGCGGGCGGCCCGCATGCGCGCGGACGCTGCTCGCCTCCGCCCGCCCAGCCACCCACCCAACTTGCCGTGAGACGGGGCGCTCGTCGGGGGTGGGTGGCGCCGTGGCGGGGAGCCCCTGGGGGCTGGCTGGGCAGGAGGAGGTGGGCAGGAGGAGGTGGGCAGGAGAGCCCCCGACCGACAGCCAGCCCGGCGGGCGGGCCCCTCCTTGAATTGTCCGCCTAAAAAAAAACACTTTTTCTCCTCCTCGCCAGCAAAAGGGTGGGGAGGGGACATTTTGCCGCCCCCTGAAAGCCGCTGCCAGGGGCAACAGGCGGCGGAGAGCCCCCGACAGCCAGCCGGGCGGGCAAGCGGACGGAGGTGTGAGCGGACGGAGGTGTGTGGCGGGCGAGCGGACGGAGGTGTGTGGCGCGCGCAGCGCGCGCCGCTAGTCACCAGGGGGGCGGCTTCTACCTGGGTCAGGGGGAGGGGGCGGCGGCAGCGGCGAGCTGGGGGGCGGCGGCGAGTTTGTTCTTCGCCCCAGGCGGCTAAAGACTGCGCGACGCCACTGTCTAGCGTGTATAAATCAACTTTGATGCAGTCAAACCATCAGAAATGATGCTAACTTGCAGTTTTCTTCTCATGCTTGTATAGAAAAGAACCTTTTGCTAAATCATTAAGGTGAAAGGCAAGGACATGTTTATGATGCTGTAAAAGGTGTTATTGTGTGATATGAGCATTACAGGAAAAAAGAGGACAATTGTAGCAATTTACCAAGCACAAGGAATTTACATTCTTCTTGTCATTCAGGATAAACTCTTGCAGCTTAGCTAGATGTGATCAGTCCCCTCACCTCCCAACTGCAGCCCCAACCACAACCAGTGGTGGGCTCCAGCAGGTTCAGACAGGCTTGGGAGAACTGGCAGTAAAACTGGCTGGCCCCGTCCACTGCCCTGCCCTGCCTAGCCCCACCCACCTCCTTCTCCTCCTCTCACCCCACTCAGGACACAACTCCAACATCCTTGCTGCTGGGTCCAGGCGCCCAGAGTGGGGTGAGGCTGAGCCAGCAGTTACTCTGCTGCAGTTACTCTTTAAAGAAAAATTAGAGCATCAAAGTGTAATTGCTAACTAATGGTCTGACAAAGTGGACTTGATCCACAAAAGCTCACATTAAAACACAGCAGTTTAACCATGCCCACCCAGTGACCTGGCCACGCCCACAGAGTTGTCCACACCCACAGAGTTGGGCATGCCCACAGTGTGGTAGTAAACTTTTTTGAAGCCCACCCCTGACCCCCAACCCCCAGTTCTTCACATATGAAAACAGAAATCTTAAAGCTCTCTCTCTATATATAATTGAACTTAAAGATTTCTGCTTTCCGATTCAAAGAACATTTTCATGCAACTATTTTTCTTCTCACCATTTTGTTAACAGAACAGTATTACAGTAAAACCTTGCATAAAGAGCGCCTTGCTTAGAAACTAACTCGCTTAAAGAGCAGAATTTTCTCTGAATGGTCTCCTCTCTTAACAACTAAAACCAACCAAAAACTCACTTAACAACTAAATTGGGGTTCACAATCCCCACCACCACCAGAAGTCACAATTGGTCACTTACAATGGTGTTTCGCTTAAAGAGCAAACTTGCTTAAAGAGCAATCCTGTGGAACTCATTATGCTCTTTAAGCGAGATACCACAGTATATGCAATACAAGCTGCAGCATCTGTAAAAGCCAGGGTCAGGAATATTTCTAAGAAGACTTAGAAAAGATTGCTTTAGTTAATAACCTTCAAAATAGTGCTGTCTATCCCTTGTTCCTACATGTTATGAAATAATTTTCAGAGAGTTCTTATTCTCCCAATCTAAGGACAATTCAGGTGTGTGGGTTAATGCCTACAGGGGGGAAATAATAATCAAATAATGCTGGCTTTTATTACTGATGGTGCAGAAGGGAATGTTTCATTTCAAGATGCTCATTTTAAGATTCCAGTGAAATAGCTTCAGTTTGTCCCTGAGGCAATTCATGGCTTTCTTCAGGTACATGGAGCAACTTTTCTCATCCTCCAGCTGACCCAACACCCGTTGCAGGTTGCTGAGGCTCTCCTGCCTCCCTGTGCATGTTTAAAAATATCAAGAAAAACATCAGAGAAATCTATATCCAACTCTAGGGTGTGGTCCTCATTTCTGTTTATAGTCAAAGAGTCAGCATTGTTTACGTCTGCAGATGTTTTCATGGTCATGTGGCAGGCATGACTAGACACTGGAGTTCACAGAATGTTGTTACTTTCCTAACAAAGTAAATAGGATTTCATTTTTTGAATAATAAGAATTATATGTTGGTGGGCGGTGGAATTAGGATTTTAGAGATGCTTAGGTAGGACATGGCCAAATAAAGGTTGGGGAGCACTGACCTAAAATAGCACACAATTGTTTATATAACTTATGACCAGGAGAGATGGGATGTTAACTCTATGGTTGCTTTTTGTCCCAGGACACCAATATCTGATGTAAACAGCAGCTGTTCAGTCATTTAGTCTGGGACTTGGACAGGGCAAAGTTCCAAGTTCCAATTCCAGTTAAGATTTTCTGGCTGCTCTTTAATAGAGAGATAGAACCACAAAAGGACCAATTACATGTGAGCATTCATTGCATATACTTTGGCTGTTAGGCTCAGTTGAAGCACAATGTTTAAACCTGTTTTCTGTGGCGAGGATCTGGCCATAACAAAAACTAAAACATGCTAAGCTGAAAACCACTGGCTGCTTGCTCGCATTGTATCAGTTGGTTAAGATGCTGAGCTAGATGACTGGAAGGTTGGCAGGTCAGCAGTTTGAGACCTGAGTGCTGCACGACAGAGTGAGTTCCTGTCTCTGTCCCAGCTCCTGCCAACCTAGCAGTTCAAAAGCAAGAAATTGCAAGTAGATAAACAGGTACCACATTGGTGGGGAGGTTTACAGTGTTCCATGCACTCTTGTGTCTAATCATGCCTGCCACATGTCCATGGAAATGTCTGCAAGAGCAGACAGCACTGCCTCTTTGGCTATAAATGAAGAAGAACACCAAACCCGAGAGTAGGATATTATTATTATATTTTTTATTATATTTCGATTTCTGTACCGCCCTACTTGGTAGGACCGACTCAGGGCGGTTCATAACACATGTAAAACTACAAGTTCATAAACACAACATGTCAATAAATCATGAATAATCAATATCAATATCACATAACATTAAAATATCAATGTCATAATAGATCGATACACAATAAATCAATACACAATGACTAAAAGTGCCTCATGACTATCAATACACAACATAACTATTGCCGCCCTGAGTTGCCACGGCGAGTGGGCGGCAATATAAATTTGAACTAATAAATAAATAAATAATAATAAATTATCCGGGGGACTATAATTTAGAAGGCAGGCTGAGGAGATTGGGGAGATAGATCCAGTTACAGTTTAATTTCACTTTAATTCTCATGGCTTCTGGGAATTATAATTAAGTGATGTGCTTGTAATTCTCTGCCAGAGATCTCAAGTGCACTTCTCTGAACTACAATTGTTATAATTCTTTAGACAATTCTAAACATTTCATCAAACTATACATCCCAGGATTCCATAGGAGACAGTAACTCTGTAAGTTATATTTCTGTACAGGTATTGTATACAGCTACACCTAGGCTGGAAACTAATTTGTTCCAGAGTTTCATCTTGTTTCTTCTCCTACTGCAATGGTTTTTCTAATCAACACTAATTTTCTCCCTCCATCACAACACACACAACCGAGGACTGTCTTCCACTTACAGTATATGCAAATCAAACTCCCTATTTAGAGGATATCAGTTTCATAATTATATTCATTCCCTAGAGGGAAAAGATTCAATAATTGCATCTATGTACCTTCTAAGACATTTTAGTAGAAGAATTCACAGAATGCCTAAGACAAGGTCAAAGAAATACCTACTAAAGATTAATTACCCCTAGTTCTCACTGGAGCTCTCTGGGAGCAGATATCATGATATAACTAACCTACTTGTGAACCTAGTAGTACCGAACCAATATTAACATCTCTAGATCTTACTGTTTTGAGGATCTCTGGGGACAAATACCTTGGATACATTGGAGTCATTATTCAGCGAGGAGTCCATGCATTGGTAGATGTCTCCCTGATGACATTCCACACATGCAAATGGACCTGAGAAATCAAGTCTCTTTGTATGTGTTTTTAAAAAGCCATTTGGATATCACGTCATCTGCTGAGTAAGTTTTACTTTGGTAAGTTTTACTCATGGCCTAACAACATTGACAGCAAGGTCCTGCCTGGAGTATGAGGATAATGGCCACCTCACCCTCGGATGCCCAACTGCCGGGGGTTTCAAAAGCCGTGCCAGCTTGGGAGGAGGAGGAAGGTCCCGCTTGGAGGCTGAGATGACAGCTGCTCCACTCCTGAACTTTGTTGTTTGTGTGGGGAACTTTTCTTGAATGGTTGTGACTTTATCATTATACTGTAATATTGAATTTTGTATATTGTATTATTTTGTATCTATAGTGTATATTGCTGAATTTATCCTGTGACCCGCCCTGAGTCGGGTTTCCTGAGTGGGTGGCATATAAGTGTGAAAATTAAATTAAATTTAAATTAAATTGACAAGAGATGGGCAGCACTACCTAGGTAGACCGTTCAAGCCCCCATTCCCCAACAAGGCTATAAAAAATGTTTATATATAGTTGAGCTGTTCCCCATGTGCAGCATAGTATGGCAATAAGTTTTTGCAGGAATAATGAAAAAGCATTTTATTATTCCAGTTTAATTCTCTCCCAATGCTACGTTCTCTATGGTAGGATATGACACCTTTTAAATAACATTTAGAGAACAAGATTTTTGACAAATGCCATGTTGATGCACAGCAGATAATTCATCCCTTGATAGATTGAGTGCTCCCTGCACTTGCAGTGATAAACAACTCTTCTTTAATTAGCCCTTGCTAACATTTTGAAATCATTACCATACAAGTTCATAAAGGGCACTTACTCAAATAATGTTCTTGTGTTGTCTACAAATCACAAAATCACCTCTTTGATTTATTGCATCATTATAGTAGAACGGTTTGGGAAAGAGATTCTTTGGCTCTAGCTTATTGTTTGCTTATTTAGTTTCAGGGTTTCCCCCCCCTTTTATATAAGTTCTTTTTGCCCACAGAACTACAGTTGTACCTCACTTAAAGAGCATAATGCGTTCCACAGGATTGTTCTTTAAGCGAGTTTGCTCTTTAAGCAAAACACCATTGTAAGTGACCAATTGTGGGAGGGATTGTGAACCCTGATTTATTTGTTAAGTGAGTTTTTGGTGGGTTTTATTTGTTAAGCGAAGCGAACATTCAGAGAAAATCCTGCTCTTTAAACGAGTTACTCTTTAAGCGAGGCACTCTTTATGCGAGGTTTGACTGTAATCAATAAAACTATATGATTACAGTTGTACTTTGCTTAAAGAGCACAATGCGTTCCACAGGATTACTCTTTAAGCGAGTTTGCTCTTTTAGCGAAACACCATTGTAAATGATCAATCGTGGGGAGGGGGGAATTGCGAACCCCAATTTATTTGTTAAGTGAGTTTTTGGTTGGTTTTATTTGTTAAGCAAAGCAAACATTCAGAGAAAATTCTGCTCTTTAACCGAGTTACTCTTTAAGCGAAGCGCTCTTTATGCGAGGTTTGACTGTACATATATAAAGATGCTTGAAACTTACAAATAGCATGATGTAAGCTTTAGCCATGCCCGGTGACTGAGATCTCTAAACATCATTTATAATAACAGCTTGAAAAGAAAGAAGGACTGAACAGCCTAAAAACCAGCATAATGAAATCTTTATTCATCAGTCTATTAAAAGTATAGTTAAAATGACCTCACTGTAGCTATTTATTGCAGTCTTCAAAATTTAGTAGTCCATACCTTTTGAGGGAAATGTGTTAAAATAAGTTTTAAGGAAAAATGCAGAGATTGCAACATTAAGAAATCATAAAGCATTTGCAAGAGGCTAGAAAATGGACACGTTAAAGGAATGAAAGCTATTCTTGATAAGGAATTTGAACCCCAACCATTGCAAGTGAATGGTTTATACCTGTGTCATATAGTTTATTTCATGTAACTCATTTTTTCTATAAAATATATTACCTGTGGAGCCATTCTGAGTCTTAGAAACAAATCCGCAAGATTCCAGCTGGAAAAACAACTTTAAATTGACTAAGTCATAGGTTTTAATTATCTTCTCGAACAATATTTTCAAGGTGACTCTGCTTCTTCATGAAGGAATGAGAAAACACTCCTTTTATTTTGATACTATGATTCACTTTACTTTAGGCATGCATGCAAGAGAGGTCACCACTAACCCACCAGAAAATCCAATTTAGGGCCCTTCCAGATGAAATATTTATTCTCTGTGATGTTATTGATTATACACTGAATTTCCTCATGAGCTGATACATGCCTTTTGGGCTTTTTTTGTTCCTCGTACAAGGCATATTCCTTTTCTATTTCAAGTTGTTCCATGATGAATAGAGGAATTTAGTGTAATTGTGTTTCTAACTGTTAATTTATATTGACAGGAGCTTGGTTTCTTTTTGTTGTTTTTTCCTTAGGGATGTTGTCTAGGCCATATCTGTCTGGCCTAATTGTTTTCCCTATTTTCTTTAATTTAAGCCTGAATTTTTTTTGTACATATTTTTAAATCTCTTAATCTATTCTTCACAGGCCCTATCAGTCCCTGGAAAATAGATGGGGAAGAAGTAGAAGGAGTAACATATTTTATTTTCTTAGGATCCAAGATCACTGCAGATGGTGATTGCAGCCATGAAATAAAAAGGTGACTGATGCTTGGGAGACAAGCTATGAGAAACCTGGGCAACATAGTGAAAAGTAGAGACATCACCTTGCAAACAAAAATTCACATAGTCAAAGCAATGGTATTCCTGGTGGTAATGTATGTTTGTGAGAGCTGGACCATTAAGAAAGCTGAGCGCAAAAGAAATGTGGTGTTGGAGGAGAGTTTTGAGAGTCCCCTGGACAGCGAGAAGAATAAATATTCCTTAGAAGGTCAAATAGTAACGATGAAGCTAAAGTGTTTTGGACATCAAATGAGAAGAGAGGATTCACTTGAGAAAGCCTTGATGCTGGGAAAGATGGAGGGCAAAAGAAGAAGGGGGCAGCCAAAAACGGCTAGATGGTATTGTAGATGCAATGGGCACAAAGCTGGGTGGGCTGAAGAGGATGATGAAAGACAGAGGTGCCTGGCAGGCAATGGTCCATAAGGTCGCAAAGGGTCAGAATCGACTATGCGACTGAACAACAGAGTCTTCATTTGTACATACACAGACTAGGTATCTTTCTACATAATGCAAGCTACTTCTTTCTTCTATCAAACAAATCAAGACTGGGGAATTTCCTTCAACTAAAGGGCCAAACTTTCTTTCCTTCATTCAGTTAAAAACATACAAAGTAGATAAATATAATAAATCATATAAATCACATAATACAACAGGCAATAAAGAGAAAAAAATACATAACAGGAGAAAAGAAAACATAAACTTAATCACAACCACAAATTAAACCAGGAACCATACAACAGGAAGCAGCACATAAAATAAATAAATCATCTTCATTAACATACTTCATTGTACATTGCCTTCTCCCAAAGGTAAAGGTAAAGGTAAAGGTAAAGGTAAAGGTAAAGGTAAAGGTAAAGGTAAAGGTAAAGGTAAAGGTAAGCCTTGTTGGAAAGCCAGTCATATCCGAATCTAGGCTTGAGTGCTCCTCTCTGTTTATAGCCAAAGTTCCAGCACTGTCTGCATCTGCAGAAGTTTCCGTGGACATGTGGCAGGCATGAGTAGAAACAGAAGTTCATGGAACACTATTTTACCTTTCCACCAAAGTGGTACCTATTTATCTACTTGCAATTTCTTGCTTTCGAACTGCTAGTTGGCAGAAGCAGGGACAGAGATGGATGGTCACTCTGTCATGCAGCACTCAGATCTCGAACTGCTGACCTACCAACCTTCCAGTCATCATGTTCAGCATCTTAACCACTAAGCCACTGCAGTCCTCATCTTCTCAAATGCCTCCCTAAAAAGGTGTGTTTTTAGTAATTCTTGAAGGACTGAAGGGAAGAAGGAAGACATATTTCTTGTGGCAAAGTGTTCCACAGAGAGGAAACTGCTACCAAAAAAGGTCTGCAATCATCTAAGCTTTCTCATAGTAAGAACCTGCAGGCTTAGTGCATACAGGGGCCAAGACAAATGGACAGTAGAATTTCAGAAACACTCCAGGAGGCCCAAAACCATTTAGGACTTTGTACATTAGTGCATTAATACTGAAGCTAATGGGAAGTCAGCACAAGCTGACGAGAATTGGGAAGAAGTTACTGGGTTACAAGACCTATCTGGTTGCCCTCTCATGCTTTATATCAGGAGTTCTCAACCTTTTCAAGCCAGGGGCCGGGTCATGCTCCCTCAGACAGCTTCGGGGGCCAGATGGCCATTTTGCCCTTCCTCCACCACATGGCACTTCCTGGTGTGATGGACATGGTGGTGGGCCACAGGAAATGGTGCCACAGGCTGCATCCAGCCCACGGTCCGCAGGTTGAGAATCCCTGCTTTATATGGTGAAGACTGCCAAAAGTAGGATTTATGAAAAGTAGCAAGCTAAGCCAAAACTCTTTTCTTGAATCATCTGGAATTTGAAGCGGGAGGCTCCATTACCCAGACTTATTAGACATAGCTATAATTATTGTCTGACTCTTGGAGACTGAGAGTTGACAGATTGTCTTGTTGACCAAGGATGCTCTGGTTTATCTTAACAAGATAGCTAAGGATGCTGTGCGAAGGGTGGCAGGCTTTGAAGTTATAATACTATCTTGCTTGTTATTTTAATTCCCTGCCTCCTTAGAAGCATCTGAAGCAACAATTTCCATCTCTCTGGCTTATATTCACAAATCTACAAATTTTGGACACATTTTGATTTTGTTTATAATAATAACAATAATATCTCAGTCTTTTCCCCTGCAGACATTGATATAGGACAAAGAATTATACTGTATCGCTGCTGTCAGACATTTTTCCTACGCGAAATGAAAGAAAAGTATAAAAATTAATCTCTCTTTCTCACATTTCACATAGGATTTGAACAATATAAAACATACCCTGTGTTATCTTTCTCACTTGAATTATCCCTCTTCCTGAAATTTTTTCCTGTGTGTCAGAAAATGGGGGATCAATTTTCCAGAGTGAATATTAAATGTCAAAGTTGTTTTCATGTCATGGAATATAAAATAAAAAGGAATAATGGATGATGCTCTACTTGTAGGCATTTTTTGTATAAATAAAAACTGACTTTGCAGCACTCTTTCAATATGATGACACTTTCTGTATGACATTTCCTTTGTGATGGTGGGGTTGATGGTGAGTGATTCTCCAAATTAATATATAGGTAAGTTGTTACAGGTAACATATTTTCCCTGCCAGTTTCCTTGGAGAATGTTGCATCAGAGGATTTGATTCAAAAGGTTCAAACAGTGAAATCTTGTCTCAGCTGCAGATACATTTGGGTCTGTGTAAGAACACCAAAACCTTTGGACATTGGCAATGGGTTTTTCACACCAGATAGACACTGAGATCTGAAAGAGTTGAGAAGTTGAAAGAATTAACACATTTGGAAAAAAATACATTCCATTAGATAGCATAGCATCTTCTACTGGGGGAGTGTTTTACATCTGCTTCCTGGTAGGAGGAACCACATGACTGGCCTTTGGCCCAAATGGTTGGGAACCCCTGCCCTAGAGAGCTGACAGTATTTTTTAAAACGGGCCAAGCCCTGATTCAGAAGAAAACAGCTGTATGCATTCCTCTATTCTCAGGCCCCTATCTGAAATTACACCACTAATGCTAATATGCTGTCAATTCAAGTCTGTCATATGGTGACATGTGCCAAGATTTTCTAGGTTTAAATTATTCAGAAGTGGTTAATCAGTCCCTCCTTCAGCTGGTGTTTTGGGACCATGCAGCTCACTCAATGCAGCAGAGGAGCCAGGACCAGTCATGGGATGTAACAGGTTCTCATCAGTCCACCAGAACTGGTAGTAACTTTTCCCAGTGTCCAGGAGAACCGGTAGCAGCTTTTGGGGGAAAACCCCTTCGAGGCTTACCTTTTCACTGGTTTCCTCCACTGCGCATGCGCGCCAAGCCCTTGGTGTGCATGCATGCCTACAGTGCTTGACATGTATGCAAGGCACGTATGCGCTGTCCTCCCAAGCGGGATGGAGGAAGAGAAGCTGCTAGCCTGAAGCTCCCTATAGCCTGCTCCCCAGGGTAAGTGACTCACCTTAGGATGTAGTGTGCCTGTGTGTATTTTAATGTGTATTTAATACATTTACCTATATTAACGTACTACAACAGTTCCTAAAAAGGCCTGATGGCCTGGCTTGGGGTTTTAAGCAAAGTGGGTGGGTGGGTGTATTTTAATGTATTTTTTATTTTATTTATTTATTTATTTAAATTTATTTACGGGTTTGTGTTGTGGGTGGGTGGGTTGAGGTGTGTGCGTGCTTATTTTTATTTTATTTTATTTTTAATTATTATTTATTTTCATTTTCATTTTTTCTTTGGCCCCGCCCACAATATCATGACGTTGGCTCCGCCCATGATGTCATGTCTAAAGAAATTTTGCATCGGATAACGATCTGTTAGTGTTATCCGATGCAGTCGTTTCGTAGCAGCAGGGTGGCTGGAAAGCTGAACAGGGTTCTCTGTTCAGCTTCCCAGCCACCCTGCAGCTACGGAGGCAGGGGTGGGGTGGCTGGAAAGCCACCTCACAGCTGTGGAGGCATGGGCGGGTGGCTAGGGATGCCGATGGGGAGTCCCTGTCAGCTTCCCCAGCCATCCTGCAGCTGTAGATCGGGTCCTATGATCTCCCTGGAACAGGGAGGGGGATCAGAGAGCCCGAAATGGGTAAAAAAAAGGTCCATTTTTTTTACCCATTTCGGGCTCTCTGACCATCCTGCCTGCTCTAGGGAGATCAGAGGACCCGATCCAAGCTGTTTCTGGGCTTCCCCAATGTCCCCGGCCAGTGGAGCAAGCCAAAATGTCAGGGTTCGAACCCTGACATTTTGGCTTGTTGCACTGGCCGGGGAGGTGGGAAAAGCCCAGAAACAGCTTCGATCGGGTCTTCTGATCTCCCCAAAAGCCAGCAGGGAGGTCAGAGAGCCCGAAATGGTTAAAAGACCCTAACTTTTTTTTACCCATTTCGGGCTCTCTGATCCTCCTGCCTGCTCCAGGGAGATCAGAGGACCAGATCCAAGGTGTTTCTGGGCTTCCCTTACGTCCCCAACCAGTGGAGCAAGCCAAAACGTCAGGGTTCAAACTCTGATGTTTTGGCTTGTTGCACTGGCCGGGAAGGTGGGAAAAGCCCAGAAACAGCTTCAATCGGCTCCTCTAATCTCCCTGGAGCCAGCAAGGAGGTCAGACCGCCCAAAATGGGTAAAAAAATAAAGTCAGTTTTTAAAAACCATTTCGGGTTCTCTGACCTCCCTGCTGGCTTCAGGGAGATCAGAGGTACCCGATCCAAGCTGTTTCTGGGCTTCCCCGACGTCCCTGGCCAGTGCAACAAGCCAAAATGTCAGGGTTCGAACCCTGATGTTTTGGCTTGCTCCACTGGCCAGGGACATCAGGGAAGCCCAGAAACAGCTTGGATCAGGTCCTCCGAACTGCCCAGAGCTGGCAGGGGGGTCAGAGAGCCCAAAATGGGTGAAAAAACTGTACTTTTTTCACCCATTTCGGACTCTCTGACCCCCCTGCTGGCTCGGGGGGGGGGGTCGGGGGACCCGATCCAAGCTGTTTCCAAAGTTCCCCCACTTCACTGGAGGCTGCAGCAAGCCAAAATGTCAGGATTCAAATCCCAACGTTTTGGCTTGCTGCAGCCTCCAGGGGAACAGGGCATTTTTTTAACATTGTGCGATCAATGCATTGTACAACGTTAAAAATCGGATAACGACGAGACTTGTGGAACCAAGTCTCATCGTTATCTGAGGTACTAGTGTACAGTAATACCTCAGATAACGTTTACCTTGGATAACACTAAAATCGCATAACGTTAAGTAATCTGGGAGGGGGGAGAATTGCAACGAATAACGTTAAGGTCCTATGGGATGCATCGGATAACAAACGCTAAAGCCTGTGCGGTTACAATGTATCTCTATGGAGCTTTAACGTTATCTGATGCTTTAACGTTATCCGATTTTAACATGCATTGGATAACACTAAAAATCAGATAACACCAAGAATTGTGGAACTAAGTTTTAGCTTTATCCGAGGTTTTACTGTACCTGCAAATTCTGGCCTGGATTTTGCTTAATACCAGACAAGCCCTGGGATCTTCATTAGGTCAATCCTGGCCTGCCTTGGCAAAATACAGCCTGCCCTCTTCCCAGATTTAACTAATAACCAGTGTAACTAAAAAGAAACAAACTCCCTTTGCAGTTGTGAGGAAACACAAGGGCTTGAGATTTTACAAAGGTTTATTTAACAACACTGAGGTATTTACAAAAAACAACAGTCAGATTTCAAAAAGGGGAAAACAAAAGGCAACTTCGTTAAATAATAATAAAACACTCCTAGGCCAGACTAATAAACCTTCCTTACTACTCTAGGGTAGCCTTCTTACATAGGTGAGATGATTCTATCATGGCAACTATCTCAAAACCCCTTCATTTTCTTCTCTTCTTAATTCTCCTCAGGGTTCTCCAGAACCTTCTCCATCAATCATTCATTCTCAACCAATCCAAGTCCATTATGCAAATTAGCTCTTCTCAACATTCTGTTTCTACCCACTGCTGGTAATCTTCCCTGTCTTTGCCTGCATTATTTTTTTTACCAAGGCTCGTTTCTATCCATTCAGACCAAACACTCTGCACATACTCTCATTCATCCATCTACTCTCTAAATACATTCATTCCTTACATTAGTATGAAAAAAGCCACACAAAAATAAAAAATATCCCCAAATCCTTCCAAATGACTATCAAAAGCAAGGAATAATGACAAAATGTGAGTTGTTACACAAAAATAGTCTGGCTCCATAGCTTAGTGCAGTGATAGTGAACCTTTTAGAGACCAAGTGTCCAAACAGAGGGGTGGGGTGAACTCTGTGCTGGGGGGGAGGGAGGAAGTGCTCCCATTGGGTTGCTGAGCAGAGTGGCAGAGTAAACTCTGTGCTGGGGCAACGACATGTGTGCCAACAGAGGGCTCTGAGTGCCCCCTTTGGCATGCATGCCATAGGTTTGCCACTACTGGCGTAGTGGTTTAGGTATCTGTCTGCAGAGCCAGAGTTTGGGAGCTCAATATCCCACTGTGTCTCCTGTGAGAAGCGTGGCCTTGGGCAAACTGTACATTCCCAGGATGCTCCCAGAAGAAGGAAATAATAAACCACTTCTGAGTGCTCTCTATCTAGAAGACCCTGAAAAGCATCACAATAAAAATTAAAATTGACTTGGCAGCTTGCAATTATTATTACACTAAAAATGAGATATTAAACTATTTTCCTCCCTGGATGACATTTATGCCCTCCCATCATTTAGAAAAGCAATATGTTGTAGGGTGAATTTTAGAGTGCTTTTCTACTATTGTCAGAAGGAACTGAATATACTGAGCATCATGCCTGCCTTATGTATAACTTGAGGTGGTAGTCAGCTACTTGAAAGAAAACAGAGAATTCTAGTGTGTATACACGTACACAAAAAAGGAGAAAGAACTATATAAAATGTAAAAAAAATGGAAAGACAAAAGTAAAATAAAACAATTCTATGCATTTATTTAAAGATGTAGGCTTCTAGCCAGAAGGGCCGTCAAAGTGCCAGAAAACTCATCACATCTCATTTTCTAGCAGCACAAATGGATTTGGCAGTATTCCCTCTTAACAGCATTGATGCTGATAAACACAGCTAAGATTCAAAGCAATATTCTTGTACTGCTTCGGGAATTTCAGTTCTAATTCATTAATTTTAAAATCCAATTATTAGCATAGGTTTTGGGGACAGTGTGAACAGTAGCCTCAAGAAATAAAAGGTAGACAGGGTGGTGGTGTTCTGTTTCCCCACCCCCACCTAATTTTTAAAAAACCGAAGTGTTAAATTGGGTTTATAACATGCCACAAGAATTTGATCCACTGCTACTTTTAAACATGATCAGCAACACACTGAATTCTAGATATAAAGGTCTTCCATACAGTGTAGGTCCCTACTGATTAAAACATTAGGCTATTCTACCATTTGCCTTTCAACCTCAGAACAGATGCTTCCTTACTGACAGCAAGCACTCTGAAGCAGGTTTGTTGGTTTTAACAGCTACCATGTCTGGCTGCTTTGTGAGGATGAGTTGGACTAGTTTCCAATAAAGGCCTAGTGCTTGACAACTGGAAGGTCAGCAGGGCAACAGTTTGAGCCCCAAGTGCTACGCAACAGAGTGAGTTCCCATCATCTGTTCCAGTTCCTGCTAACCTAGCAGTTCGGAAGCAAGAAATTGCATGTAGATAAATAGGTACTGCTTTGACAGGAAATGTAGCAGTGTTCCATGTACAGTAAAACCCTGGATAACGATTGGATCGGATAACGCTAAAATCGCATAATGTTAAGTAATCTGGGGAGGAGAATTGGATCGAATAATGTTAAGGTCTTATGGGATGGATTGGATAACAACTGCTAAAGTCTGTGGAGTTACAATGTATCTCTATGGAGCTTTAACATTGTCTGATCCATCCCATAGGATTTTAACATGGATCGGATAACACTAAAAATCAGATAACACCAAGACTTGTGGAACCAAGTTTTAGTGTTATCCGGTGTTTTACTGTACTCCAGTCTCTAGTCATGCCTGCCACATGACTGTGGAAACATCTGCAGATGCAGACAGTGCTGGCTCTTTGGCTGGAAATGGAGATGAGCACCACACCTAAACTAGCTTTTGAGCAAGGGCAACCTTACCTTTACTAATGTACAAAGTATGTACTATACAGAAGCGTAGCGTGCCTTGGCGGGGCCCCGTATAAAAATTTGTTTGGGGGCCCTTAGGAAGGGTAAAGATTTCTCACAAAAGAAAAAAATTTGCTTTTTTTGACTTTTGTCATTTGTGAAATTAAAAAAATTGGGAAGTTTTTATTAACTTTTGCTTACGCACGTTGGGCCCCCCCGTGGCCCGGGGCCCCCGTATAATTGATACGGGAGATATGGCGGTAGCTACGTCCCTGGTACTATAATTAGTTATAGATTGCTCTGATACCTTTACCTTTATTTATGCCCCCCATATCGATGATTCTCAGGATTTGTCCCTGTTCTAGGACCAGTCTTCCCATTAGGTAGGATAAAGCAGCAATTATTTGATCTGTTTTTATTATATTTTGACTGCCAAGGATGGAGAGGAGATCCTTGTTGGATTATCTGCCTCCTGTATAAAAATAATGTGGGCACTATATTTACTTCGATTGAGGTGGGTGGGGGTATGTGCCATTTGCTGGTAGGTTTCTGAAACCAAATATCTCAGATTAGTCCTGCCTGGTCATTGCTCCCATTTTTTTTTAAAAAAAGTTGCTTCAAGATGTTCACCAAGTGGTGTCTTCATTAGTCTTAATCCACAACACATGTGCTCAAACTAACTTCTCCAGCTATTTTGCAGTTCTTAAAAATAACCATGTAGTTTTGCTGCATGGAAGGGCGATGGAATGCACCAAAGGAGAAAGCGAGTAAGGAAGAGTCTGAGGAGGACCCTGAAGGACATCCCTCATACTATCCATCCCAACTGTCCCCCAGGGATTTCTCTTGAATTACTCTACCAATGGAAGTTCACCATGCCTTGTTCTGAGAAGCTGCCCACCCTTCCTGATGCACCAATAGAGGTAGAAGAGGAGAAGATAGCAGAAGAGGCTTGTCTAGAGAGGTCTGATTCCCAAGAATCTAGAAGGGAGGAGAGAAATTTTGAGATTATAAAATGAGAGGGAGAAGATGGTAAGGAGATAGGACTTGTGACTGTAGGTTGAGGAAGAGGAGGAGAGAGCAGTGCTGGAATGGTGTTTAGTTTCCCACCAAAGTGGTCTTGATTTAGCTACTTGCAATTTCTTGCTTTCGAACTCCTAGGTTGGGAGGAGCTGGAACAGAGACGGGCACTCATTCCATCATGCAGTACTCGAGTTTTGAACTGCTGACCTTCTGCCTCCCAGTCAGTGTAAAGCAGCCCATAAATGATGACAAAGCAACATTTCTCCGTTTTTTCCTTTTACATCCTGATCAGTCCCTGGACTGCCAAAATGAAGCCATTTTCTCCACTTTGTTGTAGCTTTCTTCGCTTTCTTTGTGTGTGTGAAGACACAGGAGAGATGCTGTCTAAACTATGAGAAGCCGGTATTATTTGGAAATTTTGCAAACTTTGTAAAGAATGTTTTGTTTTTGAATGTGCTAGGATGAAAATGCTTTGAAAACCCAAGTATGAGAGCATCATCTAAGCACTGCTCAATTTTAGATGTCTTCACAAGTCATCATGTTCATTTTTCTTGAAAATAACATTTTTATTGGTGTTGTAGCACACCAGCAGTCTCTTCTGACATGTGGAAACTGAAATGCACTTAGAAAATAAGGATTCCATGTTATCTAAGAGTAAAGAGCGGATACATCTACAGAGAATTTTATCCAAAAATAAACTGAATCCAATTTTTTATCCACTATAATGTGGAAAGTAGATAGGTGATTATGATACTAGAAAAGGTGTCTTTGGAAGAGACATCTTTCAATACTGAACTCAAATGAAAAAGAGAGAAGTGTTGACTTGAAACCACACTTCATGTTTTCCTTCCTTAGGAGCATCCTCCCTCTAAGGTCTGATCAGCTTGCTTGAGAAATTGTTCTTTTTTTTGCCAAATCAGCTGGATAATTTTGTTTCAGTTTGTTATCACAAAATTAACCAAAATCCACACGTTTGTTCATATTTGGGATAATAATGACCCAGGTTCAAAAAAAATGTGAAATCTGGAGAAAGGAACATTTCTCACTAAGGTAGACAGGTTACCCTGAAACAATAGAGGCTTTGAGAGCATAAAAGGATATGTGAGATTCTGTTGACTTTAAATGTTTTCAACCTATTGCAGATGGATTTCTTGCACTGGGTAAGTTGTGAGTTCTTTTATAAACATGTGAGATTCTGTAATGGGTTAAGTTAAAGGTAAAAGTCTCCCTTGCTTAAAAGCCAGTGGTTTCCATCTCTAGGGGATGGTGCTCATTTCTGTTTACTACCAAAGAGCCAGTGCTATCTGTATCTGCAGACATTTCTATGACCATGTGACAGTCATGACTAGATGTGGGAGTGCAAAGAATACTATTACCTTTCTCACTGAAGTGGAACCTAGTTATCTACTTTCAGTTTCTTGCTTTCAAACTGCTAGGTTGGCACGAGCTGGTTCAGATGATGGGAGCTCATTCAATCTTGTGGCACATGGGTCTTGAACTGCTGAACTACTGCCCTTCCAGTCTTCAAGTTCAGCGTCTTAACCACTAAGCCACCACAGCCCTTTAGTGGAATGTGGGCATTACTCTTGTGCATCCCCACTGCTCCGGGAACTGCACTGGTTACCAGTTTGCCTCCGGGTGCAATTCAAGGTGGTGGTCATTACCTTTCAAGCCCTACATGGTAGCGGGCCAGGATACCTGAGACACCGCATCTCCCCAAGGGTATCTGTCCGTCCCACCAGAGCGGACTGGAGAGGTGCCATTGTGGTGCCATCTGCCAGAGAGGCTCGACTCTGTGGCACTAGAAAGAGGACCTTCTCCTTGTTCTTGTTTGTGGAACTGCCTGCCTTTGGAGTTGTGCCTCCAGATGGAGCTATTGGGGTAATGATGGCTTATTGACCCATCCTCACTGGCTTATTTAACATCTTATTTAACACCTTATATTTACCCTCCCTCTCTTTTACTCCTTTACTTAAAGGAATGAGATGTTGTTTTAAATGGTTTTAAATTGTTTTTAGAGTTTTAACTGTGTGTTGTATGTTTGTTGATTGGTTGTAATCCACCTTGAGTTGCCTGTGCGAGTAGGGTGGAATATAAATTCAAATAAATAAATAAATAAATAAATAACTGACTTTAAAATACATTTTCACCAGGATACAGATGGATTTCTTGCACTGGGTAAGATGTGAGTTATTTTATAATTCTACTATAGTTAAATTTACATGCCCTGTATTTTTGGAATGTGGTAAGAAACTGTCTTCTGACTGGCAGACAAACTGAAGTAAGATACCTTTACTTCTCTGCTTCGTGGGTTACTGATAACAGAAAGGAAATATTTGCCCCCCCCTTTTTTTTTGAAAGTCTGGGACAAAAAAACATTTCCATGGCAAAAAGGAAAAGATCTAAGTAACTTTTCACCTGTTCCCCGTCCCTAAAAAATAAATAGTTGGCTGCGTAGCTCAGTGGTTTAGATATCTAGCTTTGGAGCCAGAGATTGTTTCTCGTGGGAGAAAATTCAGCCTTTGTCACTTTGGGCAAGGTGCACAGTTTCAGGGTGTCTCCAAAAGAAGGGAATGGTAAACCACTTCTGGGTATTCTCAACTAAGAAAACCTTGGGAAGGGTTGCTGCAAGCCAGAATTGACAGAGCACAATTATTATTTATAAATCAAATGTGAACACTGCAACTGGACAGAACTCAAGGGCGTTGTTTGAACTTCAGATGAAATTTGCTGGAATTTTGCTGTATCTTGTAGTCGAGTTCTGTGTGAGATCAGCAACGAAACTTTGCTTTGGGTGACTTAAAAACCTGGCTGGATTTTAAGTAAAATTCATATTGGAAGGGGCTTGCAAAAGAGACATGGACAATAAATACCCAGTACCTTCTTCCCAGTTGTTCTGACACTGTAAATTTGAGCTTTTTCCAAACATCTTTCTGACCAGTCATTGTCACCCTCCCCCCCACACACACCATGATGTCTCAAATTTATTATAAGTCACACACCTTACTAGGATGGAAAGAAGTAAGGAAAATCCCCATTTCATAATACAACCAGTACATTACCAGGTGCTTGAAAATGCACCAAAGCCAATTTGTGACAGAAGAGCCAAATGGCCAGCATTTATCTTAATTGGCTCTAATAAATGAGAAGATTACTTACAGTTGACAACTTTCAGTTCACTACAAAAAGCCAATGTACAACATAGAGGAAAACATCTGCTTGCATAGACATGGGAAAATATCCTTCTCTCCTCCTGGCTTGTTGTGGAGGCTATTTACCCTCCAGACTGATGGTCTTTTTGAGTTGCTTGCTTTGCATCAGGATTTGGAAAGGGATTTCCGTTTCTTTGACTCGCCTTCTGTCTGTTTAATTCTTGTTTTGCTCAATGTGGGGTTTATAATAAGTTGTTTCTGTATACCTTACATCACAGACGGCTGTGGTCGCTTGCTGCCTTGGATCACCCAAAGCATGCTAGATGCAACAGATGCTCTGTATTTTCTAAGCTATCAGAATGTTTTCCATTTAAAGTGAAAATATAATTTCCATTTATTCCCTCACCCTCCTAACTGAGTAACATAAATCTAAAGTTACTGGAAATCTCATTCCTCCTTTCTTTCCTTTTACTAACTTTAGTGTTTATTCCAGTTCGAAAACCTTTTTCAAATCAGGTCATTCAGAAAAACAGCTGTGGTCTTTCAGATTACAGTTGGGCAGATAAAGCATGTAAGGTCATGTCTTCATGCAGACTTTGTCTAGTGTTCTTAATAAGTTCCTCTCACTCTACTCAAGTTCCATTGATTTAAATTGGCCTACTCTTGTTGTGTCTTACTTTGGCTCAAGAATATTGTCCCCCTTGACAGAGCTGTTTAATCTATTTTTAAATTGTTTGTTCTGAACATAATTACAATTTGAGATGGAAAGAAGGTTTAAGGTTTGTTATATAACCAAAGTAGAAGATTTACACTAAATTGAATGAAATAATGAACAGTATATTGCAACTAAAGTAAGCTGTTTGATTCAATACAACTTTACAGAAGAGATGATTTACCACTGAAGGAGCATATTGATTAGTAAAAAGTCCTACATTTGTGTCAGTGTTGCCAGGTTCAAAATTAATTTAAATACCAAGGAATATGCAACACACATGGATTATCTTAATAATTGCATTGCGTGTAATGATTTCTCTTCTAGCAAGGCAAAGCACTCTTGGTCTGTCTAAATAAGTGGAGTTATACTTGTGATACAGCAGCTATAGCCCACTAGCACTAATGGTGTCAAAGGAGTCCCTTGTTTGTTTAGCAAAAATGACTACAGTAAAACCTTGGATTACGACCACTTCATGTAATGTTTGCTGTGGTTTACAATGGCAAATCCTATGGAAATGCTGTCCTGGGTTACGGATTTTTAATGAAATTGTTTTGGGTTACGATGATCAATTCGTGGCCGTTTTTTACACTCTCAGTGCATCCCTATGGATGTTTCAGGTTACATTTTTTCACGTTACAACGGAGGCTGTTGGAACAGACTTCCATTGTAACCCAAGGTTTTACTGTATTTTTTTTTCTTGTCAGTGGAGGAAGAATCAAGGTACACTTTACTTGTAGGAGTTTTGATAGGAACCTGCCTTTGTTAGGGCAGTTGTAACTTTTAAAGCATTGTTACTATGTCCAGCCAACTGACTTCCAATTTATGGCATCTCAGAAAATAAAACAAAACAAAATAAACAAAATAAAATAAAAAACACTGTAGCACTTTAAAGACTAACTTCTATATTTTTATTGTTAGCTTTCGTGGATCAAGTCCACTTCATCAGACAAAGAATGAAACTTACAGGCATGTTCTTTATATACCAAATTCATGGGCTCAACGGGAGAAGAGGTGTGGTCAAGCAAGATGACAGACAAGCAAGCACAAGATTGCAGCTTTACATAGCCATTAGCAACAATAGATTATTCAGATAAACTCTAAATGACTCCCTTTCAATCTCAAGGTTGCTGAGTAAGCCCACTACGGTATCTGATCAACTTGTGACATGCATGTCAGGGGAAAAAACAACACCTGTACCTGGTTTCTTTCTGTTTTACTAAAGAGAATTGGCAGGAAAGTTGTAATATAAAATCATATAGCAATCTGTGTATCAAATCTGATAATGTCCCAGAAACCCTTCACTAATATTTAGCCCCCTGCAATGGATATCTAACAGATGGATGTATTTGATATCTGCTGTCTCCCTTTCAATCCTAGTTTTGTAATTTCTCTGTTCCAGAATTGCAACTTTCAGGTCTTGGATAGAGTGTCCAGTTAGATTGAAGTGGTGTTCAAAGTAAAATAGTTTTGGTTTAATTATCTTTTGATCTATTTATTTTCTTTTCTTCAATCCATGATATAAATAAAACTCTGCTTCAACATCACAGTTTCAATGAATAAAAATTTTGCTGCCAGCTTTCTTCATTTTCCACCTTTCATTTATGATCGTTCTCACAGTGATGTCCATCAAGATTGGTTCACTGACTTGCCCATCCATCATTTTTTCTCTTTTCCTGTTATATATTATGTGTGCATGTAAATACACACACACCCTCTTCATTATAGCTCACAATGACTGAACTCCTATGCAAATAGTGTAACTTTTAGATGTTGATGACTGTAAGTCACAAGATCTCTGTAGGCATTATCTGTTGCATGCCAAATCACATGATTCAGTATGCAGCAGGTAATGTCTATGAAGATTTCTTAACATACATTAATTCACTTAGAAAAGTTGCATCATTTGCATAGATGCACAACAGGATTTGAACCAATATATTGTTCCCAGAAACCCAAGTCCATTTATGTTTTTGTTATTTGCATCAACCATATGCCTTTGCAAAAATGCACCATACAATATCAAAACATAAAACTGTAATGGCAAAACTGGGAAGAAAATACATGATACAAAACAGAACTAGGTCAGATTGTATAACTAAATTCTTTAAAAATTTAAGATCCAAGACACTGTATTAGACCTTATTTTCATAGCAGGTGCCAAAAAAAAATTCATATTGTGCTATCACCTACTTCCCTTGATCTACAAAGCAAAAGTAAATGTCACCCCTCATTGAAAGCCAGTTGTGACTCTAGGGTTGAATGCTCATCTCTGTTTATAGCCAAAGGGCCAGCGCTATCTGCATCTGCAGATGTTTCCGTGGACATGTGGCAGGCATGCCTAGACACTGGAGTGCATGGAACGCTGTTTACCTTTCCACCAAAATGGTACCTATTTATCTACTTGCAATTTCTTGCTTTTGAAATGCTAGGTTGGGAAGGAGCTGGGACAGGGCTGGGATTCCTGATCCTGTTGTGCAGAACTCGGGTCTTGACCTGCTGACCTGCCAGTCTTCCAGTCAGCATCCTAACCACTTGAGCCCCTGCAGTCCCCTTACAAAGCAAAAAGATACACACAAAGCAGATGACTGGCCAGGGGCAGGAACCACTAATGGAATAATTAACTCTTCCAAGAAATCTGTATATGAGGAACAAACAACAACATGTGTGCTGAGGAGTCCTGGTGGTACAGTAGTTAAACTGGAGTTCTGCAACCAAAAGGTTATGAGTTCAATCCTGACTGGGACTCAAGGTTGACTCAGCCTTCCAGGCTTCCGAGGTCAGTAAAATGAGTACCCAGCCTGTTGGGGGCAAAATGCTAATTAATTTGTGAACCACCCAGAGAGTGCATGAAGTACTATGGGGCAGTATGAAAGTGTGATTGATTTGGTTTGCTTTGCAACTGAGTTGTCCTGAAATGACCCACAAGTACTGCTGACAGCCAAGCATTGCTAATGTACTTGAAAGGTTCTTTCTACAATTACAAGGAACTGATCAATCTTGTAAATAATGTGCTACCATCTTTGGAGGGTGAGATGGGAAGCAGTCTTACCAGGGCATAATTTTCTAGTGGCAGTATTCTGCTATTGAGTATCTTAGCAACTATTGAAATTCTAGGAAAGTTCCCACTATTCTAGCTACTGGAAGAGCTACAGAAGAAATAGAGCAGACTGAGGAGTAGTGGAAGATGATGCTGGTGCCTTTGCAACCCCAGCACCTCTTTGTGAGCTCAAAGCTCAAATCAGACACTATAGTTAGCACATCATTAGAAGAAGAAAACACTGGGGGATTGTGGGGCCCCAGTGATTCCGGGCTGTGTACAACCTACAGGCCACATACCTGTGCCACAAGATGTCTATAACCTCCCATCCCCTTGCTGGCTCTGGCAACCATTCCATAAAACTCTTCTGTACTACACCTAAATGCCGCACAGATGGAAAGGGCCTTTGGGGCACAGTGGTTAAACTGTAGTACTGGTACCAAAACTGCTGCCCTAGTGAGTTCAATCCTGACCAGGGCTCCAGGTTGACTCAGCCTTCCATCTCTTGAAAATAGGTAAAATGATTACCCGGTATGATGGGAGCAAAATGCAAATTACCTTCTGAACAACCCAGAGTGTGCTGTAAGTGCTGTGGGGTGGTATATACAGTGGTACCTCGCTTAAAGAGCATAATGGATTCCACAGGATTGCTCTTTATGCGAGTTTGCTCTTTAAGCGAAACACCATTGTAAGTGACCAATTGTGTGGGGGGTGGGACTGCGAACCCCGACTTATTTGTTAAGCGAGTTTTGGGTTGGTTTTATTTGTTAAGCGAAGCAAACGTTCAGAGAAAATTCTGCTCTTTAAGTGAGTTACTCTTTAAGCGAAACACTCTTTATGCGAGGTTTGATTGTAAGTGTAATTGCTATTGCTAAAGGGCATTTCTGTCTCTATAGGCTAGGCTGCAATTATTCCTATCAGGATTGTAACAAAATTAAGTATTGTGATATGATTGATTGCATCTGTCTGGGCTATAATAATGTTCCAGCTGTCACAGTCTCTGACTCAAATGCAGAGTTTGTTGCTTTTGAGATACTCTTGACAGTGCTATTTTCCCCTTTTTCGGTACTTTTTGGGTAGGCAATAAGAAATGTGCAGTGTTTAAGTGTTGCCCCTCTGCCTGGTTATGCAATTTTCAGCAAGTGCCAAATTATAAGAATCAAAGGGAGTCTCAACTTGTTGAGTGCTCAGTAAAAGTAAAGGTCAACCTTTACATCTGACTCTACGATTTGGTGCTCATCTCCATTTACAGCCAATGAACCTTTGCTGTCTGTGTTTACAGACATTTCCATGGTTATGTGGCAGGCATGACTAGACACCAGACTGCACAGAATGTTGTTACCTTTTCTGCTGAAGTGGTACCTATTCATTGCAATTACTTGCTTTCAAACTGCTAAATTGGCAGGAGCTGGGTCAGAGAAGGGAGCTCACTCTGTCATACAGCACTCAGGTCTCAAATGACAGACCTGCCAACCTTCCAGTCATTAAGTTCAGCATCTTAACAACTAAGTCCTCACAGTCTCTGTGGAGTGTTAAATATGTCATTATTTGTTTGTTTGTTTATTTGTTTGGGGGGGAGGGGAAATCGAATTGGAAAAACAAACAGAGGCTAATAGAGCACATTTCTTGCATTTTAATGTGGCCTCTAAAAAATAATAATTAAATTACACTGCATTTCACTGCTGAGCTGTATCTCCAGTGAAAATCCAGAGTGTTCATAGCAAGAGAAGATTAACATTCGTATCCTCAGAGCAGTAAATGCCTCGATACTTTGATAATAAAAATGCAAGAAGATTGTTCTAAGGCTAAGGAAAATACAGAAAATAATTGGCTCACAAAGAACACCAAAACTAGACAAAGTTATCTGTATTTCACCCACTGGGTAATCCCCTTGTTTACTTGTAAGTAAGGAATAGAGGAGCACGTTTAGAACAGATAGGCTGAGTACACCATAACATCTAATTCCTTCTAACTTACAAGAGAGTAAGCACCAGTGAATATAGTTGAATTTATTTCCCAGTTAACTAGCATAGGATTGTGTAGCAGTTCACTTTTAATATCATTGGGCAAAAGCCTGTTGACATTAATTTATGGCTTAGTGGTTAAGAAGCTGAACTTGATGACTGGAAGGTTGGCAGGTCAGCAGTTCAAGACCTGAGTACTGCACAATGAAGTGAAGTTCCATCTCTGACCATCTTGGAATGGGCCCTAAGTGGAGTTTCCCCCACTAGCACTTCCCTCAAGTGAGCAGTGGGACACACAGGAAGAGAAGTGGATAGGAAGGGTGGAAATCAGTGAAAAAAAATGTCTACCTTGCTTTCCACCAGCAGATATTTTATTTGAAATATTGGGTCTGTTCATGAACACAAGGCACTTCCTATTCCCAGATGTTGAGCTAACATTCATGCTTATGTAACAGCTGTATGATTGTGGTTGATTTCTGAACTCTCCCTTTTCCAGTATTAAACAGAACATGCTTTGTCTTCCCAACCATGACCAACTTTGGCTGCTGGTTTTAGAAGATTTCCCCAACACGATAAAGAGAACTTCCTATTATTTAAAACAATAAGAGAAGCACAGGCATTAGATCACAGATATGTCAGTAGATATGGAGAGGCTACCCCACTTTATGATGATAGATCAGTTTTTGAAGCTATAGCATCCTGCCTGTTATGGGTACTTCTCGCAGTAGCATGCCTACCCATTTTAGAAAACTATTAATAATTTAATCTTTTCATTTACAGCTAATGTTCTTTTGAACAATACATCAGCTGGGAATAATGATCCATCTACAAACTTTCTTAAGCAATACCATTGATCACTTGTGTTGTCAGCTTCCTGTGAAAAACCAATTCTTTTGCAATTTTGTTCCTGAGAAAGTCACAGAAAATACAGCTAGTGATTCCGGCACTGAAGAAAAATCTTCTGCCTGTTAAATAGCAAAGTAAATATTTGATTTCAATTTTATTATTGGTAAAATATAGTGGGAAACCTAACTTGGTTAGAGAAATTTGAGTGAAATTAATTTGAAATCCTTCACAATTGGCATTGGACCAAACTCAGATTTATTGCATAGGCATTAAATTCCCATATGCTGTTCTATAGAGTAATACAGTATCTTGATTCAAGGTTTCAAACAACTGTGTGCCTATTTTTTTTAATTTCTGAAGTATCTGAAATTCTGAAGTTAGGGAACAAGATATTGAATAAAGTAGAATGTGAACTAATTTACCTTTATTATGCATTGCGTGTGGTTAAGTCAATTCTGACTTATGATTACCCTTTCCACAGTTTTCTAGGTAAAGAATACATAAAGTTGCTTAACATTCCATTCTTTTGTGGGTGCCCTGGGACTGTGCAGCTTTGCCCATAACTACACAAGCTGGCTCTTCTTCTTGTAGGTACAGTGGGGAATTGAACTCCCAATCTCTGGCTCCACTGCCAAAGACCTAAACTACCAAGCAATGGAAGAGTCTCAAGAAGGTAGATTCTCCACTCGATATGAATTTGGAAAGGAACATCTTTGAAAGAACCTCATTTGTTCTGAAGTCTTGAACCTGAAACTTGAGACTGGTACCTAATGGTATGACTATGTTCACAGCTGATAGAAGCGATGTAACAATGCCTCTTGCCATTGGTGGGTAATATGAAACTTCCACCTTGCTCAGACTCCAGATGAGTGGATGCTGTGAGAAAGCCTTTTCCTCTTTTGTTGACAATGTTTAGAGGAGGAGGAGGAGATTCATGGACCCTGAGCAGCAGAGCTGTAACAAGAGTAAGGAAAGTTGAACACCACCTTTGAGTGCATGCCACTGAAGAGAACAAGATAAAATATGACTCTGTTTTCCCAAACACACCATACCATTAGAAAAAGAATGGATTTCTATGTCCTATTCTGTCTTTCTCTAGCAGGATAAACTTACCATAAGTCTGGCCAGGTTATCCTGCTATGGTAATAGAGTAGACCATACTGCCAGTGACTCAACACTGAGCATCAGGTGGTGGTTAATTAATCTGACAACCCTGAGGATTAATGGCCTTGGGTGCCGGAGTCCAAAGGGAAGGGTGATGGTCTCCAAGTGGATTAAATCCCACTTGAATCCATCTTGATGGAGGGCAGCAGCTTCATCAATACAGGCCTGGGACTGATGAGGACTTTGCGTGCCAAAAGGGCTCAGAACCAGAAAGTGACTCATGGAACTGAATCAGTAGAATCATCCTGGGATGTGGAAAGCAGATGAAAAGCCTTTTATATTCTCAGGACAATCTTCATGGCTGATTGCCATGATGATTGGCAATATTCAGATTTGGATTTGGATACAGAAGGAGGAGGAGGAAGATGCTTGGAAGGGAACAGCTAGCTCCTCCTCTCTCTGTTGCTATACATTGTAAAGCAGAAGTAGGCAACCTATGGCCCGCGGCACCAAATAATCCAGCCCCCAACCTCACGCTAAATGGCTGCTAAATGGTAATAGGATCACCAGTCTGGCCCCCTCAACTGTCTGAAGCAGCATGACCTAGCCCTTGACTGGAAAAGGTTGGCAACCCCTGTTGTAAAGCAACAAATCTGGGGGAGGGGGTGTTAAGTCTTTTTGCATATTGACATTATGTGCAAGAATTCTCACTGAAATCCAAAACTCTGACTTTGCTAAATTATTTAGAAAGAGAAACGATAGCTATTCCTTGGAACTAGGTGAAGAATTTGTGAAGGGCTTTGCAGAAGATTCCAGCCATCCTTATGTTTAATTATATAAATGACTATAAAAGTATTGTCAAGAACAAATCATGCAGACTAATCTTATCTCTTTTATTAACCATGTAACCTCCATGGTTTGGAATGCTACAAGTCGCTAATTATTTATATCAGTATTTTCCCAAGCTCTGTTTTATCCTAAACGGGTAAAGCCCTTTGTTCTTCAATGAGTAAAATTATTATTAGTTCAAATTTATATTGCTGCCCACTCGCCGTGGCGACTCAGGGCGGCTTACAGACAATACATTACATTACATTACAATACAATATGTTGGAGTGGGCACAGGGGGAGGAGCGGCAAGGTCCTCATCCTGCCCTGGCTTCTTCTTCCCTTGGCAGTTGGTATAGGCACAGGAGGAGGGGCGGCAAGGTCCTCATCCTGCCCTGGCTTCTCCTTCCCCTGGCAGTTGGTGTGGGCACAGGGGGAGGGGCGGCAAGGTCCTCATCCTGCCCTGGCTGCTTCTTCCCCTGGCAGTTGGCAGTTCAAAATGCAGGCTGTTTTGAAATGAAAGCAGAGTCTAAAAGATATCCACAACAAATCCCTCTCTCTCCTTCCCATTGTTGTGGAGGTAGTAAAGGTAAAGGTCACCCTTACTCAAAAGCCAGTTGTATCGACTCTAGGGTTCAATGCTCATCTCTGTTTCATAGCTTCTGCAGACATATCCGTGGTCATGTGGCAGGCATGACTAGACACCGGAGCACATGGAACGTTGTTTACCTTCCCACCAAAATGGTCCCTATTTATTTACTCAGACTTCAGGCTGTCCAGGTGAGGAGGGTCGCCAGCCAGGAGTGCTGGACTGCTCCACCTGGAGGCACTCCCGGGCCCCACCCCCATGCTGTGCTTAGGAGGCTGGTGCGGCGAACCACCACCACCTCCTTGGGAATTTGTTTGTGTGCCAGGGTGAGAGGCCCGATACTATGAGAATATGTGTTGTAATACTGTAATATTGTATGCTGTCTTGTAATTGAATTATATATATTGTATTGAATTGTATGTATTATATTATTGTGTATTTATTGTTTTTTGGTTTATCTAAATTGTGATGATTTTTGATTCTTATGATGTTACTTGATCATGTGTAATTTGTAACTGTATCTTGTATCCCTGCAAGCCGCCCAGAGTCGCTTCCTCGAGTGGGGCGGCATACAAGTCTAAAAATTAAATTGGCAGGAACTGGGACAAAGACAGGAGCTCATTCCATCCTGCAGTATTCGGGTATTGAACTGCTGACCTGTCGCCTTCCTGTTAGCGTCTTAGCCACTTGAGCCACTGTAGTCCCTCACAGGGACAATTTGTTAAGGGGAAGTTGACCCAGAAAAACACTTGCATTAATGAGAGCACTAATAGAAACGAGAAGTCAAGGACAGCTGGTTAAGGGCTTGACAGCAGGAACAGTGTCTAAAGATTATTTCTCTCCTGGAAGAAGGTGCTGCTGAGTTTGATTGCACAGTAAAAACATGTGAGAGAAAATGGACTGAAAACTCTTTGGGGAACATGCAAAGAAGAATCAATTGACAGTCCAGACTGAAGCTGCTACAGAATCAAGACATAATGATCAATATGATAGAAATCTCTTCCTGCAACTGAGATGGCATTCTACTGGGAATGAACACTGACTTGTGGGAGACTGGTCCTGTTTTGGATCCAAACAATAATTGAATCCTACAAATGTGACCCCTCTCTGTTATCATTACCTACCAGTTTTGCTGTAAAAGAGAGGCCAGTGTTTTCCTGTTTGTTTGTATTGTGCCTACTACTCTTTTTGCTACTCCTATCAGGTAGTTGTACTGCTACCAGGTAGGGGACTTATCCCCCCCCCCCCATAGTGCAGATCAAAACCATCGCTGTGAACAACTTCTCAGTTGGTGCTACAAAAATAGAAAGACATAAAAGAATGTTTTTATTGCAGTGCTACAACAACCAGAAAGGAAGGGGGGGAAAAGTAATGTACACTTTCCCTGCTCCTCCACAGAGGAACAAGAGCAGTGTTTAATTTGCCCATGTTGTGAAGTGGCCGACACAGCACAAGTTGGCAAAGTTTGCTCATTCTGTTTGGAAAGGGGAGAGCAGGGTTGACATCATTTAACTCCTCACCCATTCTCAAGCAACTTCAAAAACAGTGATCTTGAAATTACTACAGTAAAACCTCACATAAAGAGCACCTCACTTAGAGAGTAACTCGTTTTAAGAGCAGAATTTTCTCTGAATGGTTGCCTCTCTTAACAACCGAAACCAATCAAAAATTCACTTAACAACTGCCAGAAGTCACAATTGGTCACTTACAATGGTGTTTCGCTTAAAGAGCAAATTTGCTTAAAGAGCAATCCCGTGGAATGCATTATCCTCTTTAGGTGAAGTACCACTGTACTCATATTTGGATTGTAGTTTAAAAGCTTTTATTCCCACTCTTGCTAATGAACTAAATCCAACTAAACAACATAAAAGGAAAGCAGGTGGTAGTGTTTGATTGTTTTTCCAGTTTTGTAGGCAGTGGGGCATTGGTTCTTATGCTCCTAGGCATATTACTGTTTATTCAGCTGATCATGCACCATAAATTTCCTTGGACTCTCCACTCACATAGTCCAGAAGTAAGTGTCTGGAGTGCAACACAGTTTCCAATAGTGGAATGACACTGTCAAGTACTGACCATTGCTGGTACTTGAGCCTTTTTTAAATAGTAGCTTTAATTGTTTTCGCACTTTTGTCATTGACTTGGCAAAAGTGCTTTGTAATTAATTCAATTAATCCATGACAAAATAAATTAGTGCAATTAGTGTACTAATTATACTAATTAGTGGTTGTAATTCACACCACTTTCACAGACAGAGGAAGTTCCTGAAATATTTTCATATTAAATGAAAGACAACACAGAGGATTTTGATGAAACAAATAGGGCTAAGGATACAAAAGCAGGAAATGAATCAGGGAATGAATCATTTTAATGAGGTAGGAAAAATCTGAAGTAAATAATAAAGTTTTCCAGGCATTTTTTCTGATTAGTAGCAGAAAACTGACTTTTATCTGGCATGGAACTTCCACAACAAAAATGAGAAAGTCAGTGATGTATGGTAAATTGGAAAAAAAGCTAAACCATCTATTATTTTAAAGTAAGCAATATATTAATCACAGGTAATATTTTTGACACTATATTAAGACTCATGTGTCACATATCCTTAGGTTTCACAAAACTAGCTAGCTGGACCTCCTCCTAGGCTGTCCTAATAAAATGCTACATTTATTTTTGTATAGACGGTGTAATTGTGTTTTTCCCCCGCAGGAGGTTTCTTCAGAGAAATTTTTTTCTTAAATGATAAATTTTATACTAGTGCAGTGATTTTCGGTGAAATAATAACTGTGATGAATCAATATTTTATGTTAACTTTTTGTTTTCTGTAACTAGATCCATATTTGTTTGTTTGTTTGTTATTTGGCTCATATTCCACCCAAATGGTGCAAGAACAGCCACTCTGGGCAGCTCAGAAACATTAGATGAACAAATAATGGGAAAACAGCAAATGACATCAATTAACAATTATCATGAATAAAAATATATAAACAAAGTAAAATATCTACCTAGATGGCATCCCTGTGTACATTAATAGACCTTACAAAAACTTCATATCATTCTAAGGCCTGAAATGGACTAGAAATAGTGGTATATTTATATTTAGAAGTATTGTTTTTAGAGTTACATCCTCCCTTCATGCTTCTAAATGAAATATATTTAGAGAACCAAGAAGAATTGAAAACCAAAGAAACAAATAAAACATCTCCTGGGTATAATTCAACCAGAGTTAAGTCCTATTTTTTATTTAACCATTTGTTTGTTTATTTTATTTTTATGTGAAGGAAGTACATTCTTGCTTATTGAACATAAACCTGAGCCAATCCAGTGGGCAAACATGAAAATGTTAAGGATACCATCACAAGAAAATGCATATATGGTTGGATCCAGATGTGCCTTTGCAGGTATTCACTGACACTCGAGTAGAAAAGGATGGAGTGATTTGGAGAACCTCTATTTCCAACAGAACCCTCCTGTGTTCCAAAAAAATCTGTAAGAAAAATTGACAGACAGAATGTGGTAAAATTATCTCCCTTTGCTCTTCTGTGGGGAACCACTGCTGGGTCTCAGACTGTTCTGTGACTGGAATGAGCCCTTTTGTTCCAAGAATAGCCCATCTGAATCCAATCCCTTGCAACATTTATTCTCAAACTGGGAAGGATGCCTACCCAGAGAGTTTGAAGGAACTTTGAGTGGTGAGTGTGTTGTGGCCTGGGGTCCTGGGTGTGAGGAGGAGGAGGAGGGGGGGGGACAGATGGCCAGCCCAGTTGCCTGCTGCTGACTGAGTCGGAACCTGAAGAAGACCTGTTGCCAGTTCCTCAGCCCGCTGTTGGCCTAGGTCAGGACATCAAACAGGAAGACATGGACTTGCCACCAGCCGTGCAGCCAGCTGTCAGTTTGGAACCGGTTCCTTATGGCCAAGCCAGGCAAGACAGAGCTTGACAACAATGCCAGCCCTCTGGAGGATCAAGAGCAAGCCAGCACATCTGAAAGGTGCAGAGCCTCTTTGAGACAAAACTTGCAGCTGAGGCGAAAGAGTGTTAGGACATGCCTCCTGAACTGGCACTCAGCTGTGGGATCTTAGTCTTCTTGAAGGAGGCGTGTGCTGGTAAGCTCTTGTTGGACTAATCCATCATGGACCCAACACTGGGTACTTGGAATTGAACCTTTGTGTATCAGACTTTAGAATCCTGCCTGTGACAAAGGTCCTGAAAAACCCTTACACCTGTAGTTGCTCTTGACCAGCTTTTAACCCTGGATATTCATGATGAGTCCACTGCCTTGCCCCTTTGAACTGAACGTAAAGACACTCTCTTACCTTTGATGCAGCAGCTGATAGCTGAACAGCTTGACCAAGAGTCTAGGCCATAACAGAGTGTGATCAAGAATTCAATTTACGGTAATTAAAACAAACAAGCAAACACTAGCTTGGACAAGCATTAATAATATATAGAACAATACTAGAATTTAACATATCTCAAGAATTATTATTATTATTATTATTATTATTATTATTATTATTATTATTATTATTATTATTATTATTATTATTATTATTATTATTATTATTATTATTATTATTATATGCTAATTTTAAATAGTTTTTATTAAGTGCTTGTGTTTATTTCTAATTCTAAATCACAAATTGATTTTATTTTTTCAGTCACTGGGAGTTGATTAGGATATTAAATGAGAAATAGGGAGGCATGATGGTTTTGTAAAAATTTGGATGCCAAATTTTCAGAAATGTTGCATTAGAACTACCTAGACAAACAAGCAGAATAAATAAAGGTAATCAAACAGAGAATTTTATTTCAGTAGGAGAGTTAAATGCTTGCTTAAATTGTATATTTTACTGAAAATTTAAGGCTTTCACTGAATACATTTTGCTCCATAATTTTCATAGATGCTTCTTAATACAGAATGGCCATTTTCACTCCAAAGACATGTCAAAGTGTAATGCCATTTTGACATTGTCTGTTTCTGGAAAGACAGACTGCTCAATATTGCAGGACAGACTTTCATGTATTCCTCAGGTCCTGCACAAGATATCAACTCCAGTACAGAGAAGCCAAAAAAGGTGCATTTTCTCCTTCAGATTTCCCACAACTTCTGCAAAAACATCTCCGAGCAAGGCTTGCATCTTTCCACTTTGTGATACACCTAAGTCCATATAAGCAGTAAATTATTTTGTGTGTAAATGATACTGGTAATGTATATAAATGTTCCAAGTAATGTCTGGGTAGAAAATGGAAATTAATTAATTTTACTTGGTTATTTCAAACCATTTCTATACTGGCTTTCATCTTTCAAAAATCCAAAGCAATTTGCAAGAAAAGCAAATGCAATAAAACCCGTAGTTGAAAGAATAAAATTATAATTAAAAATGCATTAAAAAACAATTCATTAACAATTCATAGCTAGCTGATAGCATGAGATTGAAGAAAATAGTCAAGAAAATGCTTCAGAAATCTCTTTATAATATGTAACAAAGGTCATGACCATTATCATTTACTGGAAAATTCTTGATAACTTCTTTGCATCCTTACTCTCACCAGACCTTTCTCATGTGCATCCCATTTTGTAATGGTTAACTCTTTGTTTTGCTAACTCCTCATTGTCCCTCAAGTTCAAACTGATTTCAGCCTGTTGTCACTCCATTAAGGCAGCACCTCTTAGTTTGCTGGTCACTGACACAGCAATATATCATTCTTGCTTTTATCTCATGCTGTAATCCTAAGAATAGTATTTCACACATAAAATCTGCTTATAGAAATAAAGACTTGGCTCATCTTCCTAACCCAGTAAGGCCATTCCATTCTACTAGCTTTGGTACTACAAAGATCCAAACATCAGTGTTTCCTAACCTTTTTGCCTTTAAAATGAGCTTTCCTATCCCAAGGAATATGAAAACATATAAAGGTCAACAGTGATATCAAATATCTCACAGAACCTTTGACATTGTTTGGCGGAATCTGAGTGTTCCACAGAACCTTGGTTGGAAAACACTGTGTGGTGGTGTTTACTCTGCTGGGTTGACCCTCAACTTTGGCCTGGGCTGACTCTCAAAGCTTCGCCAACAAGCTGCTCCTGGTTTGCCTAGCGCAGTGATGGCGAACCTTGGGACTTGAGGTATTCTGGAACTTCAATTCCCAGAAGCCCTGATCAGCAGGAGTGTTGACTTGGGCTTCTGGCAATTGAAGTCCAAGAACAGATGGAGTGCCAAGTAAATCTTTCCATATGTTCACTACCACCAGTATGGGATGAAAACTCCAAGAATGCAAAGTCCCCACAGATGGCTGTCCCAGCCCAATGTTTTGGCTAATGAAGGGCACATCAACACCTTGTGAGGAACATGCAAACCCAATGTCTCCTGTTACATCAAAATGGAATTGGGGTAAAAGTGTTAGTCTCTACTATCTCAAGAGGAGTTTGGCAAATTAGCATTTTGTTAACATGCATTAAGAAAATGTCCCACATTGTTCAATTTGCCCAATTTCCCTTTGTGATTCTCACATGGTGGTGTTGTGCCTTGATACCTGCTGTAGAGAGCTCTGAGAGGACTGTTGAAGAGTTTTAAATCCCTCAGTGGACCAGACAGACTGCTCTGCATCTCTGATCCACTTGGGATACTGGTCACCTCCATTAGTCTTTCCCATTGTCCTGTTTAAGACTCTGGTTGGAGCAGCTCACCACAATGTGTACATCCACAGGAAAGAAAGAGCAACATTAGAAATAGCTCCTGCCATGCTGTCTGACCCCCAAGGTTGCCTCTGCTGACAAAATATAGCCCCAGAAATAGATTTTGGACGACCACTTCTATGTAGTTAATCGACTATGTGTAGCTAACTGATAAAATTCAGAAGAATGTACTGGTGGCACAGCTTCTGTTTTCATTCCATTCATTCTGATATGTGCCACCAAATTATTGGTGTTAGTTTCTTTCTCATAAAATGTTTGCCCACCCAAATACAGAGCCTCTGTCCCACCGGAAGTGTTCATTATGTTTGGATAATTTCTACAAGCATCTAACTTAATTTTGACTTTAAATCAAATGAGCTTGATGTTTTTCAATACACACTCATTCCCCCGAGGCATGGTAATAAACAATACAGAAAACCACAAGAAGATCAGTAGGGATGTTCTCATTTCTGACCTTTACCTTTTAAAAGAATTGGCAACAAATTGGAAAAATCTATTTCTGCAAATGAAATTTAGATACTGTACAGCTAAATAAAACAGACATTTAATGGTGCTATCATCACAATGATAGATTTCTTTTCTGCAGCAAAAAAAATACTGATGTTTCTAGATTCAGGAAAGAAAATTGAACTGTGGTTGAATATTAAGTAAAATAATATTAATGAACCATTGCTATATTAAGAAGTAAGCAAAGTCAATGGAAGTATCATTCATGGTCTGAAAAAGTTATTTTGCTGGCCTACAGCCTCCAAAATCTTGCAAGCAGTTTAGCTTACCAACAATGCTGGCTTGGGAATTCCAAGGGTTGTAGGGCAAAGAAGTAGCTCCTGAGTTCTAGACTCATTGTAGTAAAACTACACAAGATACTCCAGATACTATATCCTGGCAGAATAGCTAAAGTAAGCCAAAGCCATCAGTAAGATTTTTGGGCAGCAAAATTTAGAGTAGACAATTAGGTTCATATCAAAAGTTGGAATTAAAATTGCTGCGAGAAACATCAACAATTTGAGATATGCAGATAACACTACCCTAATGGCAGAAAGTGAAGAAGACCTAAAGAAGCTCTTGCTCAGGTTGAAGGAGGAGAGTGCAAAAGCTGGCTTGAGACTTGATATCAAGAAATGGCAACAGACCCTATCACTCCTTGGAAAAGAGATGGGGAAGAAGTAGAAGCAGTGACAGACTTTACATTCTTAGGATCCAAAATCACTGCAGATGGAGATTGCAGCCATGAAATAAAAAGGCGACTAATTATTGGGAGACAAGCTATGAGAAACCTAGGGAACATAGTCAAAAGCAGGGATATCAACTTGCAAACAAAAATTCACATAATCAAAGCAATGGTATTCCCGGTGGTAATGTACGGTTGTGAGAGCTGGACCATAAGGAAAGCTGAGTGCAGAAGAATAGATGCCTTTGAAATGTGGTGTTGGAGGAGAATTTTGAGAGTCCTCTGGACAGCGAGGAGAACAAATAGGTCGATCTTAGAAGAAATCAACCCTGACTGCTCCTTAGAAGGTCAAATAGTAAAGATGAAGCTGAAGTACTCTGAAACATCAAATAAGAAGAGAGGATTCACTTGAGAAAGCCTTGATGCTGTGAAAAGTGGAGGGCAAAAGAAGAAGGGGGCAGCCAAAAATGAGATGGCTAGATGGTATTGTAGATGCAATAGGCACAGAGCTGGGTGGGTTTAGGAGGACGGTGGAGGACAGAGGTGCCTAGGGGGCAATGGTTCATAGGGTCGCAAAGGGTCGGAATCAACAGTGCGACCGAACAACAAGAACAACAGCAACAACAAGAACAACAACAACAAAAACAACAAATCATATATCCAATCAGTCCATTTGGTATAGTATATAAACCTATCCTACACCAGCCCCAGACCTCAAAGAAAGAAGTGGCTTTCCATTGTCCTCACTGAGTGTGTGTCTTGACTGTCAAAAGAATTCATTTTCCAATTTTTAAAAAACAAATTGAGTTAAGGTCGTTGTTGTGTTCCATGGTCATGTTACCTTTTCCACTGAAGTGGTACCTATTTATCTACTTGTAATTTCTTGATTTTGAACAGCTAGGTTGGCAGAAGCTGGGATAGATCATGGAAGCTTACTCTGTATGTGGGGCTTGAACTGAAGACCTGCCGACCTTCTGGTCATCAAGTTCAGAACAGCCCATACCATTTTTTTAAATATACTTTATGTGTGCATTTTATGTGTTTTGAAGATTAATAAATAAATACATACATACATTTAACTGTCATAGCATTGTATCAGTTCTCTGGCATAACAGTAAACAAATGGCTAAATTGTCATAGTGTTATAACTGTAAGGGTAGGGAGCATTTTCAGGGCACAGGAACTCCTGCAAAGTTTATGTGGCAGACGAAGAGGCACAAAATGCACTGACACACATGTGTACACAGAAGAATACAGCAGTACAGGAGTCAGTGCACAAAATAAACAACCCCTGACAGGTGCTGTAAAATAACTTACATTTTGGCAGATTAATGCACACTTCAGCTGTCTGTCATGTATTCCTTGGTCTTTCAACTGATTTTAAACCTGGGGGAAATGACACAAATGTAGTACTTTTTTGCTAATCAAGATGCACCCTGAGTGGGATACAAAATTGGCACCTTTTTTGATGAGCTCATTTTGATATGTGGCTATAAATTGCTGGTGCTCTACTGTGACTAGGAATATAAATCTTCACTTATTTAATTCTGTCAGGAGTATAACGTTTTAAAGGTAGTCTCACTTTTGGGTGAGGTTATGAAAGCTTCTGAGCATTGTTTGTATTTTGAGAAACTTCCTACTAAAAATTCTAGAAGATCTGCCCCCCCCCCCAAGTATAAAACCTTGAATTTTTAAAATGCAAGATAGGACTTTTGGATGTAAAATGTATATTATTTTCTGCACAAAGTTGCTTGCTAATTCAACTGCTGACAAAAAAGTATTTTCACTCTTTTTGGAGTGGTGAAAAGCTTCATCATAAAGTTAGTCAATTTTCTTCATCGGGGTGTTTTGATGTATCTATTTTGGATCCGATGTAGATCCCACATCCCACATCCTGTATATTTTGCTATGCAAGGATTTATTAACACAGATGGTTCTGTATTTGGCAACAGTAGCCAGAGTTCAGTTCTGTTGGATTCTACTGCTTCTGCCAGAATCAGTGGCCCATCAATTTTTCATGCAGTTCCTTTTTCGCATATTAACATCCGAAACTGAAGCACCAGGAACCTACTCCTCTGGTAACACAAAGTGTTGCAGAAGAGAGGGGGAAAAATTCCTTGTTCCATTGGAACTGGATATAAAAGTACAGTTATACTGCGTTCCACAGTATTGCTCTTTAAGCGAGTTTGCTCTTTAAGCGAAACACCATTGTAAGTGACCAGTTGTGGGGGGGATTGCAAACCCTGATTTATTTGTTAAGCGAGTTTTTAGTTGGTTTTATTTGTTAAGCGAAATGAACATTCAGAGAAAATTCTGCTCTTTAAGCGAGTTACTCTTTAAGCGAGACGCTCTTTATGCGAGGTTTGACTGTACTGTATTGGTATTGGATCTTGGCCACCATATTAAATGTGATCCAAATCAGGATCATAGACAGGGTTATATCTGTGCCTCTGTCTTCAAGTCCATGTCAAGACCCTTGTGTAATGCTCTGGAATGGGGAAAGAGAAAAAGAGAAACAACTGCTAGCTAAATTATGACATACTATGGGCGTTGGTGGCACCTGAATATGCTCAAGTGCTCTTTGGAAAACACTACAGCTTCTTACTAGGAACCACAAGAAAAAACAACCACTCTTCTGGCCAGAGCAAACCTGATATATCAGTTGCTTAGCAACTATTGAGGCATCTTGCAAGCCAGACCACTGGCTCCATTAGAGAAAGTGTTGCCCAATTTAAAAATAAACATGCCAGGCAATTACTTTTCTATATTCTGAATGATTGATTCTCAAACTGGAAAATGGCCTCCTTAGGAAAGCTTGGACAGTCCCAGCAGGGAGGCATGACACTTGCCTTCTTTCATTTTGCCTGTAATTTGTTTGAGTGCCAAGAAACAAAGCCAGTACAGTATTTGTTTACCACATTAGTGCAAAATGGGACATTCTGCAAACCAGTACTTATTACAAACTGTGGGATGAAATGGCATGTCAGCAATCCATTTTAAAGAAGATTCTCAATTCTTGACATGCTGCTTTTTAAACCTTAGACAGAAGTAATTCTGTTTCTAGTGCAAGAAGCATTGAGACTCAAGATGAATTGTTGGGATTTAGGTAAGATCGTAAAATTCATGCCACCACATCCCAGGTGTACCAGGCCAAGAAAGGACCTATCCTTAGTCATACTTCTTATGCATGGGCTACTAGATTTTTAGCAGATTCCAAAGCTAGGTAAATTCTAAATCTAATAATATTAACCATAATTTTTTCACTATCCTATCCTACAGCTCCATAGTTTAGACATGTGGCTGTGGACCTAGGGGTTGAGGGTTTGATGATTCCCCACCATGCTTTCTAGTTTTGCAGTTCAATGATAATGCTATATCTAAACCTAATCAGAGCATTTTGCCTTGAAATATTAATTTTATTTTCAATTCTACTAGTAATGTATAATTTCAGACTCCAAGACTTCTATAAGATAACATTTATTATCCACATCCATTAAACATATCCTAAATAACTGTGTTTTCTGCACTGGCATACAGATGAACTTGGGTGGAATATATAATTTTTGTAAGGCTGATATCATCAGCCATGGCAATTATTTTGATATAAAAACACCTCAAATGTTTTCCTCAAAGGTTCCAAAGTTCCGACAAAATCTTTTTCCTCATTGAGAAACTTTTGGGAATTTCAGAATAGGAGATAAATCTTTAGTTACTGAAAATTGCTGCCACCACAATGATTGTACCAGTGGTGGCAATTTTCATCGTTGTGTTCCAGTCCCTCTAAAGCCTTGGTTCCTAAGGTGGGGCACACAACCCACAGGTAAGAAATTTGATTTTTAAGGGGGCAATTTGAAAATGATTTATTAACAGTGAATGGCCTTTTAGGCTTCTTCCACGTGAATAGGAGTTCACCTTTTGAATAATAAGAATTATATGTCACATGGGGAGGGGGATGTCAGGATTTTAGAGATGCTCAGGTGGGGCATGGCCAAAAAAAAGTTGGAAACCACAGCTCTATAAGCAGTAGTTATAGGGTCCCTGCCACCTCCAAAAACATTTTATTGATTCTCAGCACTCTAGATAACTACACTCCAGTATCCTATGTTTTTAAGTAAGGTCTTGGAATGAGTGCTGACAGCTCAACTCCAGGCTTTTTTGGATTAAGCTGATTTCATACATCCACTCTAATTTAGATTTAGATCTAGTTTAGAGGCAGAAGAAACACTGGTTGCCTTGGTGGATAAACTGTTTAAAGTTGCAGAGGTTTGGGCTGTTTGTCAGCTGTCATATATAATATTTTCTTAATCTAAAATTGTGATTTTAGGTTACATGTACCATTGATTTTGGCATTTTTCTGGGCTATTGGGCTGATCTAGGTTTCCAGGGATGTACTGAGATGTCTCCAGCCCTAGCTGGTTAAATTGATTAAATTCTCTGAGATGTTTGTGCTGCAACTATGATCAGAGGCATATTATGGACTGAAATGAGAAATGCCATCCACCTCAGTCACAAGATATCTATGGCACTATTAGTCAGTCTTCTGCACATTAGCTTATGGGGGTATTTCAAAACTGATTTATCATGCCCAGAAATTTTAGAATTCTTCGTTGCAACTGAAGCAGCTTACTCTCAGGTGACACAACTCAGTCTATGACCACCTTAGATAGGAATGTGCAAATAAGATACATTTGAATCAGAACAATGGCAGTACTGTACATACTTGCACTCTTATACAGAGCAGGAGTTGTGTCATTCTGGAATTTGTATGAGTGCAAAAATATGAAGATGATCTACTGGGTGTACTGAGCTACATTTACAGATGGACTTGCTGTCTTTTAGGAAGAACTTAAAAGCATTTCTGACGGGACAGGTATGGGGTCCTGGCGGTACCATGACCCAAGCTCGCTGGTTAGTTTGAGCTCCCTCTCTCCCCTGGTCTTTTAATTTAATTTTTTAATCTTAACTTTGGGACTTAATTTTTAATCTTTTAATTATGATTAACTGATTTTTTTAATGTTAAAATCTTGAAAATTTTTATAGTTGGGATCCTGGGATGATGGGATTGTATTGTATTGTGTGGTTTTTTTATGGTGTTGTAGACCGCCCTGGGTTGCCCTGGCGAGGAGGGCGGTATAGAAGTATGAAAAATAAAATAAATAAATAAATAAATAAAATTGCCTTTCTATCACCCTGAACATATCTGATCTTGTCTGATTTTGGAAGCGAAACAGACTTTGGCCTGGTAATATCTTGAGTGGAAAAGCATAAAAGAACACCAGGGACCTTCTGGTAAGGCTATGAAAGAGTTCTGCCAAAAAACCTGGAGAGATGCTGCCAATCAAAGTTTGACAGCATTGGACTAGATGGACAAATGGTCTGATTGAAAGTAAGGCTGCTTCCTATGTTCTTGTGGTGTTCCCTCTTCCCAAGCATCGAAGCTGGAAGCATCATCTTAGAGGCTGCCTACATGGGCATACAGTGGGTTAGTCTGTTCATGTACAGACATCAATCAGCCAAAGCTACCTCATTTTGAGATCTCATAAGGGGTTTTAACCTAATTTCTCCATTGTATTTTACCCCATTCCTAGTGCTATGGATGGAATAAAATAGAACACAACTTGCCCTAGCTGATGGGTTCCTATACTGCTGCAACACTTCTTCCATCAGCCTGGCAGTGGCTGCATGCAGCCCCATCAGAGGAGCAAAATACTGTCTGAGCACAGGGATCATGTCAAACAACATTTTGTTCTTCTCCCATCCTTAAGTGTGTTTTAAAAAGCCATCCTACACTGGCTCAGAGGACCCAGTGTAGACAAGCCTTTTCAGATCTTCTTCTAGCAATAGCTTTAACTATGTCTTCCCTATGTGTGTTTTTCTAACTGAGAAAGAAAAACAGAAGACATTATCAATAAACAGATAAAAAGATAGTAGATTCTAGGAAACAATCATGTCATACATGCACAGAGAATGAGGGAATGAAAGGGAGGAGGAAAGATGCTGCTCTCTAACCTGTTTTGGATTAAAAGCCGCCTTCGTGGACAATTCAATTTATTCCATTTTATCACACAGTAATCTTGCTTTTTGCTGTCTTTTAGATGGATGATTTCCCCAATTGCCAGCTTTCCTTCTATTCATTGCTGTAGTGTATGACAAAATGTGCCCAGGGAAACCCTGTGATGAGCTGATATGAGTGCAATTTTATGATGCTTGAAAAACAGTAAAAAAAAGTCACATAACAGATAAATATAATACTTCCCCCCACTTCATTTTTCAGGAAAGCATCACTCTAACTTCATGATAAAATGCCAGTTGCACTTTGAACATTTTACACAAAACCAATAATAATAATTTCATGTCAGAAATTATTTTGGGTTGAAAGGATTTTTGTGGAAGAAATTCCGTTCAGGGAATGCCCCAATGAGGCTCCTTTCATGTCCCTAAGAGCTGGGACAGAGGTGGGCACTCAATCCATCATGCAGTAAACAGATCTTGAACTGCTGACTTGCCAGTCTTCCAGCTAACAAGGTAAGATTCTTAACCACTGAGCCACACACAAAAACAATGACACACAGTGAGAACAGCATAAAAAGACTCAGTTAATAGAAATTATCTCAGAAGTCAGAACACAACAGCATTATGGAAGCATTATAATATTGTAAATTGTTAGGCTGATGAGGTAGATTCTTTCACAGAGTAACTTCCTATAGATTTAGATAAGCATGTCTGTAATGTACACAAGAGATAATGCCTTTAATTCAATCAGGTATGAGTAATCAAATTAGGAAAGAACTACATGCCCAACCTACAGGGCCGTAGCCAGGGGGTAGCCAGGAATGCCCACCCTGAGTTAGCAGTTTGCCCACCCTCAATCTCCTGGCTGCCTATATATCTCACACAATATTCACCCACCCACAACTAGAATCCTGGCTATGGCCCTGTCAACCTATAGCCTTTACTATAGTCTTAGTACTCAATTGCAGCCTAGAAACAGCTGCCAAGAAGCTTCATCTGTTACAGAGCTGTGTGCAATTACAGAGATTTTTTGATAGTATATATCAAATAACAGCAGTAAAACTATGGTATATAATACATTATTCTTGTTGAAAATACTTATCACAAATCTGTTGAAATATTAACTACCATGTTTTCTGGTGTATAAGACCCACTACCCCTTTAAAATACACTGGAAAAATGGTGTGCATCTTGAACTGTATATAATGGCCTATAGTGGGTTATTTAGGTAATAATGGGTTGCATCTTATACTCTGATGCATCTTATACACCGACAAATATGGTATATATTTGTTTTCTGCTACAGAAGATATGGGAGGCAAATATGGAGAATCCTGTAGTTTGCCCCTTAACCAAATATTTGACAGATGCCATGAATATTGGTAGGATGGATGAAATGATAGATCTGGCAAGTGATAGATATCGTCCAGGAAAGCAATGGTAGTTTTTGCTTCCTTCTTAAATGTTATTGTACTGCACTTTGAAATGGTTACTATGCTTATATAATCAGATTTAGCTGAAACTTGAAGTACAGGGTTGGTTTTGTACAGGTGGATTTTAAACAATATATACAGTACTTACAAGCATATGTAAATTGGGGTATACAGAAAGAGGCTCCTCAAAGATTGTAATTGTTGCTATAGACATCTGCTTTGAATTTGGAAACATTCTTCTTACTGATTCAGGAGATTCATGCTTTGTAATTGTTAGCTAAATAGTTTGTGTTCACATGACCAAAAAGTGACAAGTACTGTACTTGTTTGAAAATGTATGCCATGTGGTTCCTACTTCACCAGCCTATTCCTTGTCTGTTTGGTGTTTTCCAGTGCAGCACTTTTGAATATTTCTGAGAAAGTGTTTTTTCTCTTGCTTTATTTTATAAAAGAGGGATTCAGAAAAGGCTTTCGTATTCAGATATACTCATTATAAGTAAAATTCATGCTTCAAATTTCCCCCTAGGCTTTAATATCTTGGGAACAGCAATCATTTCTGCTGATATCTTTCTTTACTACTGCTCATACTAATGTGAAGGGAAAATATTACTACAGGCTGAAGCTGAAGGCATTCTTTCAAGCATTCCTGCATTTTAAGCTGTTCTTGCCAATACAAACATTGGCAAATGTAGTTTCTGCATGTCGTTCTGTGTATCTCACTGGCTTTAAAAAAAGGGAAAAAAAGAAAGAAAGAGGGGGAGATAATATTTAATAGTTCCTCTCCATCATGGGTTGCTTCAACATGCTCAGAAGCCTCCAGTGTAGGGACGTGGAAATTAAGGGATCTCATTCAACTTTAGCAAGCCTGTTTTACTGTTTTCCATTCCTTTCAATTTACAAATTTTAAGAAAACCTGGAGATGGCAAGTATTAAATAAGAGGGCTGGTGGTAGTGGTGGATTTCTATTGTGATTGGTCTTTCTGGGGTTTAGAAAACTACCAGAAAAAGTCCCCTCCCCTCCCCCTAATAATTTAATCCAAAGGGTATGAGTATAGAGGTAGGAAAGGTTGGTGGCGGTGGCATTTTTCAATCTCAATGTGTTCATGAAGTCTTTGTGAAGAAGTTGCAGCTATTATCACCCAGTTTTGTCATATCAACACACCCATCACTGACAGCTGGTTGCTGGCTGAGGCACTTCCAAGAAGAGTGCTGTGTGCCCCTTTGTGTCAAGGGAAGACCTTGCTGTGTGAGCCATGCATGCTGTGGTAGATGACAAAAAACAAACGAGACATGGAACAAGTAGAGAAAGTAGATCATGGGGGAAGATGGTGGCAGGCTGGTGATTCAAAGGGGAATGACCTTGGTTCCTTAAGTAAGGGGTGCCCAAACTATGGCTGGATCTGGCCCCCGATGCCAATTCATCTGGCCTACACTACCCTCATCACTACCACAAGTGGAAGTAAAATGCACCCATATGGGTGTGTTTTACTTCCGCTTATGGGAGCAATGAAGGTGGTGTGGGCCAGATGAATTGGTGTTGGGGGCTGGAGCTGGCCCACAGGCAGTAGTTTGGCCATCCCTGGTTTAAGCAGAGAAAATGACAGCTTAAAATCTATCTTACCCTGTTGCAAAACTGATTGCAAGGTGCATTTTACTTCTGCTTCTAGTGGGAGGAACCACATGATCAGCCTGCTAAACCACATGACCGGCCCATGGCCAGAAAAATGTGGGCACCCCTGCCTTAGGTTATGTGTGGTGCTGATTACTAGGCTAGAACTCTGAAAACAAGGCTATCAGACTACAGTAAAACCTCGGATAATGCTAAAACTTGGTTCCACAAGTCTTGGTGTTATCCGATTTTTAGTGTTATCCGATGCATGTTAAAATCCTATGGGATGGATCGGATAACATTAAAGCTCCATAGAGATACATTGTAACCGCACAGGCTTTAACGGTTGTTATCCGATCCATCCCATAGGACCTTAACATTATTTAATCCAATTCTCCTCCCCAGATTACTTAACGTTATGCGATTTTAGCGTTATCCGAGGTAAACGTTAACCGAGGTATTACTGTATTTGAAAACTTGTTCCTTTTTTTTTCTTCCCAGGAAGATGGAGTATCTAGAACAAAATCCACCTCTTCTCGTGCCATATCGGAAGCTATTATTGAAGGAAGAAACAAATGGGGGGGGGGGAATAAACCAAGTGGACATGCCAAAGTTCTTGTCAGTGCTTTATGCTGCTACTTTGTTTCTGGTTCATATCATATTTATATTTAGTGCTTTCATTGAATTGTAAACTTAAATTTATTCATTCAAGCAAATATGTTCTAGCTAGAGCAGATGATGGTTCTTGTTTTTCATACAATTCAGTAATGTTGAACCCAGTGATTAATGGGTCACTTTCTCTTTCCTAAATTGTTTTCAGATGGGAGCTTCAAACTGCCTGAGGGATTGCTATGCAGATTGACTGTATCTAATGTTCCTGCCAAGCAGATTCAGTAACAAGACCTGAAAGCATGAAGGATGTCCTGTCTGTTGTTATTAGAGCTACATGAAGATTCTGGATTTGGAAAGACTGTTATCCAATTTAGTGAGGTAGAATGGAGAATGTCTTCCTGTAAAGCCGATTCCATGTTGTGTTTGATCATGCATGTCTCTTCCAAAGTAAGGTTTGCCTTGTTTTCGTAACAAAGAATCCTTCAATTAACAACTACTGAACATTTATCAAATCTTGTTGTAGTTGCTGGACAACAATCTTGCCGTTGTCAGGCAGCTTGCCATATTTATAACCAACAGTGTGTCATTGATGGAAAGCCTCTGTATCTTTGAAAGAGATGGGCAAAGCAAAAATTTTCCCAGTTGATGGAAATCTGGTTCTATTTGTGTGTGCATGTGAGAGAGAAAGACAATAAAATAGACCTAGTTTTATAAAAATGGATGAAGAGAGAATTGTTAGCTGTCTGAAAGTATCTGGGGGGTGCAGAATACCACATTCTTTTGAGAGTTTTGTTATAGTAGGTCTGTTGTTTTGTAGAAGGGTCAGTAATAGGATGATGCAACTCCTGTCAATTGATTATTTATGGCCTGAACCTCAGGCCCTTGTCAAAAGCTGATGGATTATTTATGGCCTGAATCACGGGCTGTGAGTAGAAGTCCCACCTTTAAGGTGAAACTTCTAGGAGAGAAGGGCATGTGCCATACTCAGAGTTTGTGAGGACACCATGGACCTATAGTTGGAGGTTTTAGATCTCCAAAGTCTTTGTAACCTCACAACATTTCATAGATTGGCCCCTCAGAATTATGGGTCTGCTCAAAACCATGCAGAGCAATAGAGAGAGTGTTGGCAGCCTTGTCTTGAGATAGGGAATTGTTCTACTTGTCCAGACCAGTGTTTCCCAAATGCTGGTGTTTGGACTTCAATTCCCAGAAGCTTAAGTCACTTCCCCAAAGCACTGATCACTCAATATACTGGCTTAGGCTTCTGGGAACTGAAGTCCAAACACCAGCATTTGGGAAACACTGGTCCAGACATGTCTTGATGAGAGTGGGATAGCTGATACACTCTAAAGCAGGGGTTCTCAACCTGTGTCCCATGGGCCAGATGTGTCCCCTCAGCACCATTTCATGTGGCCCACCTCTGCCACACCAGGAAGTGCCATGTGGCGGAGGAAGGACAAAATGTCCATCCGGTCCTCAAAGCTGTCTGAGGGAGCATGACACAGCCCCCCCTGCTTAAAAAGGTCAAGAACTCCTGCTCTAAAGAGAGAGATGCAGGTTCCAAGCACCCTGCACAGTCACACAGAATTAAGTATCCCTGCCATAGATATGAAGCCTAATTCCTGAAATAACTGTGTGAGCTTAAATTCTGACTGTGATAACATTCCACCACAAATATAATGTCTGCAAAGTGGGTATAATAATCTTATAAGGTAGGAAATAATTTTTTTGAATTTTTCCTTCTGATAGTTTTGGGTGTTTTGGCATAGTGTCTGTGGAGTGGGATAGGTAATGGGTTTTTATTAGTAAAAAATAGTAAAAGAACCCTTTTGTTCAGAAATGTGCAGCACAGATATACAAAAGGCTTCCAAAGCAAAAGATCAGGAGCCATCATCCTTGGTTTGAAGGAAAATAGCTTCAACTGGATATCACACGTGTGTGATTATCTATGGGAAGGAGTAGTGTCAAATAGGTTTTATATTTGAAAACTAGGGGCTGTGGTGGCTCAGTGGTTAAAGAAACTCACCTTGTTAGCTGAAAGGCTGACAAGTTGGCAGTTCAAGACCCAGGTATTGCATGATGGATTGCACACCTGTCTCTGTCCCAGCTCTTTGGGACATGAAAGGAGCCTCATTTGAGCATTCCCTGAGTGGAGCTTCTTCCACAAATACCCTTTCAGCCCAGAATAATTTCTGACACAAAATTATTATTATTTGAAAACTATCTTTTTAAAAAGCCCTTTTAAAATATTTCTGGAAACTGAAAAAATTGTTACAGTACAACTAGGCTGCATCACGCTTAGCAGAATTCTGAGACTAGATGGAAATGCAGTAAGCATCATTTCACTGAGAAAACATGCAGCCATGCATTGCATTATCGGGACCACCGTCTATGGGGTTCTGAAGTACTGTTTTAATGAGTCTGCATTATAGTTGTCAAGATGCACATTTCTGTTTGTGATGGTCTAAAGTATAACTTCCCAAAAGCTAAACACATGTTCTTTAAAATTGCTTTAAGAACATGTTGTAAATAATGATTTTGATAGTTTACAACTGTAGTTCTTTGACACAAAAGACTACTTATCAAGTTGTGATAAAATTAGGGAGGTCTCAAAAATCCTTAAGATTACTTAAGCATGCAAATAAGACAGTCTGATACAGCATCTTAAAATCATGTTTAAATGTTATTAGAAACAAATCTTACTAAAGATTTCTTATACCTTTCAATAAAACCTGAAATCTCACATCTGTTGTTATATTGGTCCACATGTGTCGGTACTGTATCTCAGCTAGGCCTATTTCCCATATCCTTGGAAGGGTCAATGGCCTTGCTAAACAGATAGTAAAGCTTGAGCTAGTATTATGTGGAAACACCTTTCCATAAGCATTGCTAGGTAATGTAATGTGAACCTCCTTTCTGTCAGGATTTTCAGCTACTGCTCCAAGTCCTGCAGGACTGGAACCTTCAACTTTGAAACAGCTGCTCTAAGGCCTGCAGTTACTAAGCCTCACCTCAGAGCCCTGGGGCACTTTCCAGACCTTCATAAGCTCCACCTGGAGACCCTGTCTTTCTTAGCTATATAAGAACTGGCTCTTTCACCCAAAAGCTGCCTTAGTAATGAAAGGCAGCAGACTCATATTTGCTCCCCTGACTTGTTCTGCTTCTGAAGACTCCTCCAGTGGAACCTTATACAGTGGTGCTCTAGCTCCTGAAGATATTCTGCCTTGCCTGTTCTCCTGATATCTGAATCATTTGAACCATGCTTTTATTATCTGGACTAATCCTGCTTCCCTATCTTAATTTGATTTTGGACTGAGATACACTGTTGAGCCTCTTAGCTGGTTGTCTTGGGTCCTGGCATTCATTTCATCTGCCAGCAGCCCAGACCCTGAGACCTTCTATACAAGATCACAGACTTCAGAATTAGTCACCCAACTGTTGAACTTGCTAGGCCATCAAGAGTCCAAAAAGACTTTACAATGAATTATTTTCAGAACTCCAGCTGAATAGTTGCATAATTATCAACAGCAGAAGTGGCCCATATGTCTTTAAATTAAATGTTGTAAAAACTCTGCATTGTTGTGGACTTGAAGCATAAGAGGTTGTTTACCACTAATTTGGTGATAATGGCAAATGTGATTGTGAGACTATATACAGCAATTAGAGTATTTGCTCCTTGAGAAGAGTAGAAATTACATGCAAAAACAGTGCTTCACTCAAATTGCTTACCAGTGTTCCATAGTTCAGGCTCAAGGAACATAAAGTTAATTTGTACAGTCTCTAGTTTTCCATGAGTTGCTACTTTGAATAATAAGATCTTGCAGTTCACATTCTTTTGTGTTTGTGTGGTTTTGAGACTCTTAGGAGATGAGGACCTATCAAAAGTTACAGAAATGATATTTTGGGATGATACACATACCCACATGGGATTAGAAAATAGATCAGCAATTTTTTTTCTTGTTTTCCAGGCTATCAAAATTAAATTGCAGCCTGACTTTTAGCAGATTTTGGAAAAGTTACTTATTTTTTTATTATGGTCATGTTGTTCAGACAATTCTTGGAATTGTAATCCAAGCAAACTATTGTCTACTTACTCACTTGTCCTCCCACCCTTTACAAGCTCTGTTTTTCAGAAGGCCTCCTCCCCCAAATAGTTATAATGGATACATTCAATTAGTTTGGGTGGTATTCCGTACTTAGTACCTCTTTCCTCCCCTCCTTTGCCCTTATTGTTTTCCAATTCAAAGAATATAGCAATATTTGTGCTTTTGTTAACAAAATCCTCATGAGATATTTAATACAAAGACATTGGGCAAACTCAAATACATGGTTATTTATTTAGCATGCTTTCTAGATTGCTTTTCATAAACAAAATCTCAGTCTTGCACAAAATGATAAAATTCCTTGCAGCATTTTAAAATACTTAGGGCTTTATGTGTTAATAACATGGGCTACAAAATACCTCAGTTGCTAATACAGTAATACCCCGGATAATGATTGCATCAGATAACGCTAGAATCGGATAACAATGCAAGTTTTTTGGAAAAAACTTGAATCAGATAACGATTCTGGGGCAATGGTCTGCGGGTGTGGGGTGGTTTGGGTAGAACTTCTACCCAACCCACCCCCCACCCGCAGCGGTCTCTGCAACTGCAGTAGGGTTGGGGAAAGATGCGCACCTTTCCCCCGACCCTACTGCAGTTGCAGAGACTGCTTGTGTCTCTTTCTTTCCCTCCCTGTATTTAAACTGTAGTTCAAATGCAGGGAGGGAAGAGAGAGACGTGATTGGCTCTCTCTCTCTTCTCTCCCTGCCTGTAGTGAACCAATCACATCTCTCTCTTCCCTCCCTGCATGTAGTTTAAATACAGGGAGGGAAAGAAAGAGACACAAGCAGTCTCTGCGACTGCAGTAGGGTCAGGGGAAAGGCGCATGCCTTTCCCTGAACCTACTGCAGTTGCAGAGACCTCTGCGGGGGGTGGGGGTGGCTTTAAAGGCAGGGAGGAAAAGAAAGAGACCCGATCACGTCTCTTTCTTTCCCTGCCTGCTTTTAAAGCGGTTTGTCCCTGAAGTCAGGACTTTTTTAAAGCGTTGTTCGATGCATTGGGCTCATTGTTGTATGAAACTATTTCCCTATGTACAACATTTTTTTTGCTAAGTGGTTTTTCCCATTGAAAATTTGTTGTATGATTTTTATAGGGAAAATTGTAATGTGGGATGCCTCCCCCCCAAACCCCTCCCCAATTGTTATGTGCCCCCGCCTTTCCTCCGGACCCCTGCCACCTTGGCCCGGAGAGGGAAGAAGCCAGCAGCTCCGGGCGGTGAGGCGCCGCCCCCGCCTCCTTCCGGGCCCATTCCATCGGCCTGGAGCTGATATAAGGAGCTTTCGGCGGCGGGGAGGCAAGAGGACGCCCCCGCCTTTCCTCCAGGCCCCTGCCACCTTGGTCCAGAGAGGGAAGAAGCCAGCAGCTGTGGGCGGTGAGGCGCCGCCCCCGCCTCCTTTCGGGCCCATTCCATCGGCCCGGAACCAGCCCGCGCAAACGTCTCCCCCCTCCCCTGGACCCGAAACACCTGTCCGGGGGAGTTGACTTTGCCCAGCTGGCGCCCAGAGACTACCTGGGGATAGGGGGTGGGTGTTCGCCACAGCCATACCAAGACTGGATGGCAGGTGTGTTGGGGGGGGGGATGTGTATGGGCAGTGGGATGGTGTTTTGTATTGTACATTACTGAATTGATTACTGTATGGTTATTTTCTTTGGATATGAATTGTATTGTGAATATATTGTTTATTGTCCATTCAGTATTGTATACTGTTTATGGACGATATTATGATTATATAGTGTTTATATTTATGTTGTTGCACTACATTTTGGGATGCTGTGATTTTGTATTGTTGATCTGTTATATTGTATTGTATTCGATTTTATGTTGTAAGCCGCCCTGAGTTGGTTTTCACCAAGTAGGGCGGCATATAAATTGAAACAACAACAACAACAACAACAACAACAACAACAACAACAACAACAACAACAACAACAACAACAACAACAACAACAACAACAACAACAACAACTGATTGTTGTATGAGGTTCCACTGTAACTGTTTTTTCCATAGTGGAACAACTGAGATCTTCTCAAGTTTCTAACTATTAAAAATTAAGTTATGCCCCATCAGTGGTCAAGTATCACAGGTCCAGGCTTTCTCTCTCAAGAGTTAAGTTAAGATATCAATACATAAATTTTCTTGTACTAAAGATGACCTATGATGTTCTGTAGGTTTTTTACTAGGAGGAAATCAAAGTTGCAAGTTATATTAGAAACATGGGTTTAGAAGAACTGAATTCAACTTCAGTCAAGTTGTTAAAATCCAAATAGGCCAACTTTACAGATTTGTATCTTAGGTCTTTCATTTCTAACAGATGTGAAAAGAACTGCCCAGGAGGAAAGGATGTTTTTTAACCACCTGGCTACTGGATACCTTCAATAAGTATCTGATGGTTGTTCTATCATCCAATGTTGATTCTATACAGCTTTTATTGCTTGCCTGAAACATTTATATCCACTTATTCACCAGGGTTACATCTGTTTTGCATTTCTTTGATTTTTGCTGTGGTTTGGGCTAATGCAACTCTTGAAAGGGATCCAAGTGCTATCTTCTGGACTTTGAAATATTTATTTCCATTCAGAACAGGTATATTAACTTAACATAGATAAAGAAAATGCTCTGGAATTGTTTATTTTATTATAGCTCATTCCTTGTAAAGCCTTTTAGACAGCATCAGGAAGGATACTGCAACCAGTTCCTAAAAAAATGTGAAGTTAGTGTTGTGGCACATTTTCCCCTACAATCCCCCCCCCCCCCAAAAAAAAGCACTTCTATTTTTTCTTCCTGATTCTCAAGGGCTGTAGAGTTCCTTTTTGTTATATTTTTTCAGCTTATCATAATGTTGCAGGTTGCTGCAATACTCTTTGTATTCCATACCTCATTATATATCTACAGCTTCCCTGCCAGCTAACAAATCTTGACTAGAAAAAGCCCCATGAAAAGAGTTATTTTATGACACATTTCCCTGGGCTTTAAAGGAGATATATGACAGGGCCGTAGCCGTGATTCTAGATATGGGTGAGCAAATATTTTTTCAAGATAGGCAACAATGTCATAAATATATGTCATATATATAAGCAGCTGGGAGTTTGAGGGTGGACAAACTGCTAACTCACCCCCTGGCTATGGCCAATATATAGGAAGAGATATTTTCCAGTTGCCCCAGAGATGATCATATAGTAAATGACATGACGAACACACACACTTCTCAGCCACCTAATAAGTGAAGTTAGCACAATAATTCATAAGAATTCATCTAAATTATCTCTTCTATTGATATAATTTTATTTTTGCTTATTTGTTTTTATTGATACAACAGACAAAAAGCCATACAAATTAATAATCATAACCCCAAAAGACATACACATTAATAATCGTAAACCCAAAAAGGAAACAAAAACAATATGGAATAGAATGAATATCAAAATTGACAGTGCATCCATGACTAGGACCATTAGAGATACTATCAATTCCCATGGCTTTCAACCTATGGCTCAAGGGCCAGATCTGGCCTGTGGCATCAATCCATCTAGCCCGTGCCCTTGCTGCCACCACCACCCTTTCTCCTCCACCTGGCTTGGTGTGTCCCTAACACTGCTCCATAGCAGGGCAGATGTTGTAAGAAGGCTTATAACATTTGCACTGCTACAGATCAGCTTTAGGGACACACCAAGCAAGGCAGGGAGAAAAGGCTGGTGGTGCTAGTGGTGGAAGTGAAAACGACAGACGCATGCAGCCACACACATCTTTCCTGGATGCCACTCTGGCTGAGCGTGGGCAAGGACAGGCAGGACCCCTCCTTCACCCAGGGTAGTCTGGTAAGCAGGAAAGCAGTGGCAGCAGCGGCATGGTGTTTGCAGGCCAGACTAGTGGCGGGGGGGGGAGGCACCATTCCGGCCCACCAACATCCTGACGGGGCATGAGCTGTCCCCCAGCTTTAAAAGGTTGAGAACCCCTGATCTATTCTGTTTTATTATCAAATGTTAAGATGATCCATATCCCTTTCCTAAAGATATTAAATCCTTTTCTTTTTCACCAAAATATACCTCCATATATCATTAAATTTATTCACCTTTAACTTTCACTTTTTTATTTCAATTTCAAGTGCAAGTTTATTGTTAATTGTTTTATCCCAAACTTCATTATAACATTTGCATGTTTGAAATTTTGAAATTTATATTTAACTTTCCAGTTGCTCACAATTAGCAGTCTCACTGCCATCATAAATTATTATTAATTCTGTTCTTTTCTATTCCTACTGAAAGTTTTCACAAATTAACAAAAATGCTATTTGTGGACTTCCACTATCCTTAAATTTTCATTTATTTATCTAAAACCTATTTTCCTATTTTTTAAAAAACTGATTCACTCACACCTCATATGGAAACAAGTGATCACTGAAAGACCATATCTCAAGCACATAACAGAGCAGTTAAAATCAATGCTATTTAGTTTAACTGGTGTCAAATGCCATCTCTATATTAATTTATAAAAACTCCCTTTTATTTTTACAGATATAGTCTTTAATTTTTTTTAGCTTCATAGGTTTTTCCATGCCTTGGCACTTATTTCTCTCCCAAATCTGCTTCCCACATTGTTTTAAGCATTTCCTAATTATTTTCCTGTCTCAACTAATATCTTGTAATTTTTGCTTATTCTCCCTTTCATTATCTTGTTCTCTTTTTGCTCATTTATCTGAACTATTACATTTTCAAATTTCATCAGCTTTCTACATTCAACTTTTCTTTCATTCTCTAGTCCATTGATCTAATGGTAATACATTAATCAAGCTTAACCCCTTCCCTTCTAAATCCACTCTAATATTTTCCCTAGAGTTCATTTTGCCTAACCAATCCCTTATATTAATTTCAAAACACTTTTTGCAGATTTTCTGGAAATTTATCCAATTGTACTGTTAGAGTTAAATGAGATATTAATAGACTAACCATATTTCTATATATACACCAAATTTGTAATTAAAAAATTAACACAATTTTTTATTTCTTTCAACACCTTTTTGGGATATTTTCAAAAATGTTTATCCTTTATATCCATCTCTTTGATATTCTTTTCAAGGGGGTTTCTTTTCTATACAATTGAGTGGAAATGGCCAAAATTCTCATGAGAGAAATTTTCTGCACAGCATTTCTGTCAAATGAAAACTATAATTTTTCCTTAAACTATTATAGAAACATGACCTTCTTGTGAAGCAGTTATGCTGTAACTAGGAATGTAAATTCTGACCCTTTCTGTCCTCACAGAGTAAATAATATAATTTCTCCCTTTTCAATTTTATTGTTTCTTTGCTATTGTTCCAGTCAGTCTTAGAAATAAGATAGAGTTTTGTGCATTTCTCTTGTGTTCAGTATTGGAAAAAGTGTGTGTAAACTTATCAAGATATCAAGTTGTTGGTTGTATCTTCCTGGTCAATAAGACATGCCATTTGGACATTAGATCATATAATGAATTTTTTTATTATACGGGGCACAATAGTTTTTCCAAATCCTCTTTGTTGTACCCTTTGTTTTTGTTGTATGAGGCATTCATTATACAGGGTTCTACTGTACTGGCTTTTTAGAAGTAAACACAAAATATGTAATGTGCACACATCTTTTTTCCAAGGCTAATCATGCTCCTGGAAGCCTTGAAAACAAAGTGTATATTTCTTGCCCACCTTACCTCTTTCTGTCAATAGCATTCCCAGAAACAGCCTAGATTTCACAAAACTGACTGACCAAAAAGATTTGTTTCCCAGTTTTGCAGTTTGTTCAGGTACAGCACCCAGTAGTTGCTTCATAGGAGCAAACATGCTCTTGCCTCCTCTGCCGCCTCCAAAAAAGAGTTGGACACCAGTGCTATATTAAAACTTGGGCTACCTTTATTAAAAATTAACTCTGTAACAAGAACGACGACCCTCTTTCTGAGGATCTTAGACAGAAGCCTGCAAAGTGCGGTCTGGGTTGGGTTCTGAAAGAAAATCCTCCTCCCTTGGGCCCAGGAGGGCCAAGTCCCACATTTGACTCCCCTCCCTTACTGATGTCAACCTTCCAGCTGACGCACAGCCTGGGAGAGGCAACCAATGTCCCCAGGTGAAACACACTACCCTAGGCAACCTGTTCAGGAGGAAAAGAATTCTCCTATATAACCCTGGACCATAGGGAACCCTATTGACCGCACTACTCACCATGGTGACCTAAAAGCAACAAGTTCCTGTGTATAACGGGACAGGCAAAAAAAAAAAAAAAAAAAAACCACCACATCACCGGCCAATCGAGGTGTGAGCCCAAAATTCCTGTCCAACCCTGCAGCAACTATTGAATTCTCGTTATGCACCTCAGGGCAGGTGGGAAGGTCACTGTGAAACCCGAAAGCTGCATGAAGCTATGAGGAAGCAACAGCTATATATTAGCTGGGAAACCCACCCAAACACCCAATGTGAACCTGATTGGCCCCAGCCTGGTGGTCTAACTCCATTTGAAGAGGAGGGTATAGCAAAGGGGCTTCTGCTGGCACAATTTTTGTGGGTGAATGCCTGACTTCCAGAGATCTGGAAGTTGCCTACCCCCTTTCAATGGATTATTCATAAAAATAGGATGTTCATGATGTTATTTATTAAATAATAATACTTGATATTTTTATCAATAAACATAAAATATTAAATGTTTAACAGTGGGAGATGATACTTCAATCCACCACTTCAAACTATGTACAGTATATAGACGTGTGAAGCACGGATCAGACAAGAAACCAAGTAAGTTGAAAGACCAAAATATAAGCAGAGAAAAGTTGGCAGAATTAACTACAAACATCAGCCATACTCTATGTAAGAATTGTACCGGGATTATTTCTCTCATCCTAACCATGATCTGGAAAACCCTGAAACAAAACTGTGCTTCAGAATAAGTAGCAAATCAGACAAGTGAGAGAATAGCAAATCTTTAAGGCTTATGAAGGAATTCCCCAATGTGCCAATCAAGACTATTTCAAAAAGACTTTGTTATACTGTACCATGGTATATCTAAGCTACAGTATAGAGTTCTGCTACCCTAATGTGAACTTTACTTTGATGATTACATATAATTCTCCCCAAACCATAAAAGAAAACAATGCTAGAAACTCTCCATAGATTAAATTTAAAGAGTAAATGAAATACTGTACAGTATTGCATTGGTGAATAGACAAACATACAGTACATTCAAGTCTTGGGAACTCAAGGACAGATAGCAGGGATATGCAGTGAATTCAGCTGTAGCCAGAAGTCCAAGCTAAACAGAGTCCTTTTGGACTAGTCCTGCTGCTTCTATAACAATCCAAGATGGATTCTGGCCAAAGCTTTAAGTAGCATTCAAAGCACCAAAGGCAATGTTAAAAACCAAAATGTAATAAAAAGAATATGATGTCCATTTTTTATGCAAATGTCTAGAGTTAATGAGAGCAGGAATGGAAGGAGTCAAACATAGGCTGACCTTCTAATTCTAAAGCATGTTTTATGAGGGGATTTCCGATCATTGTAATTTAGAAGGAACAACCATGGCTCTGATAAAACATATGATTCCAGCTTGACCTGATTTTTTGGAGGAAGATGTTTGAAAGAAGTAGAAGAAGTAGAGGCAAGGCAGAAACTGGAGCCTAGGAAAACAAAATATATCTGAAGATTGTTTATTTGTTCAGATTGTATTCAGTAGCTTTTTAAATTAGAGGCATGTTGAGTTTTTTTAAATATAAAATTAAAGTCAAAAACTGATTGTTCATAACATTTTTATTCAGCTTTACAAGGTTTTGAGAAAGCCTATCTCAAACAACATATAAATTGCTTCACAGTAATATAGGACTCTCAATATTTGTCAAGTTAGAGACCTGTAATACTTAAAAGTATGCTTGAATATTCCATCAGTGGCCCTGTATACTAAACTATATCAAGTTAGCCATTTATAAACCAGATTAACTTCTTGAAAGAAAATGCCATCTCTTTCTAGGAATGGGTTGATGTAAAACTGAAGTGGAATACTAAAGACTATGCTGGAATAATGTCTATCCGTGTCCCTTCAGATTCAATATGGATTCCTGACATTGTTTTGTATGACAAGTAAGCATTATATGGTTTTTCATGCACGATATCTCTATTCCAGAAATATATAAGAGAGCAAATATGTCTAGATTTTATTTTGACATTTCTGGAATCAGAGCATACAGCAGGGTGCTAATATAAAGTTTTGAAAATCATACTGTACTGTGTAATAATCTACAATAATCTTAGACCTACATGATTGTAAAGGATCTTATCCAGCCTCTGTCAAAGAGGCACAATGGGGAATTGAACACTCAACTGTCTGTCTCATTCTTAAATCACTAAGATATATTTTCCAAGGCAAACTGTGATCAGTGGAATAATAAAACGTACCGTATATGCCGGGGTACAATACGACCGGGTGTATAAAACCACTCCCCAACATTTCCACTCAAAATATAGTTTTTGTTATATACTCGCCATACAAGACTACCCCCTCTTCCACACACCTTCCACACATCAAATAAAACATGAAAGAACATCAGATTTGATTTCAACATGTTACCGTAATTTATATTCAAATGCTTATGACATTCAGAAAAACTGTCACAATGCTGTATGTTATCAAACATGTACAGTAAACATAAAACAGTGCAAGTTTATTAAACGTAATTCACCAAAGACAACACACTCCTCCCCTCCTCCGTGCAAGTAACACTCCAAGTGGACCCTATGGACAGGCACATGAAGAGTATAAACACTGGATAGGTAACATGTTTCTGGGGACACACCCCCTTTGTCAGACCTTGCTGAGCTCCCAAAGGAATGTTCATAAATAGTGTGAGGGTGGCTAAGACCCCTCCCCATCCTGTATTAGACCAGCCAATAGTAAATGCCAGAGGCTAATTCACTAAAGCTGAATGGAACAATAAACCTATGCCACGCTGTTTGTTTTCTAATCTGTTAACCAAACTGGAACTGTCAATAATAGAAGGAAGATAACAAATAGAGGGAGAGGGCAAGTCCCTAGCAAGTTTGCTGGTGTGACAGTTTCCCTTTAAATGCCTTCAAACTCCTGTTCGTCATCTGATATTAAAAGTTCATCAATGACATCTTGTGACACAGTTGCAAGGCAGTCATCGTATGGATCTACCGGTAATTCCATGTCAGATGATGTTTAAAACTTGCATCATATTTCTTTCTTTTTGCTGGTGCCATGATAGGGTTTGATAGGGCTTTGACTGCCAGACATTTTCTATGCTGTACTGAAATAGATAAATAGGGACCACTTCGGTGGGAAGGTAACAGCGTTTCGTGCACTCCGGTGTCTAGTCATGCCTGCCACATGACCATGGGAACGTCTGCAGAAGCAGACAATGCTGGCTCTTCAGCTTAGAAACAGAGATGAGCACTGACCCCTAAAATTGGATACGACTGGCTTTCGAGCAAGGGAAATCTTTACCTTGACTGAAAAAAAGTCCACAAAACCTCACGTTTAAATACAAGAGTTGCCAATATAACGGACAACCAACCACTGAACTCTAACACATTCTCCAAGTTACCGGTACTTTCCAAGGCCCGAATAGACATGAAGGGGGGGGGGCGTTTCCATGACTGGGAGAAGATGTTATGCTTCATTCCCACAGGCTACCAGTCACCCTCATATTTTTGCACAGGAAGACCTGATTGGGTGAAGGGGCACTTGGGGTGGGATCTTCCCGAAGAGACGTTACCAATCAGGTTGCTGCAGGCGCGAGTTTGATTGTGAGGCACTGCGTGAGGGGAACTGACAACCAACCAACCAACCAATTACCGGCCGAGGAAGCAGCCCTGGTCATGCGGGTGGTTGCTCCGCTGCCCCGACTGTGCAGGCAGTTGAGGATGCCTTCGTCTCTCCCCCAGATTTGTTCCACCTGGCCGGGGGGGATAAAGGGCCGTCGGCTGGAGCCCTGGCCGAAGAAGCAGCCCCAGTTGTGCGGGCAGTTGCTCCACCGCTGCACAAGAACCGCGATGGGAAGGTGGCGGGAAAGGACTCGATGGTCTCCCCGGAGCTGCTGCCCAAGTCGTGGTGAGTTCATTGGGAATCCAAATGATGTTCACCCGGCATACAAGACCACCCCCCACTTGGAGGCATGTTTGTCAGGGTAAAAAAGTCATCTTGTACCCCGGCATATACGATATATAAAATGTATCTGCTGGACAGATTAAGAGCAGTGAATAGATTAAGAAGTGTCCTGAATTTATGGCTAGGGAAAAGGATTTGCAATAGAGCAATACTTGGATAATTGTCATTTATTTGAACCACACAGATAGTGAATAAGGGTCTCCTATTCTTGAGTGGATAGCTATAGAAATGAAAAAGCAAAAGAGAGCCTTTAATCATTATTTTCAAAAAAAGGGAGGAAAAATGGAATGCCATTGGACGATAAAATGAAGGCAGGGCAGTAGTTGCTAAAGATGTAAAATAGAAGGCAGTATCCTTGTTGAAGTTTCAGAAGTAAATCTCCCCCTTTCATTGGAGTACTGTTACTTCTACAGTGCACTTCAATGTAGCAAATAAATAAATAAATTGATTACCTCAACAGTTTACCTATCTGTGGCAAACCTGTATGCAAAATACAGCAGGTACATGTTTAACAACTCCTCACTGAATGTCCTTTTAGTGCAGATGGCCGTTTTGAAGTAACGTCTACAAAGAATGTTGTGAGACATGACGGGACTATTGCTTGGACCCCACCAGCTAATTACAAAAGCTCTTACACCATTGATGTCACGTATTTCCCATTTGATCTCCAGAACTGCTCCATGAAATTTGGTTCCTGGACTTATGATGGCTCACAAGTGGGTATCATTCTAGTTGATGATGAAGTAGACAAGAAAGATTTCTTTGATAAAGGTGAATGGGAGATTTTATCTGCCACTGGCATCAAAGGGAACAGAACTGATGGATGTTGCTGGTATTCCTTTATTACCTACTCATTTATAATTAGATGCTTGCCTCTTTTTTATACCCTATTTCTCATTATACCTTGTATCAGGCTGTCATTTTTAACCGTCCTGGTTTTCTACCTTCCATCTTATGAAGGTGAGAAGATTTCTCTGTGTACTTCAGTGCTAGTCTCCTTAACTGTCTTCCTCCTTGTCATCAAAGAAATCATACCATCTTCTTCTAAAGTTATACCGCTGATTGGAGAGTACTTGGTCTTCACGATGATTTTTGTGACACTGTCCATTGTCATCACTGTCCATTCGCCATCAATGTTCATCACTGATCCTCGTCTACGCACAACACAATGGCACCTTGGGTTCGAGAAATATTCCTCCACAAACTCCCAAAATTGCTTTGTATGAGAAGCCATGTCGATAGATACTTTACCCAGGAGGAGGAACACAACAGCGGCAAAAGATCACAGTCCTTGCGGAACACCTTGGAAGCTGCCTTAAATTCTATCCGGTACATTACAAGGCAGGTTGTTAAGGAGAATGATGTACGTGAGGTGTGTGTATCAGTGTTTTTCAACTCTTTCTAGTTGGAAATCTGAAATAGCATAGTTCATTTCATCATACAATCCTTATCATTTTTGCTTTATGGCCAGTTTCTATGGGATATAGTGGATAAAGTGATGGACTTGGATTCAGGAAACCCAAGCTGTTCTTCTTGCGTGCCCCAATCAAAGTCTGCACTGGCAAAATGAAGCCACTTTCTTGGCGTTGGCTTTGCCATTGGCCAAACTGAAGTCCTAATTGGTGCATGTTTTTGGCACTAATCAGATGACCAGTAAATGAGCTGGACTCTGAATCTTTCCACATTCACACCACGTGTTGTTGACCACCAGCAGCCCCCACCTGAGCATGTTGGTCTTGCATTTAGGGCCTCCAACCCTCAGCCTATTTGGGGTTTTCCAAGTGACGTAAGGGCGGTTGAGTTCCTCAGCTATATCCTCCTTTAATGATGTTCCTTGTCTAGCGAGCTCCTTCCTCCATCTTTTAATTTGGCTTTGACCCAAGTTCAAATTGCCCATCAGTCAAGGAAACTCACTGATGGTAACAATGGTGAAACTGCTTCTTAAATATTCCACCTCAAGAACCCTATTAGTGTTGGCATACTTTAGATGCAACTTGATCATATCTTGTCACAAGGAAGATCCCTTGGCATTAATTTTGGCATTTTCTAATTTTAAAGTATATGGCCTTAGTCTAGCTATCAGCCCTGAGGAGAGTAGACTCACTGTATCAATAAGATTTACATATGTGTTGATGTGTTGTGAATCACCCTGGGTCCCTTTGGGGAGGAGGGGATAAACAAATGTAAATAAATAAATAAATAAATAAATAAATGTACCAGTTAGCGATTGATCAGGTGTATCTTTTCCAGTTGGGATTAGTAATAGGATCTAACCCAGTGATGGCCAACCTTTCAGAACCCAAAATGGGGGCAGACAAGAAACTTTGAATTGAATTTTTTTATAGTATGAGCTGATGACATCATTGGCTTCTGCCAGTGTAAACTTGTACAATAGGATTTTAGTCAATATTTGACCATGGATGCCTTGGAACAGATATTGACCATTCCCCCTTTTCTCTTTTAGGTTGTAGAAGACTGGAAATTTATAGCACAGTTGCTGGACCATGTGTTCTTATGGCTGTTCCTCCTGGTTTCATTTATTGGGTTGCTGGCCCTATTTATCCTTGTAATCCATAAGTGGGCAAGCATCATCATCCCAGTCCATATTGGAAGCACTAATAAATGAAGGGGTGGAGACCTGGTAGAAGACCTGGTGTCTTCTAGTGTAACACTATGATCCAGGGTTTTCTAAATAAACAAAACACAGAAGTGATTTACCATTCCTTTCCTTGTAACTCTCAACCTCTAGGTCTAATCACAGTGCTATCCAGCCAAATAAGTGTGTGTGTGTGTATATATATGGTAAAGAAGGAAAAAATACAATATATAATAACAATACAAATTTATCCACAATACAAATACATTTGTGCACTCATCACCCTTCCAAGTTATTCATAAATACTAAACTATTTTTTTTAAAAAATAATTTCATTAAAACTTAACATTTAAAACACACAAAAACATCATTATCACATAGAAATCATTCAGTTTTAAATTGACAAAACCACTCACTCTAAAAACTATTTTTAAAAAGAGAAATTGATAAATATGCTTTCCAGGAGTATAATGCATTTTTCCCCTAGAAAGCAATCCACTATAAACTTATTCAAACAACAAAATACACGTTCCTGATGGAGCCCGGGGCTCAATGTCCTTGACATTTGCGATGGAGCCTGGGGCTCAAAGTTCTCCTTAGCCAGGCTGTCAATGGTGGGGGCAGCAGCAATGGCGGTGCAGTTTTTAAAGTCCGCCAGGCAGCTCAGCTGTTCCTCCTCCCCTCCTCAGTCAGGGCTGGCTGTTTCTGTTTGTTGAAGTTGTCCTGGATGCATTCTGACTTTTTCCCATATGTCTCTCGGCTGCTGCAATGCACCACACTGGCAAAAGGTTATGCAAGTTCAGGAAAGTTTTCCTCTGGCTTTTCTTACTCCAGATCCCTTCTCAAACTCTGCTTTCCCTCAAAAGCTTTGGGTCAACTGTTTAGTGTCCATTACCTGCTGAAACTAGGCCAGGTATAGAGAGAAATAAGTGCACACAATCTTCTTCATCTTCGTTGGATGGCAGGAAATGATGATTCTCTTTGTAGCTTAAAATGTTTTGCATTTGACTGATATAGAGCTACACCACTTCAGTGTTATGATCCAGCCCCCGTTGGACTCTGAAGATGACCTGGATCAGGAGGTACTTCCTTTGCTCATCCCAGTTCTGCTTTCACCTGATCCGGAGAATGTCTTGAACCAGGAACCTCAGCCTGCTTCTGGCCCAACTCTGATACCACAGGCAGGTGACCTTGTCAGACCAGAGGTTATGTTAAAGTACTTATTTGCTGTGTCTTTTGTTTAACAGAATCAGAGTGCTGCAAATTATATTTAAGTAGTCTCTCTGTGTGTAAAATCTCAAGTTGTATGTATTAAAAATTGGGATTTATTACACTTTAGTATCTGCCCAATGTTTTCTGTATACCTTTGTAGGAGGCCATAAACATTCTGGCTGAAATGCTTTGGCCAGGTTTTAAGGTTTGATTTGATAATACTATCCAAATTATATTGAAGTAGTGTGTATATATAATTGGTAATTTCCTGAATATCTGGTTGGGAAAGAGGTACAAATATCTCAGGTTATATTATAAACATAGTATCTGTATACTATAGTATAGTATACTATAAACATAGTATCTGCCCAATGTTTTTTGTAAACCCTTGCAGAAGGCCATAAACTGTTATTAACTTTTAATTTCCAGTATACCTGGTTAGGAAAGAGATACAAAAATCTCAGGTTGCATTAAAAATGGGGATTTATTACACTTTACTATCTGCCCCTGGCACAGATGAGGCCACAGTTGACAAGTTCTATGAGGAATTGCAGCACCTCATGGAACTGACACCAAAAACGATGTCCATGTTCTACTGGGAGATTGGAATGCTAAGGTAGGAAGTCAAAAAGTAAATGGGAAAACAGGTAAGTTTGGTCTTGGAAGACAGAATGAAGCAGGGCAAAGGCTAATAGAGTTTGGCCAAGAGAAGGCACTGGTCATAGCAAACTCCCTCTTCCAGCAACACAAGAGGAGACTTTACACATGGACATCACCAGATGGCCAACATCGAAACCAGATTGACTACATACTCTGCAGCCAAAAATGGAGAACCTCCATATAATCAGCAAAAACGAGACCTGGAGCAGACTGTGGCTCAGATCATAATCTATTGATTGCAAAATTCAGGCTTAGACTAACACAAAAGGAAAAGGTGAAAGAGAAAAAGTCAATGAATTAAACATAGATTTTCAAAGAAAATGTATAGTGCAAAGTAATATAGGAAAACAACAAAAGAGGAAGGACTAGAGATCTTTTCAAAAAATTGGGGAAATCAAAGGAACATAGAATGACTATGATCAGGGATAAAATGGGAGAGATTTAGCTGATGCAGAAAAGATTAAGAAAAGATAGCAAGAGTATACTGAAGAACTCAACAAAAAGGACCTCAGCACCAGTAGCATAGCATGTGGGGGGGGGGGAGCAGCCAGCCCTAGGCAGCACTTTGTGGGGGCTGGCAATATTTCTTGGTTGGGGGAGGGGGCAGCAATATTTCCTGGTGGCCAGGGCGGGGCGGCCACCGTGGGAACAAATGTGGAACCCTCCATCACCTCCCTGGGGCCTGCACCGGGCTGGATGGAGCCGGGAGGGTGCAGGCCCAACTGTGTGGTGGGGACCAGGGGGTGCTTTTTCCTCCTCCACACCTTTGTCCTCCTTTTCCTCAGGCACCCCCTTCCTCATGGCCAGTTCGTGGTGCTGGGCAGTGCTGTGCAGGGCCTGGGGCCACCCTTGGTCCCGGGTCGAGAGCCAGAGGGTGAGGTGGTGGAAGCCCAGCAAAGAGCCCACCATCGGCATCCCACTTCTCAGCCCAGTGGCGGCAGCTCATTCACCTGTAGCAGCGGCGGCGGCCAGGAGGGCGGGTAGCAAGGATGGTTTTCATTGCGGTCCAGCACACACAGCTGGAGCAGTGCCGGCCAGGCCAAGGACCCCCCCCCCCCGCAAAGCCTGGCAGGTGCTGCTCCGGCTGCAGCTGCTAGACTGCAATGACCACCAGTCTAGCTTCCTGCCATCCTGGCTGCCACCACCGCTGAAGGTGGACGAACTGCTGCCGCTGGGCATGGAGGTGGCGCGCCTATGTGCCTGGGACGCTGATGGTGGGCTCTTTGCTGGATTTCTGCCACCTCAGTCTCTGGGTCTCAACTGGGGACCAAGGCGGCCCCGGGCCCTGCACAGCACCACCCAATGCCATGAGCTGGCCATGAGGAAGTGGGCACCTGGGGAAGAGGAGGAGGAAGACGGTGGAGGAGGAAATAGCAACTCTGGTCCTCACCGTGGTACTATTTTGGATTTGATGGCGGGGGTGAGCCTAGGCCAGGGGGCGCTTTACTATAGAGTAAAACCCCGGCATACAGCTGCCCTTGCTTACCTTTGCCATGGGTTACGAGGGCAAATTTAATTAAAATAATTCCCTGGGTTACGAGTAATTTTTGGTTTACGATAGAAAATCGCATGATTTCAAAATCCAAAATGGCTGCCGCCACCATTTTTGAGTTCAATCAGTGATGGGATTATTATAATTATTTACTACCTACTCTGTGGTTTGGTATGGTGGGGGTGGGCAGGGGAAAGCCATGTGTTGCATCCCAAATAGGACTATTTTATTTCAGAATTGGATAGGTGGGCCCAGCCAGAATTTCTGCTACCGGTTCTGGTGAACTGGGCCAAATCTACTGAATCCCACCACTGAATTCAGCCCTCCGCAGGGAGTCGCAATGGAGCGCTTACCCCTGCGGAGGTGCCATCATCATCGTCATGGTCATTTCTGCCGCTGTTTTTGGACTTCTACCCACCCCTGCCTGCTCTGGGAGGGTTGGGGGAACTTATCCGTTCAGTTGCCGCCTTGTTCTGAACTCCCTGGGCTTCGTTGCAGCTGAAAATGCAGACCTCCCCCAGGCACACATTTTTGGCTATCGCAAAGCCCCAGGACCTCGGAGGAAGGCAGCAACCAAGTGGATAAATTCTGCCAACCCTCCTGGAGCTGGCAGGGGTGGGTGGCAGTCCAAAAACAACGGCAGAAATGCTGTTGTTGTAAAAAAATCCTTGTGGTCATTTCTGCTGGTGTTTTTGGACTGCCACCCACCCCTGCCAGCTCCAGGAGGATTGGCGGAACTTATCTTCTCAGTTGCCACCTTCCTCCGAGGTCCCAGGACTTCGCTATAGCTGAAAATGTATGCCTGGGTGAGGTGTAAAATGCTAGGCTGTGCAGACCGAAGACCTTATGTTCCTTCCAGAAGCAGGGCCATAGAAACCCCCCCCCGGGGGGGGCAAAAACCCTCATGAGCTAACAGCCCATCCCCAACCCAACCCAACCCAGGATGCCAATGTTATATATGTTTGTGTGACATTGCTGCTCCTCCTGAAAATCCCCCCCCCCCCATATAGAATCCTGGCTATGGCCCTGGTGTGAAGTCTTTGGTCTGCCCAGGACAGCGTTCTTCCTGGGACTGCTTTGCATGGTGTTCTGCGAGCAAGGGGCGCCTGAACACAAGAACTGCCGCAAGGAGTGTGAAGTCTTCAACCGGCCAAGGTAGGCTTCTTCTGGAGGCTGAAGACTTGACAATCCTTGAGGCAACTCTTCGGTCCAAGCAGCCAGTAGTCTACTCGCCACAGAGGGGATTTCCTTCTTCATCGAACACCAACCAAAACAGCCCCTGGAAGAACCCAAGCCTGGGCAGACTGAAGACTTAACGCGCCTTCCAGGGGCTGCTTTGGTCGGTAATCGGTGAAGAAGGAAAGCGCCTCCACGGCAAGTAGACTAGTGGCCGCTGGGACGTAAGAGCTGCTGCAAGGAGTGTGAAGTCTTCAACCGGCCAAGGTAGGCTTCTTCCAGAGGCTGAAGACTTGACGCTCCTTGCAGCAACTCTTAGGTCCAAGCAGCCAGTAGTCTACTCGCCGCGGAGGGGCTTTCCTTCTTCACCGAACACCAACCAAAGCAGCCCCTGGAAGAACCCTAGCCTGGGCAGATCAAAGACTTAACACACCTTCCAGGGGCTGCTTTGGTTGGTGATCGGTGAAGAAGGAAAGTGCCTCCACGGCGAGTAGACTAGTGGCCACTGGGACGTAAGAGCTGCCTCAAGGAGTGCGAGGTCTTCAACCGGCCAAGGTAGCATTCTTCCAGAAGTTGAAGGCTCTAACGTTGGCTACGGATGTCAGAGGAAGGCGGAAATTGAGCAGAAAAGTTCCCCAAAGTCTCCCGGTGCTGGCAGGGGTGGCGGAGAGTCCCAAAACAGTGGCAGAAAGAACCATGAAAATGTTTTTTTATGACATCTTCATGGTCATTTCTGTTGCTGTTTTTGTACTCTCTGCCACTCCTGCCATCCCTGGAAGACTCTGGGGAACGTTTCCGCTCAGTTCCTGCCTTCCTATGAAGTCTGTGGCCAATTCTAGAGCCAAAAATGCACACCTCAACCAGGAGTGCATTTTCGGCCCTAGCGTTGGCTTTGAAGGAAGGTGGGAATCGGAGGGAAAAGTTCCCCAGAGTCTCCCAGTCAAAAAACAGTGGCAGAAACGCAGCTGATGACGTCAGATGCTTCTGGTGTCAGCAAAGGGGGAAATGGAATCAACGCACATCTCCCCCAGGTCGGAACCCAGTGGAAAAGGCCCCCAAATGGCATGGAAAAGGTAAGAAGATGGCTTTGTCGCTTTTGTGGATCTGTGGGACAGTTGTGTCTGGCATTTGTTTTGTACTTTTTGGTTTGTATTTCAGGAGGCAGCAAGTAAAACTATACCAAAAGTCTAAGTCTAAATAATATATAAGTCTACATAATAAATAAAAAGAAAAGAAGTTTAAGAAAGCAAAGTGGCTGTCTGATGAGGCTCTTAAAATAGCAGAGGAAAGAAGGAACATAAAAGTCAGAAGAGCCCTAAAAAGTACAGTACTGCCAATAACAAAGCTAGTGGAGATGAATGTATTCTAGTTAAATTATTCAAAGCCCTAAAAGATGATGGAATTAAATTACAGTAAAACCCTGACATACGACTGTCCTGGGTTATCTTTGCTATTGGTTACAAGCGCAAATTTAATTAAAATAGTTCCCCAAGTTACAAGCGATTTTCATTTTATAATAGAAAATCGTGCGATTTCAAAATCCAAAATGGCTGCCGCCACCATTTTTTGAGTTCAACCAGTGGTGGGATTCAATTTTTACTACCCACAAAGTGTGTGTGGTATGGTGGGCATGGCCAAGGGGAAAGCCCTATTTTGCATCCAAAATAGGACTACTTTATTTCAAAACTTGGAAGGGCGGGCCCAGCCGGTGAACTGGAGCGAACCTGCTGAATCCCACCACTGAGTTCAGCCCTCCACAGAAAGTCACAATGGAGGGCTTACTCCCGTGGAGGTGCCGTCATCATGGTCATTTCTGCCGCTGTTTTTGGACTGCCACCCACCCCTGCCACCTCCGGGAGGCTCGGGGGAACTTATCCATTCGGTTGCCGCCTTCCTCTGAACTCCTTGGGCTTCTTTGCAGTCGAAAATGCAGACCTCACCCAGGCACGTATTTTTTGCTATAACAAACCCCGGGACCTCGGAGGAAGGTGGCAACCAAGTGGATCAGTTCCGCCGACCCTCACGGAGCTGGCAGGGGCAGGTGGCAGTCCAAAAACAGTGGCAGAAATTACTATGAGGATGATTTTTTTAAAATGACAACAGCATTATTGTCACTGTTTTTGGACTGCCACCCACGCCTGCCAGCTCCAGGATGGTTGGGGTAACTTATCCACTCGGTTGTCACCTTCCTCCGAGGTCCTGGGGCTTCGCTGCAACTGAAAATGCACACCTGGGTGAGGTGTACAACACTGGGCTGTTCAGACTGAAGAACTCAAGCTCCTTCTGGCAGCTGCTTTGCTTGGATTTTGACAAGGAAGGTAGTAAGGCAGTTCCAGTGTGTTTTGAATAGCAGCTGCCTGAACTTCGCCTGATGCTCGAGCATAAATGCTGATGGAAGGATTACCCTGGGCAGGCCAAACACTCAACTCTCCTTCAGTCAATGTTTACGTCTGAGTGGCAGGCGAAGTTCAGGCAGCCACTATTCAAACCATACCGGAGCCACTTTCCTTCCTGGCCAAGCAAAGTCCGAGCAAAGCAGAGGCTGACTTCCTGCCAGCTTCTCCTTCCTTCCCTGCTTGCTTGCCTGCATGTTACATACACTAGTACCTCGGGTAACATTAAGACTTGGTTCTACAAGTCTTAACGTTATCTGGATTTTAACGTTGTGCGATGAATTGATTGCACGTTGTTGTTTTTTTAAACCTGTTCCCTTTCTGAAAAGGAAAGGGAAGAGGGGGTTGATCTGCCTGCCTCTTTGGAAAGGGCAGAGGAGATTCCATGCATGGACTCCCTGCTGGCCTTTCCAAAGAGGCAGGTGGATCGAGCCAAGCACTGGTTTGGCTTGGGTAAGGGTGCACTCTCCTCCCCCACTCTCCTCCCAGCCTGACCTGAGTGTTGGTAGCAGGGGAGGCAGACACACCAGACTCAGCTGCACAAACAGCCACAAGGACGTTTTTCCCGATGCCCCCATGGCTGTTTCTACCACTGTCACTGGTCCGCCTGCTGGGTCCACCTTCTGAGTCTGCGTGCTCCAGTTCAACTTCCATCCCAAGCGCCAATCACAGCTGTCGGATAACGTTGGATGATACTAAAATCAGATAACGTTGGAGAATTAGAGGCAAACATTTGCATTGCACAAAGTTGTCTTAATGTTGTGCGATGCAAATGTTTTCCTCAAATTCTCCATGTTATCCGATTTTAGCGTTTTCTGAGGTAAACATTATCCGAGCTACCACTGTGTGTGTGTGCGTGACATTGTTGCCCCTCCTGAAACCCCCCCTCTAAAATCCTGGCTACAGCCCTGATGTGAAGTATTCGGTCTGCCCAGGTCAGCGTTCTTCCAGGGGCAGCATTGTGACCAAGGTCCGCCTGGATGTAAGAGTTGCCACAAGGAGTTTGAAGTCTTCAATCGGCCAAGGTAATGTTCTTCCGGAGGCTCCTTGCGGCAACTCTTAGGTCCAAGAAGCCACTAGTCTACTCGCCGCAGAGGGGCTTTCATTTTTTGCCGAACATTGACCAGAGCAGCCCCTGGAAGAACCATAGCCTGGGCAAACCGAAGACTTAACATGCCTTCCAGGGGCTGCTTTGGTCATTGTTTGGCAAAGAAGGACAGCACCTCTGCGGTGAGTAGACTAGTGGCTGCTGGGAGGTAAGAGCTGTCGCAAGGAGCATGAAGTCTTCAAACGGCCAAGGTAGCCTTTTTCCGGAAGCTGAAGACTCTAGTATTGTCCATGGACTTCGGAGGAAGGCGGGAATTGAGCGGAAAGGTTCCCCAGAGTCTCCCAGTGCTGGCAGGAGTGGTGGAAAGTCCAAAAACAGTGGTAGAAACTAACATGAAAACAGTTTTTACTACATCTTTATGGTCAATTGTCACGGTTTTTGCACTCTCGCCCACCCCTGCCAGCACCGGCAGAATCTGGGGAACGTTTCTGCTCAGTCCCTGCGTTCCTATGAGGTCCGTGGCCAACGCTAGAGCCGAAAATGTGTGCCTCAACCAGGTGCACATTTTTGGCTTTAGCGTTGGTTTTGGAGGAAGGCGGGAACCGGAGAGAAAAGTTCCCCAGAGTCTCCCAGTCTCGCAGTCAAAAAACAGCGGCAGAAACACAGCTGACGACGACCCCAGATACTCCCGATGGCGGCAGGGGGGGAAATGGACTAAATGCGCATATCCCCCAGGTCAGAACCCAGTGGAAAAGGTCCCCAAATGGCATGGAAAAGGTAATAAGATCTCTCCATCGCTTTTGTGGGGAGTGTGCGACGGTCATGTCTGGCATTTTTTTTTTTTTATTTGTATTTTTGGGTTTGCATTTCAGGAGGAAGCAAGTAAACTATACCAAAAGAAAAGTGTAAGAAACCTAAGTGGCTGCCTGACACAGCTGTTAAAATAGCAGAGGAAGAAAGGGACACAAAAGGAAAAGGTGAAAGGGAAAAAGTCAACCAATTAAACACAGATTTTCAAAGAAAATGAACAGTGCAAAGCAATAGAGGAAAGCAACAGAAGGGGAAGGACTAGAGATCTTTTCCAAGAATTGGGGAAATCAAGAGAACATTGAATAACCACGATAAGGGATAAAAACAACACCCAATGTTTTTGGTATACCCTTGTTTTAAAGTTGTTGCTTGGCTGTTGTTTTAAGGTTTAACACAACTACATCATAAAGATTTGATTTTAAAATACATCCCAATATTTGTATCTCTTTTGCCTTGTTCTTGCCCACCCACTGCACACAAACTAAGACCAATCACCTCACTTCCCTCATCCTAAGATTTTTCGAGATGTGGATATGCTAAAAATGTTTGTCCTGCATGAATTTCAGGCATCTTTTGCCAGTCACTTTTGATATGATACACTTTCCCAACAAATACATTAATAAACAAAGATGTAGGATGGGCAGGGTGGCCACGCAGCGGTGCGACAGAGAGTCCTGGCAGCAGTCTATTCAATCTGATTCTGTTAAACAAAAGACACAGCAAATAAGTACTTTAACCTAAAGGTAAAGCTTACACAACATATGGATGGCAAACAAGAAACCATTGTCTCCCGGGGCAGCATTGCCGTCTATACTTCGTCTCCTGCCATCAAGGGTTGCAGAAATAGCCCAGCTGTGCCCAGAATACAGACAAGAATGAAGACCCAGAGGAAAATGTGGTCAATTACCATAGCAACATATTTCCAGTCATCTTGGGTCTGGAAAATAAAAGCAGACATTGATATCAATTAACTGTAGGCTTGCCTTGGTTGTAGGAAGCAGTTTAAGTCATTTTGCTGGCGTGTCGCATTGGGTGTACTGTTGTGAAAGCTGCTTGGACTCTGTTGAACTACCACCCAGAAGCCCAGAAGCTCCCCACAGGACAACCTAAGTCCTGTGGACCCCGGCAGCCCTTTATCCTCCTTCAGCATTGGTATGGCCAAAGGGGGGGAGGCGACGTGGCGCTCTGTGTCTTCAGCCACCTTGGGACCCTGGAAGCCCTTTATCCTCCTCTGGCATTGGTGCGGCTGAAGGGGAGGAGGAGACGCAGCGATGGCCAACTATTGGCTCTCCTAGTAGTCGTTAAGGTTCATGTTGGTGACGATCACCAAGACAATCTTGGTTTTCTCGCAAGGCCAAGACCCAAACTTCATGGTGCAGTTTGAGCCACAGGAATCAATGTGGTCTGCATTGTTATTTATGCCTATCACAACAAGGACAGTCAGTTCATGGTGTAATTCAGCATCGCTTTGGTTTTGTCATCTGCCTGCAAGTTCCCGATGGCACTGTTTTAAGAGAAGGCAAATACATTAGTGAATTAGCAAATACTGACCAACAACAATCTGATGGGACAGCCACCCCTCTCGCTGTTTTAAACTTTTAAAATCTTTTTAGTATTTTGTAAATTACAGTTTAATTTTTTAATTAATTTTAAACCATATTGCTGAATTTGTAGGGGTATAGTGGGATTGTTTAGTTTGTTTTGCACTCATGTGGGATTTTGCATTGTTTAGTTGTTTTGGACTCATGTTGTAAGCTGCCTAGAGTTGGGTTCGCCTGATTGGGGCGGGATAATAAATATAAATAAATAAATACATACATTAGTGAGCCCAGGTGGCACAGAGGTTAAACCAGGGGTTTCCAACCTTTTCAAGCCATGGGGCCGGCTCACGCTCTCTGTCAGCTTTGAGGGCCAGACAGCCATTTTCCCCTATCTGCACGATTGGGGTGGCCATTTGGCCCAACAACTTCAAAAGGGGTTGGCTATTTTGCTTCTTCAATGCCCTTGGAGGGGTGGGGGCCACAAGAAATGGTGCCAGGGCCAGATCCAGCCCATGGGCTTTAGGTTGGGAACCCCTGGGTTAAACTGTTGCACTGCAGCCAAAACTGCTGACATTGTATGTTCTATCCTGACAGGTCGCAAGGTTGACTCAGCCTTCCATCTTTCTGAAGTTGGTAAAATGAGAACCCAGTGTGTCAGGGGCAAAATGCGAATTACCTTGTGAATCACTATGGGGCGATATATAAGTGTAATAGACATTACTATAAGCTAGTGATGTCGAATCTATGGTATGCGTGTCAGAGGTGGCACTCAGAGCCCTCTCTGTGGGCACCCATGCAGTCACCTCAGCACAAGAGTTCTCCCTGCTCCTTTGCCCAGCATCCCAATGGGAGCGCTCCCTCCCTCAAGCACAGAGTTCAACCATTCCATCTGCCCAGCAGCCCAATGGGAGCGTTTCCTTCCTCCCCTGTTGCTAGGTTGGCACTTTGTGATAAATAAGTGGGTTTTGGGTTGAAGTTTGGGCACTTGGTCTCTAAAAGGTTTGCCACCACTGCTATAAGCTCAAGATGGTGTTTCTCTTGTCAAATAATTCCTCATGGCAGTAACAAAGGTTTGCTTTGCAACAGGGGCTTCCAAACTAAGGCCCTTGGGCCTGATACGGCGCCTGGTGCCATTTCATGTGACCCCTCACCCCTCCAAGGGCATTGGAGAAACAAAATGGCTGACCCTTTAAAGCTGTTTGGACAACATGGCAGCCTACATCATGCAGGCAGGGCAAAATGGCCGTCCGGCCCTCAAAGCTGACAGACAGAGCGTGACCTGGCCCCTGGCTTTAAAAAGTTGGCAACTCCTGCTTTACAGCTCTGATGAACTGCTGGCTGAGAGTGAAACCTGATGGTATGCTTAATTCCTATTTAGACATTATGCTCCCTGAAATGGAAAAAAATAAGTCTGTTTTACTCAGCACCACCTTTTCTCATCTCTGTATTTTGCAAATTAGAGCCCCTTGTTTCTGATTGGTTGCTGACAGGTAAACATGGGCTTAGTTTGCAAATCTAATTCCATAGGCAGGCAGCCCAGAGGAAATGGGTAGAGGATGAAATACAGAGTCTCTTGAATCTTCTGTCTGAACCTGAGAGGACGTATCCAGGCTTTTAGGAAAAGCACTTCTTCTGAAAGGCCAGAAGGACAGAGTTCCCAACTTTGGGTTCCCAGATGTTCTTGAACTACAGCTAGCTTGGAACTCGGCCCAAGATTTGGTCAGGGTGGGCCTATAGAGCTTGGGATGATGGAAATTGTTAGATATTTAAATGTCCTAGCGGCGGGAAAATCGCCGCTACCCATTGGTCAGTGGGCTGGGTCAAGCAGGGTATTTAATCCCCTGCTGACCCAGCCGTTGTTGTTGTTGTCTGTGCTAACCACAATAAACAGACGTGTTGTTTGGTTCACCCTTAATGGCTTCCGTGTCCTCACTCCCGCGCCCTGATCTCCGGATCTAACACTGGCGACGAAGGTGGGATCTTGAGGAACGGACCAGAACCATCACACACACCAGAGTCACCTCTCACGAAGGCACCTCGCCATGGCTGCTTACGTTCCACCGGCTCCCTTCCAACCGAAGGACGAGAGATGGAAGAGCTATATGGACCGTTTTGAGTTCTCCCTGCTAGCTGCGGAACTGGGAGAGATAGCATCGGAGCGGAAGAAGGCGTTCTTCCTCACCCACTGCGGAGCCAAGGTCTACGAAGTGGCCCAGTCCCTGGTGGATCCAACACCAATCCTGGACGTCTCATGGGAAGCACTACAGTTGGCCCTCAAGAACCACTATGCGCCGGAGCCATCGAAGTTCGTGTTCCGGATCCAGTTCCGGGACCGATACCAGATGCCAGGGGAAACCATCGGCGAGTACGTAGCTGCCCTAAGGGCAGCAGCCGTCCCGGCGACATTCGGGCCATTCCTTGAGGACTCCCTGACCGAGCAGCTTATCAGAGGAGTCCGCGACAACAAGCTCCGGAAGAGGCTATTGGCCCGGAGAGACCTGACCCTGGCCGGGGCCATCGAGGAGGCCAGAACTTTCGAGCTCTCGATGTCGACCGCATCCTCCCTCAACCGGTCCCCGTCGGCGCCCCGCCAAGCCTCCGCTCACCATCAAGACGTCGTTTCTGACGAGGACGAGGAGGAAGAAGCAGAGGTGTGCGCGACCGACGGGGGAAACTCGGGCAGGAGCGGCCAGCGCTGCGCCAGCTGCGGAGGGCCACACCAGCGGGCACATTGCCGCTTCAGGGAGGCCATCTGCCGCTATTGCGACAAGCGGGGACACATTGGGAAGGTCTGCCGGGCAAGGCAAGCGGAGAACCAAGCTGACCGGCAGATTCAAAAGTTCCCGCCGGGCAAGATGGCCGCCAAACAGAGGACAAATCAGAGGCGCCAGGGACGCAACAGCGGCAAATTCGAAGATGCAGAGACGCACACGCTCACGATAAGCCACACCGCCACACAGAAGGGAGAGAAGTACCACGCCACAGTCACGATCGACGGGGCAGAGTGTCCGATGGAGGTCGACTCTGGGGCCGCCATATCCATCATCCCGTGGAGGTGGATGAAGAAGACATTCCCGGCCCTAAAAGAATCAGACCTCCAGACCCAGCGGATCCGAATCAAGGACTGCCAAGGCAAGTTCCTCCCCGTCGCAGGACAGAAGTGGGTCCGTGTCAAGTACGGACCGAAGGAAGAAAGCCTACCGCTGACCGTAGTCCACGGTAACATCCCGACGCTACTGGGCACAAACTGGTTCCCCGCCCTGGGACTGTCCATCGCTGGCATCCACAACACTGCGACTGACCAGCCCGGGGACGCCTCGCTGAGGGACGACCTGATGGCCGAATTCCAGGACGTTTTCGGGGAAGGATTGGGCAGGTATGTGGGGTCCCCTATTTCATTTGCACTCAACCCGAGCGTTGCCCCCATCCGACTTAAGGCCCGGAGAGTCCCACTGGCACTCAAGCCCAGGGTCGAGAAGGAGCTCGACAAGCTGGTCGCCCAGGGAATCCTCGTTCCCGTAGACCACGCTCGGTGGGAGACCCCCATAGTGACCCCCATCAAACCGGACGGGTCAGTGCGCATCTGTGCGGACTACAAATGCACGATCAACAAGGCATTAGAGCCGAGCGCGTACCCGGTTCCCGTCATAGACCACTTACTCCATTCACTGGGCCCTGGCAAGATCTTTGCCAAGCTGGACCTGGCCCAAGCGTACCAACAGCTTCCGGTGGATGACACTACGGCCGAAGCCCAGACCATTGTCACACACCGGGGGGCATTCAAGTGCACGAGGCTGCAGTTCGGGGTCAGCATAGCTCCGGGACTGTTTCAGAGCACGATGGAAAGGCTCCTCCAAGGACTCCCGGGGGTGGTACCCTATTTCAATGATGTCCTGATAATTGCGGGGGATCCCGGGCAGCTCAAGGACAGGGTCGCCGCTGTCCTGGCTAAATTCAGGGCCGCTGGGCTCAGGGTGAAACGGGATAAGTGCCTGTTGGGGGTCCCCTCCGTGGACTTCTTAGGGTTCCACATCGACGCCAAGGGCATCCACCCAACGAAGGGAAAAGTGGAAGCGATTCGGAACGCCCCGGCCCCGAAGAACAAGCAGGAGCTGCAGGCGTTCCTGGGACTCCTGAATTTCTACGCGACCTTCCTGAAAGGAAAGGCCACCGCGGCTGAGCCCCTACACAGACTGTTGGCCGCGAAGGCAGAGTGGGTGTGGGGACCCGAGCAAAAGTCAGCTTTCGCTGCTGTTAAAAATCTTCTCTCCCAGGACAGTTTCCTGATCCAATACAACGCGACCCTGCCACTGGTCCTCGCCTGCGACGCGTCTCCCTACGGCGTCGGCGCAGTCCTGGCCCACCGGCTGCCCAACGGCCTCGAGGCGCCCATCGCCTATTACTCCAGGACCATGTCGCCGACGGAGAGGAACTACGGCCAGATCGACAAGGAGGCGCTGGCGGCAGTGGCAGGGGTAAGAAAATTCCATGACTACTTGTACGGCCGGGACTTCGAACTTGTGACTGATCATAAGCCCCTATTGGGACTCCTGGCTGGCGACCGGCCTACACCCTCTGCCTTGTCCCCCCGGATGCAAAGGTGGGCCATTTTCCTGTCGGGGTACTCATACACCTTAGTCTACCGGCCCGGGAAACACATGGGAAATGCTGACGCCTTGAGCAGATGCCCCCTCCCGACCCAGGAAGGCGCGGAACGGGGGGAAGCATCGGTTCTTGCCCTGGACATCCTGGACTCTGCCCCCACTACGTCGGCTGAGGTTGCCAGGGCGACTGCGCGGGACGCCGAACTTCGGGCCGTTTCCAGCTGGGTTCAGCGGGGGTGGCCGGACAAGGGGGAAGGGGAGTTCAAGGTATATTTCGACAAGAAAGACGAACTGTGCTGTGTGGGGGATTGCTTGCTGTGGGGGGACCGGGTAGTGGTGCCCAGGAAAATCTGCCCCAAGGTCCTAGAAACACTGCATGCCAGCCACCCGGGAATAGTAAAGATGAAGGGGTTAGCCCGAAGTTACGTGTGGTGGCCTGGTATTGACAAGGACATAGAGTCGTGGGTGGCCAAATGTACACCTTGCCAATCATCACGACCCAATCCACCAGCAGCCCCAGTCAGAGAATGGGAACAGCCCTCGGGCCCATGGCAGAGGATTCACATCGACCTCGCCGGCCCATTCCACGGCCAAACATTCCTGATTGTAGTGGATGCCTACTCGAAATGGTTGGAGATCCGACTCCTGAGTAGCACCACAGCCAGAGCAATGATCCGGGAACTCAGACAACTCTTTTCCACACACGGCATTCCCGACACCCTAGTCTCTGACAACGGGCCTCAGTTCACGGCCACTGAGTTTGAACAGTACCTGGCATCCCTAGGAACCAGGCACGCTCTCACATCCCCGTTCAGGGCGCAAGGGAACGGGCAGGCCGAGAGATTCGTGCGCAGCGCAAAGGAGGCCCTGGAAAGGCTAGGACCCGGGGACTGGCAGGAACGCGTAGACACGTTCTTGTTGGCCCAACACAACCTTCCCTGCGCTGCCACGGGAAGGGCCCCCGCAGAGTTACTCATGGGTAGGAGACTCCATTGTCAGCTTGACCGGTTACACCCTAGGTATTCTCCAGACAAGTTCAGGGGGGACCAACCACAGGGCCGGACACTGGCCATTGACTCACCAATCTTCGCTAGGAACTACGCGTCGGGCCACCCGTGGGAAGAGGGAACCGTCAGCGAAATGCTGGGCCCCTACACCTACAAGGTTCGCCTCGCTGATGGTCGGACATGGAAACGCCATGTCGACCAGCTCAGGAGGCGAACGAGTCCCGACACGAATAGCAACCTCCCCCGGGGAGTGCAGACCGGCTCTGAGCCAGACATGCACCCGATGGACGAACCGGTCACCGACCCGGTTCGGCCAGAAAACAGCCCCATTCACGCAGCACCATCACCGGCCAGCTTACCGTGTGGAACAGGCTCACCCCCGGTCACCGCGGAGCCCGACGCTCGTATTCCGGATCCACTCCCGGCCCAGCCAGGGCAGAGCGAGAGCGACAGGTCCGCTCTGCCCGATGCCCCAGCGCCGACTGAACTGCGCAGGTCCGATCGAGTAAGAACACGCCCCCGTCACCTGGAGGATTTTGTATGCAAATAGCAGACTGGGGCATTCTGGGGGGAAGGGGTGTTAGATATTTAAATGTCCTAGCGGCGGGAAAATCGCCGCTACCCATTGGTCAGTGGGCTGGGTCAAGCAGGGTATTTAATCCCCTGCTGACCCAGCCGTTGTTGTTGTTGTCTGTGCTAACCACAATAAACAGATGTGTTGTTTGGTTCACCCTTAATGGCTTCCGTGTCCTCACTCCCGCGCCCTGATCTCCGGATCTAACAGAAATGAAATATCCAAGTTCCAAAATCCATGCGTTATGCTCTTCAGCTGTATCCGTAGGTCCATGGCTGCAGCATAACCCTTCATGTCCCTTCCAACCGATGGTGGCCCTTGTGGGAATGTTGAGAGCTATGAAATATTAAAGGAGTGGTTTTACCACTGCCAAATCCACTCCATGGAGTTTCTATGATTGAATGGGGATTTGAACCCAGGTCTCTTAAGTCTGACCTACTAACCACTGGGCTATGCTGCCACTCCCAGTTCTGCTACTGTATGACTAATTTGGTGCTAATTAGGCTCATTCCTTCACAACAAGCCCTCAGAAGTATTGCTTTGGGAAGGGGGGGGGGGAGGCCAAAATATAAACCATTATAATTGCAATGAAAAGACCGTAGGACTTTCTTTGTCCATTTAATGACTTCCTATTATTTTTACAGCTCTTAGATCAGGAGTTCTCAACTATTAAAGCTGGGGCCAGGTCACATTCCCTCAGACAGCATCAATGGTCGGAGGGCCATTTTGCCCTTCCTCCACCCCATGGCACTTCCTGATGTGGTGTACGCGATGGGGTACCACATGAAATGGTGCCATGAGCCGCATCCGGCCCACAGGTTGAGAATCCAGTCCTCTGCTTATTCTTCTACTGGGAAAGGCTCACCATTGCAAAGCCTGCCTGCTTCTGACTATCCTCGTTGTAACTGGCACACCAGAAGATGCGGCCCACATTGATTCCTGTGGATCAAAACCAGGAGGTTAGTTATCTATGTCAAAACTAATCTGTCTCCACCCATCCCTGAGTCTGGCAACCCCCTTCTAGAGGAGGTTTTATGCCAAATAAGAAGCTGCTTTCCTTAAGCCAGTGGTGCCAAAACTATGGCCCATCAGCCGGATCCAGCTCCTGATGCTAATTCATCCGGCCCATGCTGCCCTTGTCACTCCCGGAAACGGAAGTAAAACACATTCGTATGGGCTGTCCTCCATCTTTCTTTCTTTCTTTCTTTCTTTCTTTCTTTCTTTCTTTCTTTCTTTCTTTCTTTCTTTCTTTCTTTCTTTCTTTCTTTCTTTCTTTCTTTCTTTCTTTCTTTCTTTCTTTCTTCCTTCCTTCCTTCCTTCCTTCCTTCCTTCCTTCCTTCCTTCCTTCCTTCCTTCCTTCCTTCCTTTTCCTTTTCCTTTTCCTTTTCCTTTTCCTTTTCCTTTCCTTCCTTGCCTACCTGCTTTCTTACTTACAGTAAAACCCCTATTTACGTAAAAAGTCTGTTCCATAAGCTTTTATGTAAATCGCTTTTTTACTTAACTCGAAGCAAACCCATAGGAAAAAGTAATTTTTACATAACCCAAAGCAAGCCCATAGGAAAATGATATTTATGTAAATCGAAGCAACCCCATAGGAAAAATGATTTTTTACATAACTTGAAGCAAACCCATAGGAAAACAAATGTTTTAGTAACTTGAAGCAAACCCATTGAAAATTGTGTTATGTAAATCAGGACATTTATGTAATTCGGGACATGGTTTTAGTGCAAAAATCATTATGTAAGTCTAATTTTATGTAACTCAAGGCATATGTAAGTCGGGCTTTTACTGTACTTACTTTCTTTTGTAGGCCGGATGTGGAAGGCAGGATTGGTGCCTGCTCTGCTCCTGCCTCATCTTCTTCCAATTTGACCCTAGGGTAGAAAGAAAATCCAACAGGTTAGAAACAGAAGAGCAGAAGATTGGGGTTCCTGCAATTCACACATGAATTCCTCTTTACAGCCACTGCAAGCAGGGGCTGAGGTCAATCCTCACCTCCCCCCCCTTTGCTCTCCAGCCATGAGGAGAGCAAAGGACCAGAAAACAAACCTTCCCTTCCCTGAACAAAAAGGAAAGTACCTTTCGACCTCCAAGGATGAAGAGACCACAGATGACACAGAGGGCAGCTCCTCGAAGGTCTGTTCCTCCTCATGCTCTTCTTTGATCTGACACTGAGAAGAGAAGAAGATGCAACTGGTCAGACCCTGAAGCCAGAAGAGCCCCACTGGAGGTCTCTGGCTAATTAGCCCTGGATCCAGCCAATGTAGACAACCCTCCTCCCCCCACCCATGGTTCTCCAGCCACTCGGAAGAAGTGAGAGCCAGAAATCCACAGCCATTCTCATCCTCCTCATTAGTAGAGCTGGAAGAGACCCTATGGGCCTCTGAGTCCAGCCTGTGTCAAGGGGCCCTGTGGGGAATTGAACTCCCAACCTCCGGCTCCCCAACCAGATCCTATGTTCCCCCAGAGGCTTGGCTAGAATATGCCACAGCTGATGATCTGCACATTGACCACCATGGGGTTGGAGCAGCTGTGGGGCTCACCTGGGACTCAGGTGCCAACGGAGCCCCTGCCCACCCTTCTGAAAAGCAGGTGAAAGGAAACCCCCTCCTTGGGGGGCAGGGACCTGGGGTTGGCTTTCCCTTGGGGAACGGCAGGGCACCAGCCCTTTGGGTTGCTTACCTTGCAGGTGGAGGAGGAACGTTGGGTTCCTCCATGGGTTCCACCAGCAGGTGAGGAAACCATGGAGAAACTTCTGCAAGAGAGGAAGAAGGAGAAAAGGATGGGTGTTTTGTCTCCATCCTTCTTCTCCTCTAAATGCCCCAATGGGGTGGGGGAACCCCAGGGGGACCCCCTTTCTCCCCGGCCTCCAGTTGCCCTTGAGGACAGGAAGGCACTCCAGCCTCTTGCAATGAGATCTTCCCAAATGAGTCCATCACAACCAGTGGTTCAGGGGGAGGCTGCCTTTTGTTCCCATGACAACTGGCCAGGCCCTTATGAAGTCAGCGCTATGCTACAAAGGAGGCTGAGCAGGAGGGGCTGGAGAAAGGGGTTCCCTCACTACCATGCTAGAGAGTCAACAAAACAAAACACAAAGAAAGACACTGTGGCCCCTTAAAGACTAACCCCTGTATTTTAATGTTAGCTTTCGTGGGCCAAGTCCACTTCTTCAGACATAAGAGTGGATTTGACTTTTTGATTTGTAAGCCTCCTAGAGTCGGGTTCACCTGAGTAGGTCAGGATATAAATTTGAAGAAATAAATACACTTTCATGCTATACATTTATATATTTTTCATACAGAGCCCCTGCTCCTGAACCAGCCAAACTTGCACAGCTACTCTCGGACTCTGTATGAAAAATGTATAAAAGTACAGCATGAAAATCCACTCTTATAATGCAGTGCCCAGGTCTTGAACTGCTGATCTGCTGACCTTCCAGTCATCATGTTCAACATTTTAACCACTAAGCCACCACAAACAAGGCAACTCAATGGGGCTTTGAATGACACCATTGCTTTTGGTGGACCATCTGAGCCAGAAATGGCTACCAGCTTACACCCAACACTGCCTCCGCTACCAAAGAAAACTATTTTAAGAGCTCACATGGAACCCGTTCCAAGAGCATAACAGAAATGAGCCCTCAAAAGTAGCCTGTGTTTGATGGCCAACCCTACCTATGACATCGACACCAACTGGGAAGCAAGCAGTGTGTGTTCTTCCGTCAGCTCAGAATTCAAGGCGGTGGACAATGAGTCTGGAGATTCCTTGGACAGGCCTCTGGGGAAAGGACTGTTAATCTCCTCTGCAGCCAATAGCTTTTCTAACCATGCTGCTGTCAGTATTAAGGACAAGGGTTCTAATAGCACAGAACCTCTCTTGGGTAGACCTGTCATCTGCAACAAGGTTGGCAAGGCTGTCCAGAAGCCATAACAACAAGCATTTTATAGAGCAGGGGTTCCTGTGGGCCGGATTCAGCCTGTGATCCCATTTCATGTGCCCACCCCACCCCTCCAAGGGCCTTTGAGAATCAGACAGTGGCCTTACTAGTTATGCACACAACCTTTTCAGCCGGAGCCCGGGTCACACTCTCTCATTCAGCTTAGAGGGCCGGATGACCATTTTGCCCTGCCTGCATGATGGGGGTGGCCATTTTGTCCCAACAGCTTCAAAAGGGTGGCCCATTGTTTCTTGAATCCCCTTGAATGGGTGAGGACCCCACATTAAATGGTGCTGTGGGCCAGATCCAGCCCATGGACCTTAGGTTGGGAATCCCTGGGCTAGAGGAATGGACTAGAATTCAGGAGTTCAAATGCCCACTGGTCATGGAAGCTCACTGGTATGGCAGGACTTAAACTTAGCACATATTTGCCCCTGTGGGAAGAAATATGTCGGAAAGTCTTCCAGATCTGTACAGTTACGAATTGGGCAACATCTATCCTGAATTAGGGATCCAGTTTTACAAGCACCCTTGGTAATGGACTACCTACAGGAAGGTCATACTGATGGACACTTTAAGTTTGTTGTCTTGGAGACCATCAAGCCCAGACCTTTTGAAAAGATTGACATGGATAAATTGCTGATAAAAAAGAGGGGTGTTTTTTTTTTTACATTCACCATTTAAAAATGATGCTTCCCTTGGGCTTGAACAGTGAAATCAATTTTTCCTGTTTTTTATGCTATTTCTTATGATGGTTGATGTAGTCATTTCTGAATACAGACTCATCTGTAACAATTAAGCCATGAACACCTTTTCTGAGATACTGTTCCCTTCAAAAAAGTAAAGGTCTCCTTTGATTAATCCACTGAGCAACATACGGTAGTATATATTACAGCACTACTTTATGTTTCCAAGTCCCTGGCTGATTAGGGGGAAAATTTCCTCCCTAGAAGCACACAGATTCCTAAAAAAATAAAAAATAAAAAATCCTTGCTATGGAAACAGGGGTGGGATTCAGCAGGTTTGCCCCAGTTCGCCAGAACTCGTAGCAGAAATTCCAGCTGGCATTGCCCATCCAAGTTTTGAAATCAAGTACAGTACTGTACAGTAAAAGGTCTATGTAAGTAAAAAGTCTGTTCTGTAGGCTTTTATGTAAATTGGTTATTTTGCTTAACTAGAAGCAAACCCATAGGAAAAATGAATTTTTTACTCAACTCAAAGCAAACCCGTAGGAAAATGATATTCATGTAAATTGAAGCAACCCCATAGGAAAAATTAATTTCTTACATAACTTGAAGCAAACCCATAGGAAACTGTGTTATATAAATCGGGACATTTGTGTAAATCAGGACATGGTTTTAGTGCAAGAATCATTAAGTAAGTCGAATTGTATGTAATTTGAGGCATATGTCAATCTGGGTTTTATTGTAGTCCTAATTCAGGTGTAATACAGGGCTTTCCCCCCTGGCCAAGCCCATCATACCACGCCCACAGAGTAAGTAGTAATTTTTTTTGAATCCCACTGAGAAGAACCCAGTGCTATCAATAACCTCTCATTTTGTATAATAAACTGCACCAAAGTAGGGCCACTGAACCAATGGGATTTACATTAGCATAATAAACCATAGTTACAGTAGACCCATTTGAATCAAAGGAAAATTAAAAAGAAGTTGACTCATCAAATCCCTGCTGATTTAATCGACCTACTGTAGTGTAAATTATACTAAGCAATAGGATTTTGGCCACCATGTCAATTCATCTGAAATTCTGCAGCCTTTATTCACACTGATGATTCAAGTATGCATGCATTTTCCCACCAATTCTAAGCAATAAAATGGTTTTGTAATTTCATTTTTAAAAATTCAATTTTTAAAGAAATATAGTAGAAGAGCCTCTGTATCTATTCATCTGAAATTTGAGTCATGATTCCTTCTTTACTATAGGCTTCAAATGTAACTTTCACTCTAGTCTGACAAGTTATCTTAAAAACACTTTTTTTAAATTTCCATGTATAGTCAAAGGAAGAACAAATATTCAGATTTTGAAATCCTGATTTGAGTTCAAATGTAGTGACTGATGTACATTTCTATTTTGAAACTGTATTTTTAATTAAGGTATTCCGTTCTCTGTTTAGTGAGAAGCTATACTCTTATAATAATTTGTTTATTTTATTTGCTATCCCTATTTTATTTTATATTACTTTAGTTTAGTTTAGGTCTATGGACTCTAGTTTTGAAAGCAGTTCACACTGTAACTTTAAAACACAAAACATAAACTGGATAAAAGGAAACAATTCAAAAACACCTACCTAATCATAATCCCTTGGATATACCTTTGTAACCATAACATTCATTATGTAGAACAGACAATTAATTACAAACTAGAGTCAAATCCTGTAGGAATCCCCTAATGTAATAAAATTTTAATTGATACAATTTATATAAAACCCTTTTTAACTTTATCTACCACATTGCTGCCTTTCATATACAGTATTAAAGAATGTCTCTATAGTGAAAAATCTCTACGCTGCAGTATTTATTACTAATTAAACATATTTCTGTCTTCCCAATAGAAGTATGTTTAATTAGCAAGCAGAAGTTTGGCTACACCAAGACTAAACACATACACGTAACAGTGTAATATACTATTCATTTGTTCCATTAACAATAACAACAGAAACATCAGCAGTCTTAATAATTTCGATATAGCAGGGAGTGGCTTCCAATCATCCCTGCTATTATCTTTGGGGTACACTCCAGCAATTATTCAGGTTTTTATTAATCAGCCACAACTGAAGCAGCAACTAACAACCTCAGTCCAACATATGAGCAGATATGGGAACTAGACCCTGCTGCAAATCCAGATGTCAACTATGCCCCCACATTCACTCTGGAAACAGTATTACTGGACCCAATGGTACAACACACAACATTAAAGGCAGTGTTACTTGTGCTTCTGCCAATGTGATTTATGCCATCTCTTGCCAGAAATGTCAATTCGTGCTTTATGTAGAACAAACAGGACAATCTTTACGCAAAAGGATTAATGGACACAAATCAGATATTCGGAATGGCAACACGGAGAAACCAGTCTCAAACCACGTCAGTCTAACTGGACACTCTATCCAAGAGCTGAAAGTTGCAATCCTGGAACAGGGAAATTACAAAACTAGGATTGAAAGGGAGACAACAGAAATCAAATACATCCATCTGTTAGATACCCATCACAGGGGGCTAAATATTAGTGAAGGGATTCTGGGACATTATCAAATTTGATACAGAGATTGCTATATGATTTTATATTACAACTTTCCTGCCAATTCTCTTTAGTAAAACAGAAAGAAACCAGGTACAGATGTTTGGTCCCCCCCCCCCCGACATGCAGGTCAAAAGTTGATCAGAGACCATAGTGGGCTTTCTCAGCAACCTTGAAATTAAAAGGGAGTCATTTAGAGTTTATCTGAATAATCTATTGTTGTTAATGGCTGTGTGAAGCTGCAATCTTGTGTTTGCTTGTCTGTTGTCTTGCCCACATCCCTTCTGTCATCTTGCCCACACCCCTTCTCCTGTTGAGCCCCTGAATTTGGTATATAAAGAACATGCCTGTAAGTTTCCCTCTTTGTCTGATGAAGTGGACTTGATCCACGAAAGCTAACAATAAAAATATAGCAGTTAGTCTTTAAAGTGCTACAGTGTTTTTTTTATTTTATTTTATTTATTTTGTTTCGTTTCGTTTTCTGATATGCCTGAACCACAGACTAACACGGCTACTATTCCAAAAAATTCAAGGAAAGATGTGTCTTCAGTGTCATCATCCTCTAGCCAGTGTGTACAGCCATACAGCATTTTGACAGAGCTAAAAAGTTACACTATTGTGAAATTCTCCATTCACAAATATAGGCAGGATTCTTTCTGTAACTAAAGCAAAAGGCAATCAGAAGGGCCACAAGTGATGAATAGTCTAATCCTAAATGCCCTTAAATAGATTTAGGGTTGTCATAAATAGGTCACAACTGGTGGGTAGTACAGGCGGTTGTAGCATTGGTGAGGTTCCAGGATACTTCAAGAGCTGGTCCCAGGGTGCCTAATATGCAGGGTACTAGGATCCTGAGGGTCAGTCCAAGGATGGGGATGTACTGGTGGCCAGCTGATGGGACAGGCCACCTAAAGTCCTAAGGCTTGGGTGGTGGTGTTTGGTCAAGTTTAACCCAAGTTGTCTGGCCAGGACCATGCTGTCTTTGGACAGCATGCTCTCAGAGTTTGGACTTGCCCAAAGAGGGAGCAGGAGGAGGGGTACAGTGGAATGCCCTGGCTCTGGCCCAGACCCTTCACTACATAGGCCTCACTGCAGGAAATGGTATTTGGAATTTAATAGTTAATAAAGTTATGGCCCTTGTTTAACTCCAAAATTTGGTGTCTGTGTCTTTGTTCCAGGACTTGGGGGGAGGATGTATTTCTATGAATGCGCCCCTTTGGTTTCAATGACACAACAAGAATGGTTGGTAAAACAAATAAGTATGTTAAACAGTGGATTCTCTTTGCCAGAACCTGGGAAAAGAAAGTTTTGGCATTAGAACTCTTAGAATTTCCAAAGCAGTGGTAGAACTGGTTGGGGAAGTGTGTGGGTTGTAGTTTTTTAAAAAAGTAACTTTGCTCTTTGGCATAATTTTTGAAAAAGTGCCACTACTTTGTCCTTTCTCTCCCCTCCTCCTCCTCCCAACTGTTCCTTTTAACTTGGACCTTTGTCCTCTTCCTCCTCCTACAGAACATCTGTTTTCCCATCATGCCTGTATGCTTTGGAAGAGGAAGAATCAGTCATTCAGCATGGCATAAACAGATAAATAAATTAGATTAACTCGAGAAAAATCCATTTGGCATTTATGGTCAGCACTGATTTTGTTGTCCTGCTTGTCCAATATGCTGCCAATCGCTTTTGTTTCTGGGATGATTTATTGAATATGATGAGATATTTTTCAACTCCTCTTATGCCTACTGGGAAGATTTTGGCATGCTGAATATCTATCCTTTGGAGGAAAACACTGGAGAATTGTGTACACTCTGAGCAGTTTGTATTGTAGGAAGCAGAGCCCCTGCCAGATGCTGAAATTATCTGGGCTTATTGCCCGATTTGATGGCACTAAAAAACCAGCCAGACTCATCTGTGATCTCCAAAGAATTCAAGGCATGTGCCCAGCATGAAGTGATTCACGATCAGATGGTAACTCTAAGAAGGCCCTCAGGCCGTACTGCAACCCAGAGCCAAGAAAAGTTCCTTTTTTGCAACCCCAGAATACCCCACTCAGCATAAAAAGGGTATAACTAAAGTCTAAGTAATGACTATGACTATGCCTGCTGTGTCTTCCATGCACAAATAAAGCTTTCTTTTAACATTTCCACTCCATGTTAATTACTCAACATAGAGAGGTCGTCCTTGCTCAAAAGCCAGCCGTATTCCAACTCTAGGGTTTGGCATTCATCTATGTTTATAGCCAAAGAGCCAGTGCTGTCTGTATTTGCAGACATTTTTGTGGACATGTGGCAGGCATGACTAGACACCTGAGTGCATGGAACACTGTTTACCTTCCTTTCAAAGTGGTCCCTTTTTATCTACTTGCAGTTTCTTGCTTTCAAACTGCTAGGTTGGCAAGAACTGGGACAGAAATGGGAGCTTACTCCATCATCAGGGCCGTAGACAGGGGGTGGTCAGGGTGGGCATTGCCCACCCAGAGTTAGCAGTTTGCCCACCCTCAAATCCCGGCTGCTTATATATATGATATACAGTATATATGTGTATGACATTGTTGCCCATCCTGAAAAATTTTTCCCCACCCACATCTAGAATCCTGGCTATGGCCCTGTCTATAATGCAGCACTCAGGTCTTGAACTGCTGACCTGCTGACGTTCCAATCATCAAGTTCAGCGTCTTAACCACTAAGCCACCACAGTCCTAGTTAAGTATGAGCTATGAACAAATGCCACAGAATATTACTGCAAGCCATGTAGATGCTGCCTAGACCAGTGACTGCAAAAATAACTGGCTTTCTGAACCAGAAAACCTTTCTCTGTCCTCCATTAGGTCAATTGTACAAAGATTGTATGATCTGATAGCTCACAGTCCACCTGGAGATAAAACATACTCTAAGACACAAAAACTAGAGCTTACTTTTGGCAGACCTATTGATTTATCACAGCAATGGTTTTGTGGATTTGGTGGCACATTTCCAATCAAGAGTATACATTTCAGATAAGGTTCTATATCATAATTTCAAGCAATCTACAGGTATTTTGGAAAGATTTCAACCCAAATACTCATACCAGATAGATACAGAATACTGTAGTTGGCTCTTCAAATGCTGATGACCTTCAGTTTCAAGGCGCCTCAGGCAAGATGGTTGGGTCAGAAGGGATTTCTAGTCCTGCAGAATATAAATGGACACAGGATCTCCGCTCTGTCTGTGTCTGGTAGGTTGCAATAGTTTTGTTTAACGCAGGAGTTAAACGTAATGTGGAGCATAAAACTTTATGAGAATTCCACTCAGATTAGGAAGTAAACAAATATAATTTTCCCTGTAGAAATGATTTGTAAATATTATTAGTAACATTTAGAAAGGAAACCTATACTTCACAGCTCTGTTTGAATCAAGAGCACTTTCGCCTACATAACAACTGTAGCCATTTTTATTATTACTTATCACTAGAATTAGCTGATGTTCTTGGAACAATGCAAAGCACTAAATCCACAGAGGTGTCATGTTTTGCTACTGTGAAGAATTATTTAGATTAACAATGACTGCCTTCAAATCTAATGAAAGACTGCAAAATCAAGTACAGTGGTACCTCGCTTAAAGAGCATAATGTGTTCTACGGGATTGCTCTTTAAAAGAGTTTGCTCTTTAAGCGAAACACCATTGTAAGTGACCAATTGTGACTTCTGGTGGGGAGGGGGGGAATTGTGTACCCTGATTTAGTTGTTAAGCGAGTTTTTGGTTGGTTTTAGTTGTTAAGCAAGGCGACCATTCAGAGAAAATTCTGGGTGGGTTGAGCAGGAATTTGAACCCAGGTCTCCTAAATCCTACTCCAACACTTTATACACTATTCCCACCCAGCAGGCTACCAGTTGATCTCCATTGTATCTTATGACAGACTGATGTAATTTGGGAGCAAAGCCATATCTGTCCTGAATAATGTGGTCTGGATAGTATCCATTTGCCCATTTCAGTGCAATCTCCATTTCCTCCTAAGGATTGAACATTTTATTAATGATTATCATTCTTCACCTTATGTGTTGCTCTTGATATTTTCAAAGGGATTTCTTTAAAGTAAGAGATTAAGATAAACTGTTCTGCAACTTCACCTGAGAAACTGGCCATAAATAGATTTCCAATTATTTTCAAGTGTGGAAACCTTATCCCACTGACAGCAGCAAATCTATCAAAATAAAACCATTCTGGCAGGAATTGCTCTTTCCAGTTCCTCATCAGAAATTCACACTATTTATGCACAGTGAGTTGAATAACAGCACACTATGATTCATCCTAGGAAACTCCTGGCTCAGTACTTTTGGAGTCCGTTGGTATGGAGGGTTAAAGCACCAGCTCAATTTCGCACCTGTAGCCAGCTATGCTGCATTTCACTGTGAATCTGTCAGATTTATAACTCAAACTTACTTGGTTACTTGGTTGACCTGTGCTTCAGACATCATGTTGTCATGGCAGATCAAAGCATCATCTTCCACTGTTCCCGATCCCATGCCAGTCTCATCCAGGGCCTCAGGAACTTTGCCCTGAACTGGTCTTCCCATCTGGTTGCTGGCCTTCCCAGTGGCCACTTTATGTCAAGTGGTATCCATTCTGTGATAGCTTTCGTCCACTTGCCATCTTTGAAGTGGTATACATGTCCAGCCCACCGATGATTTGTAAACTCAATCAACATTGATGCTTGTTCTGCACCTGATCTTATATGCAGTTCTCCATTTGATATTCAGTCAAATATTTTCAAAACTGAAAATAAAAGAGATGTGCAACTATGGTATGAAACTACAGTGGTATCCCAAATAAATGGAGACAATGGTGTAGCTAAATGGAATTCACAATAACATTAAGGAGCAGGTGTCCTATATGCTCCATTGTTTCATTAAGGAGTATGAGAAAATGATTTTATGTCACTGTTGGAGCTGTAGTGAAAAGCTTCCAGGCATTGCCAGAGGTCTAACATAAAATGTCAATTCAAAATCCATCTCTGCATTATGATAAATAGAAAGCCTTTGGGTAAAAATGTGTCTGGCGCTAGATCAGCACTTTAAATCTTGGCTTCGCTGATGGAATGGTGATTTACTTTAAATGGCCCATCTATTAGGTTATTGGAGGTCTTTTGTCTCTTCCTTCAGTAGCTGCCAAACAGAAGTGGAAGAGAAACAAATAGTACAACTTCAAAATCTACCCCCGCCCCGGCAATGAATATCTTGAATTAAGAGAGAAAGATCAAAAATAATTCGTCCATTGGGTTTTTCCAAAATGAAGACTTTTTTTTTTGGTGTCACCAGAATTCTCTTTGGAATACTGTATCTCTTATTTCAGTTTACTTTTCTCCATCTGGGCAATTACTGTAACTATTCTACTGTTCAGTCTGATATCCGCCCTTATAGTACTCATACAGTCAGAGATGGGATGTAACAGGTTCTCACCAGTTCGCCAGAACCGGTAGTAACTTTCCCCAGTGTCCCGGAGAACCGGTAGCAGCTTTTTTGGAGAACCACCTTTGGGGCTTACCTTTTCACTGGTTCCCCCACTGGGTGTATTTTAACGTATTTTTAATTAATTAATTAATTAATTAATTAATGGGTTTCTGTTATGGGTGTGTGTGTGTGTGTGTTTATGCTTATTTTTATTTTATTATTTTGTATTTTTTTTCTTTGGCCCCACCCACAACACCATGACATCATGATGTTAGCTCCGCCCACACTGATGATGTCACGGTGGGGTAGTAAATTTTTTGACATCCCACCACTGCATACCGTCCTTGGTTACATGGAACTTAAGAGTCAGCTATGTCCACCTAGTAGAATCTTTTACTGCACTATACTAATGGCTGTCAGCTTGATTACCATATTAGCATTATAATAAGCCAGAGGCTGAAGCAAATAACTGTTAATCATTTTTAAACAGCAGTAAATGCAGTACAATACTTCCCTTGTTTAGCCACCAATCCTTGCCATATCAACATTTCCTCACACAGTAACATTATGAGTTTATTTTTGATTCCTGAATAATCCTCCCCCCCCCACACACACACACACTCCAATTACCATGGGAGAATAATCAGGCTAATGAAATGGTCATCTGAGTGCTTCATCAGTAGACCAATCTCCCACTTAGTATAAAAACACAGCCTTTTGAAAGCACTGTCAGCGGTGGTAAGTTAAAGACAGGCCTCAGGGCACTTGTTTCATTACAGCTTCATCTTTGTTTTCCCCTACCATATCTTAACTAAAAACCTATCATAGTTGGTTGCCTGGAACCTCCTTTATGTCATTCTTCTTCCGTATCCTAATCCAAATATCGGTGATCATCATGGCAATCAACCATGAAGACTGGCCTGAGAATATAATGCAATGGCTCTTCATCTGCCTTCTGCATCGTAGTGTGACCCCTATACCACCGATCCAGTTCTGCAAGTCACTTTCTGGTCCTGAGTCCTTTTGGCATGCAAAGTCCTCATCAGCCCCAGACCAGGATTGATGAAGCTCCTGCCCTCCATCAGGATGGATTCAAGTGGGATTTAATTCAACTGGGGACCATCACCTATGGACTTCAGCACCCAAAGCCATTAGTCCTCAGGTTAACCGCTGCCTGACACTTGACATTGAGTCACTGGCAGTATGATCTACTTTATTACCATAGCAGGATAACCTGGCCAGACGTGCCAGGTTATGTCATAAAGCAGGGGGGCAAATTACGGCACATGGGCCAGACATGGCCCATGGCACCATTTCACATGGCCTGCCACTGCCCTCATTGCTACCGGAAGCAGAAGTGGGTGCATTTACAACAGCCATAAAACATGGCCACACATGCATAAACACACCTGTGCCTGCCGTAAATACTGCCATAAATGCACCCGCAGTTGTCAAAAGCATATTTATGACAGTCATGGACTCATTTTATGGCAGCATTTATGGCAGGAAGAACCACATGACCAGCCCGCCCAGCTGTCCAGAGACGTGATCAGGCACACGGCATGAAAAGTTTGGGATCTCTTGTCATAAAGAATAGAAATATTCCAGTCCTGGGTATGGAAAAATGTAATCCAGGTCCAGGAAGGGCAAGAAAACTGCATCCAATACTTGGCTCCCAGGCAGTATGAATAGGATAGGAATAGAAGTCAAAGGGAGATTTTTAAAATACGGGTGCATTTTACTTCCTCTTCCAGAAGCAACAAGGGGTTTGTGGGTTGGATAAATTGGCATTGGGGGCCAGATCCAGCCCCAGGGCCATAGTTTGGGCAGCCCTTCTCTAAATTATTTTATTTCACATTTGTAATCAATGACGTTAACTACAACATCTAGGAATAAAATATCTGCAGAATCACAATGCTAGAAAATTGAGAACTGGCAAATGGACAAGGAAAATATTGGATTTTGGACACCCATTTTTGGCATCCATGTTGGAGAGAGCAGGAGGAAATAAGATCAGAATAATGCCAGAGATAATGCCAAAATAATGTCAGGGGTAAGATTCCAGTAAAGGATCCATAAAGTAGTAAGAGTAACTGTAACACTTAAGCAACCACAAGAAACATTTTCCTGTCATGTAGAAAGCTGCTGAGATGAAGAGTACAGATGGATAACCAGGATGGGTCATCTGTATTAAAGCTGGTATAGCTGATTGGGGCTGGTAGCACAATTAGCCCTAGCTCTATTTTAAAGGGAAAAAAGGATATTTCTGAAGCTGATACTGAAGCTTATCATTTGGGGGGGGGGGGGGGGAGACCACCCATTATATTTTGCTGCCTGAGGCAAAGAAGTAAATGGCAACCCTTTCTTTCTCAAGTCAACGTGCATAGTAGTGAAAACTAACACAGAATAGTAAAAGCTAGAGCAGAGAAAAAGAAAGCTCCAAGTTAGATTGGAAGGGAAGAGATTTGGAATATTACCAAAGTATTTGGGCATCCCTAACCTTATCTAAGCACCAAATTGAGAGGTAATGCCAGAAATAGCACACTTAAGAAACTGGCTAGTTCCGATTGGATTGCACATTCACAAACAATAACAACAGTTCTGTTCCTGTGCTACTCCACAGCTGGATATGCTAGCACCGTATGGTATAAATCAGCACATGCCAAATAAGTGGATGTAGCTCTTCATGAATTATGAAGGATCATTACTCGCTGCCTGAAACCTACTCTGCACTGAAAAATATTATTTGGTTGGCATCTCCTCTTTGGAAGTATATCAACTGTGCTAGGGAATAACAAATGAATTAAGGTAATACAGCAACAAACCTGTCCACTTCATGGGCACTAATTTGCCAGACAATGGCTAGAATTAAGGAAAGTTTTCTGTACGCCTTTCAAGCTCTAAATATTAAACCAGAAATTGTTAGGCTAAACTATGGAAAACAAAAACAGCACACATTTCCAAATGGATAAATGCCAAATTTTGTCTCCCTCCAGGACAAAATTCTGGTCTGACCATCTGGAAATCACTAAATAGACTTCAAAGGAAAGTAGGAAGATCAAATAATAATCAAATAAAATGGGGCTGCTATGATACAGGCAGTGGTGTAGCGGTGTGTGTGTGTGCTCCAGGCAGCACTTTTTTGGGTGGCAAAATTTCACAATAAATAGGACTTCATCACTGCCCCCAGACTTCCTAGCAGCCAGGGTGAAGAGGCCGCTGCAGGGATGGGCACCGGGACCCTCCACCACTGCCAGTGTCCTGGGCCCTGCCCCAGGCCAGGGCACAAAAGGCAGCTCTAGTGTCAGGACTTCGCTGTCGCCCTTGGAGTTCCTAGCAGCCAGGTCAAAGAGACTGCTGCAGAGACAGGCGCTGGGACCCTCCACCACTGCCCACGTCCTGGGCCCCATCCATGAATTCGGCCTACACCCTGGGCCGCTGAAACCAACACTACACCACTGGATACAGGACAGATTTTCTGTGAATATGGAAAAAAACCAATCAGTGTAGCATTTGTGTGCAAATAATTTTCCCCCTACTATGTATACAAAAGAAGATTTAGTAATTGGCTGAAATAACTCTATTGAAGTAGCCCACTGTTGGGAAAAATAGTCTAATATTTTAATTTGTTTGAATTTTATCTACATTTCAGATACAGTACACCCATAATTTTAAATTGTGCAATGATTTGATGCAAATAAAGGAAGAAAATAAAAACTTGCAAATTAATTTGGACACAAGAGCCAGACAATTACAAAAACAAACTATTTGATTCAGTAGCTGTGCTTATATTTTAGATTTCTTCAGTCAATCTTACTATAAATTAATAAGGGCATAAATTCCATTTGTTTAGTCAGTCTACTTTACACAAGACTAACAAAAGGACTTAAGCCCAATGTTCCAACTGCAGGTCATTTGCTTTGGGGGAAAACAAGGTGAATCAGGTCTACTGGTACATTTCCAGAGCAAATTTTTGCTTGGGTCAGTTAAGGTAGACCTACAAATCACTGAAGTTTGTCCCAACAAAATATGATGAAATTTGAACAAAATGTGTCGAAGCAGTTGCTGTAGCAAAAGAAGGAAGCAGAAGAGGAAAAAAAGATAGACATCTGAAGCCCCAATGATATATGGAAGTTCTCCTGGATACTTCAATTACTGAACCCTTAGAGTGACCTCATTAGTCTCTAATTATTTCCTGGCTACCCAACAGGAACAATTACATGCCCAGGCATGGCAAGGTGGTGGTACATGACGTTTTAGATTGGCTGTGTTCTAGAAGCTGTTACTACTATTGCTACTGCTACTACTACTGACTGAATTCTATAATGTTTGGGATTGAAGGTGTGTGTGTGAATGTAGGATGTCTGACTCTTGTGCGAGCTTTGACTGGGCAGGCCTTCAACCTCTCCGGTTTCTACTTTCTTTTATTTTTAAGTGCCTGCCATTGGCCTTTATTTGCAGAACCATTTTTCCTTGCTATGAATGTTTCTGTATGTTCTCTAGTGGGTGGATGCCAAACGCGCATTGCTCTGATTTAGGTCAAGCAGTAAGTGATTACATTGAGGCAAGCACATAAAATGACACCTTTTGCATCCTCAGTAGACATTTTCCCTAAACACAGCTCTTGGGTTAGGGCAGAAGGAAGAAGCAAAGTTTTGGGGAGTTTGTGCACTAAATCTAACCAGCATTCCGAAATCTAATGGTGATACATAGCACTGCCACACCCCATGTGGTGTTTCGCTTAAAGGACAAACTCGCTTAAAGAGCAATCCTGTGGAACACATTGTGCTCTTTAAGTGAGGTACAACAGTATAGGCATTATGAATGTTCTTCTGACAGCTGGTGTACATTCTTGGGAGGGTATCAGTTCACTCAGTGTAACTGCATAATACAATATTCTTTCAGAACACAAGGTGGCCCCAAAAACATATATTCAAAGGCAAATCAATTGCCAAGGTGTTCACTGACATTATTTTTTTCAAATGCAGAGAACTATAGTAACGGGTGGCTTAGTGTTAAGATGCTGAACTTGAGGACTGGAAGGTAAGCAGGTCAGTAGTTCGAGACCCAAGTATGGCACAACAGAGTGAGCTCCCCTCTCTGTCCCAGCTCCTGCCAATCTAGCAGTTTGAAAGCAAGAAATTGCAAGTAGATAAATAGGAACCACTTTGTTGGGAAGGTAAACAGCATTCTGAACACTCCAGTGTCTAGTCATGCCTGCCACATGACCACAGAAATGTCTGCAGACGCAGCCAGCGCTGTCACTTTGGCTATAAATGATGAGCACTGAACCCTAGAGTTGGATACAACTGGTTGTCAAGAGTGACAATTATCTTTACCTAAAGTAACACCAATAATGTAATGAACATAATAGCTGTCTAATTAGGTACACAGAGCATGCATTTGTAGTTGGTTATACAATGACCAGATCAGTGTGAAGTATTCACCTTTTCAGAAGGTTAAGATAATTGCACAAAGTAATTAAGTTGCACCTGATTACATCTTGATGACTGAAGTTTACATGTCTCCTGAGACCTTGTATCTACTGATATTTTGAAAAAAGACTTCTCCTATTCCAGAATGTCTTCAGCTTCTCAAGCTTAGTAAGTGTGAAACAGATATACTTTTTTTGCAATAGCTAATTTAAAAAAAAATCAACATTTTACTTATAATTAGTTCTGCTTTCTAATCAAAAGATATAATTAAGTTATATTAGGACTGTAATTTGATGTTGGTTAACTTTATTCCTCTTATACTGTAGTTTATTTGTAGCTTTTCTGAGTTACTTTTAGTGGTACGGGAGTTTTAGTTTCACTAAGTACTGTAGCATTATTATGTAGTCCAGTACCCCATACTGCTGTGCTCAGGTGCATATTTTTAAAGTAACTAAAAAAGGAAAAAATATTTTGTTTATTTTTGAAAAATGAGAATGTAAGCAGTTTATTTAAAAATCTCTTAACTATGATGCTAGTAAATTATTATTTGCTTTTAGAATTATAGCACTAATTAGTAACTTTGTGAGAAGAATTTTCAAACTGTAGTTTATCCTCACTTGTCATAGGTCTCTTTTTATCATACTTCATCATACTTCTCAGCAATTATTCCACCAGAGAACCTATGCCTCAGGCACATGAGTTATCCTAGGCAGGGACTGGTGGTAATGCTCTTATATGATAGGGCAGTGTTGGCCAACCTTGCAGAAGCCCTGATCAACAGGTGTGTTGACTTGAGCTTCTGAGAACTGAAGTCCAAGAAAACCTGGATTGCCAAGGTTGGCCATCACTTTCATAGGGCATGTAAATTTGGGGCTAAGATTGAGTTCTATGTTTTGGTTAGCCCAGGGAGCTGTTTGCAGTACCTAGATTGTGGATTATATTTTGAGCACTGAGTACTGCAGACACATTTGGTAAAAATGAATGGGAAAAGCCCTTTGAGGATGTTGTAAACCAGGGGTCAGCAAACCTGGCTCTCTAGGTGTTCTTGGACTTCAATTACCAGAACCCCAGCTCAGTACACCTGCTGATCAGAGTTTGTGGAAATGGAAGACCAAGAACATCTGGAGAGCCAAGTTTGCTGCACCCTGTTCTAAACAATCCGGATCACAAGGCTAGTGCTGTGGATTGAACAGTGTAGATATTTTCCACTCTGTTTTCATATAGAGGCTTTCAACATTTCAATTACTTGATTAATAACTACAGTTTTATGGGAGGTTATTGTACATTCCAAAACCAAGGAAGCTTCGAAGTTGAATTAAGAATGAAGAGGACATCTTCATGGTCTGGGTATAAAAATGCCAGAAGGTGAAAAATAGGACAGTCAAACCTCGCATAAAGAACACCTCGCTTAAAGAGTAACTCGCTTAAAGAGCAGATTTTTTTCTGAATGTTCGCTTCGCTTAACAAATAAAACCAACCAAAAACTCACTTAACAAATAAATCAGGGTTCACAATCCCCCCCAATGATGTTTCGCTTAAAGAGCAAACTTGCTTAAAGAGCAATCCTGTGGAATGTGAGCCGCTAAGAGCCCGGTGTGATCCCGGAGAGAGGCGCCTCTCACCCAGATCTCACCGGGCTCTTAGTGAGCCGCTAAGAGCCCGGTGAGATCACGGAGAGAGGTGCCTTCTTGTACGCGAGAAGGCGCGCGAGAAGCTGCCTCTCGCGCAGATGTTACTGGGCTCTTAGCGAGCCACTAAGAGCCCGGTGAGATCCCGGAGAGAGGCACCTTCTCACATGCGAGAAGATGCGCGAGAAGCCGCCTTTCACGCAGATCTTACTAGGCTCTTAGCGAGCTGCTAAGAGCCTGGTGAGATCCCAGAGAGAGGCACTTCTCACCTGGATCTTACCGGGCTCTTAGCGAGCCACTAAGAGCCCGGTGAGATCCCGGAGAGAGGTGCCTTCTCACATGCGCGGTTTGTCCCTGATGTCAGGGCTTTTTTTAAAGTGTTGTTCGATGCATGCGTCGGATAACACTAAAAACTGGATAACGACATGCCTTGTAGAACCAAGTCATAACATTATCTGGGGTATTACTGTATCTATCTTTACTGTATATGATGCTAATGCATTTATCCATAAGAGATATTCAATTTGGAAATAACTGTGTATGTGTGTGTGTGTAATCCAACCTGTATCATAGTATGTTACATTACAGTCTGCACTGTAGATTGAATCTGATTGGGGGAAGAGAAAGGTAAGAGTGGGATTTAGTCTGCAGAAATAATAACGTTCTTCCTGGAGATTCTCCTTGTAATTTCAGAACTGATGGTTTCTCGGTGATGTGGACCATGGAATGTCTGAGTTTCTCTCGCTGTTTTTTTCTTATAAAATAAAATGCATAAGGCTTCCTTTTTCTGATTTGCTGTATAGGCCTCTTGGCTCTGCAGGGAGTTATATCAGTTGTCTTTCTTTACCAGCAGATATCTGTGTGTGGGACTCTTCTCCTGTGGTTCCCAGGAGACCAGAGGTCATGCATCCGTGTAGAACAGCTGTGAAGAGAGCACAAGTCCCATGGTTACAGAAGGAATACATTTATGAAATGTTGTCGAAGGCATAAAGTGAAGTGAGTGGCAGAATTCTGTACATTCCCCCTCCCTTTCTGTCTCTTAGGTCTTTTCCCCTGTTCTAACACTAGCTTCCTACAAATACATGGTTGCAGTTTCAAAGATTGAGTTGGGAATATTTGTGTTGTCCTGTCTCCAAAAGGAAAGAGTGATAGGATCACAACTTGTAGATGCCAGGTTCTTCCACAGCATTAATATTTTATTCCTCAGTACCATCCAAGGCCTTGCTCACTACACAACCTGCTTCCTCTGGTAAAATTTCAGTTCTTCAGAACTACACTGGCATATGAATTCCTGTAGCTTGCTGTAGCAAGAATTTCATTTTCAAAGACTTCATGAAAATTCATGGCATTTCTTTTCCTCTATCAATCTTCAAACAGTTCAGTCTTGTTTTTCTCAAATATGCTAAGCCAGCAAACTTTCCTTTTGTTTTTCTATTTTCTCTTTGTGGATATTTTTGGCTCAATTCAGGCACTATGTTAAAATATGGCTTGTGTTATTCATGCTTTGAACTTCTAAATGTCCAGTGGATAAAACATGATTCCAGCAATCTACCCAATATAAATAAACATAAATAAAATATACTTTAATATTTCTGCTGTAACCTATAATTTATTTATTTATTATTAATTAAAGTACAGTACAGTACAGAAAAAAGTAAAAACCAACACAACAGAACAAAACAACATCAACCTAAACAAATATACATACATTGTAAACCTTCTCCTACAGTTTAAAACATGTGCAATGTGTAGGGTAAAGATAGACAAATAACAAGAAGGTCCATAATGAATTTCTCAGCCATGAAGTGACCATTGCATTCCAAAGAAATCACAAATATGTGTACTACATAATCAAATACATACAGGCAGACATGCCCATTAGTTTTTCTTTAAACAGTAATATTCTTACAGTAGAGAATCTACATATCATGGAGAATCATATTATTTTTTTTACCCTTTCCCTAGTATAAACTAATGTACAGAAAACGTTTTTGTTTGATTGTCTTGGACTTGCCAGCTAACACCATATAACTGAGTCTGTTGCTGCTGTCTTCATAGATTGATGAATGTTAAAAAAAAATCACTGCACAATTACAGAAACTATTCCTTTATTTTGAGCAATTGACATAAGAGGAGTCTCAATTCTTTCTTTTTTTCCTTCTTATGAAATCGTATGCACAAGCTTGCAGGTTCACTATTTTCTGTGTGCACCATTAGCTTGTAACATTAGCATTTGAGTATTTTTGAACCACAATTGGGTGTGCCATGATAACAGCAGCCATGCACTGCTGGCTAATTTTTCTCACACTAAGTCAGATGAAAGGAGCTGCACAATGAACTCACTGAAAGGTGGCTTCATTTTGGCAGTTTCATGTCTGGCCTAGACACGGAAGAAGAAGAACTAACCTAAAATTCAGTTATAGCTGAGCAAAAATACAATGAGGAACCAAAATAACTACTTAAAAATACACATTTGAGAGGAAGCAGAACACTTGTTTTCATGTTAGTTTAACTTCTGCTGTGTCTGTGGCAAAATATTCCATAACCCAAATAAACAAATCTTTCTTCTCATTAATTAGTGTATCTTCTGGACTGTGAAAACCTCCACAGAACTGGTGGTATCATTATTCCACATGTGAAAAAGCAAGCATTTGTCCCAAGAAAGTTTGATGAAGCAGATTCACGTCTGAGCTAGACACAGAAGAAGATCAATCAGTGCACCAAATATGCATTTGAATCATAATCTATTGTTTAGGGCATGGGTGCCCAAACTTTTCGGCCCACGGGCTGATCACGTTGTTCAGGGAGACAGTCACTAAGGCCTGGCAGTTGGGGGCCACATCCGGCACCCGGGCTGTAGTTTGGGCACTCCTGGTTTAGGGTAAGTTCTAAATTCACCCTTCTTGGATTTCAAAGGCAAAATATGTTTTGCCCCATTGACAAACAGGAGGGGTGAGAATGAAAATTTCTGTAAGGCGGTATGAACCAACTAATCCCCCTCTTCATTCCTTATTACTGTTGCTACTGTTAACTGCTGCATTGCAGCATTCTCTGACTGATCAAAGAAGGAAGCAGTGAGGATTTGAAGGACAGTGCAGTATTTGCCATATGACTTGCTGGGAAAATCTCACCAAAACCTAACCGTCGGTTCCGCCCACAGTGTGGTAGTAAAATGTTTGGCTGCCCACCACTGGGTAAGATTCAGTTGCCTGCTGGACAGTTCACGCACATGAAATGGGAGACAATCACATCCCACAGCCTGAGCTAAAAGAAGAGAAAGGGTGAGCTTTGAACTGTTTTGTTCATGTGGTCAACAATGGCTGAAAGGTGTTAGGTAAAGGTAAAGGTCGCCTTTGCTCAAAAGCCAGTCGTATCCAACTCTAGGGTTTGGCACTCATCTCTGTTTATAGACAAAGAGCCAGTGCTCTTTGCATTTGCAGGCATTTCTATGGACATGTGGAAGGCATGACTAGACACCGGAGTGCACGTAACGCTGTTTACCTTCCCACAGAAGTGGTACCTATTTATCAACTTGCAATTTCTTGCTTTTGAAGTGCTAGGTTGGCAGGAGCTGGGACAGAGATTGGAGTTGACTCTGTCATGCAGCACTCGGGTCTCAAACTGCTGACCATCTGACCTTCCAGTCGTTAAGTTCAGTGTCTTAACCACTAAGCCTCCCTAACCTACTACCCTGCAAATGTTTCAAACTACAGTTAACCACTGCTGACCTTCCAAAGCCACCACAGTCCCTTTTGAAAGGCATTACACCATATCCAATCTCTGTTAAGCAATCTGGTTTTGTGCCTTTTCTTTGAGGGCATAATGCAAGACAAACATCAGAGCAGACTAGTTTTGACACTATACAGCATAGCTCTTAATTCTTTCCTTTTCTTGGATCAATTTGTTCATTTGAAAAATCTAAGTAAGCTGAACTAACTGCTAACATGGCAAGCTCCTCCAAGTATTGAAAAATCAATCTACAATCATTATTCTAGAGAAATAAGTGTTGAGCGATCAGACATCTGACTGATCAATAGTGTTCATAGAAGAATCTTTGTTTTCTTGTAATAAATTTATTATGCTGATGACTTTTATAGTTGGATAAAGAGACATATAAGCCATCCACCGCAGGCAGGCATTGACACTTGTAATGACTCTTGAGGACTGTAGCACAATAAATTTGAAATAAGGAATAAAATAAGGGATCAGTTCCTAGTCTAACTAAGCATATGTATTCAGTAATGGAGTGGAAATCCATCAACCTCCTGAAGAAACTTGCACAGGTGCAAACAGACATCATCTTCCTCACCAAATGCAAACAACAAAACTGCATCCCCAATGGACTGACTGTGAAAAACCCTCTTCCGATCAACATGTCCCACTGAATATAGTGAGAGATTATGCAACACCCTTTCCAAGAAACTACTAACTAAACCACCTCATCAGCATTCTGTACAGCAAGCAAAAGAAGATGCAGAAGGACATTGCAGATCTCGAACCTCTTCTACAAAACCAGCCCTCTACACTGGACACCATATAAGCATTTCCCACCACAAGAAAGAAAATCTATAATGCTCAACTTTCTTCCCTGAAGAAAAAGAAAGCAAGCAAGCTGTCCAGCCTACTACAGAAAGACTCCTCCTTCAACAAGGCCAACATGGACCTACCGAATAACATCATAAATCTTTCAAGCTGCCCTCTGAGCCAAGCAGAGGAGTCCATGCTATCACGGGGCCTGTCCTTCTGTCCCACTAAACCCACACAAATTATAGAGCTCTGCGGAGACCTGGAGGCATTCTTCCGCCGTCTACGACTCAAGGAATATTTCCATAATCTGGAGAACAACCAGCATGACAATCCACAAGCTGTTCTTCACTCACTACAACACAAGGAGGAACCAGGCACTGATCCACAAACATCTTACTCCTGGCAACCCAGAAAGAAGAATTCTACGTGGACACCTCCAGAGGGTCGGAACAAGGAATTGGACTTCTACATTGAATGCTTCTGCCACGGTGCCCAAGCAGAGATCATTAGCAAAGGAAGTGGTCCAGTCTACAATCTCAACCAAGCAGAACATCAGGCCATAAACAATCTCAGAAATAATCCCAACATTATCATCAAAAAGGCAGACAAGGGTGGTGCTGTAGTTGTCATGGACAAAACAAGCTACACACAGGAAGCTGACAGACAACTTTCCAGTTCTACATTTTACCAGCCTCTAACTATGGACCCAACCACCAAATATCAAAAAGAATTACAGAACCTTCTAAAATCTGTTCCTGGAAATGTACGTGATCAAATCTTGACCAAGACACCACAAGAACCTCAACCAGCTACCTTTTATTTACTACCTAAAATTCACAAACCTGGAAACCCTGGGAGTCCCATTGTTTCAAGCATCAACACTGTCACCGTTGGAGTATCTGGATATGTGGACTCCATTCTCAAACCATATGCAACCAATGTACCCAGCTAAGTAAGAGATACCACAGACTTTCTAAGAAAACTTCAAAACACACATGACCTCCCAGATAACACCATCTTAGCTACAATGGACGTGGAATCTCTGTACACCAACATTCCACACAAAGATGGATTACAAGCCATAAGGAACATCATTCAAACCAAAAAAGAAGCCCACAGAGTCACCTCCCTGTGCAACTTTGTACTTACACACAATTACTTCACCTTCAACAATGAAACCTACCTCCAGATCAACGGAACTGCCATGGGTACTCGCATGGCTCCACAGTATGCTAATATATTCATGGCTGATCTAGAACAACGTTTTCGTAACCGCTGTACCTATAAACCACTTGTCTATTTGAGATACATTGATGACATATTCTTGATCTGGACGCATGGAAAAGAAACCCTGGAGAAATTCCACCAGGACTTCAATAATTTTCACCCAAATATCAAACTCAGTTTGGACCAGTCTACACACACAACAATTAAATTTCCTGGACACCACTGTGAAATTACAAAATGGACATCTTAGTACTACACTATATCGCAAACCGACAGACGGATGTACCTACCTGCATGCCTCCAGCTTCCACCCAGAACACACAACAAAATCCATTGTCTTCAGCCAAGCCCTCAGGTACAATCGCATCTGCTCAGACCCACACGATAGAGATGCCAAGCTCACAGACTTACAAAATGCATTTCTCAAACTACGATACCCATCCAATATGGTTAAAGAACAAATCAACCGGGCTAGACGAATACCCAGGAGTGATCTACTACAAGACAGGCCCAGAAGGGAAAGCAATCGCACACCACTGGTTGTCACCTTCAGCCCTCAACTTAAACCCCTCACACACATAATGAGGGATCTCCAACCCATCTTGGACAAGAGTGCTTCACTTTCCAAAGCCCTTGGTGACAGACCCCTACTCGCTTATAGACAACCCCCCCAATCTCAAACAACTATTGACACACAACAGACTACACAGAAGTGGAGCAGATATGGGAACTAGACCCTGCTGCAAATCCAGATGTCAACTATGCTCCCACATTCGCTCTGGAAACAATATTACTGGACCCAATGGCACCACACACAACATTAAAGGCAGTTTTACTTGTGCTTCTGCCAATGTGATTTATGCCATTTCTTACCAGAAATGTCCATCCGTGCTTTATGTAGAACAAACGGGACAATCTTTATGCAAAAGGATTAATGGACACAAATCAGATATCCGGAATGGCAACACGGAGAAACCTGTCTCAAACCACTTCAATCTAACTGGACACTCTATCCAAGACCTGAAAGTTGCAATTCTGGAACAGAGAAATTACAAAACTAGGATTGAAAGGGAGACAGCAGAAATCAAATACATCCATCTGTTAGATACCCATCACAGGGGGCTAAATACTAGTGGAGGGTTTCTGGACATTATCAAATTTGATACACAGATTGCTATATGATTTCAACTTTTCTGCCAATTCTCTTTAGTAAAACAGAAAGAAGCCAGGTACAGATGTTTTTTTTCCCCCTGACATGCAGGTCAAAAGTTGATCAGATACCAGTAGTGGGCTTTCTCAGCAACCTTGAGATTGAAAGGGAGTCATTTAGAGTTTATCTGAATAATCTATTGTTGCTAATGGCTGTGTGAAGCTGCAATCTTGTGCTTGCTTGTTTGTCTTCTTGCCCACACCCCTTCTGTCATCTTGCCCACACCCCTTCTCCTGTTGAGCCCCTGAATTTGGTATATAAAGAACATGCCTGTAAGTTTCCCTCTTTGTCTGATGAAGTGGACTTGATCCACGAAAGCCAACAATAAAAATATATCAGTTAGTCTTTAAAGTGCTACAGTGTTATTTTGTTTATTTTGTTTTGTTTTCTGATATGCCAGAACCACAGACTAACACGGCTACTATTCCAAAAACATTTTCAAAAAAGGAAAGGATTGTTGCACTTCTCAAGTTTCATGCACTAAGGGCTAGATACACAATTTAGCACCAGTTCAGTCAGTCATTTATATACTAATTTAAAGCTTTGCTAACCCAATGCTGTCCCATCACATGCCATATGAAGCAATTGTAATATTCAGCCTTGTGATGAATCTGGCTCTGAATTCAACCAAAAAGAAGTCTAAAAGAATCACGTCTTCCCAAATTTTTAAAAAGGCCATTATTGAAAGACTCAACCATACATCCTTTGAGTAGGATTTCTATAAGCAAAGGGTCAGAAAAGACCAAACTCATTTTAAGATGCAGATTCCTATGGGTGTGAGAAGATATTCTTTGGGCGTGAACTTATTTAGGCTAATGGTGGGCAATCTCTTTCACCCCAAGGGCTGGACTATCATCTACAAGCTGTACACCATCAGTTGCCATGATCAGAGCTCCAAACATATTTGACCACCTCACTTTTTAATTCAGATACCCATCATTTCCATCTACTTTCCAGGGTCCTTCTTGTCTACTGCTGCAGAAGTGAAGTGAGAATCATGCCTTAAGGAATGCTGCAGTCCTCTGAAGTGGCAAATCTTCCTGGAGTCAGTGTAATGCACCTTTTGCCTATCCCATCATGAAAGGTTAAGAAGCTCCCTGTAGCCCCCAATTCGAGACATCTGGAAGCATGCTAAAGTTGTGATTCTTGAAGAAGCCCACTTCATGACCTTTGCCTTTCTCAATGCTGAGGTGCATGTGGAACTGCTTCTCTAGTGAAATGTCCTTTGGAAGTGACTAGATTGCCTCAAAGCTGCAGTTTTCATGAAAACTGGTTCTATACATCACCACATCATAATCACATTCCACACAACCAACAAAAACCTGCCTTTGTCTGTCTGTACAGGGTAGCCATATCCTTTTCAGGGAGATCAGTTTTTTACTTCAAGGTCCCCTGGAGGACAATCCCCCTTTTGAAGAGCCCTACCTTTGAAGAGCAGTTCTGTCCAGTTCCATGTCTAATTTAAAGAGAATTAATAATAGTTACTATGAGTCATATGGTCAGTTCAGTCCTGTGCCAACTCTCTGTCAGTTACTCTTCTGTTTACTCTTTTCTTTCATGAGCTCAGGACTGTAGTCTTACAGTATTACTGATTACCGTGTATACTCGACTATGTCATCCTGAGTATAAGTCAAGGTACCTAATTTGGACCTCTAAAACTAGGAAAATAGTTTGGAATCGACTGTGCGACTGAACAAAAACAAAAATAAGTCGGGGTGGAAATGCAGCAGCTGCAAGTGAGTTTCAGTAATTAAAATGCATGAAAATATGGTAAAAATAATTAATTTAGACATTTGTGGGGGTATGTTTTTGAGTGTTTACGTTTACCGAAGTATAAGTTGAGTCCCATTTTTGCATTTCATTGGGGGGGGGGGCTAAAACACCCAACTTATACTCAAGTATATACAGTACACTCTATTTGTTGTGGCTGATCTGTCACTGATCTTTAATGATGCCATCAAGTCAATTCATATTTGTAGCTCTCTTTCCCAGGGGTTTCTAGCTGAAGAATGGTTTTCATTTCTCCTCTTCTGGAGTTTTTCAAGGACTATGCAGCTTTCCCAAGGCTACATAGGCTGGCTCTCCTCCCAAGAGGCACACTAGAAATTCCAACTCCCATCCTCTAGCTAGGAGTTAGCAAACTTGGCTCTCCAGATGTTCTTGGACTTAAATTTCCAGAAGCCCCAATCAATAAGTGTACTGACTTGGGCTTCTGGGAATTTAAGTCTAAGAACACCTGGAGAGCTATGTTTGCTAACTCCTGCTCTAGCTCATCAGCCAAGTACTGAGCACACTGAGCCATGTCTACACTATCCAACTCTTTGACAGAGAAGACTGAGCAGGAACATGGGTTACCTAGTCACTGTTTTGTTTCTTCACATGAGATATCAACAGTCAAACCTCACATAAAGAGTGCCTTGCTTAGAGAGTAACTCGCTTAAAAAGCAGAATTTTATCTGAATGTTCCCTTCATTTAACAAATAAATCCAACCAAAAACTCACTTAATAAATAAATCAGGGTTTGCACCCCCCCCCCGTCAGAAGTAATAATTGGTCACTTACAATAGTGTTTCGCTTAAAGAGCAAACTCGCTTAAAGAGCAATCCTGTGGAACACATTATGATCTTTAAGTGAAGTACAACTCTATTATAATTTTTAAAACACTCTCTGATTTTGAATCTGTCATTCTTTTGCTCTTTTTTTTGGATGATGCACGTTTTCTCCTTTTTGGTAATATGTAAGTGGCCACCATGTACTTACCTGTGAATCCCTCCCTATTTGCTTGTGCATGTGTGGTAACTTACAGAAGTCAAGGAACTTTGTATGCTTTTAATAAAGCATCATCTCCTTTCTTTTGATTCCTCTCTGCCTCCTCTTCTCAGAAATTATAGCAGATTATGAATCAAATGAAATTAATAAACAGTAAACATAGCATTCATATTAGTTTGTCTTTAAACCTCACAACAACATTTACTTTCTTGTTCCTCACTTTCATTGAAAATTTAAATGTACAAAGTGTTATTGGCCTCATTCTGAAGCATACTTCCTTTGATGTCCCATTGGGCTCATAGAGGGACTTAAGTGAATGTTGTTTATTTCTTTTTAATATGTTGTTAATGTCAACTATAAGCTATATTTTGTATAGACTGTAAATGCTGTAATGCTTGTAGGCTTTTTTTAGCCTCCTCGTCTTTATCCTCCTCCTCTTTAATTTGTATGCCACCCACTCAACAATGCGACTCACAGCGGTTAACAAAAACAACAGAGCATATACACATTATAACACAATGAAATACAATCGCATAAAACATTACAATAAAGAAAAAGAAAATCATTCAATTAGAAGTCCAATAATAGCAACAGTAACAGTCCCAACAGTCTCAGCATGAACCACATCATGACACCACAAACCCAAAACATTGATAGGGCCTGGGGAGTGGCAGCAGCTCCCTGTCCTCCCCAGCCATGGGAGGAGCCTGGGGTCAGTTGTGGTGGCATCTCTACCCACCCATGAAGCTATGGCGGCTTTTATTCTCCCCAGTCAAGGGGGGGCAAGGTCAGCTGTGGCAGCAGCTCCGGCCGCCCAGGAAGCTATGGTGGTTTTTGTTCTCCTTGGCTGTGTGTGTATGTGTGAGTGTGTGTGTGTGTGTGTGTGTGGGGGGTCAGCTGCATCTCCAGCCACCCATTAAGCCATGGCAACTTTTGTTTCTCCTGACAATGGGGGTCAGGGTCAGCTGCAGTGTTGTCTCCACCGCCCACAAAACCACAGCGGATTTTGTCCTCTCCGCCTATGGGAGGGGCCCGGGGTCTACCTGCCTAACACTCTGCTGGCAGTGCTGTGCATACAAGTGATGCTTGGATGCATACGTTGAAGAATAGTATCTCATAAACTAATTTTCAGTCATTTATGTGGGACACATCATTTCCTATGCAATAGGTCACCGAACAGTATATATTTTAAAAAATCATCCCACGCAAAGGGTCAGAATCGACTGTGCAACTGAACAACAACAAAACAAATGGTCCTGAAGAATTAAAGAATGTGGTAATACAGTAAGACCAATTGGTTCAATCTGGTATATTGGTTCAATGTGATATATTGAACAGCCCTGTTGGTGCTGTGGTTGAATTGCTGTCCTGCAACCAAAAAATTGTGTTTGATCCTAACCAGGGCTCAAGGATCTTTCCAAGGTTGGTAAAATGAGTACCCAGCATGTTGGGGGCAAAATGATAATTAACTTGTGAACCGTCCAGAGAGTCCACTAAGCGCTATGGGGTGGTATATAAGTGTGATTGATTTGCTTTTGGGTTGGGATATGGAAGACCTAGATATTGCTCCATACTGATTGCATATCCTTTGAGTCACTTCAAGGATGGAATTCTATATAGTTTGGACAGCCTCTTCCAAAACTGCTGCATAGTCTCTCATATAATGGTATAATTCAATTCAACTGCACCAGCATGGATTAACTGAAGTGTGGAAAACCATTCCTGTATGTTGGGAGATTACCTTATCTACTTGCAATTTCTTGCTTTTGAACTGCTAGGTTGGCAGGAGAGACTGCAATGTAAGAAGACATAAATTCTGATCAGGTGTACAGGATTGCAGTTTGTGAAGTGATAGCATGAAAAGCTTAATAACTCTAGAAAGTCAAAGCTGGCAAAGGAAACTTGGTTATAAAAGACAAGAAAAATGCTTAATTTGGTTATTAAAAACAAGAGAAAAATTCTGAACCTATTGTTTTACATACAAGAAACCCAGGTTACAAGATTTATTTTAGTGTCACCCAGCTGTGAGTTTGCCGCACCTGGGATGCCCCTTTTTGAACAACTTTCATATACATTCAGAGGAATCAATGAACTCTACACCTCAGGTCAGAATTACTCCTGATTTATGCAGCATGGGGCAAATATGATATTGGGGGCCTGAATGGTAAGTGACACGGTTGGGGGGGGAATTTAATGGTACACTAGGGACTGAAAAAGGGGACTCCTGCTTCGTGAAGCCCAGAGCAATTGACACCAGTTTCTTCCCCTTGAATTGGCAGTCCTGACCTAAGAAACTCTATCAGAGTTACAGTGGTACCTCGAATTACAAATTTAATGCATTCCAAGGCATTTTTCATGTTATGAAAAATTTGTAACTCAGTTTTCCCATAGGAATGCATTGAAAACCAAAATTCATAACTTGAAACATGGTTTCCCATAGGAATGCATTGAAAACCAATTATCTGTTGTGGAAAAATTCATAACCCGAGCCATTATTTTCAATTGATTTTCATTCGTATTGTGAACATTTTGTAACTTGAACCATTTGTAACTTGAGGTACCACTGTATATGGCTGGAACTGGCTAGGATGGTTAAAATGATGTCTACCATCTGCTTAAACATTCAAATAACATATTAGCCCTTACATTTCTCTGTTTGCTTAGGGTATAACCTTAGCCATTGCTGTTTAAATACAAAGCTCTTCGTAAATGTTGAGATGATTCAACTAGTACATTTGAGTGGGTCTTTTTCTAAAAGATAATAATAGTTTTCAAGGCTGTTACTTTGCTTATGATACTTGTAGTATCTACAAGAAATATCATAAGCACACTTCTAGTACCCTAAGCTTCCTAAAACTTAAAACCATACTGAATATGATACAGATATGCAAAGCAATGCTATGGTTCACTGTTCAATTTTCCACTATGACAAATGGACAATATCAGATTTTAAACACCAGCAGATGTCACATGCAAGCACCAGTGATACTCTGAGAAATTAGAGCCTGATTAATTCATTATTTTCTTTATCAGAGAAATGGCTGTAGCCTATATATGGCTAAGTAGGATTATGGTATCTGACTATTGGACCTGATGCAACACCTTCCCACCCCCGCTTTTTTCAATAAACCTCTGCGTTCACACAGACGGTGCCCCATTTTCAAAGGCTGAGCAGGTGGCTTTCCTGGCATGCAATCAGGCTTCAGAACATTGTTATCCAGGAATGCTCACCTAGCATCTGCTACTGCTTCCTTTTATGTGCTTGGCAACAATCACTGTATCATCTTTTGACTTTCTTCACATGGAGACAAAAGTACCTGGTTCATCTCTGTTCCTTTTGGTTATTTCAGTAAATTTCATTTCTTTTCCGGAGGAACTTCACAGCGGAGTCTCCACAGAGACAAAACAGCCTCCCCAAGCTGAACCTTCTGAGATCAGCCATTGAGGAAGGATCAAAGCCCACTGTCGCACAATGCCTCCAATTCCTAACCCCAATGGCTTCTCTAAAAGGATAACCTACCTAGCCGATTGTACCAAAAGCTGCCAAGAGATCCAGGAGAACCCAGGAAGTACAAAGCCTTCCAGTCTCCTTCAGGAATAATTTATTCAGCCAGTGACCGGTGTAAGGACAAGCATGTTCACTGTGTTCCTCATTGCTCTCCACATGATAGTGTGCTGCTTTATTCAGTCAGATTTGGCTGGCATTGCATTGTACATTTCCCTCGCTGCCAAAATCTCTTTATTCTGCAATGTTTAACAATCCTGTAGGACACATACTTACATGATCTTTAGGTAATGAATAGGTGTTAGGTGACTGGGTGCCAGATTTATATTAGACTCATGTATATACTTACTTTACATATCTGTGCCTGCTCTTGATTAGACGTGTAGTGGACAGCACTTTTAGGCATCTTAATCGTGTGTTATAAGCACAAGAATACTGTGATGAGTTAATCATTTCCTCTCGCTTTACAATTTTGATACAAGCTACGCATAATAGAGTTGCAATTAATCCTGCAATGGACACCTGCATTAATGAAAATAAAGGCTTTCATACCAAGACTAATAACAGCTAGAAGAGAAGAATTTACATCAGGGTCATAGAAAATTTAATCATCTTCCATAAAGGTTATGACCCTGACCCTGTTCCCCCTCCTGTGGTTGCTATATGCACCAGATCCAAAAAATGTACATATTAATTATTTTCATCCAACTGCCACATTTAGTTTGAACCTCCTGGCACTGATTTATTTAGATTTTAAAATAGATATTGCTTAAACCAGTGGTGGGCAGCCAAAAAAAATTGCTACCACACCGTGGATGGAACCTATGTCATGGGCGGACCCTATGTTGTGGGAAATCTAGTCGTGCCTGCCATATGGCTATGAATACATCTGCAAACACAGGCAGCACTGGCTATTTGGCTGTAAATGGAGATGAACACTGCACCCTAGAGTCAGATATGACTGGCTTTTGAGCAAGAAAGACCTTTAACCACTTGCAGGGACAAAACCTGATGGGGCAGAGCAGGGAGGTGGGCATGACCATCCAATTTCACTACCCCACCTGCCCGAAGGCCACCCAATTTTGCCACCCCCTGCCCAGAGGCCACCCAATTTTGCTCCCCTCTCCCAGGGGGGTGCGAACCTGTTGCTGCCCACTACTGGTTTAAACTGCATTCCAATGGGATCAGGCATGGAATGTACTTGAAAAAATTTGCAAGACAACAAACTTTTTAAACCATTTGTAATTAGTTCCTAATCTCACATGCCACACACTTTTTTCACAGTAGAAGCTGCATGTGATCATCTTAAATGAAAAATCCTGGACCATTTCTGTAGATGGTTCTCCAGTACTGTATATTGTTTACTCACCCTCTCAGTGAGCTCCTGAAAAGCCTGCTAAACTTACTGTAACAACTTCATTCTGATGATAATTACCAGTAACTTCACTACATAGTGAGGCAAGAACTTGTGAGAGCAGCTTGCCATACATACCTGCGCCAAATGGTTTCTCAGGCAGAAGGGTAGTGTCCTCATCTGCTAAAAATTAACAATATTATGACCACTTACAGACTACCGAGTTTTATTTGGCAAAGGCTTTTGGTAAATTTTTAAAATGGTGGGGGAAGGGAACAATACCCCTCTTAGTTCTACTGGATGGATATTTCCTCTTGAAACCATTCCGAATTCACAGACCCCATCTGTGCCCGTGGTTACAATGCAGGTAATATGGATAGTTCAGTCCACAAAATAACCAGTCTAAGACATGAATCCATATAGCGCCATGTGATTTTCACATGGGGTCCTGAACATGCTATGACAGTGTACAAATTATGTGTCCCCTCTTATACACTTCTGGGCTCATACCCTAGTAGATTTTAAGAAATTTAACTTGAAATACATCTCCAAAGCCGAATAAAATGGCACATCATCTTCATGTTCAAAGGATGAACCATGGAAACCACAGGTCTTCTACTACTGTTCACTACTAGAGTGGGAAGAAAATCAGAACCATGGCAACAATACTTTTGGATCTTCTTGATTTCATCAGAGGGAGCATCCTTAACCATGCCAAATCACTGAAACACATGTGTATCAATTGACTTTTACAAGAATCAATGTAGTGCAGAAGCATGGACATAAGGCACTGGTTCCCTTGTATCAGCTACATCCAGTGAAATGCTGACTTTTACAACACTATTAAAAGTGTAGGTGTGCTGTTCTCTTTTCATGTAGCCATCTGGAGAAAGGGCCACTCCAGAAGAATTATGACAGCCACCGTAGTGAAATCATGGCACACATGACACTCAACCATGATGATTGAAGATTTGAGACCTTGACATCCAGGTATTTGCAAATCTTAGTGCAAAGACCTGGAATTTAGATATGGTGCCCCCAACCCAGGGTTCTCCTTTGTGTTGTTAAGGTCATCAAGTTGTCTCCAATTTATGGTGATCCTATGAATTAGATTTCAAAAATATCCTGTCTTCAACACTTCTGCTTGACTCCTTCAAGTTATAGCCTGAAGCTTCCCTCTTAGGGAATCAATCCATCTTGTATTTGGCCCTCATTTCCTGCTGCCTTCCACCTTCCTCAGTATTATTAAGGGTTCTCCTTAGTCTTACAGTTAACATCATAGATATGAAAAACAAGTAACAATTTTGGCCACATATTCCGTCAGCATAAAAAAGTTTAACAACTACATGCTATTGATTCAAACCTTTGGTGACCCTTTCCAGGTTTTATTAGATATACAGTGTTAAGAAATGATTTACCATTCAATTCTTTGGGTCACATGGACCTGTGCAGCTTTCCCCAATCTACATAGGTTGGCTTTTTTCCTGGTTAGCAGAATGATGCCACTGCAAAGCCACGAACCTAAGGGACCCCTGCTTTCTTTGTTGTAGTTTGTGAACAGAGGTGGGACCAGTGATTAGCCTGTGGTTTGAGTTGGATCCCACATAAATTCCATAAATGCTCAGAAGAACTGTTCCAAGGAGTTAAGAATAGGATGCCTATCCCCATGATGACAGTCAGTATCAGAAGAGTAGCGTGCCTTGGCGGGGCCCCGTATAAAAATTTGTTTTGGGGCCCTTAGGAAGGGTAAAGATTTCTTTTGCTTATGCAAGTTGGGGGCCCCCGTGGCCCCCGTATAATTGATACGGCAGATACGGCGGTAGCTACGCCTCTGGTCAGTATCCAGAATGGATGCAGATGCAACAGCAGCAGCAGCAGCAGCAAATGATGATGATTTATTTATTTATTTAAATTTCTATACCGCCCTCCACGCCGAAGGTGACCCAGGGAGGTTTAACACATCCTAAAACACATAAAAAGGCTAAAATTCTAAAAGTTCTCAAAAACCCACAGTTAAAACCATTTAAAACTATGACTAAAACGTTATATGATTTAAAACTTAAGAGAGCAGGGGAGGAGGTCAAACCAGCCAGCAGGCTGAGGTCGTTGTGCCTCCAGTACCCCAGACCTGACCTGCCAGCCAGGTTTTTACACCCTTTCGGAAGGGCAGCAGCTCTGCCTGGAGGCGCAGCTCTGTGGCAGGAGGTTCCACAGGGCCGGAGCAGACACAGAGAAGGCCCTCCTTCTAGTGCTAGAGAGATGAGCCTCTCTAGCTTATGGTACAACCAGAGAGCCTCTCCGGTCCGCTCTAGTGGGGGGGGGGGGCAGATGTCCTATGCAAAATCTGCAAAATGTCCTATGCAAAATCTGCAAAATGTCCTATGCAACATCTGCAAAATGTCCTATGATATCCATGAAGATTCATGCCTCGGATCTACACCTCTGTAAAGCCATGCATGAAGGGACCCATGATTTCTGTGTTGTAGTCTGTGGGAAGAAATGGGACCTATGATTTAACTGTGGTTTGGGTTGTGTCTTACATAAATGACATGCAGATGCATGAGGATCTCTGCATTGGGCACATGTTTTTCCACCACTGTGAAGTCATGTGCTGAAGGCCTCCTGATTTCTGCATTACAGTTCAGGCGTAGAATTGGGACCTATGACTCAACAGTGGTTGTGGTTGGATCCCATGTAAAAATCATGTGGAGCCATGCCTGGATCCATGTTTTTATTCCACATAGAAGCCATGCACAAGGGACCCATGATTTCTGTGTTTTAGTCTGTGGGGAGAGATTTAACAGAGGTTTTGTTTGTGTCCTATCTAAAATTCATGTGGCTCCATGAGGATCTCTGCTTTGGATATATGTTTTTGTGCCACTGCGAAGACATTCACAGAAGGTTTGATGATTTTTTTGTGTTGTACTCTGTGGGCTCTGAGGGGTATTTGATCTGATAGTAGTTTGGGGAGGATTCCATCAAAAACCTTACAAAATCATGATAATCCGTGCCTCCAATCCATGTTTTTGCACCATTGAGAATCCATGCAGCAAGGGACCTGTGATTTTTCTGTTGTGGTCTGTGGGCAAATACAGGGTCTATGATTTGACAGTGATTTGGTGTAGAAACTCTATAAAATCATGAGAATTCATTTTTAATTTCATGGATCAGCTTTTTACCCAGATCTTTTGAGAATTTTGAGGATGTTCTTTTTCACCACCATCTCCCTTTGAAATATTTCTCTTTATCCGGACCACTACGATTTTCCTGGCAGAGCTCATTTGTGGGATGCACAGAAGGCAGACTTTCAACAGATGAAGCTTTCCTGATCGCATTATCTCCTGGGGATGGGTGTGTGTGTGGTGGTGGTGGTGGGGCGGGGCAGGATTTAACCTCCCTTCAATCCAGCAGTTACAAGCATGAAACCTGTGCCTTACACTGGGAAGGTGGTTTTTTTTTTAAAGTTTACACTGAATTCATTATGAAAATCATTGCAGTATCGCAAAGATAACCAGGGCTTTCCCGCTCCTATTTATTTATTAGATTTTTATACCGCCCACCTGGGATATTTTCCCTCTGGAGCAGTGAAAACGGGGGCATTCCTCCATGTTTCAGGCTGCGGTGGCTCAGTGGTTAAGAAGCCTGCCTTATTAGCTAGAAAGCTGGCAAGTCGGCAGCTCGAGACCTGGGTATTGCATGACTGAGTGAGCGCCCGTCTCTGTCCCAGCTCTTGGGGACATGAAAGAAGCCTCATTTGGACGTCCCCTAAGCGGTGTTTCTTTTGCAAAAAAATTATTTATTTATTTATTATCCTTTCAAACCCAGAATAATTTCTGACACGAAATTATTATTATAGTGGCGCTTCTTTTTTTTGGTCAAGGCAACCCCACCATTCCCCATGAACGAGTTTACTCTCGTAAAAGAACAGCTCGGGATCTCCTCAGACCATTGGGGGAGATGAGGATTCGAACCCGCCAAGGCGCACACGGCAGTGCCTGGCGAAGGAGCAGGCGAGCTTTGAACCTTGAAGGAAGAACCCGAGAGCTTGCTGGCAACAGTTAGTTGCGAGCTCGGGAGGGGCATGGAGTAATGGACATCCCCCAGGAGGTTCAGCCCAGACGGTCCTGGAAGGGCGACGGGAGGCCTCCTCGTCCCCTCAGTCGGTCGCCACCGGAAAGAAGCGCCAAAACAACAAAGCAGCTCCGGCTCGCACGAGTTGCCACCACAGGGCTGGCTGTCGCGCCGCTGGCCGGGGCGAGGCGGTGTTGGCGCGGGCGGCGGGCGCCTGTCTGGGGTCTGGAATGGACGCGGAGGGGCTGGTCCTGAGCGCCGCGCTGCACTCGGTCGGGGAGAGGGAGGAGGGCGCTCCCGGCAAAGGAGGAGGAGGAGGAGGAGAAGGGGTGCTCCGGAGCCGCTACGCCGCCGCCACCGACCATCCCCCGCCGCCTCTCGCTCTCTCGCCTTCCCTGGGAAGGGAAACGCCGGGCTCTGGAATCCCGCGGCTCGTAGCTGCCCTTCTGCCCCTCTCCGGTCGGATCAAACCATGCGGGATCTAGCGATCGAGGTCGGGATACGCGTCCTCCTCTTTGGCGTCTTCGTGTAAGTACCGGAGCAACTTTGGCGGGTCTCTCCCTTCACTCTCCCCCTTTCACTCCACCCCCCGTTTGGGTGGATGCGCCCCTCAAGCCCACCAGTCTGCGCTCATGTTGAATTGGCCACGAAGACTGGGAAGCAATCGGGCCTTGGATGACCTTTGGGTTCCTCCAGAGGAAGTAGGAAAGGGAGGTTCTAGCCGTCATACCCAACCATTAGGTATTCCTCCCCTTCTTTCTAAAGGATAGTTCCCCCAGGAGTTTCCCTGCCCTGTCCATCATTTCAGTGGAATCTTTGCGTTCATATGTGGACGTTGTTGTTGGCAAATCAACTCTGCACATGCCCTGGGTCACCTTTATCCATTTCTAATATGTGCCATCAGAGGCAAGTCCTGGCACTGGAGTGGGAATAAAAGTCCTGTAGGCTAGTGCAAAGGAACTTGTAGTGGCTCTGTTTTTAACTGCACAGTTTGGGGGCTGGGGGGGCTGGGCTGTTTCCAGTGCTTGGGATTGCAACTCTATGCTTAATTTTGTTTAAAAAGCCCCTTCACATTTTATTTTGGTCATCAGCAAAGTAGCTGTGGTTTGTCAAGGTAAGGAATAAAGAAAGAAAACAAGAGTACTGTAGTTTTTCTCCGTCATGGATATTTTTAAGAACACCCTCCACGCTATGGAACATACTAACTATTGCTTGCAAACTTTGTTGATATCAACAATATTAATCATCTCTTGAAAATAGACAAGGGATCCTGGCCAACAGACTGCCTTCTGGTGTTTAATTATGTGCCTCCTTCTGACAGTTTACATTTATTAGCAACCAATGAAGTTCCGTAGATAGGGCTGCACTATTGCCTGCCCAATACTGGAGAATTGTTTTTCCTTCTCCACCAACTTCTCCCATCCCTTCCATCCCCCCAACTTTTCCATCCTTCCTTCTCTTAACATTGTTAACTCTTGGGCTGGAGTCCTGCACATGTTTTCCTGGGAGAAAACCCCCAGTGAATACAGAAGATTGACTTCTTGGTTCAACAAGGATTTCCTTCCACCTCAACAAGAGATGAGCTAAGATACAGGTTGTTAACATGAATTCACTTTAAGTGCCTTTTCATTCCTTTGGAAAACCTATAGAGCACCATTTGGTTGAGCAACTGGCTGGTTTTGAGAAAATCTTGACTTGAGAGCACAGGAGCTGCAGTGAGACTTTGCTTCTGCTCTGTTCTCTCCTTTTCACTGCCAGAATTCATCTCAGTTTCTGGCTCATCTTTTGCAAGAAGCTGAAGATGGGGAGGGAAAAAATGACTGTGATAGGACTGAGGGGGTGGGAAGGGAACAAGGGAGAAAAGAATATATATATACTGTATATATACATTGTTCTGCTGCATACAGAGTCGCCTTGCACCACTGCTGCTTTATACATATATATATTACATTTGCTGAGGCTCTTCTATTAGACTTGCTTTTATGTGGAGGTTCTCTTACATCTGTGCTGGGTAATTCCCATTTAGTGCTTGGCTTATATTCAGTGTAGCACACTGACATTTGAAAGTACAGTACTGTACTGAGAAACTGTTGCTGGTTCTCCTTATCTCAAAAGAGCCACCGCACAGTTTGTGCAGTGTGCCAAGAAGGGGCACAAGTGGTGCCTTCCTTTCCCCATTCCTTTCTTGTTGTTGTGCATGTTATGTAACATAGTCTAAAATGGTGCAGAAGAAAACCCCATGTTGGTCAAAGGGACCAGGGCCTTTGCCCCAAAATGAATAAAGAAAATGCTGAATATATTCGGCGGAGATAAAGATGAAATGCTGTGTCTTAATTTTAAAATTATTCTCCCCCCTTCCCAATGTCCCATCACATTTTCTCAGAAGAGGAAAAGCAACTTTCTCTAAGTGAAAAATTGGCAACTGTTTCCCATAAAGTATGCACTTAACTTGTTCTTGAAATAAAAGATGGTAAATGGTTTCCATATTATCATACCAAGAAGTCTTCTTTGCATCCACAGTGTGGTCTTGAGGTTTGAGGTGAATGTGTCTGTGACATAAAAGCATAAGAACATCATTTAAATAAATTCACACTGATAAATTGTTACTCATGTACATATACATTTCAACTGGAGTGCTACTTCTGATTATAATTAAAGGTAGCATTAATAGCTGAATGGGTGTGCTTTTTATTATCTTACCCAATTTATTGGGTATGAAATTTCCTTCACCTATTTATTCAGTCTCTTAGTCCCAAACCATCATCTTGAAGTGTGTTCCCAGTAAAAACTTACAGTGCAATGTTGTCCAGATAACCTTTTCATTGCTATTATTACAGCTTTAATGGGTTTCCATCAGTGTTAAGAGACCCTTTTCATGAAACACTGCCTAGTTTTATTGGATCTTCTGTTGCCACTGTGGCAGTCTTGCAAAGCTAGTCATGCAGCTAATGGTCTTGGATGAGAAAGTCCATTGCTATATGTGTGACATATTTATCAGGTTCTCGGCTGGTTGCATGAACACAGTTAGATCTCCTTTGTTATAGGGGCAAATGTATACTGTACAAGATTGTGATAGAAGACATGGATGTTATTGGGGGAGAGGCTAAACAAAGAATAATTTAATCTACATCCATAGAGGAGAAAAATTTGTGAACCAAATCCTCTTGTCTAGCTATGTTGGTGTAATGCAATTTTTGGAAGCCAATTGAATCAAGTTAAGAAACCTTCATAGAGATTTGTTGCATATTGAGTTGTGTAGTTTGATTTACCAAATGGATTGGTAACAAGGAAAGTTATGTTCTTGTCTTGGCTACTAGAGCATTTGTTTTAAATGTCATAGTTGTGTGTCATAGCTAGATGCAACACTATGGGAAACTACAGGTTTTGTTGTTCAACATCTACGTGAAGCCACTTGGTGAGGTCACATGGAAGTTTGGAGTGTATTGTCATCAGCAGGCTGTCTGCCACTCTGTCTTTCCTCGTCATCAACAATGGGTGCAGTTAATGTCCTGCTGTACTACCTGGCAGTGATAATGGATTTGACAAATTGAGATTGATTCTAGATAAGATGCAGTGGGCCTTGTGCTCAGTTGGAAGTTCATCCACCATTCTGGAGCTGGTTTTCTTTTTTTTTTCTTTTTTTTTTTAATTTTATTAAACTTTATTTAAAACAAGAACAAATAATAATTACATCATCAAACTATAACATAATTACATTACAATACAATAATCATGAATCACATTTGATTTATTACATTTTTAGTGCTTTCTTGATTAAAACAAATATGAAAAACAGTACTATATTTTATAAGACAAGACACCCTGTGCTATACATAATGTGTCCAAGAGTAGCTTTAACTTTTTACTTCCAAAAGTATTCTTGCTCAGGCCCAGGCTTGACTCCTCCTTTTCCTTCCATAACATAATTAACAAATCTTTTCCAAATTCCCCAAAATCTATTTTCCGGAACAATCCCTTTCCTTATATTCAACTCCCAGGTCAGTTTATCGTTGAGCGCTAATTGCCACATCTCTTTGTACCACTCTTCTATTTTAACTTTCAAATCGCTTTTCCACTTTTTTGCAATGCATTGTCTAGCCACTGACAGCATTATCAATAATAATTCTCTATCTTCCCCCTTCAAGTTAATTTTGTCTGAAGTTGTCAAAAGCGCTGATTCTGGACCCAGTTCAAGCTTCTGCTCAAAAATATGACTAACCTCTTTTTCTATTCCTTCCCAAAATCCTTTCAGTGCAGAACATTCACGCCACATGTGTATATATGTCCCCATTTCTTGTTTGCACCTCCAGCATTTTATATCTATTTTATTATCCATTTGGTGCAGCTTGACCGGGGTCAGATACCAGCGCCATATTAGCTTATAATTATGTTCTTTGACCCGAACCGACATATTTTTCATTATCCTTCTTTGCCAGATATCTTGCCATTTGTTTTCTCCAATTATTGTGCCTAATTCCTGCTCCCATACATTTCTAAGAATTTCGTGTATTTTCCTTGCTTTGTTCAATATTTTATACAACTTACTAACCACCCCTTTAATTCCCATCTTATCTTCTCTAATCTGAATTAGAATTCCTTCAAATTCTGTATTTTTTCTCTCTAGGCTACTATCACTTATTTTCTTTTTATTCCAATTATCTAACTGGAGGGTTTGAAACCAGTTTAATCCCAACTGCGTATATATTGCTTTCTTTGTCACCTTATCCTTACATATTTTTGCCCAATCTTTTAACAGTAATATCTTTTTGTCTATTAATACCTTCTTAATCTTGTCGTCTATGTTAATGGGAAAGTCACTAAAATCTGTTAGCTCCAAAGCCGGCGAGGTGTGAGGTGCCATACATTTTTTAATCCGATCCCACTCATCTAACGTTGTTCTTAATAGCCTATTTTGGATACATCTTTTATTCTTTTTTCCTTCCTCCTTTAAAAAATATGACTTATCTAATTGTGTTGTCTCTCTCATCTCTAGTTCTTTCCAGTCCAATGTATCTTTTTTTAATATTTTAATAACGTTTCTAATTTGAAAGGCTCTATAATAATTATGAATATTTGGTATTCCTAATCCTCCCTCTTTCTGTGCTTGATACCATAGGGACTTAACTATTCTTGGTCTCTTATCTTCATTGCAAAATTTATTTATCATTTTCTGGTACTCCTGCAGTTCCTTGGTACTGTGTTTAATCGGCAGTACATCATACAAAAAATTCAATTTTGGTAATAACATCATCTTTGTAAGTGCAATTCTACCAAACCAGGATAATTTTAAGGTTCTATAGTGCCTAATTTTCATTTCTATTTCTTTCTTCATTTTTTCATAATTTAATTTTTTAAGATCTTCAAATTTCCCTGATATCATTATTCCTAAATATCTAATTGACTTCTTAATCTGGATTTTATATTTATTCTTGATCCTATTTTGCTCCTCTGCGTCCCCGTTGATGTATAACATTTCTGACTTTTCCCAATTTATTCTCAATCCTGTAACTTCCTCAAATGTATTAAGATGTTGATATATTTTATCTATCATTTGGTTAGGGTGTTTAATTATTAATAATGTGTCATCCGCATAAAGATTTATTTTATTATTTTCTAAACCAATAATTTTATTATCCTGTCTAATGGCATTGGCCAAAAACTCCATTGCTATTACAAATATGCCTGGAGATAGTGGACAGCCTTGTCTAGTCCCTGCTTCTAATTGTATCTCCTTTGTGTACTCTCCATTAACCTTAACTTTTGCTTTACTTTTTTGGTATAAACTAGCTATAACACTTTGAAATTTATTGCCAAATCCATATAAATTGATCATTTTCTGTATTGTATCCCATTGCAACGAATCAAATGCTTTGAATATGTCCAATGCTAAAAAACCAATTTTTATTTTTTTACGTTCTGCTATATCCGTTAAATCCAGTACTTTCCTAATTAGGTCCGACATGTATCTATTATTCAGAAACCCTGTTTGATCCTTATGGATGTATTCTCCAATAAAGCCATTCATTCTTTTTGCTAGTATCATTGTGAAAATTTTAGCATCCTGGTTAATTAGAGAAATTGGCCTGTATGATTCGATTTTCTCTTGGTCCTTCCCTGGTTTTGGTATAAGAGTTATAATTGTTCTGGTCCATGATTCGGGTATCTTTTCTCTCTCTAATATTTTATATAATTTACGTAATTTTCCAATCACTATCGTCTTAAATTCCTTATAAAATTCTGCTGTTAATCCATCCTCCCCAGGGGCTTTATCTAGTTTAAGTTTTCTTATCGCATCTCCAATTTCATTTTCTGTTATTTCTTCCTCCATAGCATTCTTATGGTTTTCTTCTATTTTTCTAATCTTTTGGGATACAAATAAATCTTCGAGTTTATCCAAATTGACAGGTTTTTTTGTATATAGGTCACGATAAAATTTCTCCACAATTTTCAATTTGTCTCCACTTTTATTACACCTTTTCCCTGACTTGTCTATCAATATACTAATATGTCCCTTAAGGCTTTTTTCTTTAGCTGCCCTTGCCAGCAATTTAGAATTTTTGTTATTATATTCAAAGTATTCTCTTTTTAAAAATATTAGATCTTTTTTAACTCTCTCGATATCTTTGCCCTCTAATTCTTTCTTTATCTTCAATATTTCCCCTAGTAACCTTGGCTCTTTGCTCTTAGCGTGTGCCTCATGTTTAACTTTCAGTTGTGTTTCCAACTCGTGATATTTATTTGTTTCTTGTTTTCTCTTTATGCTTTCAAATTTTATTGCTTTCCCCCTAAATATTGCCTTCATGGTATCCCAAACCGTACTGAAATTAACTGCTTCATTATCATTCCACCCCCAATATTTTCCCCATTCTTCTATCATTTGTTTTTTAATAGTTTGGTCTCTAAAAAGTCTAGGTTTATACTTCCAATTATAAAAAATTTTCTTTATTTCGCCTAATTTTATTTCTATAATAATTTTTGCATGGTCCGATTCTTTAAAGATACCCGTTTCAATATCTTCCACTTTTTTAATCAAATTCTTTGTAACTAAAAAATAATCTAATCTGGAATATGTGTTATATACTTGTGAGAAATATGTGTAAGTTCTTTCATCCCCTTTAATTACTCTCCATACGTCCTCCAAACCTATCTTTTCCATCCAATTCGTCAATAAATCTTTTTTTTTCACCCCTACTTGCCCCTGTGGAGTCCATCTCTGACCTAATTAGATTGAAATCCCCAGCCACTACCATATTTTCTGAATTCTCCTTTTTTATTATCTCGGTCATTTTATTCAAAAATTCTGCTTGGTGTTCATTTGGTGCATAAATATTAACTAATATTATATCCTCATTATCAATATCACCCTTTATAATTAGATACCTTCCCTCTGGGTCTGCAATACTGCCTTTGAAATTAAATCCTAATCTTTTAGATATCAGAGTGGCCACACCTCTGGATTTAGAGGTTCCTGTTGCCATTTCATATATTTCCATGCCTTTTACGTATAATCTATTCGTCTCAGATGACTTTTGGTGCGTTTCTTGCAAAAAGATAATATCTGCATTGTCTTTTTTTTAATGCTAATTGGATTTTTTTCCTTTTTAGAGTACAGCCTGTGCCTTTTACATTCCATGATAACACCTTAAATCCTCCTACCATTTATATGCTGTATACATGCTAAATTGCTTAACCTGGACACGTGACCCCTTACCCTACATATAACATTTATAACATTTATAACAAAAAACTTATAGTAAACAAAATACATAGACTTACCTACAAGAACTTTACTAATTCTCCTCCCTACTCTACATTTTCGAGTTTCGCCCTTGAGTCTCAAAGATGGGAGGGTGGGGTTAGTGGAGCTTGGCATATTTATCTGATTTTTTTTCCTTTTTCTTTCTCCTCGCGCTTCTTCCCTGCTAGCCAACTATATTCTTATTCTAATAAGTCTAAACTACCCAATGTATCTGACCCCCCTACTGCTCCCTCCAGCTCCTCCCCCAGTATTGAATCCTTTTCTAACATTCCCGACGCTTGCATTGCTTTTCTTAAGTCCATCCATTCTCTGGAGGCAATTTTAATCAACCCTATTTGGCAGAAGTAATCCAGAATATCCATTTTGTCATCAATTACATGCATTTTTTTCTTGAACATGAATCTCAATTGCTGCGGAAACCTCCAGTTATATAATATGCCCTTGGTTAAAAGGAATCTTGCCACCGGTTTCATCTTATACCGCCACACTCTTTCTGATGGGGAAATATCGTTATAAATTTCCACGTCTATTCCGTCTATCTTCAACACCTCAGGGCCGGCTTTTTTAATAAACGCCATGACTTTTAGTTTATCTGCCCAGTTTGCGAACTTCACCAACACATTTCTATTTGATTTTTTCCCCTTTCTTCCTCCTAATCTAAAGGCGCTTACAATATCTTCCAGTACAAAATCTTTACCCATTTGTAGCGTATTTAGCCAGTCCACTACTCGTTCTTTGAGTTTGTCGGGAGATCTCTCTTCCATCCGTCTGATTACAATATTTTGTTTTCTATTCTCTTCTTCCAATAAGTCCAGCCTCTTTTCCTGGGCTATTATCTTGACATTTGTAGCTTGATCCGCTATATATAACCCATTCAGCTCAGTTTTGATAGTGTCCATCTTTTTATATACATCTGACATCATGGCATTAATCTTTGTAGTATTTTCTGTAACCTCCTTTGAAATGTCCGTTACCACTGTCATTAGTGATTGATAATTGTGTTTAGCCGCTTCTCTATCTTTTTTCATCTCCTCTCTACTCTTCTTCATCTCCTCACAGTTTAATTTAAATTCCTTTCTCATTTGCTCGCTACTTGCCTGTATTTCCTTCCTGATCTCTTGCATACTATCTACCAGATTTCTATCTAAAAAGTCTACTTTTTTGATAAACTTCCCAAATTCCACAAACATCTGGACGTTTTCCATTGCTGAAATTTCCACTGGTGGTGGTGTTGGTATATCCTGTCTTTCCTTCTGCTCCTTCTTTTCCCTTCTCGTTTTCGGTTTCACTATCTCCTCTTCCTCTCTATTTTTCCCTCCCTCCATCTATTTAGTCTTTTTATTATTATTATTATTATTATTATTATTATTATTATTATTATTTTATTTTTATTTTATTTCTTATTCCTCTTTTCTTCTCTCTCCCCTCCTCCCTTTCCTCCCTTTCTCTCTTTTTCCCTTTTATCTTTTCAGTTGAACTGTGGGGTTTAACGTTTTAAATATAATTTCAGTGCAATTATTTTTCCAAATTTTTTTCCCCCTTTCTCTTTCCTTTCTCCTTCTCTCCTTCCCTCTTCCCTCTCCCCTCTTCCTCCTCTCTCTTTCCCTTTCCTTTTCCCCCTCCTTTTCTTTAAATTTTATTCAATTAATTTCTTATTCTTATTCTTATTTATTAATTTGTATTATTTTACTACTGTTATTATTATTGTTATTTTACAAATGCTGTTGTTTTCAATTATTCAATTCTCTGACTTTTGTTATTCCCAAAGTTCAACTGACCCTCAAGTATCTCTACTATTTATCTTGTACCCGTTTATAACTTTACCAACAAAGTAATAATGATAAAATAATTCATTTAACAATCAAGTGGTCTGTGGTTAACAGTCTGTAATTTTTAACTAAAAAGAAGAGAAGAGAAAAAGAAAAAGAAAAAAAAATTAATGTTGAGAACCCTTAATTGCTTTGGAAACAGCCTTATTGTCTTATTCAAACTAAGAGAAAAAAAAAAAAAGAGAGAGAACCACAGTCTGCCTTGAAAAGATATGCTTTAGAGAGAGAATATATTCAATGTCCCAAATAAAAACTATGTATCTGCAAAATTAGTCTTTTTACCCCCTCCTTTTCTCTGTTAATTAATGCTCTTTTCACTGATTTTGGTATCAATTAACTCAAGCAGGAAAAAATAAAAGTCGTGTTTAGCATATGGCTCTCGAGTGTATTTGAAGCTGAATAAGAAAAAACACCGATGATGGGGGGAACAGAATAAATTCTCTAAAAGAACCTCTCAAGCAGTTTCTTGTAGAAAATAGTTATGTCCAAACCTTGATTATATATTCCAATATATGTTATAGAGATAAAAAAAAAAAGAAAAAAGCGGAGACTGTTTAAGTATAACAAATCACTATTCAGACCGGAAGGTGAGGAGGCTGCTGAGTTTCGTTTCTTGCTGCTAGTTTTAAGTTTCGCTCTCCTCCGCCATTTTATACGTGGTTTCTTTCTCCCCCTTTTCAAGTTCCAATATCAGTATATCGCTTTCACGTGCAAAAACACAACTAAACAGAATTCCTTGAGTTTACCGATTGTAACCAGTCTAATTTTGTCTTATTTTTAATAAGGGAAGAGCTCCAAGTCTTTTAATAAGTCCCTCCTTTCTCGTTGAGAACAAAAAAGAAAAGGAAAAAAACTCCCCACGCACCGCCAGGAAGGGAACCTTTTCTCTCTATTTCCCCTCTAAAATCCGCTCTCGAAACGTTCAGACAGCTCTCACCCCTCAGATATACAGACCTCCAATCCTCAGCCTTCGTTGAAAATTCGATTTTTCTCTAAGATCCACAGTGAGTATAGTCAAAAAAAATCCAAAAATACGCTTCCGAGGCGTCACAAACGGCCGCTTGCTTCCCAACCCCACACGGTCTCTTCTGCCCGATCTTCCGCTCTTCCGCAGACTTACATGGGGTTTTCGGCTTCCAATTGCTCGGCTCCGGCACCTGGATCGGCTCTACGAACGGCGGTTCGCGACGGGGCCTCTTCCGAGGCCCCGGTCTCCTCGCCGTTCGGAACTCGAGTCCTCCGTGCCCCGCTCTTGGTTGGTTTTCTCGCTCACCGCTTCTAGCCGCACATCGCCGATGTCTTCCCGGTTGTTAAAGGTTCTATTCAATATTATTTATGTCCAGTTTTAATTTTAAATTCTCATTGAAACCGCATTGAAGTGGCAGAGCAGAGGAAAAGCGTGCCCTCCTCTACGCCATCCAAACCACGCCCCCCTGGAGCTGGTTTTCTCTGTGAAAAAGAAAACATTTGCCATGGCCAGGTATACCTTTTTCCATCTGAGGCAAATAGTCCAACTTTGCTCCTTTCTGGATAGGAAGCCCCTTGTGACATTGGTTCATGTAAAGATATTCTCGGGAATCAATTACTGTAATGTATTCTACAAGGGACTATTTTTGAAAATTGTACAGAAGTTGCAGCAGGTGCAAAATATACATTCTGTCCACTACCTGGCACTGACTGTAGATCATCCACTTTTGTTAATCTTGGAATGTGACCAAAGCAAATCTCTTGATTTAAATTATGATTTAAATCAGTTGGATTTCAGTTGAATCCTAAGGCTGTGAGGATAGTGTGTAATAGGAAAGAGTAGACATCTGATAGCCTTGCAGATGTTGCTGGAGTGCAGCTCCCATCATCTTTGACTCTGAACTAGTTTCTTCTTCTTTTGTGTCCCAATCAAACCTGGACTGCCAAAATTAGGCCACTTTCTTCGCTTTGTTATTGGCCAAACTTAAGTGCTCATCAGTGCATGTTTCTGGGAGTAATCTGCACACCAGTAAATGAGTCGGATTCTGCATCTCTCCATATTCACAGTACATATCATTGTCTGCCAGCATCCACCACTTGAGCATGTTGGTCTTACATTTAGGCAGCCCAACCCTCAGCCTGTTCAGGGTCCTCCAAGTGATGTAGGGGAGGTTTAGTTCCTCTTATATCCTCTTTTAATGTTTTTTGTCCACTTCCTCCATCTTTTAATTTGGTTTTTCTCTTGCATATCCTCAAGAATGTTTGTTCTTGCCATAAAGCTCTTCCTGGATCTGAGCTGGCAGCCTTGAGGCACTTATCCATTCAAGGGCCATTCTCTTGCTTAGATCTCTCAATGTCTTCTGCTGCTTCTCTTCTTATCTTAGGTGGAGCGATACCAACAAGAGGGTATATTTTCTCAACTGGTGTAGGTTTGAGGCATCCTGTCACTGCATGGCATAATTAACAGTGATGTCAACTTGTTTTGTGTGTGTGGATGGGCTCCATGCTGGAGCAGCATACTCTGCTGTGAAGACGCTCAGGGCCAAAGCAGGTGTACAGAGCATGGATGGTAGAGCTGAGTGCAGAAGAATAGATGCATTTGAAATGTGGTGTTGGAGGAGAGTTTTGAGAGTCCTCTGGACAGCGAGGAGAACAAATAGGTCAATCTTTGAAGAAATTAACCCTGACTGCTCCTTAGAAGTTCAAATAGTAAGGATGAAGCTAAAGTACTTTGGACATCAAATGAGAAGAGAAGAATCACTTGAGAAAGCCTTGATGCCGGGAAGGGTAGAGGACAAATTATTTATTTATTTATTTATTTATTAGTTCAAATTTATATTTAATTTATTAGTTCAAATTTATTAGTTCAAATGAGATGGCATTGTATACACAATGGGCACAGATCTGAGCAAGTTGACGAAGATGGTGGAGGACAGAAGTGCCTGGCGGATAGTGGTCAATGGGGTTGCAAAGGGTCGGAATTGACTGTGTGACTGAACAACAACAACAAAAAGTTTCCTGATGATGTTGTTCCTTGTACTAACTTTGGGTTTGGTATTCAGGCTGTTCAGCTTAAAAGAGAGTGTCCTGTCAAGCGTTAAGATAAGGTATTTTTGTGCTGAACAGTGCTGTAATCAGTTCTTTTGACATGTAACATCCAACTCAACCCTTGCCTCTCAGTTTCAAAGCATACTTAGCTTGCTGGCTGGAGCTGATGAAAGATTGAATTGAGCAACATTTGGAAGGCCTCCTGTTGCTTTTCTCTGCTTTAGATCAAAGTAAAAGACAACTTTTTAAAATTTAGTTTGGTTTTGTTTTAATTAGCAGTGAGAGTTGTATCATCTAATACTTCTAGCTGGAGATGTTTCTTTGGTGGCTTTTGATGTCAGGTGGAATTTGTTTATTCAGTAAGTACTGATGGCAGGTAGCTACTGAAAGATATTCCCCACTTGGTTGCAGTGTAAGAGAAGCATTTAAAGTCTGCTGTGGGACCTTTGAAAATAGAAAAAGGCTGGGTTTTACAGCTGGTAAGAAGAAGAAGCCTTTAATATGGACATCATCTAGTTGCTGTTTTTGCTTTCTAAAGAACTGAAATTGTTGCATAGAAATCTACCCTTTACTGAGTGAAGTTTTTGGGCTGCCTAGTACAGTATTGGCAGCTCAGACCTTCCCCAACCTAAGTAAAGGCAAAGGTCGCCATTGCTTGAAAGCCAGTATTATCTGACTGTAGGGTTCAGTGCTCATCTCTGTTTATAGCCAAAGAGCGGTCTGCATCTGTAGTCATTTCTATGGACATGTGGCAGGCATGAAGCACGCCGGAATGCACATAACTCTTTTTATTTTTCCACAGAAGTGGTACCTATTTATTGACTTGCAATTCCTTGCTTTTGAAGTGCTAGGTTGGCAGAAACAGAGATGGGAGCCCACTCTGTCATGCAGCACTTGGGTCTGAAACTGCTGACCTGCTGACCTTCCAGTCATTATGTTCAACATCTTGACCATTAAGCCTCCCTAACCTGCTAGCCTGCAGATATTTCAACCTACAGTTAAAACTTACAGCCAACAAGGCCAGGAAAGATTTTAGCTGGGGATGATGAAAATTATAGCCTGGACACATTGAGGAAGACTGGTCTTCACCAAAGAACAGTATAGCTTAGTGGTTAAAACTCTGAGCTGGAGACTGGAAGGTCAGATCTCAATACCTGAGAGCTGACTTGGGGACATGAAAGGCACCTCATTCAGGCATCCTCTAAAAATCCTTTCAACCCAGAGTAATTTCTGACACAAATTATTACTAAAGAACAGTGAATCTTCAGGTTTTGCCCCCACTCGTCTTTCCCATTTTTACTTCTATGACCAAAGTATGGGTGTTTAAATCTTGGGTTCACAGTTTTCCACAGGTATCTGTGGAAAGCCTTGGAATGTATCCACGGTGGATATAGGAGGCACTAGTACGCCTATATACCACCCCGCGGCACTTAGAGCATTCTCTGGGTGGGTCACAAGGTAATTAACATTTTGCCCCAACACACCTTTTACCAGTCTTGGAAGGATGGAAGGCTGAATCAACATTGAGTCTACTGAGATCAAATTCAGATATGAGCAGAGTGTGGCTGCAGTACTCCAGTATAATCACTGTTCATGAGGGTGGTAAGGAACGATGTGTAAAATAATATTGCCTAGTAGCTGAAAACAATATTGCTTATTAACCACATCTTATTTGGGTGGATCAGTGAATTTAAATTCTGTACATGTTTTATCTGTGGGCTGAGTTTCATGGTTGTAGTAGGCATATAATTAAGCTGTGGCACTCAGGTCTTAATTGCATGCCTACTACAACTAAGATTAATCTGTGGTAAGGGACTGCAGTGGCTCAAGTGGTTAAGACACTGACAGGAAGGTTGCAGGTCAGCAGTTTGATACCTGAGTACTGCACAATGGAATGAGCTCCTGTCTCTGTCCCAGCACCTACCAACCTAGCAGTTTGAAAGCAAGAAATTGCAAGTAGATAAAAACAGTGTTCTGTGCACTCTGGTATCTAGGCATGCCTGCCACATGTCCACAGAAACATCTGCAGAAGGAGACAGCCCTGGATCTTTGGCTATGAAACAGATGAGCGCTGAACCCTAGAGTTGGATATGACTCGCTTTTGAGCAAGGGTGACCTTTACCTTTACCAAAGCTGTGGTATCCTCTGCTAGCTCATATTTATGAATCTCCTATTGATTTGGATTGATTGTTAGCCACAAAATGTTCCTCTCTGATACCTTTTATGAGAAGTGAATAATTGAGAAATGTGACAGTTTCATGTTAAGGCAATTAGTGACTTGCTTTATAAAAGATGTCCCATGTAATTTGGTGAGGTTAATAAAATAGAGAGCAGCACCAGAATGCATACTTGCATGCTCTTATTATACAAATTATACCTCACTAAGCTTGGATTCAGGCAACATGATTTTAATGATAATTACTGTAAATGACATAAGAGGTTGGTTGTTAGCTGATTAGACTCAAAACAAAGATGATGTAGCAAGGTGTAAGATTTCCATGAGCAAGCCACTGGTAGAGCTACTCACAAACTTTGCTGGCTTGCTCTTTTGATTATACTGTATACTGTGGGTGGTAGTTGGATGGTTAGTGAGCTAATGTTGCATGGTGTCTCTGAAATGAAGCTGTAAGCCAAGAAGTTTTGGCTCAAAAAATGTGTGCTATTTTGTGACCTTGAGCAATGCTTGCAAAAATGGCTTTTTGATTGGGGGCTTCTGGCATTTCCCTACCCACACCCTAAGTTTCCAAATGTTGGCCTTAAATAGGACTGTGTAAACCTCTCAGTTTTGATTTGGTACATGTTTCCAAATCCTGCCTGCAATGTTTCTCTTTCTTGTTTCCTAATGAGAGCATTATTATTTTCCTCTCAGAGAGAAATTTACATAGACCTAATTTTGGAGAAAATGGGCACCCCCAGTCTCAAAGAGGTGATGAGTCTTTATTATTTTATTGAGGATTTTTGTTTTTCTAATTCTTTGCAAGCTGTTTGCTAACTCCTTCAGCATACTGTTTGATGTTGCAGCCGTGGTAGAAGTAGTTATTGCAAAGGTTTATGCTCCATGGATGATTGTGTATTTCTGTAAAGTTTCCATCACAGCTGCTTCTACTGATGGAAGAGGAGAAAATGATGAGGGTAAATACTTCAAAGACAACTTTTACACACACACACAATTATGTGGCCCTTCTTAGCTCCATTGCACTAACCTGGAGAGATAAAATGGCTCTGCTGCTGACAAATAATCCATGAACAGTTCGAGTTATTTTTTCAAGGTTGCTGGAATTGTATTATCACATTGGTCAAGAGGAGGATATTACTTCTGGCTTTTAGGTGTCTTTAGCACCAAAGGAACCATTTGCCCATCCAGTTAAGTGAAACATCTGCCCAGGCAACAGATGTTGAGGAGTGCAGAATAGCTGTAAGATCTTGGGAGGTGGGGGAGGGCAGTGGAGTCTGTTCTGTGCTGTTAATTGTTCATGCTCCCTTCACTGTTGAAGTGAAGCATCACACATGAGACCTTGAAGTGCTGCTAACAGCTAGAGCTTTTTTGTTTTGTTTAAAAGTAAGTGTGAAAGTCCTGGCTCAGATAAGAGCTCTGATGCAAGACATAAATGGGCTTAAATTATTTGCAAGTGATGTGGTCTCAGTCTAAATAAGTTCCTTGCACCTGCAGTTTGCACTGCCAAAATATTCTGATTGAAATGAATTGCATATGGGAATACAAAATGCAAATTCTAGATTTGATTTGGATTGCAACCATAGTGGGGGAAGGAAACTGTCTGTGTCAACACCAGGGGTTCTCAACCTGCATCTCATGACACCATTTCATCCAGCCCACCACCATCTCCACCACACCAGGAAGTGCCATGTGGTGGAGGAAGGGCAAAATGGCCATCCGGTCCCCTTAAGCTGTTGGAAGGAGCATGATCCAGTCCTCGGCTTTAAAAGGTTGAGAACTCCTGGTCTACACTATGGGTTTGACCTAGTCTGGGTCTCCTGTGCTTACTTCTGAACTGAAGTAAGTAAGTAATAACAAGTTGCTCTATATTTAAAATAACATTTTATTTTAACCTATGAATCAACTGTCATGCCAGTTAGCTTCTGTATGAGGCACAGAGGAAAGATGTTGTCCTTGTCCTAAGAAAGGTAAATGTGTCAGGCCATCCTTATGAAGGAGTGTTCATGTTGGTGAAATTCTTGTTTAGGTTTTGTGACCATAAGCTGTGGTTGGAGTTGCTGATAGATCATCTGGGGCCAATAGATGCCATTAAACTTTGTATTTGGCAGTCATGGAACACAGGTGGTTTTAGTAACCATTTCCCACACTTCATCAAGACTGGAGTGGTTTTTTTTTTTTAACCCAGATGGATTTTTGAGACATAAATCAAATGACTTCTTTTTGAGTATGATTAAAGGAGGAAGAAAGTGAAGAGAGAGAAAAATTGAATTCTTTATCAAGGTATTTCATCAAACATGTTGCTATCAATCTTGGCTTTATCAGAAGGCTGATTTTAATGAGAAGAGGTTTGCAAGTTATTGCTGGGTTTTTCAAATACTGTCAGATTTGAACACTTTAAGCTACATAGGAGGACACTCCTTTATTAATTGTTTCTTCTAAAGTATATGGTGAATACCATCTCTTTTGTACCTATAAGAACCCTAGCTACCTTTTATTTGTTGGTTAAGACTGTAGTGCAGTAAAAGCTCTCCCTTATCTTCTTCCCTACAAATCACAGATGGGTGCTGTCCAGTATGGAAGTGCTGATAAGTGAGGAGCAGACAGTAAATTAATCCAGTACTGTTCCCTTGTACCTTGAAACAGTGGTCAGGGATGGAAACTATCAATCTGTCAATTTCTGAAGAGTCACATCATAGTTCAGATTTGTACAGATAAAGGGACCATTGTAACCACGCGGTTCAGATTTGTTGGACCTGGTTGCCTATCTTTTTCTATTTTACATTGTCATCTAGATGTGTGTGCAAACACATACACACATGACTGCAGCACACAGTGATTTTAAGCACATAATCGACTTTGAGGACAGAATGTGAAACTGCACTGGTGCCCTTTGAGTAATAAAACTACAAGCACCTGTAGGAGATGGTTATAAGTTACACTCAGTGAACTGATAATTAATAACCTAATTAAAATGGAGTGAAACTTCTATGTCTTTATCAAAACTGAATGATGAAGGTTACCCTCAGTGTGTTCTGCTACTGAACTATAGTATCTGGCTTATTTTATATTCGGAAGCTTAAGTAACATGATAATGGTCAGAATTGGTGCCAGGTTTAAAGAGCAACACATTGTAGGACACCCTAGCATTCAGAAACATAGTTAGTTTATTTTAATGTGAACACTCCATTTTACACTGTTGAGGGACTTTTTAAAACTTTAAATACAAATGGTAAATATAAGTAAATAGGCCTTTTTCTACTTTAAATTATTTTTAAATGATTTTATCATACAAAGGGCTAGTTAGTGTGTGGGGAAAACCAAAGGGGCAAGCAGAGGCTGAGACTGAGCGAATTCCTCCATGTTTTCTATTTATTGCTGATGCTGTTATTGTTTTTTAACCTAACTATGAGGAATAAAATTCCCCAATTTTATCTTTGATCCTTTGTCCCCCCCCCCCCTTCAAAAATGTCATTTCTGGGCAGATATTTTTCTTTTCTGAAGATCTGTGTTGCGGCTTTGTTTGCCTGCTGCTTTTTGTTGAACTTAAAAAATGAGACAAGAAGGCATCAATGGTGAAAGGAGATAAATCTCCTTATATTCTAGTAGTTTTGGTTGGGAGAGTGATTGTATTTTTTGTCCTTTATTTGCTTCCTTGCCTTTCTTGGTGTCTGAGAGGGATGCCGTTTGTGTATTTGCTATGTTTTCCCTCCTATTTGAATTGGTGCTTTCCTAGTTTGACTGGTGTTTTTTAAAAAAATTACTAGGTTAATTTACAGTCTCTTTACTTACCACAATCTTTGAGGAGGCTCTTTCTGTGTACCCCTACATTATAATAGAAAGTATTGAGTCTAGGGGGTTAGAAAATTTCGACATTGGTACCAAATATGAGGGAGGTCATGAATAGAAAATGATGTATCAAAAATATGAGCACATGATATTCCGAAGATTATGTATTAATGTACAGTAATACCCCAGGTAACGCGAGTACCGTATAGCGTGAAAACCGCATAACGTGACAAGATTTTCGGAAAAATCTTGTATCGAATGACGTGATTTTCACGTTATTCGGAACAAGCGTATGCGTGGGGGGAGTTGGATTGGATAGAACATCTACCCAATCCAACCCCCCCAGCGCCCGTCCCCACGATGTTTGGAAAGGGTACGGGGATCCTTACCCTTTCGAAACTTCGGGCGAGCGGCGTGCATCGGTGGGGGTTAGCGCAGGATACGGGGGGGACCTCCGTGTCCTGCACTAACCTCCACCGATGCACCCACGCCTGCAAGCCACCCGAGGTTCCGAAAAGATAAGGATCGTTACCCTTTCGGAACATTGGGAGAGGAGAGGCGCCTTTCCGCGGGGTCTCCCCGGCTTGGGAAAGAGATGGCTTGGCCAAAATTCCCTCCCCCTGCGCGGGGGTGAGGATTTCGACCAAGCCGCCTCTTTCCTGGGCACGCTATAGCAACGCGGATCGCACGTCAAGGCAGTTGCCTTGATGTGGGATCCCCGTTTCGCTTGCCTAAACAAGGGTCGGCTTTTCCGAATTCCCCCCTCCCCCGGGGGAGGGGGGAATTCAGAAATGCTGACCCTTGTTTAGGCGCTTTGTGATGGGAGTTTGGGCACCCAAATTCCCATTGCAAAGCGCCTAAACGGGCATCGCACGTCAAGGCAAGGTATCAAAGCGGGGGGTGCAACCCCCCACTTTGATCCCTTACCTTAATGTGGGATCCCCGGGGAGGGGGGAATTTGGAAAAGCCGACCCTTGCCCAGGCACCCCCCATTTTGATACCTTGCCTTGATGTGCGATGCCCATTGCTATACCCATTTGGTAGAAGAGGCTCCCACTGGCGCACCTTTTCGCGTGTGTGCGAGCGCTTCTTCTCAGGTTTTTTTATCTTTGTTGGATCAATGTATCGAACAACGTTAAAAACCGGACAACGTCATGACTTGTGGAACCATGTCACAACGTTGTCCGGGGTTCTAGTGTACCTGTAAGAGAGGCAGAGGTGCAGAATCTGAACTGTGGTTTTGGAAGAACTAGATGTCTGTACATCTGTTCCCTGATTTTCAGCTTGAGCAACAGAGACACTTCCAATAAGGCAGCAAGGATGTGAAAGTATAGTATACTATATATTCATCCTTCAAAATAAAATAGTTTCCTCACTGAAAGGCAGTGAATGCTTAAGGATAATCAAGATCTTAGGAGTCAGTGCTCAGTTCTCTCTTTCACTCTAACCATCCATACTAACATGTTAGAAAATCCTGCCCCTACAGTGCTCAAGTATGGAATGCTGAAAAATTCACAGATTCCTGCTGTCGGATTGTCTTTTGAGTGATGACAAAATAATATTCCAGAATATTTTGTATGACCAACAAACAGAGAATGAGATGGTTAGATGGCATTGTTGACGCAATGGGCACAGAACTGGGCAGGTTGAGGAGGATGGTAGAGGATGGGGTGCCTGGCATGTGATGGTCCATGGGGTCTCAGAGGGTCAGACTCAACTATGCAACTGAACAACAATATATGTGCTTCCAAAGAGTGAAAGAAACACACCTACAAAATAAATATACAGAAGAGAATAATGAGACAAAAGCAGTTGGAGTTACTGCCAACCATTAAGGCATATTTATATATCTCTGAATCAGTGTTTCTGTGGTTGAGGGTCACCATAAGTGTTCTTGGTTACCCAATGTGGTGTGGCTATTAGAATGTTAGGAGTCAGGAGATCTGGGTTTGATTTTCTTCAGATATGATTGAGTTCAAAAACACAACAAGAAAGAAGCATATAGTTTTCTTGTCATCTGTTTAGTTCAATGGATTTTCTTTATCTTCCTGCAGTCTAAAGTGCTAATATGAATTATGAATTTCATTTCATTTCATACACTATTAAATTGAACTGTCTAAAATTAATTCAACAGAACAGTGGTTTTAGATCTCTTTTGTAGATTCTTAGTATTTTACTTTTAAGCTACTAACAAGTAAACAAGGGTTAGACCGTTATAATGGGTCATGGTGGTTGACAGAGTTTTTAGGCAGTGGAGTGTGCTCCTGCCACGCCCTTGCCTTATGTGTTTGTGACTAGCAGAATGCGTGTCCAAGAAAACACAGGCATACAGTTCTTGTGAGACAAACTGAAAAGAACTTTTACTCACGAGGTGAGGTGCAAGCAGAAAAACTATTTACAATGGTGGCAAAACAAAACTGGCTTTTCTTCAGCAAAAAGAGCAAGGGAATATTTATACAAAGAGTCACAGAATTCATAGAGAGTATTCCAACTCACTCTCTTCAGCTCACCTAGTGAGCAGAGCACAAAGTCCTCATTGGTTTTCTGGCAGATGTTCCCACACCTTTGGAACAGCTGTTAGGCAAAGTTCTTTGGCAGAAGCAGTAACTCCAGACGAAAGCACCAACAGGCTATGATACTGATAAGTTACTGATACAAGCAGTCCTTACTTCCACGATGTGGCAAGGGTCCCAAAACTCACAGTCCCGTAAGGTTAGCTCCACGATGAGTGACAAACACTCCAGCATGACTAGTCCAGCAAGATAAGCAGCAGGAACAACAGGAGGCAGAAATGGCACAAGATGCAGCCAGGCATTGAAGCAAAGTGGCTTTGGATTTTGCCTCCTCTTATGCAAAAGAAGGTTTCCTTGTTAGCAGCTGATTCAGTGCAGCTGGCTACTGTTCCAAAAGGAGCCTTAAAGGTATAGTCTACAATTTGTCCATGTTGCAACCAGTGCCATGCCCAGGCACAGTTACTGACAGTGGTTTATTGGTTAAGATGCTGAGGTTGACAATTGGAAGGTTGGCAGATCAGCAGTTCAAGACCTGAGCACTGAGTGACAGAGCTCCCGTTGCCTATCCCAGCTCTTTCCAACTTAGTGGTTCATAAGGTAGAAATTGCAAGTAGATAAATAGGTACTGCTTCAGTGGGAAAGGTAACAGTGTTCCATGCACTCCGGTGTCTAGACATGCCTGCCATATGAACTCAAAGATGTCTGCAGGTGCAGAAGTGCTGGCTCTTTGGCTGTAAATGGAGATGAGCACCATCCCCTATTTAGAGTTGGACACGACTGGCTTTTGAGCAAGGGATATCTTTACCTTAGAATATTATAAAATTCGCATTCTGATTCTATGCTCAGTGAAAAGCAAGCTCTAGTAAATTAAATGGTGCTTGGGTTTCTATTCAGTAATCACTTGCTGGGGAATAAGCCTTGCTGAACCTAATATGTCTTAGTTCTGAGCATACTGGCTGAAATCCTGTAACTTGGAGGCTAATCAAGTTAAAAAATCTGTGTAAACATTGTTTCATACTGAGTTGACATGTATTAATTGAGGCAGTTTATCTCCAAATGTCATGCACATTTTGAGCAGCAGCATAATATAGTTTCATACAATGCTTTAATAAGAGTTTTAATTTTATGTAAAGGTTGTCTTTGTTGTATGTATATGGCAAGAGTCAAAATACTCAGGTTGGCTTCTTGAAGTCAAAATGAGCTTTCAGCATGGTCTGCCTCTTTTCAAAATACTGGATGTTTAATTGGCCTTGCAGAGCTTAATACCCTCCCATTTAGTAGATGCTCTTAGCAGAATTATATTCCTCAGGGAAAATTACTTTTTCACTTTGAAAATCAGAATTTACTGATCAGGTTCATCCCTTACTGTCTCTTACATCTGCTTATGTCTGGAACATAACACCCAGAAAACTAATAGCAACAACAATTGTGTGCCATCAAGTCAGTTCTGATTATGGTGACCCTTTCTAGAGTTTTCTGGGTAGAGAACACACAGAAGTGGTTTACCACCTTCTTCTTCTGGGGATTTTTAAAAATTATTTCCAGTTATGCTTTTCAACAGATTTATGGACTGCAGTGGCTCAAGTGGCTAAGAAGCTGACTGGGAGGCAGAAGGTCAACAGTTCGATTCCTGATGTACTGGAGGACGGAATGAGCTCCCATCTTTATCCCAGCCAACCTAGCACTTTGAAAGCAATAAATTGCAAGTAGATAAATAGGGACTACTTCGGTGGGAAGGTAACAGCACTCCGTGCGCTCCGGTGTCTAGTCATGCCTGCAACATGACCACAGAAACATCTGCAGATGGAGACAGTGCTGGCTCTTCAGCTTTGAAACAGAGATGAGCACTGAATCCTAGAGTCGGATACGACTGGCTTTCGAGGAAGGGCAACTTTTACTTTTACTTTATGCCCTAACCAGTCTCACAGGTATTTCTCTAAGTAACCTGGATGTGTGGCTGCTGTCTCTGCAGTTTATTTCCCACTTATAGCTGATGGTTTCTGTGTGTGTGAATGTGTATGAGAGAGAATGTTTTCCTCAAGGCTTTTGCAAGAATTTTCTCAAGGCTTTGCAAGAAGAACCTGCCAGGAGTATGAAATACTGTAATGGATGCAAGCCACCTCAGGAGTGCTTTATTTAAATTTGCTTGTGTGGGGGTGGAAAGTGAGATGAGAGAAGAAATGCTGGGAGTTTGTGAAGAAGCAGAGTGTTGCCTAAGTGTTAGTTGTAACAAATGTTGGGCTGCACTTTTAATGGTTCTTTCTTCTACCAGTTCACAGATGGAGGGCAAACTAAAAAATGTATCCATAGAGTGGGTGGCATGTTATAGCTTTTGTCAGAGTAATGGTTTATGCATTGCAGAGTGGTAGGCTGAATTTTGTATTTCTTTCCCCCCCTTATTGTCTATTTGCTTGATATATCCAAGGCATGGTCAATAGGATTTTCCTGCTTAAACTACTTTTAGAAAATTCAATGTAATCTTGTGATCAACAAGAGACTTGATGTCTTCCAGCAGAGGTGCATCTGCTGAATTTTAGATTCACTGTTTTGACCACATTACCAACGAGGAGGTGCTTTGAAGGAGGTGCTCGTGCAAATTACTAACAATGTTGCACAAAGAAGACTCCAAATGGCAGTCCATGTTTTCTGTCTGGAGAAAAATGGGATCCCTAAGGTGGCAATAAGTTGTACTTCTCCTAATTCAAAATGACAACAAGGACGCCCTTGAGGCATGGTAAAGACCTTTCATGCCAGATATAAAGACACTGAAAATGACATGGGAGGATGCCGAAGTACTCGCCCCAGACTGAAGCTGTTGGAGATTCCTCACTGGACGATATACTACATTGCATGTGAGGGTCTAAGTTTGATCTTACGGCCACGAGAGGCACCTTTGCAACACAGGCCATAGCAGTAGCCTCCATTATAAAGAAGATCTGCCTGAGGAAAGGTTAATCTAATTCCTTATAACTAACCAACCTGAGAAGCAAATGGAAGTGGTGTCAAAAGTTTTTGACAAATGAAGGGCATTGTCATAATTGGTGGATGAAGTCATAGTACTGATAAAATGCTAGAAGAAACACATGTGGTCCAAGTGGTACTCTAATGGTCTTTTACACACTGATAGCTCATGTGAGAGAATCACAGAGTTTCATCCCACTGTCAGAAGTGAGGCTCTAGTGTCTAGTCAATCATGCCTCTCTGTGACCCTACATGTAACAAACAAATCAATTATCTTGTTTCTACTTATATACCATCTCATTGTGTTAAGCACTCCCTGGGCATTTCATAAAGTTATTATACAAATTAGTTTGCCTCCAATAAGCTATGTACTCGATTTAGGTAAAGATCTCCCTTGCTCAAAAGTCAGTCATGTCCACCTTTAGGGGCAATGCTTATCTCTGTTTATAGCTAAAGAGCCAGTGCTGTGTGTGTCTCCAGACATTTCCATGGTCATGTGGCAGGCATAACTAGATGCCGGAGTGCACAGAATGCTATTACTTTTCCCACCGAAGTGGTACCTATTTATCAACTTGCAATTTCTTGCTTTCAAACTTCTGGGTTGGCAGTAGATGGGACAGAGACCAGAGATCACTCCATCATGCCGTTGTCAAGCTTAGCATTTTAACCACTATCCCACTCCAGCCCCCACTCATTTTATGACCTCAAATAAATAATATCAGTTTCTAGTTATTGTTGGTGGTGTTGCTTAAATGAGGTAACTGTGAAAAGAGGGAAAAACCCACCTAAAACTAGCAATATTTGAACCTGCTTCATGGGATATAAATCTTTATTTAAGGGGATGTCCATGCCTAATTCTTGAGTGAAAAGTTCTGTACCTGTTACCACAACTTGCGGTCTCCCACCCATTTTTTCGTACAATTTTTTTATAAGTGGAAAAGCTGTTTCTGCCTTCTATTGATCATAAATAAATCAATAAAAAATCTTTGAAAAATAAATTGTGGGAAAAGGATGACGGGGCCTTTCAAAACAAGACAGCATTGCCTTCATTACACCAGAGGGGAAATTAGACTTTTTTTTTGCTCACTTGTTCTTTCTGAGGGTGCTGGGAGACCCAGGGATGCTAAAGGGAATGCATGTTGCCAATTTGCTTGTAGTGAATGTGTTAAAACTATATGCCACTCTGAAGACAAGGAAAAGTTTGTGATTTATCAGATGTTATTGGACTCCAATTTCCACCAGTGGTGATAGTGGTATTACAGACTCCCCATCACAGGATTAGGAAGTTTACTAAATGTTAGGTCTTCCCTGACTTCCTATAATAGGTGATTGTTACAGAATGTTCAGTTTTGTTTTTGCTTCATCAAACTTTCTTGGTACAAATGCTTGCTTTTTCACATCTGGAATAATGATACTTGGAAGTTCTGTGGAGGTTTTCACATGCCAGAAGACACACTAATTAATGAAAAGAAAGACTTGTTTATTTGGGTTACGGAATCTTTTGCCACAGACACAGCAGATGATAAACTAACATGAAAGCAAGTGTTTCACTGCCTCTCAAATGTATATTTTTAAGTAGTTGTTTTGGTTCCTCATTGTCTTTTTGCTCAGCTGTAACTGAATTTTAGGTTAGTTGAAACCTAGCAATAAACATGATTGGGCTTTTAAAGCATACTGGCTAAAATCCTGTTGCTTAGCATCATGTACTTGAGTATGGTGAGTTGACCCTAGAGTAGATCCCTTTTAATCAAAGGAATTAATGCAGGAATTAATTTAACAAATTCCCACTAATTAAATTTGCCTCTTCTAGCTGGAACTTACTATTTTAAGTACAGTAATACCCCAGATAACGATTGCACCAGATAATGCTAAAACTGCATAACAACGACAAATTTTGGGGGGAAATTTGCACCGGATAACGTTCATTTTAGCATTATCCGATCCATCGTCATAAAGAAGTAAAGGATGCAAAGCTCCTCTCCCTGCCACTTTCCTCCTTTCCCACCCCAACCCCTAGCAGTTTGGGAACTCCCCACCCCCCCCTGCCTGCTCGGCCACAGAGAATCCAGCCCAGCCCTGCTTACTTAATCTTGAGCTGCACGCTCCGACTGAGCCAGTATAGCCGGTGCACGAGACTTGATATTTTGCTTTCACTTCCTGTATTGAAAAAAAAATAGGGAGGGGGAAAGAGAAAAAGGTGATTGGTTCTCTAGAGAACCAATCACATTTCTCTCTTTCCCCCTTCCCAGAAGTTTTAAAAACACAAGCCTCGGAGCAATCAGCTGGTCAAGCCTGGCTCAGTCGGAGAAGGGGAGAAGGGAAGAAGGGAAGGGAAGCAGCGAGGGAAGACTGCAGAGGGTGGGGGGTGGCTTTAAAGGCAGGGAGGAAAAGTTATTTCCCTGCCTGCCTTTAAAGCGGTTTGTCCCTGAAGTCAGGGCTTTTTTTTTTTTTAGCATTGTTCGATGCATGCATCAGACAACGCTAAAAACCGGATAACGTTAAGACTTGTGGAACCAAGTCATAAAATTACCCGGGGTATTACTGTAGTAGGGTTTCAGATGCTGTATGGTAAACAATGTGACTGTTCCAGTTTTACCTTGGTCATTCATTTCTGTACAGAAACTCTGAACACGTGGAAACCACCCCCAAAAGGTCATCATATCCGTAGTCTCTCCTCAGTTCCCATATTGAATGGAATTATGTATATATACAGTGAAGGGATGTAACAGGTTCTCACCAGTTCACCAGAACCGGTAGTAACTATTCCCAGTGTCCCGGAGAACTGGTAGCAGCTTTTGGGGGGGAACCACCTTCAGGGCTTACCTTTTCACTGGTGTGCAAGCACTTGGTGTGCATGCACGCCAACAGTGTTTGGTGCATATGCACGGCCTTCTTGCTGTCCTCCCAAGTGGGGAGGAGGAAGAGAAGCTGCTAGCCTGAAGCTCCCTATAGCCTGCTCCCCAGGGTAAATGACTCACCTTTGGATGTGGTGTGTCTGTGTGTATTTTAATGTGTATTTAATACTTTTACCTATATTGACGTAGTACCACAGTTCCTAAAAAGGCCTGGCGACCTGGCTTGGGGTTTTTAAGCAAAGTCTTGGAGTTACCTCATCAATAAGCAACACCTGTGTTGTTCCAATTGCTGCTCCAATTGCAGAACCCTTAAGGAGGTACAGCTTTATTTCAAAACTTGGATGGGTTGGGCCAGCAAAAATTTCTGCTACCGGTTCTGGTGAACTGGTGCAAACCTGCTGAAGCCCATCACTGAGGCTGGCTTAAGAGGAAATTAGTTATGCTTTAGTCCAGTGTTTCCCAAATGCTGGTTTTTGGACTTCAATTCCCAGAAGCCTAAGTCATTTCCCCAAAGCACTGATCAGCCAATGTACTGACTTAGGCTTCTGGGAATTGAAGTCCACTAGTGGGCTGTGTACCCCTTGTTGGGAACCACTGCTTTAGTCACATTAAATTCAAATGGAACTAGTCATGTCTGGCTTGGTTTACTGATTTCATTTAGGCTGAAGCACGATTATCTTAGGCTGCAGTTTGATAGGCAGTTGCTTTGGAGTAAACCCTATTTAATGAGTTACAGACACATGCTCTTTCTCTGCTTCTCCTTTTATATGTCTTCCATACAAACAGAATGAAACATATGAAACATTTTGTAGCTACTGAGCAAATGTGTAAGAGATTTTATGCAGTCATTGCATTTTGTCATTTTCTGAAAAAAATTCAAGGAAGTCCTTGTATTTTAAAAATGCAGGATACAAGGTTTTGGTGCTAAAACAAGCTGTTGCTTATGAAAAATAGGCTAGTCTTTTTGCTTTCATTTAGGAGTGGAAAAAAACTCACTGTAGTTGCCCATTTTTCTGCAGGTGCCTCATTTTTATCAAGAATGAGAAACTGTGCAAGTATTTACTATGCCTTTATGCTATGCCTAACAAGCCTCAAACTGATATGGAAAAACTATACAGCAACATGGAGCAACCATATAGATTGCTGATTTGCACAGGGAGCTGTAAAAGATTAGTTCATAGGAGAGAGCAGAGTTGGTGTGATTGGCTTTTTAAGTAGGCTCATCATTGCTGGGAAGTGACATGAAATAGGTTTGGGGATCACAATCAGGAGCCATGGTAATCTTGCAGGCAAAAGTCCTTGTTGCAAGGGGAACTATCTTAACATCTGCATGGCTAGCAATAGCCAATTCATCAGGCTGCCATCTGGAACCCTTTGTGATGATAGAGTGTGGAGAGGTAAAGGTTTCAAAGTACAGTACTGTAGTTGATAAATGTTTTATTGCCTGCGCTTTGCACAAGTTATCACACTTTCATCTCTGTTGACATATTTAGCTCTTTACTGAGCAGGTATACAAAGCACACTTTAAACAGTGACTGCTTCTAAAGCTTATTTGTTTAGAAATGCAAGGAGGACAAAACAATGGAGATCAGAATCTAAAGGAAGACCTACATACGCTGCGAAAAACAATGCCTTTCTCAGAGAACTTTCTCACACTAGGTCAGGGGGAAGGAACTGCAGAATGAACTCACCAAAAGGTGCCTTCATTTTGGTGGTTACAAATCTGGCGTAGACACAGAGGAGGAGGAAGAGGAAGAGGAAAGCTTGATGAAGTTACAGTGTTGGACTGTAACTCCTAGAATTCCCTAGCAAGCCTGGCAAATTTTACAAGCCTTACAACATCCACCCTGCTATGGAGCACCGGCAAGGACACATCAAGCCAAGTGGAGGGTTCAAGGATTGAAGTGGTGGTGGCAGTGGTGTAAGTGTCAGCTGGAGTGAGGATGCAGGCCGGATGATTTGATGCTGTGGGCGATAGTTTGGGGACCCCTGCTCTAGAGGGAAGTCGGACTCCCTTGGCAAATGAGAGTGAAAACAGGAGGGATCTGGAAATGACAAACTTTGCAGTGATACACTTTTGAAAGATTTTATTTTAGTGATCCAAAATAGGTATCACCTTCTTCTTCTACATACAGTACTTTAGAAAGTTGACCTACCATAAGATTCAAGACTTATTTGAGATGATACTTCTATCCTAGAATACTATCATGTCCTGCATTATTAAGAACTGTCTGTATTCTGGGGATGTAGGTGTTACAGGGCAGTCTGGCCAGATTATCCTGCTATGGTAATAGAGTAGACCATACTGCTGGTGAGTTAATGATAATCGTCAGCCAACGGTTAACTCACCTGACAACCTGAAGGACTAACGGCCTTGGGTGATGAAGTCCACAGGGAAGGGTGATCGTCCCCAAGTGGATTAAATGCCACTTGAATCCATCTTGATGGAGGGCAACAGCTTCATCAATAATGACCTGGGGATGATGAGGATTTTGCTTGCTGAAAGGGCTCAGGACCAGAAAGTGACTTGTGGAACTGGATCAGTGGTATGTGATGTGGAAGGCAAATAGAAAGCCTCTGCAGTAAATTCTCAGGACACTTCATGACTGGTCACCATGATGACCACCAATATTCAGAATCAGATATGGAAGAAGGAGGAGGAGGAGAAGAAGGAGAAGGAGAAGAAGAAGAAGAAGAAGAAGAAGAAGAAGAAGAAGAAGAAGAAGAAGAAGAAGAAGAAGAAGAAGAAGAAGAAGAAGAAGAAGAAGAAGAAGAAGGTGTTACAGAGAGAGGAAGGGTCGAATTCTCTTCTGTGAAGTTTTCAAATTAATATTAAGTACACAATATGCAGTTGAGATTTATCTTTCCTCTCTCTTTATTAGTAAGGACTCAAGCCCTTATCCGAATCAGGACCTCTGTGCACGGGTAGAGGAGGATTCCTAACGTTTCTTCTTTGCTTCTTTTCATAATTTCCCCTCTTTGGTATTATGTTTCTTGAACACTGCTATATTTTATGCTTTGCTTGCTACCGATCTAGATATACAGTTGTACCTCGCTTAAAGAGCATAATGTGTTCCACAGGATTGCTCTTTAAGCGAAACACCATTGTAAGTAACCAATTGTGGGGAGGGATTGCGAACCCCGCTTTATTTGTTAAATGAGTTTTTGGTTAGTTTTATTTGTTAAGCAAAGCGAACATTCAGAGAAAATTCTGCTGTTTAAGCGGGTTACTCTTTATGCGAGACGCTCTTTATGCGAGGTTTGACTGTATATAAGAAAAGTGCAATTGCTGGTCAAAGAATTGTCATTGATGAAAGTTAGACTTGGGACAATGATTTCTTTGGCTAAGATTTTCATTGTTGTTTCAGTGAATCAAGATAGATTGATTACTCTGATATATGACTGTGTTAATCTCTGCTTTGTTTCGCCAACACTAACAAAGAGTCTTATGTAGGGTGACCATATGTCTTCCTTTGCTTAAGATTATCAAAGACCTGCCCTTATTTTGATGATATGTAAGTGGCCATCATACACCTTCAGAGAGACAGGGCAGAATCAGGCTGATTGGCTTTTTTAGTAGGTAAAGTGAGTTTCCTTGGTAGATATAATGCAGCTCCGTAGCTGCAGGGTGGCTGGGAAGCTGAACGGAGAACCTCGTTCAGCTTTCCACCCACCCTGCTGCTAAGAACGACTGTATTGGATAACGCTAAAAATCGCGTTATTCGATACAAGATTTTTCCGAAAATCTTGTAACTTTATGCGGTTTTCACGCTATACGGTACTCGCGTTATCTGGGGAATTACTGTACCTGATAAAACCTGTTAGCCTTTGTGAGTCTTTGCTGAATTTTGTAAGTTGTACCAAAGTTTCCCAAATGCTCAGCTTCTTTGAATTCCTTTTCAGATGGATAAGAAATAGTTCAAAAAAGAAAATTTCCCAAGGTGGAATGAATGTGACTAAAATTTCTGCTGCACTGCATAACAGTACACAAAACCCACAGCACCATAAAGCTGAACCTTGTTTTACCTGGTCAGAAATGCAGAAACATTTGTAATGTCCCACTGGATTTATAAGAACATTTTGCTGATAGAGGAACTACATTTCCCCAAAGAAGATAATTTGATTACTCTGATATATGCAAAGTCTTGCTTTTTCTTTCTACCTGTTTATGATAATGTTTGGTAGATCCAGTCGCAAGGATTCATTTCCTTTGAGCACCTGTTTTTGACCTGCCAATTTCCTTAACATCCTTTGGCTGATCTCGAGTTTTTGTAAGTTTTAGAAAAAAATAATTGAAGTATCAGGAGTATATTTTTCAAGGCAGATTTTCTAATTAACCTATTGAGTGCATCAAGATAAACGGTAAATTAAAATAAATTGTGAACTGCAGAATTAGCAGTTCTTGGGTATAAACAGTGGGTATAGGTATAGGAACATTTTAAAATTGATTTTTCTTCTCAAGGGCTTTCTCTATGAAACTTAAAACTGTGTGAGAATTGGAATTCATAGTTTAATTGTTCCTGATTTTTCTTTAAAATAAAATAAAATCATAATATGATATAGTTCCTCTTTAACTGTGTCAAATTCTTCCTTGGTAAATTTCTCTTTTAAAAGTAATTAATTATTTCTACTGATTTCCTTAAAATATCTCCTGTGTACAACCATGAATATTTCATGTTTGAAATGATGCAAAGTCAGATACCAAAAAGAAACAGTGTTGTTTATTTTATGTAAATATTCAGACGTCATTGCTACTTACTCTTCTGGAATACCCAGGAGAGTATGTGCACAACAAATTAATGTTTCACTTCAAAGCAGATTTCAATAAACAAAATTAAGAATGATACTTTTTTTGATTTTTTTGAAGGGGGAGCCGTATTAGTCTGTGCAAGCATATCAGAGAGTAAACATAACAAAACAAGACAAAAAATGTTGTGGCACCTTAAAGACTAACTTCTGTCTTTTACTGTTAGCTTTCGTGGATCAATTCCACTTCGTCAGACATAAGAGTGTGACTTCATGGCATTATTTTATACATATCACAATTTTATACATATACACAATGATTGGCTAGCATAACATATTTTGTTGTTCAGTAGCACAGTAGAATTCGACCCTTTGCAACCCCATGGACCACTACAAGCCAGGCTCCTCTGTCATCTACCATCCTCCATAGCCTACCCAGGTCTACATCCACTGTGTCAATGATAGAAGATCCCTGATTAGGGATAGATTTATTACTGTAAAGTTTGTTTCTCTTGAGTTATAAATGGTTAGTGGATGGATGCAAAATAAACATTCTGACATTACACATCAGCTAATGAATTAATTGAGAATGGTAAGAGTGACCTATTATCCACGCTGTTCTGTGCTCTGGGAAACATCACACACACACACAGAGTTGTTTCTGTAAATTACAGCATATAACAACCTGTTATTTGTGGTGATTTAAATTTGATAATGTCCCATAAACCCTTTACTAATATTCAAACATTTGAGATATGTGTTCTGCATGTGTCTGTATATTATCTCTGCTGTCTCTCTCTATATCCTTGTCTTCTAATTTTTTCTGTTCAAGAATGGAAAATTCCAAATCTTGTGTGGAGTGTCCAGCTAGAGTAAAATAATTTGAGACAGGTTTTTTTTAATGAATAGTTAAGGTGATTATCAGAAAAAAATGTTCCCATTTTGGAAAGTTTTGTCTTTGTAGTTTAGGTTGTATTATATGATGTTTTATGACTAATGATGGACCTTCCAATGAAGTTTAGTGACTGTTCATTCAATATTTATCCAGTATAGCAGGAGTTCTCAACCTTTTTAAGCCGAAGGCTGGGTCACGCTCCCTCAGACAGCTTCGGGGGCTGGATGGCCATTTTGCCCTTCCTACATCACATGGTACTTCCTGGTTTTTTTGGGGGGGGCATGAAATGGTGTCGTGGGCTGCATCCGGCCAATGGGTCGCAGGTTGAGAATCCTTGCAGTATAGCCTAATCAAGTTCAGTTCCTTACCTACATATAAATGGGGCACTGCTCCATCACCTAAAAGGACAATCAACACTAAAAAGGAGCAGCTGGAGAACAAAGAACAACAAAAATGAAGACATTCATTATTATTATTTTTAAAAAAGGAGGACACAGCCTTGAAAAATATATTTCTAATACCTCAATTATTGTTTTAAACTTCCAAAACTAATATATGAAAACCTACTGTTGATACCATATTACTAAATTTTTAAGTCAAAATATACTGCAGCTCACCATATTAAATAAGGATGTACTGTGCTTAGGTAACCATCTTACAACACAGCTCTAAGAGAAGGATGGGGAAGCAGTCAAATAAATGAAGCATAGCACTTGATAACTCTGTGAAATACTTCCCCCCCCTAACTGAAAATGTATTTATACAGAGAGAAGCTAAACAGAAGAGTGTAATTTTGTTGAAATATCTAGGTCAGTAGTGCCCAAACTAAGGCCTTGGCCCGGGTGTGGCACCTGGTGCCAATTCATCTGCCCCGTGAAGCCCTCGTCGCTCCTGGAAGTGGAAGCAAAACATGCCCATACGGGCACGTTTTACTTTCACTTCAAGGGCTTCATGGACCAGATGAATTGGTGTCAGGGGCTGCACCCGGCCCCCCGGCCTTAGTGACCAGCTCCCTGAACCACATGATCGGCCCATGTCCCAAAAAGTTTGGGCACCCCTGATCTAGGTAGACAATAATCAGTTATTTCAGAGGAGTGGTCTGAACAGTGCTTTCAAAATGCCCTCACTCCTGGGACGAACACAGATATGCAGAATTTACAACACCATGCAATATATTTCCTGCCATGCATGATAATTGATAATTAGTATGTGTGATTTGCATCTTTTTCTTACAAAATGACTCCAGCCAATCAGTCTATCTTATTTTAAAAAACAAGAGAGGGCTAATTAGATATGTTTTCCAGTCAGTCTCTTCTACACACAAAGATACAACATAAATTCATTACCTGTAATAGCCTGGTTTTTCCTTCTGTCTGAGATGATTTTCAGTTCTTTCTCCTTACCTAGCTCTGCTGTGTCCAACTTGGTGAAGAGATCTGCAGGACACAGAAGCTAGCCTGTTTATGAGATTTGCTTGGTATAATAAAAGTACCATTTGATAGGGAATGTAGTGTAGTGCAGAGAATAATACAGTGGTATCTCGCTTAAAGAGCATAATGTGTTCCACAAGATTGCTCTTTAAGTGAGTTTGCTCTTGAAGCAAAACACCATTATAAGTGACCATTTGTGACTTCTGGCAGGGGGAATTGTGAAACCCGATTTATTTGTTAAGTGAGTTTTTGGTTGGTTTTAGTTGTTAAGCGAAGCGACCATTCAGAGAAAATCCTGCTCTTTAAGCGAGCTACTCTCTAAGTGAGGCACTCTTTATGCAAGGGGTTTTACTGTACAGTATATGCAAAAGCAGGTGGGTCAAAATCCCTTGTTATTTGAGGAAACTCACTGGAGTAGTTGTAGACCCCTCCTTGAACATTTCACACAAATTGAAGATTGCTGTTAACAGTTCAGAAGCTGGAAGTGACTTGATGACACAAAACAATATAAAGGTATTGCATTGTGATAAAACAGCTGGTAAATTGTTTTAGGATGTGATAAATTAACACAGAGAGCTGCTGAATTTCCTTTCAGGGCATGCTGTATCCTTAATAGGTATGAAGGGTTGTGATGTTTTTTAGAGTCCTAGGAGGAAAAAAACAACAACTCTTAAGTTACATCCCAAACCTTTTAACTGTTTCTTCCTCCTCCCTGTTGCATGCAGCCTATGATTTTCTTTCATTCTCTTTCTCTCTTTTTAAAAACAACACCCTTACATTTGCTTCTTTCTTTCCTTTCCTAAGTTTGTTGCTATAATTTTTCCTCTCACACTAGGATCACACACACCCTTCTCTCAGATCAGAAGAAGGGCAAGGACTGGAAGGCATTTCTCACTATGAATATTGTTAAGGTTTTAAGATTTTATTCTTACCTCTTATGTATACTTTAGGATGTGTGTTGTATATTTTCTATATATTGTAAGCCATCCTGAGTGGTGCTTGTGTCAAAAGAGTAAGTAAGTAAGTAAAATGGTGTGTGTGTGTGTGTGTGTGTGAGAGAGAGAGAGAGAGAGAGGAAGAGGAGTCCTTCAAAAAACAAAGAAGCCAAATGACACTGCTGGGATGAGGAGGAAATCAAGACAAAGAGGATATTACTGTTACTGCCTGGACAAGATTATACAAATTTTAGACTATGGATGACACAGCTTCCAAACCTGGGCTAGTCAACTGATATATAGAACACCGAGCCTGCCACTTGCGTATATAATTGATTTCTGAGTTTCCACAAGGCTAGTAGTTTTATTTAATTTTTACTACTTTCAGGGAATGCTGGGAGTAATGCAGGAGGTAGTTTTTCTTACTTCCAAAATGATCTACATATAGTATGCTCTCCTACCGTAAGTGTGGAGAAGACTAGCAATAGCAAATAGCAGTTACAATTATACTTATACTGCCCCGTAGTGCTTGTGTATTCTCTGGGCAACTCACAAGGTAAGTAACATTTTGCCCCCAACATGCTGGGTATTCCGGATGGACGTCTGAGTCAACCTTGATACCCATCAAGATCCAACTTACAATGTCAGCAGTTTCGGCTGCAGTACAGCAGTATAACCACTGTGCCACCGGACTAAGGGTGCACAGCTTGATGCTTATGTATTACTGATTTTAGCTAGCATTTTGTGATGTATTTCTACTGCAGCCACTACTATTAGAATTGAAACAAAACAAAATCCTGGTAAAAAGAAGCTTCTACTTCTGAAGCCTCTTAAGTCAGTTCCCAACAACTCTTCAGACCATGACTTTTGAATCCAAACAACAAAGAAGAAATTCACATTATGTTAATTGGAGGCTTCAGAATGACACCCAAATAGGATAGAGGAGAATAGTGCAGGACGGCCACAATTGAAAGTGAAGAAGGCTATTGTATCTTGAAGTTGGGAAGTACAGAGGTGGAGAAGAAGAGATTCTACAAGATCTAGGTTTTCTTGTAAGCTACAACCACTAGCATTCCCTCTCCAACAAAATTTTAAAGTATTGGTGCTCTGTTACCTTTTACACATGGCCAGCTGAAGTGGGCAACTGTGGAATGATGGCATATTTGATGCTCCTCTGAAACACAGAGAATCCTGCAGAACCCAATATCTGACCTGTTACAGCAGGGGTGCCCAAACTACGGCCTGGAGCCAGATCTGGACCCTGACACCAATTCATCTAGCCTGCAAAGCCTTCGTTGCTCCCGGAAGTGGAAGTAAAATGTGCCCATATGGATGCGTTTTACTTCTGCTTTCAGGACTGACCAGGGCATTGTGGGTTGGATGAATTGGTGTTGGGGCCAGATACTGCTACCGGGCTGTAGTGACCAGCCCCCTGAACCACATGACTGGCACCCCTGTGTTACAGTCTTACCTTTGCCCAGTATCTGTCATTACTGCCAACTTCTGTTATTTAAACAGTTTACAATTGAATGATAACTGAGAATAATAAAGAGATACTGGAGCTTTTTACTTCTAAAATAATTATCCAGTACATGGTTAAAACACATCATCACTTGGGAAAGTAAAAGATAATAAAAACCTATGTTAGTTTTACAGATTGTTAATCAAAACTGAAATTAAATTGTAGATCATTTTCTTCAAAAGCATGTTGTGTAACATATCCCTGTTGCAACAAAGGAGGTGAAAACCTGTTGTCTATGAGTACTACTGCTGGTAATTCATTTTTTTCCAATCAAAATAACATGTATTGTATATTTTGTTTGGAAGGAACCCCTATTGGATGGGGGGGAGGGGAAGACAAGTATGTATGCCAGTGATAGTCATTTCCTTAGATGTTAGTGAATTACAAGAATGATCAATGCCACAAAATTGTTGGTATATTGTTGTATTATATAGTTTATCTGCAATATATAGGCTGCGTTAAAGCAAATATCTTCATGATAACACCATATGTGAAACTACAGTGCTGTCAAAAGATCGGAGTTGACACAGAAGATGACTTTGGTGATTTTGACTGTTATTCTCATTTAAAATCAATGTACAGTATATAAGAGGGACTGCGGTGGCTTAGTGGTTAAGACACAGAACTTGATGACTGGAAGGTCAGCAGTTCAAGACCTGAGTGCTGCATGATGAAGTGAGATCCTGTCTCAGTCCCAGCTCCTGCCAACCTAGCAGTTCCAAAGCAAGAAATTGCAAGTAGATAAATAGGTACCACTTTTGTGGGAAAGTAAACAGCATTCCGTGCTCTCTGGTGTCTAGTCATGCCTGCTACATGTCCACGGAAACGTCTGGAAATGCAGACAGCGGTGGCTCTTTGGCTATAAACATAGATGAGCACTGAACCCTAGAGTTGGATATGACTGATTTTTGAGCAAGGGTGACCCTTACAGTACATAAGAGGAATTAGGGGGATTCCAGTATTGTCTTCTTTTGAAAACAACGTACAGTACTGTTTATTGCAATATCACAGTAACTTTAAATGTTGCAATTGATGTGCTTTGATAAATCTCTATGCTTGTGCCTTTTTCTTTAATTCATTTGTGCATCTCTTAAGAGCATAAGAAAAGCCATGCTGGGTCAGAACAGAGACATGTTTAGTCTTTTGTTCTGTTTCCATAATGGCCAATCTGTTGCCTATAGCATAACAGAAGGTATTGATTGCAGCAATACCTATGGCTTTACATTCCTCAACAAGTAATAGACATTGACATTCTGCCTCCAATGATGGAGGTATTATATGACATTTTATGACTGATGATAAACCTGCCAGTCTGACTAGTTGCTATTGATGGATTTGAATCCCTACATCACAGAGGATGGGGCTGTGCATTAAGAAAGCAGCATCAAACAGTATCCATTCTGTTATTCCTTTAGTCACTATGATTTAACTATCAAGAGTAAAACTTGTATTTTAGCAGTATTTCTATGCAAAAAGATTGTTATTTACCAGGATAATGCATAAAAAAATTAGCAGCCTGGTTTCAAGTCCATGCCATTAGTCAAATAATAATGTTAAAATATATGCTTAAATTTGTTTAAAGCATGGTTGTCTAAAATTAATGCATTTGTAAAATGTATGTTACCTTAAAATATATACATTATTTGTCGGTGTATAAGACACATCAGAGTATAAGACGCATCCTATTATACCAAAATAGCTTACTATAGGCCACTATATACAGTACAAGACAAACTTAATTTTTCCAGTGGTTTTTTTTGGGGAGGGGAGTGGATCTTATACACCAGCAAATACAGTACTTATTGATTTTTGAGCCAAGAACTATTTCATTGGGAAAGTGTAAAATCTGATCTACATTACGTTCTGACCTATGTTTTCTTCTGCAAATCAGAACAGATTAAAACATTCCTTCCATGAACATCGATATTAATTTATATTAGGTTCCAGGCTTGTATCTTAAAAACAGCCAGAGCCTAAGTTTTCCAATGAAGATTTGTAGCAGGGCTCTAAAAAAATTAAAATAAATAAATAAATACAGAAACACTGAAGTTTGATAAAATATGAATGTCTGATTTTTCTTTTAAAACTGTGTCCTCTCAGAAATTCTTGTTAAAAAGTTCTGAAAGTCAGCAAATATTGTTCCATTGGCTTACTAGCTCTCATATTAGGATTTTAGATTTAAAATGTTTGCACACAGACTTCAGCAAACGGAAGTTCCTATGATGAATTGTACTGAAGGGATGAAGGAAAGTACAGTAAATATTAAACTTTTGACATGTGTTATTTTGACTCGGGTGTGTCAGATGAAATCATCAGTTTCTTTTCTTAAAAAAAGAAAACCAGAAACACCTAAAATCCTCTGCTGCAACTTGAAGCATCTTTGAGTGTCTTTCAGGGTCTGCACAAGAACATTGCTTCTTTCATGAACAATTTATATATACAGTTGTACCTCGCTTAAAGAGCATAATGCATTCCACAGGATTGCTATTTAAGCAAGTTTGCTCTTTAAGCAAAACACCATTGTAAATGACCAAGGGGGGGGGGATTGCGAACCCCGATTTATTTGTTAAGCGAGTTTTTGGTTGGTTTTATTTGTTAAGTGAAGCAAACATTCAGAGAAAATTCTGCTCTTTAAGCGAGTTACTCTTTAAGCGAAGCGCTCTTTATGCGAGGTTTAACTGTATGTGCATATCTGGGACACTAATTCTGCTCTGTTGCATTGAACATCCTTTGTGTCACTCCCTATCACTGGTAGCTGATTGGAGGATGGTGGGCTACCTTGCAATGTGATATACATAATGTTTAGATAAGAACTGAATACCTCTGTGTCTTACAAGAAATGTGGCATTTAGAGATGTGAAGAACACTAGCTAAATTCATTACTCTTGTTGATGTAGGCTTTCTTGAACTCATAAAACACCTTGATGAGAATTATGAAAGCTGCATGAGATTCCTCACCTCCTACTTAGAGCTGAAAAAAGAGCTATTTCCTCCTCCGAGCTTTCCATAATTTGTGCAAAATATATGAAGAACTGTTCTTTCCACAACACTGCTGACACCTCATCTGGCCATCGTGGTTCTAGGATGATGAAAGAGGTAGAAAATCATATACATGATGAATAATTTCTATACTATTCCATCTTTTTTCTCTCACCATGTGTTTTCAAGACTGAAATGCTCCAAATACTGTAATCTCACCTTGTAGAAAAGTTACCACAGCCCAGAAATGGGAAAAGTTACTTTTTGGGGAATATAGCTGACCATGTTACTGTTAAGTTTTTATGCATCAGTAAAGCAGGACAGATTTACAATTGGCTTTTGTTTGAAATTGCAAGTTCTCCTTCTCCAAGCCTTTTACTCCCCACTCTTTTACTCCCAATTAAACACACATCACAGGATGCTTTAGAAACATAACAAAAGTATCAATCAATCAATCAAACTACAGTAAAAAGGGTTTAGGTGCATGAAATATCATCAAAATGCACCTCCGTAAACATTAATTTGGATCAAAACAAAAGTATTCTTTACTTCAGAGAGATAAACATGTGTTCTGCTGTGTAAACGTTCATTTCATAAAGGTTGCCATGTGCTCAAACAAAATTGTGATCTTAAATATACAGTCATACCTCGCATAACAAATTTAATTCGTTCTGCAAGGCTGCTCGCTATGCAAGTTTTTCGCTATGTGAGTCAGACTCGCATAACGAATTTTTCGCTATGCGAGTCAGACTTTCCCTTTGGAAAAACTCGCATAACAAGTGTTTCAAGGGGGGAAGCTCATATAGTGAAAAATTTTCGCTATGCGAGTTTTCCCCATATAAACGCTCATTATGCGAGTTTTTCCATAGGGAAAAGTCTGACTCGCTTAGCGAAAAATTCGTTATTTGAGTTGGACCACTTAGCAAAAAAAACCTTGCTCGTTATGTGAGTTTTTCGCTAAGCGAAACACTCGTTATGCGAGGTTTGACTGTACATGCTTTTGCTTATAAGGGACAAATAGCAGGAGGAAAAAGGAAAGTAAAGAGAGGGAGCAAAGAAACCTGAACAAGAAGTCTTAATATATAAAAACCATGTCAGGTGAACCTACAGGCAGGAAGACAGAAGACTTTTCTATTGGTTAATCAGGGATAGAATTAACATTAACAACCCATTGCATGCTGGGGTTGCTCTAAAATACTCAACAGTTACTTGGGATATTTTGAACAAGTGGATTTTGATTCATGAGAGCTAACATTAAAATATAGCAGTCAGTCTTTAACGTGCAACATCTTTTATCTTTATCCCCCCCTTTTTTTCTTTTTGGATATGGAACATTCTGGAAGTTGTAGTTTTCAAAACAAACTTTTGTTATTTCTTTGTGCCATATAGTATGTATCATTTTGATTGTCCCCTTCCAGTACTTTCCCTCAACTCTTATCTTTTTCTGTGTGGCCCACAACAAAGATTTATATAAAAACAGATCTGAGATATATTAGATTTGCACCTCAAACAAAATAGGATTTTTTTTGTGCGAGAGGGAGGTTGTACCATGGAAACAAGACTGTAAGGAATATTAATAAGCATTGTGATCATAAATGAAGGAGTAATATGAACTGCCCTGTCAAAACAAGTATATAAACACAATATGCTTTCATAGCTTATGTTGCCTGTGTACCATGTTTTCCACTAAAGAGAAGACATTATTTCCATGCAGGAGACTTTGGCTCCATTTTAAGATCCAATACTTTTAAACAATTATTTTGTTTCATAATTTTTGTAGCAATCTGCCACTGGCCAAATAGATGCATTTTATGTGAGACTAAATGATTTTCTTAGAGCCACTTGGCAAAACTAGTACAGTACTGTATTTTAGGTATATATACCTAAAAACATAGAAGCTATACACCTGAAATTTGTATGCAACACTTATATTTGCAAGCACGCTTATCTTAAGTAGCAGTTACTGGGGACACTACTACTGTTTTGTGTCAAATTATTCACCAAATTAGCATCCAAGATTTACCTTGTGCAATGTTAAAATGCTCTTGGAATGTAATGAACTCAATGTAATGAAACTTCAGCTATTTCTGAAACTGACCGGAGATACAAATTAATGTTACTCTCTACATTGCCTTGTAGTGCTGTGAATGTAGCTATTGTCTAGTAACACAAGTTCATGCGTTGTGAAAATTCGAATTGTCTTAAATAGCTGATCAGATTCTCCCATAATAAGCAGGATTCAAAACTATATTTTTTTCAATTCTTTTCTCTTGGAGTGACTAGAAAAATTAGAGTAAGTGTATGTATATTTACTTGGCTCGGTCAGTTTAACTAAGAAAGAGGAACATTATTATTGGGCAAAATAAGTCAGGAGTTGTGTTACCTTCAGGATTCTAGAATCTGTGTTCCAAAAAAATAATAATCTGTTTACAGCATTCCCTCCGCCCCTTTTGTTAGAACTGTTAGAAACTGCATGCAGAATTGCTGATAACACTGATCTATAGACTCTATTGACCACATGTTCAAAAGATAAGACTCCCCCCACCCTCCTTTTAGAAACTGGGGAAATAATAGCTGTCCTGTCATCTTTTGTTACTTGGGAAAGCTGTTCATTTTACCAACAGCAAGCTGATTTTTGCTTTACAACCACAATGGCTTGGATCCAAATATGTCTTTTGGCTAGCAGAATACCTAGAGGACAGCACTCTGCCTGCTGCTCTGCTTTGAGGCCCAGAAATGCCAGTGGGCTACAGTAATACCTCAGATAACGCTAAGACTTGGTTCCACAAGTCTTGGTGTTATCCGATTTTTAGTGTTATCCGATGCATGTTAAAATCCTATGGGATGTATCGGATAACGTTAAAGCTCCATAGAGATACATTGTAACCGCACAGGCTTTAGCGGTTGTTATCCGATCCATCCCATAGGACCTTAACGTTATTCAATCTAATTCTCCTCCCCAGATTACTTAACGTTATGCGATTTTAGCGTTATCCGAGGTAAACGTTATCTGAGGTATTACTGTATTTAGTTTCCATGCCAACAGGAAGTTTTGAAAAACAAAGATTGCTTTCTCTAACATTACGGTCCTTAAAGGTTATCTGAGGTTGAAATGGCAAATAGGAAATCATGGCAGAACTGCTCTCAATATTATATTCTTTTAAAAATATGTGTTCTGAAATCATGAGTCTCCGACGCTTGAAAGGGAACTTCTGGGGACTTGAGTGAATGCATGCATTTCAAAGGTAGCTTCTCTGTTTTGCCTGTCACATGTAACCCAATTTAAATACTGTACTTCCAAATATGGACACTCACTGCTTTATATCTCACCACATAGCTAAGGTGATGCCTTTCCATACATGATATGGTATAATAATAATTTCTTGTCAGAAATTATTCTAGGTTGAAAGGATTTTTGCGGAAATAACTCAACTTAGCTAACAAGGCAAATGAGGCTCGTTTCATGTCCCCAAGAGCTGGGACAGAGACGCACACTCAATCCATCATGCAGTACCCAGGTCTCAAACTGCTGACTTGCCAGCCTTCCAGCTAACAAGGCAAGCTTCTTAACCACTGAGCCACCAGAGCCCCACGTGATATGGTGTCCCATGGGGTATGAGAATCGTGATAAACTTTAAAAATAATTATATATTTCTTTATGGGTTTCATAGTTTTAAAAATGGGAGAGGTTACCAAGATAAATATAAGCATGTTTCTTTTCCGTTTTGTTCTTGGTACTTGTTAAAGATTGAACAATTTCAGTTTTTAGTTGCAGGAAGGGAGAATCTTCTGCAGTACACTTTTTGAGATCTCTTGCTTGAGTAAAACAATGTGTTCTTTTATTGTTTTGTTTAGTTTTACAGAATTTTTGGACCCATTCCAGAGAATTATTCAGCCAGAAGAGATCTGGCTCTATAAAAACCCTTTGGTAGAATCTGACAACATACCTACACGCCTCATGTTTGTAAGTACTAGAGATTTCATGCTTGTTTGGTGGCTGTGTAAGGCTCACTTAATGGCTTTGTATTAGCTAACATGAAAACAGAAAAGTATGTCTTTTGAAGAATGGAGGGAAGCAGGGAGAAGCCTACTTTCATTTATAGGCTGCAATGATAATATAACCTTTAAAATTTTGATTATGTATGTAGCTTCATTCATTTAGTTCTGTAGGCTCTTGAGCCAGGGGTGCCCAAACTACAGCCTGGGGGCAAGGATGTGGTCTCCAATGGCAATTCATCTGACCCACAAAGCCCTCATCGCTCCTGGAAGCAGAAGTAAAATGTTCCTGTACGGGCGCATTTCATTTCCACTTCCAGGAGTGACGAGGGCTTTGTGGTCCAAATGAATTGGCATCAGGGGTCACATCTGGTCCCCAAGCCATAGTGACTGGCTCCTTGAACCAAGTGACCAGCCCATGGCCTGAAAAGTTTGGGTGCCCTTGCTCTTGAGGGATGACTATCTCTCCTCTTCCAGAGCCCTATGAGATTTTTAACATATAAAATATAAGTGAGGAGGAGTGAAAATTCTCAGTGGTACATAATTAACAATTTGGAGTAGTGAATGAGTTAAAAGTTGTAATTGTATTAAAGAAAAATAGCACCAAGTAAGACCACAATGAAGTCTAAATAACTGTTGTAAACATGGGATAAATATAAACAACCTGTCAGAAAGTAAACAAAACAAAAAGACAAAAAACATGTGGCACCTTAAAGACTAACTCCTGTATTTTAATGTTAGTTTTTGTGGATCAAGTCCAAATTGAAGTCCACATTTTTTGTCTTTTTGGTCCCTTTTTTTGTTTACTCTCTGATATGCTTGCACAGACTAGCAAACTACCACCTCAAAAATAAACAACCTGATTATGACATGTCTTTACAAATGTACTTTGGTTTAAAAGACAGATTTTGCGTAAAAAGCTGTTTTCTCAAAAAAGACATGTTGGAAGTACAGTACAGTACTGTAATTTTACTTGGCCTGAAATAAAGATGCTTTTTTAAATGTTTAATTTCATTGCAATTGAGAAGTTAAAATTGAGCTCAGATTTGTGATAGATAATTCTTAACAATGAAACGACAATATAGAAAAAAATATAAATTAGGAGCCTCATTGCACAGGGGTGAAAACTGTAGTATTGCAGCCAGAATTGCTGATAGGATCCAGGCTGACTCAGCCTTCTGTCCTTCTGAGATCAGTAGAATGAGTATCCAGCATGTTGAGGCCAAAAACACTAATTGCCTTGTGAATTATCCAGAAAGTACTCTGCACTATGGGATGGTATATACAGTATGTGTAATTGCTATTGCTAAATTAATTCTAGTGAGGATGTACTATCCTCATTACCTTTAGGAAGAAAGGAAGAATGTTTCTGCCTGTTGTTATTGGTAGAGGGAGCTGGATTTTGAGTTCTTCTGATAGAATCCTCCAGAACAGTAGTTCCCAATGTGGGGCCCATGCCCCACAAGGGGACTTCAATCCCCAGAAGCCTAAGTCAGTACATTGGCTGATCAGTGCTTTGAGGAATTGACTTAGGCTTCTGGGAAGTCTCAAAAGGAAAGGTGGGAAACACTGCTCCTGACTATTTAAACCAAGTTCTATGAAAACTGTTAGATGGTTTCAAATCACGTATTTCTTTTTTACTGAATGGCTATTGTTTTTGTCCACATCTGTTGAATGCTATGGTGTGTTTTTGAGAACAGAGCAACAAGTTGCTCAGGCAGTAGGTCATGTGCTGATGTTTATCACAGCAACTATGACCATTTCCCAAATAGTTCCCAGCACAGACATGGCAGGGCATGATCCTGGTTTGATACTATCTCGTGGGATGTAGGTGTTGTTGAACTGTAGATATAAATCTTCCTTATTTTGTTCATCCAAGTGAGAGCAAAAATTTCAAGTTTTCTCCCTAATAGGTTTCGGTTTATTTTTGTGTGTGTAAACCCCTTGTATTTTGGCTAGAAAACCTATACTATTTTAATTTTATTCTTTCTTATTTAAAAAAATAAAGTATATCGTTGAATATAATGCTAAATAACCACACACACACACCCAAAAAAAGATGTAAAAAAATTACTTAGGGGGAGAAATTTTGTGCTTTGAGTAAACTTTTTAAAAGACAAATTACAATTTTTTTCCTGTAAGGAAAAACAATTTTTTTACTACTGTTGCTGACAAAAAGAAGGCTGGTCACTTTTGTTATAGTACTGTATAGGAGTGAAATAAATGTGCAATGTTTGTCCATATTTTAACCAGGTGTCTTAATGTGCTAAGTCTCTCTTTTTAATTGAGAATGAGAAAAATTGGAAGTATTCTTTGCATGCTTAGTGATGTGGAGAAGTTATTTTTACTCCGTTGTCAAGAATATAACATCTGATTAGTTTCAACTGCAAATGGTGTGATTTTGTGTAGAACAGGTCACACCATCAAGGACAGTGGCGATGGCAGCAACTCTTATCCAAGAATGGATTTTTTCCTGAAGGAGAAAAAATGCCATTGGCATGAATTTGTTTAAGATGGATCCAGCTTGCAATGAAGTGACCCACGCACGATTATCACAGAGCCATCTTCTGTGGCACACATAAAATGAGACATGCAGGATTTAATACCAGGACTGCAATGGACTGCCGCAGCTTGAGGATATTATCAAGGTGTGCCTTCACAGCCAGTCCATCTGGCACGGCCTCTTCCGCCTCCATGACCATTGCTCATTTTGCCATTGGGCCAAATATGATGGTTTCCAGTGGCATTTCCTCTACTGAGGGGACCATCAACCCACCTAAAGGGGCTCATCTGCCCATAGTTGTTGGCCCCTTTAGGTTGGTTATTTACCGCCAGCCAACACTCGGCATTGAGTCACTGAATGTACAGTCTACTCGGTTACTGTAGCTGGATGTCCTGCCAGAACATTAAGGTAGCTTGCCCAAGACACAATAGATTTGAACAGTTTTCTGAATGAGCTTGAGAAGTTTCTCACCTTGTCAATGCTACTTGTAGAAACTCTGGTTGATCTTTGGAATACTGAAGTCTCTAAAACAGTTGGCAGTATTATTTCTAATATGTTTATTTATTCAATGCCTTTATAGCCAGCCCCTCTGGGAAGGGATTCCCTTCTCTGGACAATTTACAACAATAATTTGTACATATGATTAAAAAGTAACTATAAAATAGACACAGTCCACTCAAAGGCAACAACACGATATGATTAAAAATAAATCTAAAAGATGTAAAGCAGCAGAACAATGGGTCTGGAAATGAGCATGCTCAAAACTAATTAACCACAGGAAACATATCTGTAAATTCCTAAGTGTCCCTTCTCCAGTTATAAAGCTGTATCAGCTGCCTAGTTTAGTAGGAATGATACACATTGGTCTACTTCTGGATGATGCTGTTAATCCTGACCCATTTCAATTTGGCTTTTGATAGGGACATGGAATTGATACTGCTTTTGTTGCCTTGTTAAATTTATCTGTACTGGAGACTGGATATCGGGAAATGCAATCTTTTTAGTAGTTTGCAGTGTAGTATTCATGATATCTCACTGGACTGGTAAATTGAATTGGGTATCAGAGGTAAAGTACTCCATTGGTTCTGATCCTTCCTGTCAGGGTGAACACAAAATGTTTCCCCTTTATTAACTGTAAAAAAATCTTGAGCCATTTGTGGCTAACTACCCATTTTAAAAATATCAATTAAAGTGGCACCCCAAGAGTTCCAGGTGGCCATCATTGCACAGAAAAGGTGCCCCAACACCTCCTAAAATTTACAAGGAGACCTTCTGACTTGTTTTTTATTTAAAAATTATTTAGGGTGGGGGCTAGTGATCCTGGAGGAACTTCAGAAATAGCCCTGAGGATTGAATATAGCTGTTGCACATATGGTGTTAAGTGCTTCCTGGCCTGTCTGATGCATGTCTGATCTGCCCACAGGTGTGCAGTTAGTCACATAACATTCAAAGCACTTCTCCAAATTCTGTTACATATTGGAAATCATTAATAGGATTTTTTCCTGTGAACAATACCAGCATTGTGTTGGGATAATAAAAGGATGCTTACTTTTTCTAATACTGAATATTAGTGGGAAAGTGTTTTTAGAACCTAAAGGTATTCTCCTTTCCCTCTAACTTATCGGTACATTTCTTTACCCCACATTTGACATGCTCCTCCATCTCTCCCTGTTTGTTGCTTTGTCTTCCATTTCTGACTGCTTCTGATCATTTAGAAGACTTGGATGACAATCTGTCTCACATGTAGGAAATGCCACTTTCTTTTTCCCCCTTTAACAGTAACTACAGATTGTAACTGTAAGTAAAGATACCTTTTCTACTTAAGATACCTCAAAAGTGTTTTTTAGTATACAGACAGTTACTGTGAAGAGGGGATACTGCTGAGAGATTGAGCTATTTTCTTACATTTTTGCCCTGTGCTGATGCTTTGTATTCTACCTCATAATCTGCTAATTAAAAGGAATAACCAAAATCCCTTAAAACATTGAACCTGCTCTGAGGCAATTTGTACTATAATAATAATTTATCAGCCTGTACATTAAATCTTACATATTAGTAGATTCTCCAGAAGTGACATGAGAGAGCAAACATTAAGTATTTTTCTGAAGGGCTTACATGAGTTGATGTCTACAAAATGCTGGTATAATCAGAATACTTGATTAGGATTTGCCTCCACAGGTTTTGCCTAGTTTGCCTTTCACTCTTCAGGGAGATGCTACTTCAGAAAGACAGAGAAAGTTACTGAGAATTTTTTTACAGCAGAGCTGGGCCTAATTTATGGATATTATTTGTTCACAAGTAGCATCTTGTAGAAGGGCCATGGGTGGCTTAGGGGTTAAGATGCTGAGCTAGGTTGGCAGGAGTTGGGACAGATTGGAGGAACTTACTCTATCATGCAGCACCTTCCACTTGTCAGGTTCAGCATCTTAACCACTATGATTTTGGCCATTTTGTTTTCAGTTGCCCTTTTAAAAAAAGAACTATTTAAATAAAGACATATTTGATCTTTGCAAGAAAGTAAAATAAAATAATGGGTGAATTAGGGGTTTGAGTGTGGATTTACACCCTGTATCTTAATCCCATCACAATCCTGTAGTAATTCTTTCTGTGAAAGCAGCATAAGCAAGTTGAAGTGATGGACGGTGGCTAAATCCCAGCATTTATGAAGTTTATGAGGCTTGTGAATAAGAGCGATGATTTATGTGGGCAGGGACATACATCACGGTGGATGAGGCCCTGTGTATTTCCATTTACTTGACCTCTGGATTGTGATAGTCAGGGTAAATCACAATCTATTCCACCCCCAATAATATTTTTCTATTTATTGCATTTTTTGAAATGTAGTGCAGTACTTAAAAGCTATGGAGTTGATTATGTGTAAATAGGAACAATATAATGATGGTCTTTTGCTTAACTCTATAAGTTTATTTTATAACATATTTGCTGTGAAGAAGAGACATGTGATCTCTGCAGACACAGATTCACAGTTTTGAGAACTGTAAAACTAGACATCTGTAATAATATATATTTAAAAAAATATTACTTATTATCCACTCTGCTGGTGGTGGAAGATGGAATAAGAATACTGCCAATATGATAGGGTGACTCCACTTAGAAAACATTTTCCCAGGCAATCAGACATTAGCCACTTGGGGGAAGGGAGTCAAATATTCACAAAAAACAATTAAACATTATTTAATTTAATTTTAATTTTTTGCACTTGTATGCCATCCAATCAGGAAACCTGACTCAGGGCGGCTCACAGGATAACTAAACAATATACAGTTGTACCTCGCTTAAAGAGCTTAATGTGTTCCATGGGATTGCTCTTTAAGCGAGTTTGCTCTTTAAGTGAAACACCATTGTAAGTGACCAATTGTGAGTTCTGGTGAGAGAGATTGCGAACCCCGATTTATTTGTAAAGTGAGTTTTTGGTTGGTTTTATTTGTTAAACGAAGCGAGCAATCAGAGAAAATTCTGCTCTTTAAGTGAAAACACTAGCACTTTAAAGACTAACTGCTATATTTTTATTGTTAACTTTAGTGGATCAAGTCCACTTCTTCAGACAAGGAGTGAAGCTGACAGACATGGTTTTTATACACTGAATTCAGGGGTCAAAGGGAGCAGGGTGTGTTCAAGCGAGGTGCTCTTTATGCGAGGTTTTACTGTACACAATAAATACACAATAATACAATATACAAAATTCATTCTACAAAAAACCAGCACATAATAATATACAACAGCACAATACATACTATAATATAATGATAAAGTCACAACCACATTATGGTTCTCACTGGGTAAACTAGTAATATTAAAGGGAAAGCTGCTCAAAGTAACACAAAGAACAGCCCATATTATGATATCCATAGACCAAACCCTACTTTATGTGTAGCAACATAGGATTCTTGGGTTTATAGAAAATTTATAGTACAGTAATACCCCGTATAACGCGAGTACCGTATATCGTTAAAACCGCATAACGTTACAAGATTTTCGGAAACATCTTGTATCAAGTAACGCGATTTTAACGTTACACGATACAGTCGTTCTTAGCAGCAGGGTGGCTGGAAAGCTGAACGGGGTTCTCCGTTCAGCTTCCCAGCCACCCTGCAGCTACGGAGGCAGGGGTGGGGAGGCTGGAAAGCTGACGGGGAGTCCCCGTCAGCTTCCCCAGCCACCCTGCAGCTGTAGATCGGGTCCTCTGATCTCTCTGGAGGTGTTTCTGGGCTTCCCCGACGTCCAGAGCCGGTGCAGCAAGCCAGAATGTCAGAGTTCGAATCCCGACGTTCTGGCTTCCTACACTGGCTCAGGACGTCGGGGAAGCCCAGAAACACCTTGGATCGGGTCCCCACACCTCCCTGGACCCGGCGGGGGGGTCAGACCCCCCAAAATTGGTAAAAAAAAGGACTTTTTTTTACCAATTTGGGGGTTTCTGACCCCCCCGCCGGGTCCAGGGAGGTGGGCAGACACGATCCAAGCTTTTTCTGAGCTTCCCCGACGTCCTGAGCCAGTGTAGCAAGCCAGGATGTCAGAGTTTGAATCCCGACGTTCTGGGTTGCTGCACTGGCTCAGGACGTCGGGGAAGCCCAGAAACACCTTGGATCGGGTCCCCACACCTCCCAGGACCCAGCGGGGGGGGGGTCAGAAACCCCAAAATTGGTAAAAAAAATGGACTTTTTTTTTACCAATTTTGGGGTCTCTGACCCCCCCGCCGGGTCCAGGGAGGTGGGCAGACACAATCCAAGCTTTTTCTGGGCTTCCCCGATGTCCTGAGCCAGTGCAGCGACCCAGAATGTCAGGATTCGAATCCCGACGTTCTGGGTTGCTGCACTGGCTCAGGACGTCGGGGAAGCCCAGAAACACCTTGGATCGGGTCCCCACACCTCCCAGGACCCAGCGGGGGGGTCAGAAACCCCAAAATTGGTAAAAAAAATGGACTTTTTTTTACCAATTTTGGGGTCTCTGACCCCCCCGCCGGGTCCAGGGAGGTGGGCAGACACGATCCAAGCTTTTTCTGGGCTTCCCCGATGTCCTGAGCCAGTGCAGCGACCCAGAATGTCAGGATTCGAATCCCGACATTCTGGCTTCCTGCAGCATAAAAGAGGGTGGGGGAAGTTCAAAATTAGCGCGCATCGGGTCTCCCGACCTCCCTAGAGCTGATGTGTGCTAATTTTGAACTTCCCCCACCCTCTTTTATGCTGCAGGAAGCGAGAACGTCAGGATTCGAATCCTGACATTCTGGCTTGCTGCACTGGCTCAGGACGTCGGGGAAGCCCAGAAACACCTTGGATCGGGTCCCCACACCTCCCTGGACCCGGCGGGGGGGTCAGAGCCCCCAAAATTGGTAAAAAAAAGTCCGTTTTTTTTACCAATTTTGGGGTTTCTGACCCCCCCGCTGGGTCCAGGGAGGTGTGGGGACCCGATCCAAGGTGTTTCTGGGCTTCCCCGACGTCCTGAGCCAGTGCAGGAAGCCAGAACATCGGGATTCGAACTCTGACATTCTGGCTTCCTGCACTGGCTCAGGACGTCGGGGAAGCCCAGAAACACCTTGGATCGGGTCCCCACACCTCCCTGGACCCGGCGGGGGGGTCAGAGCCCCCAAAATTGGTAAAAAAAACGTCCGTTTTTTTTACCAATTTTGGGGTCTCTGACCCCCCCCCCTGCCGGGTCCAGGGAGGTGGGGAAACCCGCTCCAAGCTGTTTCCAAAGTTCTCCCACCTCCCTGGAGGCAGCAGCAAGCCAAAATGTCAGGATTCAAATCCCGATGTTCTCGCTTCCTGCAGCCTCCAGGGAAACAGGGCTTTTTTTAACATTGTGTGTTCAATGTATCGCACAACGTTAAAAACCGAATAACGACGGGACTTGTGGAACCAAGTCATAACGTTATTCGGGGTACTAGTGTACTGTTTAATTTTAAAATTACAGTAAAACCTCAGATAACACTAAAACCTGGTTCCACAAGTCTTGGTGTTATATGATTTTTAGTGTTATCTGATGCATGTTAAAATCCTATGGGATCCATAGAGATACATTGTAACCACACAGGCTTTAGCAGTTGTTATCTGAAGCATCCCATAGGATCTTAATGTTATCCGATGCAATTCTTCCCCCCAGATTCCTTAATGTTATGCGATTTTAGTGTTATTCGATACTAATGTTATATGAGGTATTACGTATATTATTAAATGTTTTGCACCTTCCATATAGATGGATGGATTTGGTGGGTTTCCAATTTGAATGGGATTTTAACCTAAATTTAGATTCAGAATTAAACAGCTTCTTGTCTCTTTTTGAGAAAGGTTAGAAACGTCTATAACTGTTTTTTCTTTCTCAGACCTGGATGAATCTGGATGAATAATTTCACTTTGCAAATTAGAAATAGATGGAGAGTGTTTGTTTAACACATACTTTTAGACCCTAATTTTTTACACTTATCATCTGACTTTTTGTATTGCTTATCAAAATTAGATAAAAAATTTCAGAATTATTTGCTAGACCAAGCCATCCAGATTGTAGATAAATGTATGGAGCTTTTGCAAAAACTGACTTTGCATTTCAGAGTTTCCCAAAAATGATGGGTTTATGATGTATAACGCAGAGGTATCTCCATGTGGAAAACCTGGGGAAGGATAAGTGCAGGAACTAGAGTGTTGAGATGAATAAAATATACTTTATGGTTCTGCTTTTGCCTTCTGTTCAGTTGGCACAAAATCTCAGATAGTTCAACAGGACAGGGATAATGTATATGAAGCTTAGGAGCAGAAGGATGTGAACAACAAATATAATCCAAGCGTCCCTATACTACAAAAATTGCTAAACACTGGGTCAGTTGTGAGATATGTAAAACCAATTACTATGATTAGGAAATAGAACTATCAGTTATAAGATGTCCCCCCTCCTTTTTCTTATTTAAATAGCTAATAAATTGGATTCAGTCTACTAGTTTGATTTGGACATCTCCTCAACTTCTGTGAATCAGCCTGCACTGGGTACAGTAATGTCACGTGGATTATAGCCGCCCGGGGCTGAAGCCAATTTTGCCGCCCCCTGGTGGATGGTAGTGCCTGCTCCTGCTAGGAGTCCAAGAACACACATAGCACAAAAAGCGCCACCCGGGGCCATCCACCCACTAGCCCCCCCCCCCCCCCCACGCAACACCAGTGACTGGGTACACAAGTAATATTGACAGGAAAACTAAGCAAAACTAAGACCATATCAAGATATGCTTGAGTCAAACTGCATTTTAGCAGGCTGGGATTTTGCCAAAGTATACTGCTGTCATTTTTCACATTAACATTTATCAAAATGGAATTTGGTGTGCAATATGCCAGACTTGTCCAGTGCTTGGTTACATGACATGCCAGACAATGCCAACATACATGAAGGTTTCACGTAAACTCATTCTTATGTTTTATTTTGTGCTGGCTGGCAATTCTTCATGGATTAGCAATTGTTGTTTGGGTGTAGGAGACCTGTAGTATAAAGGGAAGGACCTGAGCAGTAAAAGACAACATGTGGCTATTTGGATCTTAGCTTATATGACATGCCTTCTAAGATTTGCAGCCTTGTTCTTTTTGTTCAGATATTTAGTTCATGATTTATGAAATCCCGGGTCAAGTGTGACCATTATCATAGAGACAGAACTACAAATGTTTTTTGTAAATTCACTCTGAAGTCACAGTGTGTGGCAGTGGTCATTTCATCAGTTTTTTAGTGCCTGCTCACATAAAGATTTTGTTAGACATTGGAACGAAGTGATTGCCAGCACTAAATTTATTGCTGTTTAGAATAAATGATTGTACAGGGAGCTTGCTCAATGATCTTTGTATGATATTGGTAATTTGTTATGGAATTTAATTAAATAAATAGAAGTATTATTGGGAGATGATATGCACTTATTCATTAAGAATATCAATATTTATTAAATTAAAGAAGACCCGTCTCTGTCCCAACTCTTGGGGACATGAAAGGAACCTCATTTGGACGTTCCCTGAGTGGACTTCATCCCACAAAAATCCTTCCAACCAATAATAATTTCTGACACAAAAATTATTATTATATTAATTTAAAGTAAAAATTGAGGCAAATAATCTGATTTTCTTTGTGACTAGCAAAATTTAGGATTAAAAAAAATCTTCTTACATTATAGTAGAAAATTTATACACCCACACCCACACACCCCGCAGTTACATTTTGTTAAAGAATCTGCACTGATGTTGTAGATCATTATGTGAAGATTCTACAGTAATTTCATTTTCAGAGTTGTTCAGGATCCTATTTCTGGCCAACCAGCATAATGCCATCCATGTAACTTTCAGCAATGAATTACCACAATTAAGAAGTCAGAAAAACGAATAGCTCAGGTGGAGCCTGAGACCTGAGCTATCTCTTCTACTGACTTCTTAATTTGTGGGAATTTAATTAATTAATTTGTGGGGCCAGAGGTTTATGGTTCAATTTCCCACAATTCAGTTCCCTGTACATCCCAGGAGAACATGTGACCTTGGACAAGCTATATGGTCCCACAATGCCCCCTGAAGAAGGGAATGGTAAACATTCTTCATATTTTCTGCCAAGAAACCCCTGAAATGGCAGAATTAGCTTGGTAGCACATTGTTGTGGTTGTGGTTGTGGTTGTAGTTATGGTTGCAGTTATGTCTCACTCTGAAATAGGAAGTTCCTAACTTGTTCTTAACTTGTCATTTTGTCATTGAAAGTTACCATAATGGTGTTAGGCCTACAAAATTACACAGTCAGATTCCAGTCTGTGGTCCCTTAGTTTCAGCCACTTGCTCCAGACAGTTCTAATATATAAACATGAGAGCAAAAAGATTGCTGGGTCAAAAAAATGCTGTGACAAATCTATTGATTTTTGTTTTGATATACCTTTTTTTCTCAGTGTAATATATGAAAAAGATCTTGTGCCATTTTTGGTGAACCATGATGCAGCAAAGAATGCTGTCTTTGATTGTCAGAAGAGCTGGCCCTCATTAGGAGGGTACCAAAGATTATTCCATATTGAGTGACTACAGTAGTACCCCGGATAACGTTATGACTTGGTTCCACAAGTCATGACGTTATCCGGTTTTTAGCGTTGTCCGATATATGCATCCAACAACGCTAAAAATAAAGCCCTGACTTCAGGGACAAACTGCTTTAAAGGCAGGCAGGGAAAGAAAGAGACCTCCCTACCTTTAAAGCCACGCCCATGTGACTGCAGTAGAGTCGGGGAAAGTGCCATTCCGACGCTACTGCAGGGTTCCCTCTGCTTACCTTCCTTTCCTTGCAGGGAAGGGGGAGAAAGCTGTTCTTGCTTTACTTCCTGAATTGAAAAAAATACAGAAATGTGATTGGTTCTCTAGATCAGCTGATCTAGAGAACCAATCAAACAGGAAAGGGAAGATACAGAGGTATGATTGGTTCTCTAGATCAGCTGATCTAGAGAACCAATCACATCTCTGTATTTTTTTCAATTCAGGAAGTAAAGCAAGAACAGCTTTCCCCTTCTTCCCTGCAGTTTAAAAAAGCCAAGCCTTTTGCAATCAGCTGGGAGTCGGAGAAGGAAAGGAAGGTAAGCAGAGGGAACCCTGCAGTAGTGTCGAGGGAAAGGCAGGCGGGCGCTGGGGAGGGGGTTGGATTGGGTAGATGTTCTACCCAATCCAACTCCCCCCCATGCACACGCTTGTACCGGATAACGCTAAAAATCGCGTTATCCAATGCAAGATTTTTCCAAAAATCTTGCAACATTATGCGGTTTTAGCGCTATCAGGTACAATCATTATCTGGGGTATTACTGTATTTTGGAATTCACTGGAGACAGGAAATAGCTCGGTGTTTAATGAAATAAAATGCAACCATGCAATTGTGCAGTGGTTTCCCCCTCCTGCCAGATCCCCTTCCTATGATCATTTGAGAAATTGGATATACACCCAGTGTGGCATCCAGTAAATGATTGAGTTCATGAAGTTGAACCAATAGGAGTGATAAAAGGCTCATGCAGTCACTCATACAAGATTGCTCAAGGAAAGAGGATTTTAGGTGGTGTGACATGAAAGATGGTAGCTGCATCATGAACCCCCATTGAGAACTTAGATTTCATTTTTGGAGCTGGCAGAGCTTTAAATGGAGCTCCAAACAATTATGTATGAGTTAAGATTCAAAATGAAATCTTGAGGTGCCCTCCTAACACTAACAGGTATATTTTCTCTTTAGGTACTAATTGTATTCTGGCAACTTTGCTTAAAGCTACGGCACTATTATACTCACCTGAATGAAGCTAATTGGAAATGACTAATTCTGTGGGACTGATGCAGAGAAGATGTAATATCAAGTCATGCTTTTCTCTCCTACAGGCCATTTCATTCCTGACGCCTCTGGCAGTTATTTTTGTAGTGAAAATCATCCGACGCACTGACAAGACGGAAATTAAAGAAGCATTTTTAGGTAAAACTGTGTGTCATCATGAATTTTTTTTAATGGGAAAACAATTGCTTCCAGAAATGTGGAAGGCATTTAAAATTCTTCTTCGGGAAAACAATGTCAGATGTTCATGTACCTGTAAACACACAGGAAAAAGCAAGAAGGGGAAAATAGTTCTTAGATCATGAGTAAGACTTTATTTATCCTGCAAATCCATGTTCTTTCTGGCTTCATAATTCAGCAGAAAATACTGAGCAGTAAAAGAAAGCAAAGGTGAGAAGAATGGGTAAAGGGTATGTGCCAGTGGAAGATTGTACTGAACTGAATTTGTGTAGTGGCGTTTGTATGTTTCATATTGCTGTTGAAACTACAAAACAAACTAAATTTTTATCTTTTGAACAATAAGTACTGTATTATGTAAAAAAAAAGAGTTCTGTTGGTTGCAGAGTCCTAGTTCCATCACTGAGTGGTTGGTAACTTGCTACTCATTTCATATTTGGGGTTACATTTCCTCTATTGCTTATGGGAGGAATGAAAATATACTTTTGGACAGTTAAGCTGGTACATATTCAGCAATGTCCTCGTGATTTCCCCAGCCCCGTAGCATTCATCTCTCTAGCACCAAATGTAGGGGATAGTAGATTAATAGTAATGCTTCTCACTTACACATAGTACAGTTATTTCAAAATGCCCTAGCTCTTGTTCCATAGCCTCTTAAAATAATCACATGAAATTAGAAGTCAATAATTAGATTTAATAATAATAATTAGTTTAAGGAACATATAGTCTTGGGGTAAGTCTGATTGTATATTCATGCATCTTCTAAAGATACAACTGCACACATGTGCGCCACAATCCCATCACATGAGTATAAGGGTGCAAACACCTACAGCAGGGGTGGCCAACTGTAGATCTCCAGCTGTTCTTGGGCTTCAATTCCCAGAAGCCCAAGTCAGCACTCCTGCTGATCAGGGCTTCTGGGAATTGAAGTCCAAGAACATCTGGAGATCTACAGTTGGCCACCCCTGACCTACAGCTTCTACTTCAGCCTTCTCCTACACCATTGAGAAAATTATGTCTTTCTGGTGGCAGGGTCTGCTCAGTATGTAGCTGAGGGTCACATGAGGAGTTCAGGATACAGTACAGTAATACCTCAGATAACGTTTACCTCGGATAACACTAAAATCGCATAACGTTAAGGAATCTGGGGAGGAGAATTGGATCGAATAACGTTAAGGTCCTATGGGAAGTATCGGATAACAACCGCTAAAGCCTGTGCAGTTACAATGTATCTCTATGGAGCTTTAACATTATCTGATACATCCCATAGGATTTTAACATGCATCGGATAACACTAAAAATCGGATAACACCAAGACTTGTGGAACCAAGTCTTAGCGTTATCCGAGGTATTACTGTATCAGTATATCTCCATATCTATGCATTGTATTTTTCTGGCTGGCAGTATTTTGTAAAATACCATATATTTTGTCATGTGTTTGACAAATGAATGTTGAAATGCCTAGCAGGATCTCCTGCCTTCCTCTGAAGCACAGTTGTGTTTGCCATTTCTCTCTGGAAACAGACAGTTGATATGGCTGGAGGATACTTAGCTGGCTGTGCTTAACTTTTGCTATCTGCTGACCCATATACATTCTCCTTACTTGTTCATGTAAGATCTTTGACTGAGAGCAGGACTGACTTTCTCACTATAACTCTTAATTAGCAAATGGAGTTTCTGGGCCAATTAGTTATTTTGTGGATTTCATGAGTATTGTTTGTATAGCTCAACATAAATGCACAAACCAGCCAATTTGCATATCTACTGAAAGGAAAACTTGTAGGATTTCAAAGCAGCATGGCATTAAATCTTGTTGCAAAAGAGCACATAGGAAACCAAGAAGCTTCTTAGCAAGTGACAGGTGAATAGAGACTCTAATGTTATTTTATATTTTAGTTCTGTATGGGTTGTAGTCATAAAATGTTTGTGTTGTGGTTCTTGATCATTATATTCTCATTTTGCTTTTTTAGCTGTTTCCTTGGCTCTTGCATTGAATGGAGTGTGCACAAACACAATTAAGTTAATAGTGGGAAGGTAAGTGTTGGAGTACTACAAATGCTGGCCAAATTTCACTAACTGTTGAATATACATTTTTTAAAAATCTCCAGTGATTCTGAAGGAAAATGTCAGTCAGAGAGTTTAGAATAAAAGAGAGTATGACAATCATTTCTAACTGTTGCATAATGTGTCTGAGTAGAATACAAAATATTGGAGAGATGAATGGCTTGTTCAAAGAGTTTTGTTGTTATATAAAAATGTCTGGTTAGAGTGGAAATCACATGGAAACTTTCATCACTTTAATTTGCTTGAAAGAATTTATTGTGCATAAAAAGTAGTTTCAAGGAAAGACTGACATTGCTTCTCTCCATTGACTATGTTCCATGAATCTATGTTCCATGTGTGCATATCAGCAGGTACACAGTGTAGTTGTGATATTTCCTTTTCATGGCCTGTTGATGCTAGCCATATAAATATAGGGGTCAGTGTTCAAAAAGAACCTATCAAAACAAACAAGGTAGAATTTGTTACTCCATCTCTATATCTTCTGAAATAACAGCTAGTCCATTGCAGCCAAAAGTTATATTTTGTATGTTGGAGTTCTTAAATAATTTCTGGATAGTTCAGTGGTTTAGGTTTTTGGCTGTGAAGCTAAAAGTTGGGAGTTTGATTTTCTACTATTCTTCTTTGACACCGGCTGGACTTTGTGATCCATAGGATCCCTTCCAGTTCAGCAGTTCTAAGATAAGTAGTAGTAGTAGTAGTAGTAGTAGTAGTAGTAGTAGTAGTAGTAGTAGTAGCAGCAGCAGCAGCAGCAGCAGCAGCAGCACACCAAGCCATGCCCCTCCAAATAGAAAAAAAAATATTAGTAAAGACTGAGCTTTTAAAGGTGGCCTTAAAAAACATAATCCCAGAACTAATGAACTAGTAACCTATAACTTTGGCCATTTGAGTCTTTGGATGCCTCCATAGGATATTGTTATATCTTTATTTGTGGGTTTTAGTGGGAGGGCTTAATGATTTTATTATGTACAGTGCCCAGAGTGGACTTCCACTAATTGGGGTGATAAAGAAATTGAACATTATCATCATCATCTAGCTTCAGTGGCCAAAGTATTCTGTGTGAAAATAGCTAACATTGTCTACACTATTTGTTATCGATAGAAGACAGGAGAAAATGAATGCCATTTGTTTAATGTATTTAACGTTTTGAGATTTTATTAACACCCTACTCTTCTGTTTTTACATGTCCATGGTGTTTCTTGCAGACCTCGCCCAGATTTTTTTTACCGCTGTTTTCCGGATGGAATAATGAACTCAGAAATGCACTGCACAGGTGATCCAGACGTGGTGTCAGAAGGAAGGAAAAGTTTTCCTAGTATCCACTCATCCTGTAAGTTCATTTGAATGTAGAACAATGCTTTCCTTGCTGAGTATTTTACCATCAAATATTCTGATGGAACATCTGAGGTCAATGGAAAACCTTCAACAGGCAGGGAAAGTTCATTGCCTGAACATGAGGGAAATGATCTTACTTTATAGCATTAGCAGAAATGTTGTAAAGTGGGAAGCCACTTTGAATCTACAGCCAGTATATGCAGGCTAAGTTTCCTGAATTAGTAATAATGACCATGCATGGTAATCTTCCAGCAGCTTAAATGGTCCCCGTTTGTGCAGTGGGCCACCATGTATAGCTTGGCACTAGATAGCCTTGGTGCATTGCTGTTTCCTGTGAGCATAAAATAGCTGTAGATTCCTCTTCAAACTTAAGATTAAAGGTGGAATGCAATAATTTATGAAATAAATAAATCTGTGTAGGATTGGTTTATAAGAAAGAGGAGTACAGTATATCTTTTCGAATAAAGTAGTATGTCAAAATGAATGCTGCCCTATTTCTCCTACTGCAGCTGTCATTTCTGTTGACAGTTCTTAGATCTGTCATGTTAGGATTATTGCTGAAGGAAAGCTTCCCTTACATCCACAGCAGGTAGACCCCCATGTAGCACACAAAATGGATTATATACAGAAGAATGCAAATGGTGCTGTCATTGTGTGCATGAAGCTGCCAAACATTCAGGAGGAATGGCAGTTCCATCAGGTGTATTACATTTGAATGAATAAGTAATCTGCTCTGCAGGAATTGGCAAAACATCTACTGTTTTTGGAAACAGGACTACTTTCTAAATTGACTCTTGAATAATTATTGTAAGTCTTACTAAAACACATCAAGCAGGTTAACCACTACATCTATCTCGGCTGTCTGATTGGGATGAACAATAATCAGAGAACAGAACTAGCCAGAAGAAAGAAAGCAGGATGGGTGCCATTTAACTCCATCAAAGAAATTTTGTTAAACATGAAAATTGACAAGATACAACACGCCGCAGGCCTTTTGAATTTGACAGTACTACCTGCGGTCCTCTGTGGGAGTGAAAGATGGTCCTTAATGAAGGCTGAGGAAGAAGAACTATCAAGAGCCATGGAAAGATCAATACTAAAGATATCCCTTCATAACCACATCCCCAATGTCCAGATAAGAGAACAAAGTGGAATCTACAAAGTGGTGCTGAATATCACAAATGGAAATTGCACTGGGCTGGGCTGTCTCTTGAATGACAGACGGGCATTGAACAGCAGCAGTCAGCGAGTGGTATCCCAGAGGAGTAAAAAGACCCCTTGGCAGGCCTCCAAAAGATGGGAAGACCATATTGTGAAAAGTTTTGTTTGAACCTGGAGAAGAAGAGCACAGCAGTGGATTCTTTTGTAAAGGTTGTTTTCCTCATGCATGTGGAACACGATATTTCATGTATATACTGTACATTGCTATAGTTATATGTATGATGTTCAGCAAAATAACAAGTATAAATGAACAGCTTGTGTAAAAAAAAGTAATTTTAGCTGAAAATAGATTAATATGAAAGCTCTTTGTGACTTTTACTTTGCGTTGGTAATTTCTCCAATGGCTGTTACATGACAATGTATTTGTCAAAACACCAGACAAATACATACAAACATTTCCTAGATCATTTCTTTGCTGAGCCAGAAACTGTTTAGCAGTGAGGATGGGAGACCATTGGCCTGCTAGATATTTGGAGTGAGAGCGCCCACAGTCCCACATCATGCACCACTCTGAGTGAAATAGATGGAATGTGTTAGCCAAAACATCTGAGTGACCAGTTGTTCTCCATACTGTGTGGTCTCTAAACCTTGAGTTAGAGATGAATAAGAAACAAGTTGAGCATTATGTCAGATTCAGAAAGCAGGAGGAGAAGGGCTGGCTTTTTTGTAGCCTAGCCAATATACTGGATTATTGAGAACAGGCATTGTAGAGGAATGGCATTCTATGTCATTTTGGCTTTTATCAATGGTTCTTCACATCAAAAAACGTTAATTGTTGATATTTTGGAGGCTGCTGTTATGTGTGTTTTATTTGCACTAAAGAAAACAGTTCAGACAACAGCAATGGCTGACATGATTAATCCATGGTGTATTTCTTGAAAGGAGAATGAAAAGTAGTCTGCTGCGATTCAGTATAATTTTCCACTTTAAGTTTGAGCACATGAAAGAAATCATATGTGAAGGTAATATGGTGTCAGTTAAATTCTGGGCTATATGGCATTCTGTTTTCTTATCAGTATTAAGCAAGATGTTTGACTTCTTTCCCTTCTCCACCCACCCCAACTAACTACATAGCATCCATCCAACCTGTTTGGTCCTATTATTGGATTATACATTATCTTCACAGGCTCTTTTGTGCATTAAATAGCTCCTAGGAGAACCCTTAACATCAGAAAAAGGCTGGTCTCTCTTTCGGCCAGCCGGCCTCGAGGAGCAACACCTGCGGAACCGGGCGGCGATAAAGACCTCCGCCGCCGCGGCCACCTTCGCTGGTCTCTCTCTCGGCCAGCTGGCCTCGAGGAGCAACACCTGCGGGACCCAGGCGGCAGGCAGCCATGGCCATCTCTGCCCACTCCCGCGGACTCGTAGCATCTGTCCGGAGGGTGGGTTTGTAAAGGACCGATGGCAGGATACTCAGCCAAAAGACGCTGCCCGGCTGTGCGGGTCGCCGCCGCACAGTAACACCCATAGCTGAGATGAGTGGCTGCGGTGGTGTTCAGCCTTGGCGTTTCAGCCTCGGGACTCGTTCCACCTGCCCCCAGGACCGCGCCCTGCTGTGGGGCTTTAAGAGACGCTGTGCGGTGGACGGAGAGGCTTGTTACCTGTCGTGGTGCTTTGTTTAATTTTTGTTTAATTTTTAACTATTTGATATTGATGTTTATTGATTTTTTTTGTTACTGTTTATTGAATTTTTGTTACTGTAATTGATATTTATGTTTTGATACTCTGTAATGTTGATATTGACTATTATGATTTATTGATATGTGGTGTCTAGGAACTTGTAACTGTAGTTTTGTATGTGTTGTAAACCGCCCTGAGTTGGCTCTGTCAAGTAGGGCGGTATAGAAATTGAAATATAATAATAATAATAATAACTCATAGAAGATGAAGCCATGGCTTGACACTGTTAATCCATTATCCATTCATCTTAAGTGAGTTCTTTTTCATGATGCACTATTTATTTATTTATTTATCATATGATGATGATGCACTGCAAGTAGACCATTCATTGGGAAGGGGGTGACTTGGAAACATATTGCCAAATTTTGAATTGGTCCACAATAACTTCTAAGTATAACCAAAAGTTAATTTTCTAAATTGGTGAAATATCTCTGAAATAGCAAGAAGGAGAAACAAGATTTTGCAGAGCTTGTACCTATCCTGTTTCCCCGAAAATAGGACCTCCTCCTACAGTAAGGCACCCCCTATTTTTCCCCACCTCAGAAATGTAAGGCCTCCCTGAAAATAAAGCACTCACCTAAATCTTGCCCTGGCGATCCGCTGTATCAGCAATAAATGTGTACTGTATTCTTCGTCATGGAAAAATAAGACATCCCCTGAAAATAAGACCATGTGCATATTTTGGAGTTTTTAAAAATATAATACAGTGTCATATTTTCGGGGAAACACGATATGTTTTGGCTGAAATAAGAGGACAAATTGTAGCTCATTTGATCATGCTGGCTGTCCATTCTGGGAGTTGTCAACTTCTCACCAAAACAGTTCATGGAACAGAAATGAAATTTTCCATGTGTACTAATGACTTTTTGACTGACACAACTGGATAGGTTGTTGTCTCTTGACTGGACACAGAATTGTGGGGTTTGTAGTCCAAAGAGTTGCTGCTGTGAGTGGTTGTCTTACTGAAATGGTAAAAGGCAGAATGTGAGATGCCTAAATTGTACTGTTTGACCCAGTGTAAATAATTGGATAGATTGTCTCCTAACTGGAAATGCTGCCTGTTTCTTTAACTGTGAATTTGATGATAGATTTTTATTTTATAATACTGTAATAATAAAAAATACAGTATGTATCCAACAATAGAATACTCCAGTTTTGTAATGAAAAGGATGAAACAGTATATCATTTGATCAGTGGAGGCAGCAAAATTTCAGAGTGATTATTTACAATGATATGACAGGGTTGCAAAATTATTCATTGGAAACTTTGACAGAAGTTTGGATTTGAATGCAGTAAAAATTATTGGGAACATCAGGTAAAGAAAGCTTTGGAAAATGAGAGCATCAAGATCCTATGGGGACTTTAAAATTCAAACAGATAGATATCTTACTTATAGACAACATTCCTGATCTAACTGCTGTGGAGAAAAAAGAAGACCTGGTTTTATTGACATTGTTATACCAAGAGGTGCACAAATTGAAGACAAACAATTGGAGAAAATCACAAAATATTGTGATTTATAAGTCAAAGTTGAGCATTTATGGAGGAAGAAATCTGTTGTTGTATCCATAGTGATCGGAGCCCTCAGAGCAATACCTAAAGGACTCCCTAGCTTTTTGGAAATTTTGGATCTATTGGACTTGAACATCCTAACTAAAAAAAAAACCCCAACTCTACTAGAAATAGACTATATACTTAGATGTTACCTTAACAGTGCTTAGGTCCTTAATTATATTGTAACTGCAGAGCTGTAAATAATCCTATGGTTCATTGAGTCCAGTCCTTGTCATGGACACTGTGTGGAATCAGATTCTCAACATCTGGCTTAGTTGGCCTCCTGTAATTTATTCCATTAAACTAAATGTAGGGGGAAAGTGATGTACTGTATATGAGAAGGGCATTGCAATAAGAGTAGAACTTTTTTTTCTAGAATGGGGTTCCCAACCTAAGGCCCATGGGCCGGATGTGGTCTGAAGTGCCATTTCATGTGCACCCCCACCCCTCTAAGAGCATTTGAGAAACAAAATGGCTGCCCCCTTTGAAGCTGTTGGGATAAAATGGCCACTCCCATCGTGCACGCAGGGCAAAATGGCCATCTGGCCCTCAAAGCTGACTGAGAGTGTGACTTGGCCCCTGGCTTGAAAAAGTTGGGAACCCCTGGTCTAGAAGAAATGGACATTCCTGGTGATTCCCATTAGAAACACAGTCTTTGTAGTTGTCATCATCTGAGGAAAAACCCTCTTGAGAATATCAACAACTGCAAAGGTTTGCTTGGCAAATATCTAGGAGAAGTCCTTCTCCTACATGGCTCCTGGATTGCAAAATGCTCTTGCTTCAAATTCATGCTCAGTTTCTATAATCAGTCCTTTTATATCCCTTTAGTTTGACCTATTATATTATTTAATCTGCACTTTTGATTTTAACTATTGGTGCAGTTGCTGATTTTAGCAGTTTTTGTCATATTAGTTTTATATGTTTTAATGATTCTATGGTTGAATTTGTGTATAACTGTTTTTAAGATTGTTGCAAATGCCTTGAGCTCTGTTTTAATAATGGAATGATGTGATAGAAATGTAATTGATGATGATGATGATGATGATGATGATGATGATGATGATGATGATGATGATGAAAAGGACAAGGATTTGGCTTTTGTTGACTTTCAGAATTCCTTTATCTTCCAGTCATCTTTATTCCTTGAAAAGGTTACTGGTTATCAAAATCCCAATATTATGAAAGGGGAAAACATCTTCAAGCATTTTGCTAGTACTGTACTGCATGTAAATTTCCAACCCATCCACTTCTTTTATATTCAATCCATCTGCTGCCAAGGTTTTTTTTTTTTTTTTAAATTAGTACTGTCCTTTCCCTTTGTTAATGAACTACTCTATTTTATTGCCTAATAAACCATGCATCTTCTGATCTGCCAAATGGTAGATGGGTTTCAGGGTCAAACCTGGCAGTAAATCACCCTGTTTACTCTTGGCACCTACTGGGGATGATTCAGCGGTAGGATAATTGGATTGTGGTGGCTCAAGTGGTTAAGATGCTGAACTCAAAGACTGGAAGGTCAGAGTTCAATTCCTGAGTACTACACAACGGAGTAGCGCTTCCGTCTCTGTCCCAGCCACTACCAACCTAGAAGTTTGAAAACAAGAAATTGCAAGTAGATATATAGGTACCACTTCGGTGGGAAGGGAAACAGCATTCCATGCACTCTGGTGTCTAGCCATGTCTGCCACATGTCCATGGAAAATGTCTGCAGGCACAGACAGTGCTGGCTCTTTGGCTATAAACAGAGATGAGCACTGAACCCTAGAGTCAGATACGACCGGCTTTAGAGAAAAGGCGACTTTTACCTTTACCTATTTGGATAGTATTAAAATGTGTACTATTTTATATGTCAGCCTGTTCCTGTTTTCTTATTCCAGTTATCATTGAAAATTGTTATCCCACCCCCTTGTTTTTTCCCTCTAGAAAAGCTTGGGCACTTTACCAATGAATTGGAGAACAATTAGCAAACCAATCCACAAAAATAAAATAATGTAGAAAACCTAACAGACACAAGCAGTGCACAATGACATTTTTCTGCTTTGTTAATCATGTTACCATCATTGGAGTCAAGTCAGTTGGTTTGAAAATAAAAATACATGTCATATCAGTTCAGTTGGCTGAAGAACAAAATTTTTTTCCATGTCTTCGTGTGAAAGAAACACTTGCAAGCAAGGATGGCTTATGGCTGGGCAGGTGTATGTCTCCTGATATTTTTGGGTGAGTGGTCCCACTTTTCCAATCCACAATCCACCCCTGATTTGAGAGTTGAGATGTTGTAAGGGAATTGCAGGCTTGTGGGTTTTTAAAAAAACAGTGATGGAGATTTCTGAGTGTCTGAGCTTTGAAGGGAGGAGTTCTGTGGTCTTCAAGTTGTTGCTGGGGAAAGATTGTGTGATAGACATAACAATATTGTGTTCTGTGAGAAACGAAACCTAAGTTTTGATGGACATGGAGTACTGTGTAGTAATTGGCTGGAATTCTTCAGAGGAAGAGCTGAAAGTGAGAATTGTTTGGAGAGATAAAAGGAATGGGGAGGGAAAGAATGGTATGTTTTCACCATGCTTTGTAAGTAGTTCTTTGGGGTTCTGTAGTCTGCTTCGAAATTGGCAATCATGTGGTCACTTTTAAACTAAAGGGAAGCCCTTAGGGCTTCCACACTTAGAAAAGTTTTCATTGTTTTCAATGTGCTTTCTGAACTACAGATGCTTCATTTGCCTATAATTATTTTTGCTTCCTGAAACTTTGAATTGTAACCTACTTTTGCCAAAATTTAACATCATTTTAATGAAATGGCTGGAGTACTTTTTTCCTTTCCACTACCTTTCTAACCACCTGACTCAGGTCAGAATTTGTGTAAAGGCAAGCTAAATCCTGGGTTGTTTTTTTCTTCAGGGTGTAGGCAAAAGGCTCTACTTGGAAATAAGGGGAACCTTACTGTTGTTTGAAGAAACTGCATACAGGTGACTGGGTTTGCTTGTATCTTGTCCCCAGTTGTGCTTACCCAAGTTAAAGACATGAAGCTAGAGTTGGACTTTGGTTTCATCCTAACAAATGTGTGATTTAACATCATGTCCCAGGTGCCCTGAAGTCAGGATATTTTCTTCACATTTCTGCATTTCTGTAACTTTTGTGTTAACCTTAAAATTACAGGTTCTGCATCACTTACCTCAAGATCCATCAGTTGGTGTCTGGTGCAAAAGACATGTAACAGATGATGACAAATTTGTTTTAAAAAACAAAAACAATTAACAAAGCTTACAGTCCTTTCCCACTGAAACCCAGACATAATTACCCAAACTAATTGCTTAGTAAGTCCCAGTTAATCGATGCAAGATTGCATGGTAGCCCTCTATCATATTTATGAACATTTGTATAACACAAGGCTTTCTTGGTGGAAAACAAGAGCAAAATGTTATAGTACTTTAAAGACTAACAGTTTTATTTCAATGTGAACTTCTTTAGATCTGCTGATCAGCAAGATGTGCTAATTATAGTAGTTGGCAGTTTGATAATCCCATCCATTCCTGCCTTAATGAACCATTGTCTCTTATCAGGGATATGCATAAAATACACTGGACTCCATTGTCTGAAGAAGTGGATTTTGATCCATAAAAGCTCACACTAAATTAAAGCTGTTGGTCCTTAAAGTGCTACAATATATTGTCACTTTCCTTTCCTTTTTCCAACATGCCCCTAAGAGGGCTATTTCTCTGGAAATCTAGGGCTTTGAAATTCCTTCTTAGCATTCATTTGGTGCCAAAAGCATGTATGCAGAGACTTAATCATTTAAATATGGTCACCAGTGTAGCATGTGGTTTAGCTAAATAAGACATGCGTATGGGACTTTTCAACTGTTCAGTGTTACAGAAATTGGTACTTCCCCAAAAGTAATGATCAATACCATTAAATTAAATCCATGCCAAGACAAAGAGTTCCTACAATTAAAAAGGTGGACAATTTGAGTCCCTTAGGTGAATTTATCACTAACACTATGCTTTCTGAATATTTGTCAAAAGCATTTTCATTAGACAGAAGTCCCTTGTTAAGTCTACTCTTGGCTTTAGATGATGCCATGGAGAGCAAATGCATGGGAAACAAACTCTTCTGAGGTCATTTTTTTTCATGAAGTGCAATAAATCTAAGCAGACCAGATGTCCAGTGATAAAAGGTTGGAAGTTAAAGGCTTTTTTAATTAATGCTATTCTGTTCTTTCTTTTTAAAAAAATTATAAATAGTGCACTGTTTTTAGGAATTAAAGAATGATTTCTCAGTGTATTATTTCCAAATGTGCCACTTGCAGTGAATACTTGATTTCAGGCACCAGCTGCTACTTGTGAAGACTAGAAAGTCTACATTCACTCTGGATTTAGGCGGATAAATGATTTGAGTGTGACCTAAGATAGTACTTGGATCATTTTAGTCTACAGAACTCTTAGTTATGTAGGAGCCATACAGAACTTTATAGAGCTCTAGGGAAAATTCAGAAACCTGAATTAATCACAGTTGGCATTTATCCCAGTAAAGAGTTAAATCCAGAATAAAATCAGATAGTTATTTTCAAACATGTCAAAAATCATCTAGGTGTCAATGTATAAAACTTTTCATTGTTGCAGTAATCCCATGCAACATCAGTTTGTCTCTTTCTTTTGTTCACTCAAACAGTTGATTCTGACCCTTTGTGACTCCATGGACCACTGTATGCTCACCCTCCTCCTCACCCCGCTCAGCTTTGTACCCATTGCGTCAACAATGCCATCTAGCCATCTCATCATCTGCTACCCCTTCTTCTTTTGCCCTCCACCTTTCCCAGCATCAAGACTTACTCAAGTGAATCCTCTCTTCTCATTTGATGTCTAAAGTACTTTAACTTCATCTTCAATATTTGACCTTCCAAGGAGCAGGGGTTGATTTCTTCTAAGACCGACCTGTTTGTTCTCCTCGCTATCCAGGGGACTCTCAAAATTCTCCTCCAGCACCACAACTCAAAGGCATCTATTCTTCTATGCTCAGCCTTCCTTATGGTCCAGCTCTCACAACCATACATTACTACCAGAAGTACCATTGCTTTGATTGTGCAGACTTTTATTTACAAGGTGATGTCTCTACCGTCTCTACCTTTAACTATGTTTCCCAAATTTCTCATAGCTTTATTCCCAAGAATTAGTTGTCTTTTCATTTCATGACTGCAATCACCATCTGCAGTGAGCTTTGATCCTAAGAAAGCAAAATCTGACACTACTTCTACTTCTTCTCCATCTATTTTCTAGGGAGTGATAGGGCCTGTTTCCATTATCTTGGTTTTCTTGATGTGACTATCAGGCCAGCTTTTGCACTCTCTTCTTTCAACCTAAGCAAGAGCTTCTTTAAGTCTTCTTCACTTTATTCCATTAGGGTAGTATCGTCTGCATATCTCAAATTGTTGATGTTTCTCCCAGCAATTTCTGTCTCCTTCTACTGGCTTTATTTATCCATAATGCTGTTATGTTAGGCACAAAAATACTTCAAAGTTGTGATAACATCCCAAAAGTCTTACAGCTATGAAAAACTGTAGATAGAAATGCTTTGAAAATATGACATCTAAACTTACGTTAGAGGCAAATTCTTGAGTCAGAATTCAAATCAAAATACAGGATCATAAAAGTACAAAGACATATTGAAAAAGCAAGGAGTATATCCCTAAAATATAATTGTTCTTAAAGGTAAGAATATATGAAAGAAAATGGCTTTCTTAGACTAAAACATATTAAAATAACACAGAACACTTTATCTAATTGCTCACCAAGCCCAATCTGTATGAATCTATGGCGAGAGAGAAACTATTATCTTCTGCTGCTGCTTTTGCATGTTTCCATTCAGTGTGTGGTGTGGCACCTTGTGAAGTTGTATTGATCCTTCCCTGCCTTTGCTATTTTTCCTGGTTGTTATTTATACCCTTATCAACTATCAATAATCCCTTCTGCAGGGCCTGTAGATGCAGAGGTTTGGTACATAAAAGTATTCAACAGGAATTTCTTTTGTCCCTGCACTTTCTGTACATCCAAGGGCATGTAACTCAGACTCTGGCAGGCTGCCACTATAATGATAAGTGTCACTGTTTTGTCTAACAAAGCTTTGAAGGATAGGCTTACAGGCTCAGGGAAATCAACAAAATTGAGAGCTTTTGTAAATATGACTTCCAGGATATTAGGCTATTTAAACTTGTACAGTTTCTGCAGCAGATCTAAGGACTCGTTGTTATGTCTCCTGAACTATAAAGAATTATGCAATTTGTTAAATTATTAAAAACATGGAATATAGTATAAACTGGTACTTGGATGATTTTCAGATTCCTTGCATATGTAAAAGTCTGGTAAATTAAATGGTAACCTAAATCTTGTCTTGTTGAACAAGCTACATAGGGTGTACTGGTTCTTGTAAAGATCTTAATTTTGTTTCATATTATATAAAAAGAAAGGGTTTATGAGATCCAATATATCATGACAATCAGTGAGTCCAATAGAGGCTAAGCTTGTTTGCTTCACTAAATTAGAGATTTATCAACAAAGAAATGTAGATGGAAGTGAAGGAGTGAAAATTCTGAAAGAAACAGCAGTAATTTAAGATATGCTGATGACACCATTCTGCAAGGACTTGAAATGGCTTTTAGTGAAAGTGACAAAGCAGGATTAGAATTGAAGGTGAAGAAAACAAAAATTATCACTATTGAAGAATTACACAACTTTAAAGAAGACAATGGAAAATTCGAAATAATTAAAGATTTTGGGGACTGAAGGTCAGGAATGAGAAGAAGTAATCATTGGAAACCAAGACTTAGATAATTCACCATGAATTGATGTGAGAGCTGGATAGTAAAGAAAGCTGGCTGGGGAAAAATGTATTCATTTGAAATGGAGGATCACTCTGTGGATACCTTGGACTGTCAGAAATACTAACAAATAAATACTGGAGCAAATGAAGCCTGAATTGTCTCTGGAGGCAAAAAAAGAAGAAATTGAGGTTATCATACTTTCGGCATGTCATGAAAATGAAGAATTCATGGGGAAAACCAATAATGCTGGGAAAGGTGGAAGGCATGAGGAAGAGAGGAAAACCAAACATGAGATGGATTGATTCCACAGGCTTTGATATGCAAGAGCTGAGCAGGAGTTGTTGAGGACAGGACATTTTGGAGATCTCTCACTCATCTATAAGTTGAAGTCAACAATGAAAAGTAGGAGTTGTGTTGGTAAGTGCTTCCTACTTTAATTTTAGTTCTTCCCTGCCTGTTTTGAACTCTGGTCACACCAATTTTTGGAATGCAAACTGACAGGTTTCTACTACAGGTTTACAGATTTTCGAGTAGGGCACCTAGAATTCACTAGGCCACAAATCTGGATGTCTCTTGTTCAACCATCTCTTGTTTATGGATGAAGACTGTAAATATGACTGGTAGCTTTTTAGAATGTACAGTAATCTAAAACATTGGTGTCTATACTGCTAATATAAAGGAGTTTGATGAATTAATTGGATGAACCTTCAAAAGAGAGGGTGTTAACTTTGCATGCTAAGACCTGTATTAACCTCTTATTGAAAAAAATATCAAATATTTTAAATAACTGCTGCATTGTTTAAAGTATGTTGAAACACTGCTGGAAATTAGTGGATCTTAATTTTCAATTATGTCCTGTGTCTCAATTGCAACAATTGTAAGCAACAAAGGACTCCATTTAATACAGACATTATGCAACACTGAAGATTTAAAATTGAAATACTATGTCCTCTTCTGAAGATTTCTTTGAGAACTAGATTTCAGAAGGATACTTTCAAATGTGGCTGAATGGAAACAATTATATTGGTCGAGATAGCTGAGCAGCTTCCCTCTTGCACAGAAATTATAGCATTTTCCTGGAGTCTCTTAAATGTATGAATACATTAATAAAGAAGAGAGTGCAATAGCTGTCTTGAGACTCAACATCAAGAAAAACAAAATAATAGCAAGATTGGTCAGATTTAAATACATGAAACTTTTCATTTTCAGAAACAAACATGAGGAGATTTGTTAATTCTGAAGAACAACAACTTCAATTTGCGGTAGCATCTTCAAAGGCCTTGTTGTCTGAATATACAGTGGTATCTTGGTTTACGAATGCCTCTGTTAACATAATTTTTGGTTTACAAATGAAAATCCATTTAAAATAATGCCTTGGTTTATGATTCTCCCTTCCATTTGCTCCACAAGTTTCCCCAGGATGCATTGTACCTGGGAGGTTTATACCACCACACCCATGTGTTTCAGTTTATGATTGTTTCACAATACAAAACATCCAGGAGAATGCATTAAATTCATAAACCCAAGGTACCACTGTATGCTGTTTCATAATTTTCAGCATCACAAATTATTATTATTATTATTATTATTATTATTATTATTATTATTATTATTATTATTATTATTATTATTATTATTATTATTATTATTATTATTATTATTGTTGTTGTTGTTGTTGTTGTTGTTGTTGTTGTTGTTGTTGTTGTTGTTGTTGTTGTTGTTGTTGTTGTTGTTATTATTATTATTATTATTATTATTATTATTATTATTATTATTATTATTATTATTATTATTATTATTATTATTATTATTATTATTATTAATTCAATTTATATGCCACCCTACTCAGTGCAACCGACTCAGGGCGGCTCACAAAAATTCACAAAAATCAACAATATATTACATAATCACAACATAACACAATAAATTTGAAATTAAATCTAATAGAAAATACAGTATGATACAACAAAACAAGGAAATAACAGCAAATATATCAATATTATCTGTATATATCATAAATCAGTTACAAACAATCACTTCCCTCCGGGCAATAATTACAATTACAAAGCAGCAGAATGGCAACAAATACATTAATATCATCTGTACATCACATGGAACAAATTGCAATGGTCTTAAAGCCACCTTAGGGGGCCTCACAGTTTTTGTCCATTTCCCCCTTCACTGAGCCAGTTGCAGGGGTGTCTGGATGAGGCCTCCTCCGGCTGAGATGTCGGGGCTTGGAGGGAGGGCAGGAGAGTCCTCTCACTGCCCGCAGCTGATGGAGATCTTCTCCTCCAGGCGAGGTGGCGGGGCCCGGAGGGAGGGCGGGAGAGTCCTCTCACCGCCCGCAGCAAAAAGGTCCTTTTAACGGCTCCAGCCAGGATGTCGGGGCTCAGAGGGGTGATTTTGGGGTGCAAGAAAATGGCATCGCTTCTGAAACAAGGTATTATTTAGTACACATTCCTTAAACCTGGAAAATGGATACAGTTTGTTTTACTTACTTGGTTACTTGGTTGATCCATATTTCACAACTCAGGCTGACATGGTGGATCGACGCATCATCTTCCATTGTTTCTGATCCCATGCCAATCTCATCCAGGGCCTCAGGCACTTTGCCCTGAACTGGTTTTCCCACCTGGTTGCTGGCCTTCCTAGTGGTCACTTTGTGTCAAGCAGTATCCATTCTGTTATAGCTTTTGTCGGTCTACCATTTTTGAAGTGGCACACACACCAATGCCTTGCAAACTCAAATCAATGTTGACAACTTGTTTTATATTATTATTTATTTGACTTGTTTAGCTGCCCTCTCACCCAAGCAACTCCTTTTTATAAAGGAAATACAGTAATACCCCATATAACGTGAGTATCATATAGCACTAAAACCGTATAACGTGATAAGATTTTTGGAAAAATCTTGTTTCAAATAACACGATTTTTAACGTTATCCGATACAGTCGTTCTTAGCAGCAGGGTGGGTGGAAAGCTGAACGGGGTTCTCCGTTCAGCTTCCCAGCCACCCTGCAGCTACGGAGGCAGGGGTGGGGAGGCTGGAAAGCTGACGGGGGGCTCCCCCGTTGGCTTACCCAGCCACCCCACAGCTGCGGAGGCAAGGGCAGGTGGCTAGGGAAGCCGACAGGGAGTCCCTGTCAGCTTCCCCAGCCACCCTGCAGCTGTAGATCGGGTCCTCTGATCTCTCAGGAGCAGGCAGGGGACCCAATCCAAGCTGTTTCTGGGCTTCCCCGATGTCCTGAGCCAGTGCAGCAAGCCAGAATGTCAGAGTTCGAATCCCGACATTCTGGCTTGCTGCACTGGTTGAGGACATTGGGGAAGCCCAGAAACAGCTTGGATCGGGTCCCCACACCTCCCTGGACCCAGCGGGGGGGGGGGGTCAGAAACCCCAAAATTGGTAAAAAAAAACGGACTTTTTTTAACCATTTTTGGGGGCTCTGACCTCCTCCCCCCCGCCGGGTCCAGGGAGGTGAGCAGACCCGATCCAAGCTGTTTCCAAAGTTCTCCCACCTCCCTGGAGGCTGCAGCAAGGCAAAATGTCAGGATTCGAATCCCGACATTCTGGCTTGCTGCAGCCTAAAAGAGGGTGGGGGAAGTTCAAAATTAGCGCGCATAAGCTCTAGGGAGGTCGGGAGACCCGATGCGTGCTAATTTTGAAGTTACCCCACTCTCTTTTAGGCTGCAGCAAGCCAGAATGTCGGGATTCGGATCTTGACATTTTGCCTTGCTGCAGCCTCCAGGGAGGTGGGAGAACTTTGGAAACAGCTTGGATTGGGTCCCCACACCTCCCTGGACCCGGCAGGGGGGTCAGAGCCCCCAAAATTGGTAAAAAAATGTCTGTTTTTTTACCAATTTTGGGGTTTCTGACCCCCCCCCCCGCTGGGTCCAGGGAGGTGTGGGGACCGATCTAAGCTGTTTCTGGGCTTCCCTGACGTCCTGAGCCAGTGCAGCAAGCCAGAATGTCGGGATTCGAACTCTGACATTCTGGCTTGCTGCACTGGCTCAGGACGTCGGGGAAGCCCAGAAACAGCTTGGATCAGGTCTGCCCACCTCCCTGGACCCGGCGGGGGGGTCAGAAACCCCAAAATTGGTAAAAAAAACGGACTTTTTTTTACCAATTTTGGGGGCTCTGACCCCCCGCCGGGTCCAGGGAGGTGGGGAAACCCGCTCCAAGCTGTTTCCAAAGTTCCCCCACCTCCCTGGAGGCAGCAGCAAGCCAAAATGTCAGGATTCAAATCCCGACGTTCTGGCTTCCTGCAGCCTCCAGGGAAACAGGGCTTTTTTAAACATTGTGTGATCAATGTATCGCACAACGTTAAAAACCGGATAACGACAGGACTTGTGGAACCAAGTCATAACGTTATTCGGGGTTCTATTGTATCCTAATTAGCTATGTAGTGCAAATGAGATAACTTTTAGTGGTAAATTGACATACAGTAATACCCCGTATAACGTGAGTATCGTATAGCGCTAAAACCGTATAGCGTGAAAAGATTTTCGGAAAAATCTTGTATCGAATAACACGATTTTTAACGTTATCCGATACAGTCGTTCTTAGCAGCAGGGTGGGTGGAAAGCTGAACGGGGTTCTCCGTTCAGCTTCCCAGCCACCCTGCAGCTACGGAGGCAGGGGTGGGGAGGCTGGAAAGCTGACGGGGGGCTCCCCCATCGGCTTACCCAGCCACCCCACAGCTGCGGAGGCATGGGCGGGTGGCTAGGGAAGCTGACAGGGAGTCCCCGTCAGCTTCCCCAGCCACCCTGCAGCTGTAGATCGGGTCCTCTGATCTCTCTGGAGGTGTTTCTGGGCTTCCCCGACGTCCTGAGCCAGTGCAGCAAGGGACTTGTGGAACCAAGTCATAACGTTATTCGGGGTACTAGTGTAACTGAGAAAGTCAGTACAGTCATTATTATCTGCCTGTTGGGCTGTGCAACAGATCAGTATGCAACAGATAAGGTGTATGTTGATTTCATAACCTGCAGAAAAGTTGATCTGAAAGTAATGCAATTTATGTTACACCAGCAATAGGATTTGGACCATTGTGTTTAATTTACTTGTTAATTGTTTACACAAAATTGGTGGTTTTAATTTGCAAGTGCCATTGCAAAGTGAAATTGAACTACAGTAAAACCTCATATAACGCTAAAACCTGGTTCCACAAGTCTTCGTGTTATATGATTTTTCGTGTTATCTGATCCTCTATGGGATCCATAGAGATACATTGTAACCACACAGGCTTTCGCGGTTGTTATCTGAAGCATCCCATAGGATCTTAATGTTATCTGATGCAATTCTTCCCCCCAGATTCCTTGATGTTATGCGATTTTCGTGTTATTCGATACTAATGTTATATGAGGTATTACTGTATGTAGGATTTCAGAGTAAACAAAAATACCAGAGAAGCAAAAAGTAAAATCTTCATATTCCTTCATTATGTACAATTAAAGTTGGACTAATAAAGAATTTCTGAAGTGGCAGAGTGTAGACCAGTGTTTCCCAACCTTTTGTTTTTGGACTTCAATTCCCAGAAGCCTAAGTCAATTCCCCAAAGCACTGATCAGCCAATGTATTGATTTAGGCTTCCAGGAATTGAAATACCCCTGTGGGGCATGGAACCCATATTGATAAACACTGGTGTAAACTGAATCTCAGTTCTAAAGTACAGTCAAACCTCGCATAAAGAGCGCCTTGCTTAAAGAGTAACTCGCTTAAAGAGCAGAATTTTCTCTGAATGTTTGCTTCACTTAACAAATAAAACCAACCAAAAACTCGCTTAACAAATAAATCGGGGTTCGCAATCCCCCCCCAAAAAAAAAACAACAACTGGTCACTTACAATGGTGTTTTGCTTAAAGAGCAAACTCACTTAAAGAGCAATCCTGTGGAACGCATTATGTTCTTTAAGCGAGGTACAACTGTATAAGAAGAGTAAGAGGCAAAGCTTTCAGTACCATGGACAGGTCACTGAGAATTGGCTGTTTATCCTTAAGATATTACCATACTTTATATCCAACTCAGAACAGTCTCTGGTATTTTTTTAAAAAAACTTAATAAATGATGCTTGGCCATGTTCTGATTTAAGCTTGTTTGTATAAAGAGCGTCATCCAGACTTATCAAGTCTCATTACTGCCATGTAAATGCCTGTCCAGACTTCTCTTGTGGTGTGGTTTGGACTGATATTGTAGTTTGTCAAGGTTGCAACAGCAACATAATTATAGGTATTGCAAGTAACTAATAAGCTGCTTCAACTTCCTTCTGTGTTCAGGTTTTCAGGGCACCAAAATTCCAAATTGTGAAAAATCTGGAAACTACTCAGTGGTGGGATGTCAAAAATTTTACTACCCCACCGTGATGTCATCACAGTGTGGGAGGAGCTAACATCATGACATCATGGGCGGGGCCAAAGAAAAAATAAAAATTAATAAAATAATAAAATAAAATAAAAATAAGCACACACACACACACACACCTCAGTCCACCTACCCACAACACAAACCAATAAATAAATTAAATATATAGATAAAATGGCGGGTCAAGTGTGGGGACATAGCAATGCAGGTTCCCATCCAGGATGGCTAATTTAAGAGCAGCCATCCGCCCCCATCTGGTAGCTGTTATTATGGGTTTTTATCCGTTTTCACTGTTCAATGTTTTAAATTTTTTATGAATTTCTTATGAATTTTATGAATTTTAAGGCCATATATATTATGAGCTATGCTGTAAGCCGCCCAGAGTCGGGTTCGCCCGATTGGGGCGGGATATTAAATGCAAATAAATAATAAAAATAATAATAAATAAAATAAAAATTACATTAAAATACACCTAAACACCCACCCACCCACCCCAAACATAAATCAACCCACTCACCCACCCCAAACACAAACCTGTCACTTACCTGTTAGTATAAGTGCCTCGGCAGCACCACATTGCAAGATGGATATGGTCATCATACCGGTTCTCTAGGATAATATGCCTGAATGTAAATGTAAAACAGCTGAATCTCCTTAAGGGTTCTCCAATTGGAACAGCAATTGGAACAGCAGAGGTGTAGTTTATTGATGAGGTAACTCCAAGAATTTGCTTAAAAACCTCAAGCCAAGCCGCTAGGCCTGCCGCCTGCCCACCAGGCCTTTTAGGAACTGGGGTAGTATGTCAATACAGGTAAAGGTATTAAATACACATTAAAATACACACAGACACACCACATCCAAAGGTGAGTCACTTACCCAGGGGAGCAGGCTATAGGGAGCTTCCGGCTAGCAGCTTCTCTTCCTCCTCCCCGCTTGGGAGGAGAGCAAGGAGGCTGTGCATATGCGCCAAGCACTGTAGGCATGCATGCACACCAAGAGCTTGGCGCACATGCGCAGTGGGGGAACCAGTGAAAAGGTAAGCTCCGAAGGTGGTTCCCCAAAAAAGCTGCTACCGGTTCTCCGGGACACTGGGGAAAGTTACTACCGGTTCTGGTGAACTGGTGCGAACCTGTTACATCCCATCACTGAAACTACTCATAGTTTAGCTCCTGTAGTGTTTGGTAGCTCAGCCTCACTTTTGTGAAACCCATGGCAACTCCAATCAGGAAACACAGAGTTCTCCCCCCCCCCACTTCCCTTGGTGCTAGACAGTCTAATTCAGGGGTGCCCAAACTTTTTGGGTTGTGGGCTAATCATGTGGTTCAGGGAGCTGGTCACTAAGGCCTGGGGGCTGGGTGCGGCCCCTGATGCCAATTCATCTGGCCCGCAAAGCCCTCGTCACTCCTGGAAACGGAAATAAAATGTGCCCGTACGAGGTCTTCATGGGCTGGATGAATTAGCCTCGGGGATGGCACCCGGCCACCGGGCCTTAGTTTGGGCACCACTGGTCTAATTAATTTCATTTTTCAAGAATACACTTCAGGATGCTTGAGAAATAGATTTCCCCTTTATTTTTTGATCTAGCCTTTTGTTTTATAAACTATAGGAATAATGGGATTCTGAATATTAGGTATTATTGTTGCATCTATTTGGAACTATTAAAGTGAAATTCCGATTTATTCAGAACTATCAAATTATGGCATTTCTCAGTGAATTCAAAATATTTCCAAATCAGAATGCATGAACTATGCACTATAAACAGAACAATGAATCATTTCTGGCTTTTTGAACTTACTTGTGAATTAGAAATTATGAGAGAAATTGCATGAAGTTCAATTCAGGTATTATTTTGAAAGTATTTTCTCCAATGGAAGAGGAGAGGACTGAAAAGGAAAGCTTCTACTACACATGGAATTTGTTCATGTGATTTAGGCACTTGAAAAACCAGACTTCCCAACTGCATAAGAAGGCTCCACATAAAGAAGACTGTATTCTCTTCAGGCTGTCTTTCACATTGAGATAGCAGTAACCATGATGTTTTCCCACTTCATATTAACCATTTTTGAATGCTTGGATAAGGCTTATACGAAACCCATTGCTGAGATTGATGCACATTAGAAGTATAATGTGGATATGATGTTGGAATATAATTTTGCATTACTGTCACTAAAGTGAAGGGAAATGTGATTACTCTAGAAAATATGGCATTGAATTATTTTCATCTCTTTACATAAAATCACTGGGAAATAAATGAATTGTAAAAGACAATAGTTTTGTTTTTCTTGGATCAATTCATTAGCTTTAAAATGAAATGGTCCATGTTATGTAGAGAAGTCATAATTTATTCTTATTTGCCTTTTTAAAAAAGTATAGTAGGAGAATTTCTGTCATGCATGATTTCTGTATGTGTCATTATTCTTGGGTACGAGAGTCTAAGCCATTAATTTATCTTTAGTTAGTAATTTCATGGAGTATAACCATATTTCCTTCAGTACTGATTGAATAGTTTAAGTCAGGGGTGCCCAAACTATAGCACAGGGGCTGGATCCGGCCCCAGGACATAGTGACCAACTCCCTGAGCCACGTGACCAGCTCATGGTCTGGAAAGTTTGGGCACCCCTGTTTTAAGTAATAGATGAGCTGCAAACTTCAAGTCTTGGGCCATAATTACAACTGCTTTTCGGTTTTTGAGATAAATCTGTTAATTAACAACTCTGTAGGAATGTCTGCCTGAAATATTTCATTCTCTTAAGATTCCTTAGCATTAAAGGATAAGCTGTGGTTAAAAAGAAAGGAGATCTCCTGCAGAGCTCATCATGATGGGTTTGTTTTTGTTTTTTTGTTCAGAGGATATGTTCTCAGAACTTGAGATTCAAAATCTCCCATCCGTTGACATTGGTTTTGCAATTTCCTGACAATGAGAGTAGTATAGAGTCTGGAAATTGTATGCCTTCCAATATAGTGACGGTGACATTAAAAATATGCATAGTTTGATTTCATCCAATGCTTCATTGTGAGTTCAGAAGGACCAACCTAGGATTTCCTTTTCTGTTAAAAGTATTCCCAGTCTTACAAATCCCAGAGGAACACTGTCTGCCCCAAAGAGCATAGCTGAAGAATTTTATTCTGGGTTGAACTGAATTTAATTTAATTTTAATTTAACTTTTAGACTTATACCCCGCCCCACTCGCAAAAAGTGACTCTAGACGCCTTACAGGAATGCAAAATACAGAGTTACACAATCATAATAGCATCATATACAGATCACAGGTCATCACAATTGGATTCTTTGCTGAGAAATGAAATGAATTGGGTTCTTTGCTGAGAAATCCCAATTGTACACAAAAATGTGTAAAGATTACTTTCAGTTATAGAAATGGAACAAAAATAAGCTTGAGAAAAGGACTTGTCAGGAAGCTGATTTGATATTTTGGTCAGTGCTTTGCAATAGTTAACTTTATATACTATATACACTTGAGTATAAGTCGGGTTTTTAGACTTCAAAATGAGGTCCAAAATGGGACTCGACTTATACTCAGATCAACGTAAGCTCTCAAAAACATACCCACACAAATGTCTAAATTAATTAATTTTAACATATTTTCATGTATTTTAATTATTGAAACTCACTAGCAGCTGCTGTATTTTCCACTCCCGACATACTCAGGTCAATCTATTTTCCTAGTTGTAAAGGTCCAAATTAGGTACCTCGACTTATATTTGGGATGACTTATAGTTGAGTATATACAGTAATTATATATACAGTTCTGTTCAGCAATAGATGAAGAGCTTTGATCTAGTTCTGGGTGTGGATGTGCTTATGTATGTATAGAATTTTGGGTTCATCAAATAGAAAATATTTCACATGATATATAATATGTACTGAGGGCTATGGAGTAATTAAATAGTGAAAAATATATAATCTCTATGTTAGAAAAGCAAAGGGTGGTGGAACCTTAAAGCATATAAAGGAAGTTATACAGATGGTTTCTGTTTTTGTTGGCAGCATGCTTTACCTAGATGGCACACAAAGAATTTGCATAATGTATGTTTAAACAAGAACAACAACAAAAAGTAAGCACAGCTGACTTTTCCATTACAAAAGTATTTTAAAATTCATCTAAAATATTTACATCCTACCCTTTGATTTTCAACTGCCAGGAGTTTGACAGCCATTTTTAAAAAATTCCAGTGGCAATTAAATAATTGAGAAGAACAACAACAAAAGAAGAAATAACCAATCCAGGTGATAATACCTATCGTAAAGGCAAACAAAAAACAAGAGAGTCAACTACAAAACAATCCTTATTCCAGCAAGTAACATGCTTGCTAGATAATTAAAAGTCTGTAAAGACAGAGGACAGTCAATAACAATTTCTGAGAAGGATTGGGGCATGTAAACACTTAAGAATGAACTACATCTACTTTGCCTCTATTTTGTTTGTTGGTGGTTAAGATGCTGAACTCAAAGACTGGAAGGTCAGAGTTCAATTCCTGAGTACACTAGAACATCGGATAACGTTATGACTTGGTTCCACAAGTCATGACGCTATCTGATTTTTAGCATTGTCCGATACATGCATCGAACAACGCTTTAAAAAAAGCCCTGATGTCAGGGACAAATGCGCGCCGAGTCAAGGATCGGCTTGTCCGACATGACCTCCCCCCGGGGGGAGGTCATTTCGGACAAGCCGATCCTTGCATGGGCATGCGATTGCATCCCCCCCTCCCCACTATTGGCTCAGATAATGCTAAAGGATCGTTATCCAGAATCGTTATCTGATGCAAGTTTTTTCCAAAAAATTTGCATCATTTTCTGATTCTAGCATTATCCGATGCAATCGTTATCCGGTGTATTACTGTACTGCACAACGGAGTTGAGCTCTCATCTCTGTCCCAGCCACTACCAACCTAGCAGTTTGAAAGCAAGAAATTGCAAGTAGATAAATAGGTACCACTTTGGTGGGAAGGTAAACACTGTTCCATGCACTCTGGTGTCTAGCCATGCCTGCCACATGTCCATGGAAATATCTGCAAAAACACAGACAGCGCTGGCTCTTTGGCTATAAACAGAGATGAACACTGAACGCTAGCCACATACGACTGGCTTTTGAGCAAGGGTGACCTTTATGACTAAAATCCTTCCTCTTAGAGCTTTTTTTTTTCCACAAGAGGGAAAAATGGGCTAGCCACATATTTGAAAGTGAAAAGGATAAGAAGCTATTCTCCACATGGATTTTCTTTTATAGATTGTAGGTGCATTTTATAAAAGGAAGGGGGGAAAGGAAGGAGTACAATATGCAGATATAATATTGTTTGGCATATGGTCATTGGTATGTGAATGATACTTTTAAAGTCCAAGCTTCCGAAGTACAGTACTGCAACACAAGGCAAAATTGATTCTGTTGATACTTTACAACATAGACAGTTTGGATTTAGCGGCTTTTGAATTTTTGATATTACAGTAATACCTCAGATAACGTTTACCTCAGATAACGCTAAAATCGCATAACGTTAAGCAATCTGGGGGGAGAATTGAATCGAATAACGTTAAGGTCCTATGGGATGGATCAGATAACAACCGCTAAAGCCTGTGCAGTTACAATGTATCTCTATGGAGCTTTAACATTATCCGATCCATCCCATAGGATTTTAACATGCATAGGATAACACTAAAAATCAGATAACACCAAGACTTGTGGAACCAAGTCTTAGCGTTATCCGAGGTATTACTGTACTTCATCTGCTAATACAATATTGTTGTTATGTGACTTAAAAATCCCAAATTTTCTTTCATTCCTTGAGACAAAAGTACTAATGTAATCAATTATTACAAGAGTATGGCAAATAATGCCCAAAATTCAACTCATATCAGCATAGATGAGATCACTTCAGTAGCAGATTGCTTTTAATTAAGATCCTCTTATTCAGTTTCTCATTTATTGCACACAAGTCTTTTGTCATTCCCTATGATGGCATATGTTAATAATTGTGTGCAGTCAAGTCAATTCTGGCCAATTCTGGTGATTCGTTCTAGGGATCTTTAGGTCAAGAATACATAGAAGAAGTTTAACTTCAACGTTTCTGGGGACATAGTGGGGCTGTACATCTTCCCTGTGACTACACAGCCTGTCTCTTCTGTCTGATGGCACACTTCCAATACTCAAACCACTGAGTTATCCAGCTAGCCTACTTTACACACAAGGGTTTTGGCTAGTGAAATCTGTTCTCTTACTTTCTGACAATCAGAAAGTCTCAAGGAACCTTTTGGTGAGTTCATTCTGCAGTTACTTTCACCTGACCTAGTGTGAGAAAGATTGGCTGGCAACACAAGGTTACAGTTACCAGGGTACACCTGATTGTTATTTAAAAATACCACAATCTTTGAGGAGGCTCTTTCTGTGTACCCTAGATACTTAACTGATAACCTTTGATACGAAATAATTTTTGTGTGTGCAAAGGATGCAAGTTCAAGTTATCTATTTCAGTCACTGACTAGAGAAGCGTATTCCCAGTCAAGCTTTTAGGCTGCTATGCTTTTTTCTTTTTCCTCAAAGAACTATCCTCCTCTTCTCCATCTCGCACAGCACAGCAAGATACTTTTGAAACTCTGGAGAGATTCAGGTACAGATTATGTTATGACATAGTAGACTACAATTCAACATGGCAGGTGGGAAGGGAATCAAAAGGCCCAGTTCAATGTACTGTGAAAAGTCTGTGCTTTAGTATTCATATTCCTCAACCAAGTTCGTGCAGCATAATTCCAAAGTTTACTTGGAAATAGTTACAATTATGTTTAATGCAACGTATTGCAATATTCCACACGAATGCATTTTGTACATAGATGAGCCCTCCTGGGTTGAATTTGGCTAATTCCTAGGTTAAGTAAGTGTAGACATGAATTTAAATGTTCAATTGACTGATGCTCAGAACACTAGCCATAAACTTGTTCCTTCTAGAATCTTATGTTACTTAATGAGTTAAATTCATGCCCCAGTTTCAACTGCTTGTAATTATTCATGACTTTTGAAGAAAGGGCAAGGTTTAAATGAGGGAATATACTCATGTTCAAATAGCCATTTTTATTAGATTTGTGATGAGAAATCTAAGAAACTTTTAAGTAAAAGGAATTTTAAAACTGCGATAAGAAAAACCTTATGAGAAGAGTTAATCATTAGGTTAATTTCTAAGAAAAAAAGCAGAAAAATTTGAGAGGAATGAAAGGATTAAGTTAAAAATAGCACATTACAAAAAAGGATTGAGTAGAATCAAAGTAACTTGTGAGTAAAAGCCAAATTAAGTATCATGCTAAGAGAGAAGGCAAAAATGTCCCAGTCACAAGCATAAATCCACACAAACATTCATCTTACACATTAAGTAGCTAAAAAGCTACTTCACAAAATATTGGTAAACAGAGATAGGGGAAGTCCAGTAAGACACAAATCACAATTGTTTATTAAAAAATCCAATTGTGTTTTTTGTCATGTAAATAACTATTTTGGTGGTGCAATAATATTAAAAGCATAAATGTGCTTATTAGGAAGGGAATTTTTTTATACAAATCCATTGACTGTGCATTGTTTTCACCACCACCACCACCACCACTTCCTCCTCCTCCTTCCATATCCAAATCATGGTGATCAGCCATGAAGGCTGTCCTGAGAATATAATGCAATGGCCTTTCATCTGCCTTCCGTATCGCAGCATGACACCTGCACGCTGTGGGTGTCCAGTTCTGTGAGTCACTTTCTGGTCCTGAGCCCTTTTGGCACACAAAGTCCCCATCGGCCCCAGGCCAGTTTCAATGAAGCTGCTGCGCTCCATCAAGATGGATTCAAGTGGGATTTAATCCACTTGGGGACCATCATCCTTCCCTGTGGACTTCACATAGAAAATCTAAAACGAGTACTTTGAATAAATAGCACCTTAATAATCAACTCAATGAAAGTTTGAACTAGCTGATTTGCCTAGCCTTCCATATATAGTCATACCTCAGATAACGTTTGCATCGGATAAGGCCAAAATCGGATAACGTTAGGGAATTTGAAGCAAACATTTGCATCGGATAACGTTCTGTTAACGTTATCTGATGCAAATGTTTGCCTCAAATTCCCTGAGGCGTGGCTTGGGAGAAAGGCAAACTGGTTAGTCCTGTTCTCTTTCTCCCAAGGTTGAACCATCTCAATAACAATCATAGCAACTGATCCTCAGCTAAACCCCTTAGCAAGCCAGGGGGGGGGCTGATTCTGAAAAGAAAAAAGCTTTTCTAGCTTCTGTTCAGAAATCCTCCATCTGGCTTGCTAAGGGACATAACGATGGGGGGGGGGTTCTTAAGCGAGGCTTGGGATCCTTTTCCCAGTCTCTCTTAAGATCCCCCCCCTGCCTGGATAGCTAAGCCCCTTAGCAAGCGGGTGTGTGTGTGTGTGATTCTGAACAAAAGCTAGGAAAACGGGTCCTAAGCCTCTCTTAAGACCCCCTCCCCTGGATCGCTAAGTCCCTTAGCAAACCAGATGGAGGCTTTCGGAACAGAAGCTAGGCTTTATGGCTTTGTTCCCCCTAAAGTGAGGGTGGTCTGGCATGATTTTGTAATGTATTTACCCTTTAGACAATTATTTCTTAAAGTTCTTTAAGGTTCCATCATGTTTCCTTGACTTTCCCTTGAAGTCTGTGTTGTTTACAATGTATCTCTATGGAATTGACGTTATTTGAGTCATCTGCATAGGATTTTAACATTATCTGATGCATACATCGGATAAGGCTAATAATAAGATAACGTTAAGGCTTGTGGAACCAAGTCTTATCCGAGGTATCACTGTACCTCCTGGACTGGTTCCAGGGTTGGTAGACTTTGATGGACTCTATTTTACAATGATGAAACTCTTTTGTTTTACTCAGCTGTGGTAGTAGCAACAGAACTTCAGAAAAGGTGCTATTTTAATAAGTGCTTGGGAGGATCAAGATACATGCCTCTCATTACTTAGGGAAAAAATAACAAGGGCATTCCAGGCATAATGCAATGAATGATAATAAGTTACTTTATTTTGTGCAATGAATAGAAATCCTAGTTCCTTTTAAAAGTGCTATTTCCAAACTCAAAGTTTATATAAAATAACCTTTTAAATTATATGCTTTCTTATTGATGAATGTTCCTGGCATTTTTTTCTCAGAACAGAATTATATTACAAATCTTGATGTAGTGGATTGGAATATGCAATTCAGTCAGAAAACCAAAATGGGTGTGTTCAGAGCTTGGTAATCTTTCGTTAGAAATAATTTGTTACCTTAATCCATTAATAAAAAAAAATTAGATGCCAGTATTTTAATCCTTAAGAGAATGACATTAATTAGTTGAATAGCAGTTTCACATTATTCCAAGTCATCATTTTGGGAGTAATTTGGGAAGGGTATCGGTTTTGGAACATATTCAATAATATCAAAATAATATGTTTAATCAATACAAAATTCATAATTGGTCATTAATGTACACATTAATTTTATAGGGTGCACTGACATGATTACCCTATTTGCTGGTGTATAAGACCCACGTTCCCCCCTTCCTAAAATGTACTGGAAAATGGAGTGTGTCTTGTACTGTATATAGTGGCTATAGTGGGTTATTTTGATAATAACAGGGAGTGTCTTATTTTCTGATGCATTTTATAGGCTGGCCAAAACGATACGACCTTAACGTTATTCGATCCAATTCTTCTCCCCAGATTACTTAACGTTATGCGATTTTAGCATTATCTGAGGTAAACGTTATCCGAGGTATTACTGTACTGTATTAGATCAGACTATTTGCCTGTGTAGCCTGAAACCATTTCTTAATGAGCAACAGCTTTCCAGGGTTTCAGGCAGAGTTTTCCCACATCACTTGTCATCCATGTTACTTGACACAGAGGGACAGTGCTTCTCGAGGATTCAAACTGTGGACTTTCTACCTTGGTTGGGGAATACCATATGCACTGCACGTGCTCTACCAGTAAGCCCTCCAAAGACCTTATTTTTATTCCTCTGGGTCCTGAACATCAACCTTGAAATGTGCATCTAACAACTGCTTTCCTTATTATGTATTCAGGTTGTCATTCAGATGTCTGTCTGGTATCATGCATTTTTCTTTCAGGAGAAAGTGATGTATGCTCATTTGTAGGGATAGTGTTACACTCACACTGAAAACCCCCATCTAGAATGGTAGGAAGTTATTGTGCAATTTCAGTGATGAATGTTATCTCTTTGCATTTGGAAAATAGACGGTAATCATGGTGAGGATGAAACTCTGCAAAGAAAGAGCAAGGTCATTTGTTTCATATGATTGTATGGGCAGCTTTGAAAATTGGTGTTTGGCAATTCTGTAATAGACTGCCATTTGGAAGTCCTGAGAACTGATTCTTTTGCGTAAAATGATGCACACTTGTCAACTCCAATGTGCATTATAACAGACAGTAAAACATAATTATCAAGAGATTGCAGTGTGCCAATGTAATTGGAGAGCTAAGGAAGTACAAATAGGACAAGAACAAAGGGACAAGAACAAAGTTAACCAGCTTGGGTTGGTGGTTAAAGCATTCGACTAGATCTAGAGAGACCTGGGTTCTAATCCCTAGTTGGCTATGGAACTTGTTCAGTGACCTTGGGCCAGTCTTTATATCTTAGGGCCTTAGGTTAATGGAAATACAATAAAACTACTACTTAAGTAAAAAGTCTGTTCTGTAGGCTTTTATGTAAATCGGTTTTTTACTTAACTTGAAGCAAACTCATAGGAACAATGAATTTTTACATAACTCAAACCAAACACATAGGAAAATGATATTTATGTAAATCAAAGCAACCTCATAGAAAAAAATGATTTTTTAAAAATATAACTCGAAGCAAACCCATAGGAAATTACTACTATTACTTACTTTATTATGGAAATTGTGTTATGTAAATCGGAACATTTATGTAACTTAGGACATGGTTTTAGTGCAAAAATCTTTATGTAAGTCGAATTTTATGTAACTCGAGGCATATGTAAGTCAGGGTTTTACTATAGTAAGAAGCATCATATAACTGCCTTGGGGTTCTTGGAGGAAAGACACCATATAAAACGAAGCAAAATATATGTCACCCTGGAGGTTAGGAATGTCAGCTAGGAACTGTAGAGAAGTAGTTTTCACTAGTAGAAATTTCCAAACAAGATAAACAGATTGCTTTTAGTACATGATGCACTTTTCTTTCTTGGAGGTGTTCAAGCAGGAATTGGATGGCTGTGTCTCATGCATGCTGTAGTTGAATATTTTAATTATAGATCCTGTGATGAGCGGAAGGTAATATTTAGATTCCCCACTGTGCCTCTTCAGTGCTGGAGAAAAACCAGTCTGTATAGTCTTGGCAACCTACTGAGTTTCAGAACACTTTTAGAAGAAGGAAATCTCAAATAGGTTGTCATAGATTGGAATTGATAGCACGGAAACTAAATAAACTCAAGTGTGTATTGGATGGACATGTGGTGGACCACATTTTGTTCACTCCTGAACAGAGTCCATGACAGATGGCAGTCTTGCCTCTAGATAAATATCTCTAGTGAAGGGTAGTCTTTTGCCTCCCAGAATGTTACTGGCCACCTATGGATGTTGTTTTTAGTAGGCCACAGTGGCTGTCTTCTCTGGGCCTTTGGGACTTTCTGTCAAGGAAGACTAAGTTGTCCTTCCACATGCAAGTAAAAATAGCTGTCTTCAAACAGGTCTTTCACATATAATTTGATTGGCTTCCTAGACAGTTGATGACTTTTTTTTAAAAAAAGTGAGATACTTTTCATTTCTATATATTGCTGTGTTTTAATTATATATATATGAGATATTAAGTAAGCATGCAAACAGGACAAAATTCAATTAGAACTTAATTTGAAGGAGTTACAAGAATGTCCAAATGGGGTATGCATAGGTAAAGACTGCCCATGCTCAAAAGCCAGTATATCTGACTCTCCATTTACAGCCAAATAGACAGCATTGTTTGCATCTGCAGATATTTCCATGGTCATGTGACAGGCATGACTAGACACCGGAGCACACAGTTTGCTGTTATTTTTCCCACCAAAGAAGTACCTATTTATCTACTTAGGCATTTGGTTGTGGAGCCAGAAACTGGGAGTTCGATTCTTCACTGCCTCCTAGGAGAAGAGCCAGCTTGTGTAGCCATGGACACACTACCTAGTCCTAGAGCATTCCTAAAAGAAGATAATAGTAGACCCATAGAATTAACTTGACAGCATTCTTCCTCTTTTTCTTCTTCTTCTTTATATATACATAGAAGGGGTATGTTGAAAAATAGGGTAACTTTGAGTCTTGCAGATCGTAGGACATTCCAGCAATATTCCTCTTGGGGCTCTTGCCATAGAGCTTTCGGTGAGCATACTAGAGGACCTCTGATACAGAAGTGTAATTCTGCGAGTGGCACATACCTCCACTGCACCCAGTGACTAGCCTTTTCTCCTTTTTATTTTGCTGTTCATCAGTAAATATTCCTGTAACATAGCTCTGTGTAGCTCCATATGTTGTTACCTTGTTGACCTTGTTAATCTTCATGAAAGATCACTCAAATTGTTCTTGAACTTTAATACACTTCTTTATTCTATTTTATCTTTTAGTAAAAACATATTTAATTTAAAATCTGCACTGCCTTTAGTATGTATGTCTCCATTTCAACTGGATATGGGCATATTCTATTATACTTCTATATACTGTATTTTTCTTTGTTATGTCTATCATAAAGGCTACAGCTATCCAAAAAGGATATCTATTCTCATTAGCTTTGATCTGAAATTGAATGGAAAGTAAAAATTGTCAGCCTTGGGTTTTATAAGATGTCATCCATCTACATGTCAGAGATCCTGGGTTCTTTTGAAAAATATTTGTGCCATTATATAGAAGTCTTTTATTAATTTGCTTTCTGTCAAATGCAGGATTTATAATTCTTTTTAAAACCCCATCACAAGATTATTCCATCTACAAAAATAGCTAAAAACTTTGCTTTTGATTGAGGTCATTTTCATTAATTAAAATTATTTCTCGGGTAATCAAAAATGCTTTTAGCATTATATATCTGCCCTGTACATCTCTCCATACTTCACTCAAATAAAACTGTGTTGATTTAATACATTTTTGCTATAGCCTTTCTTTTTGAAAGCACGCATTCATTTTAAACTAGCTGTATATATTTCACAGTTTAACTTAATGTGAATATTTGAAAATATTACCCTCCCCCTTTTTAAGATTGTGTTGGAGAGTTTAATATCGACCCTATCATTTCGTCTTGTCCTTAGAAAGCAGTGGTTGGGGATTGGAGAAGAGGGAATTGTAAGTTAAGAGTTTGAATGTTAGATGATTTTGAACGAGATTGTGAAAGAGATTGGATGAGCTTGGTGTGAGAAGGATATTTATAAATCAATGTAGGTGAAATTAAAAGGTGACTGATTCTTGGGAGGTAAACAATGAGAAACCTGGGGAACATAGTTAAAAGTAGAGACATCACATTGCAAACAAAAATTCGTATAGTCAAAGCAATGGTATGCAATGGTGGCAATGTATGGTTGTGAGAGCTGGACCATAAGGAAAGCTGAGCGCAGAAGAATAAATGCCTTTGAAATGTGGTGTTGGAGGAGAGTTTGGAGAGTCCCCTGGACAGCAAGGAGAACAAATAGGTCAATCTTAGAAGAAGACTGCTCCTTAGAAGGTCAAATAGTAAAGATGAAGCTAAAGTACTTTGGACATAAAGAGAAGAGAGGATTCGCTTGAAAAAGCCTTGATGCTGGGAAGGGTGGAGGGCAAAAGAAGAAGGGGGTGGCCAAAAATGAGATGGCTAGATGGTATTGTAGACACAATGGGCATATCGCTGAGCGAGTTGAGGAAGATGGTGGAGGACAGAAGTGCCTGGCGGACAGTGGTCCATGGATTCGCAAAGGGTCAGAATCGACTGTGTGACTGAACAACAACAACAAGGAAGGGGAACATAAGCTGATATATAGAGTGTGACATGATGATAACTAAAACTGTGTCAGGGAATGTGCTTAACCAGATACAGTGGTATTAACTATTGCAATTGGCATGGACAGTTGAAAGTGAATAAAAAGTTTGGTGCTTCTGTTAAATTCTGTTCAAGTACAGTTCTACCTCACTTAAAGAGCATAATGTATTACACAGAATTGGTCTTTAAGCGAGTTTGCTGTTTAAGTGAAACACCATTGTAAGTGACCAATTGTGACTTCTGGTGGTGGTGGTGGTGGGATTGCGAACCCCGATTTATTTGTTAAGTGAGTTTTTGGTTGGTTTTAGTTGTTAAGCAAAGCGAACATGCAGAGAAAATTCTATTCTTTAAGCAAGTTACTCTTTAAACGAGATGCTCTTTATGCGAGGTTTGACTGTACTGTACTGTATAACTGAATGTGGAATTAGTGGATTCATGGATTGTTGCCCTAAACCAGGGGTGCCCAAACTTTTTGGGCCGTGGGCCGATCGTGTGGTTCGGGGAGCCGGTCACTAAGGCCCAGGGGCCAGGTGCGCCCCCCCGATGCCAATTCATCCATCCCACGAAGCCCTCATCGCTCCTGGAAACGGAAGTAAAACGTGCCCATATGGATGTGTTTTACTTCCACTTCCAGGAGCGACAAGGGCTTCGTGGGCCAGGTGAATTGGCGTCAGGGGCCGCACCCGGCCCCCGGGCCTTAGTTTGGGCACCACTTTCCTAAACCATTAGAGATGTAAAACCTACTCCTTTTATGGAATTCTCCCTGTTTCATGTGGTGGACTGGAGACAAGGAGTTCAGATGAGATTCAAGAGTCCAAAGAAAATACTGTATATGCTGGTGTATAAGACGACTGTTTACCCTTGAAAAACATGCCTCCAAGTGGGAGAGCCGTCTTGTACACCGGGTGTACTTCAGTTGAATAAAATACAGTAATACCTCGGATAACGTTTACCTCAGATAACGCTAAAATCGCATAACGTTAAGCAATCTGGGGAGGAGAATTGCATCGAATAACGTTAAGGTCCTATGGGATGGATCGGATAACAATTTTAATATCAGATGACAAACAGGAGTTTTAAGGCTTTTAAATGGAAAATGTCACGCCAGCAAACTTGCTAGGGACTTGCCTGGCACTTGTTCTCTCCCTCTATTTGTTATCTTCCTTCTATCATTGACAGTTCCAGTTTGGTTAACAGATTAGAAAACAAACAGCATGGCAGCTCCCATAGGTTTATTGTTCCATTCAGCTTTAATGAATTGTATTTGGTGAATTACGTTTAATAAACTTGCACTGTTTTATGTTTACTGTACATGTTTGATAACATACAGCCTTGTGACAGTTTTTCTGCATGTCATAAGCATTTGAATATAAATTAACATGTTGAAATCAAATCTGATGTTCTTTTTCGTTTTATTTGGTGTGTGGAAGGTGTGCGGAAGAAGGGGTAGTCTTATACAGCGAGTATATAACAAACTCTATATTTTGAGTGGAAATGTTGGGGGTTTGTCTTATACACCCAGTCATCTTGTACACCGGCATATACGGTAAGTAAATGGCCAGCAGCTTGGCTGTATTTCTCACAAGGACATGGGCTGCTCTTTCTCCGGTTGGTTTTATTACTTAGGGCTTTACTATGAAGAATCATAAGAGTAATGTTACCTGGTTTTGGTTATAATTTGTAGTTCTTTAGGAATATAAGAAATACAACTGGTTTGGAACCTGGGTTTAATTCTACCTGTGGGACTATTCCAGAAACTCTTGTCAACCAGCGGAAAGGGGAGGGCTTAATTTTTCCTTGTTTTTCCATGATCTGCAGTCCGCAGCACCAACATCTGACACTGATTGGAGAGATGTCTTAGCTCTCCAAAACAGATTTTGGAGGTCATAGGGAGGTTTAAAGGGAAGTGGGAAACATTACAATGGACTGATTTGAAATCTAGCTTGGTAGAACAAAGGGTAGGCTGCAGAGGTGCCTGTGAGAAGAAAACTTGAAAGCAGTTTTGTGTATTTCATCAGTTCTCGTTTTAAGGTGTACTACAGCATGTTGTTATCTGTATTGCTCTTAGCTGCCATGTCACAGTTTGGCCATCTCATGCTTAAGGATAGGAGTGGAGAATATGTGCGAATCTAAGTCAGGTGAAAGTAACTGTAGAATGAACTCACCACAAAGTGCCATCATTTTGGCAGTTTCACATCTGGCCTAGATAAGGAAGAAGAAGAATCACATTTTAAAAAGACATCTTATACTTCTGGAAGCCTATAGGGGGCATAATTCTTCTCTTCAACAACGTACAACTGTCCCTCCATCTTTTCTAACCCCCATTTTTTTAAAAGAAAAAAAAGACCTTCCAGTAACTTCTGGTTTAATTGGAATGAGCAATTCTGGCCTTTGATGGTTGTGGAGGATGTAATATAGTTTAAAACAAGCTCTGATCTTCTTTTAAAAGGGGATGGAGGAGGTGTTGTCAGAGCACATATAGTTGTTTATCAGTAGGGTGTGATGCTCTGTGCGCTGCATCTATGGAAGTTTTCAGTCTTCTCTAGTTTAGTAGAACTGGAAAGCAGGATGATTTAGGCGGCAGTAAAGTGCATCTCTTCAGTCATTAGGATGCAATGCTATTCCTTCTCATTCTCTCTTCAAATCAGAGTTTCAGTTTACATAGAATATACATGTAGTGGACCTAAAAATGAGAACTGATTATGAGATACATAAGATTGTACTCAGGTCTTGTTGTGATCAAATCCTCATCAGACTGAAGATGACCTGGATAAGGAGGCACTTCCTATGCCCAGTTCTGCATCCCAAACCTGCAGCTGAACCTGAACTCAAGCCTGCAGTTGAACCTGATGATGTCTTGAACCAGGAATCTCAGCCTGCTTCTGGCCCAACTCTTTCTCCTCAGGGTAATGACCTGTCAGATCAGAGATGTGACTCTGACAGCAATCAGCCCTCAGCTGAGATGTAAAAAAGCCAGAGCTTGTTATCAGAGGAGGCTCCCAGCTGATACCAGTTAGCTGGGAGACTTCTTAAGCAAGCTTGTCTCACCAGACAAGTGTTAGCACAATTTTCCTCTGTACAAAGACCAACACCCTGCTTGACTTCAGATACCTCTTGTGATTGCCTGTCATGACCCTCTGCCAACTCTGACTACACTCCCAAACATCCTTTGGACTAGATGCTCGCTTGAACTACCGGTAACCAGACTTCGGCTTGCTCGTTAGACTTTGCTATTTGGATTGTCCTTGAATAGTCTGCTGTGCAGTGACCCTGCCCGCTGGGTAGGCCAGCACAGATCTCCCTCTCACAGGCAACTCTTTGTTGCCTACCCTCAGAGAACAATTTGATAGGCAATGAATGGCTGCTGGCTCATTTTATATGCCAGATTTGCATCTACACATTATAAACAGCATTGATACTGTTGGGCTTTGCTGTTTTGCCATCTGCTAACACTGGTTAAGGGGATAAAGAGTCCAATTTTAGATGGTTGCATGATGAGGAAATCAATCTTACAATAATTTTTTTATTAGAAGGGCAAGGCTTTGGGGCTGGGGGAGAATTTCATAGCCAAAAGATGATGTAGTAGTGTTCTCTTATTTGGTCCTCTCGCAGAAAGTAGCAGTTCCATTAAAAAATTTAAGATACTCAGGCTCTTCTCTTTCCTCTTAAAGGAAAGGACTGAATAACATAAAACATTATTTGACAACTTTTGTAAGCTGGCTATCATGCTCGTTCTCTTTCTTTTACCCATGTTCATACAACCAAAAAAGAATAATACTTCATCAAAGTGAATAATAATGACTTAGTGATCATAACAGAGCTTATGGGGTCTGTTTTCATTTAATGGACACCATAATTAGTTATTAATTGTTTTGTCTGTCCTGTATCATAACCAGCTGGCAGTCATGTTCAGATTTTGCAGTGCACAATGTGTGGCACCAATGTGTCATAAGGAACTTTACAATATAATTCTAACCCTACTAAATTCAGCCACTTCACCTATGAGTGGGAATGAACAAAACAGTATCAAAGACATTGTGTGTCAATGAGCAGACTGATATGTAATGAGATTAAAAAGGCCACATCCCTATTAAAGTCACAGAAGACAGAACTGAACCTTTTCTTCAGCTTGCGTAACATTGGACTTTGAAATTCTTTTGGTTAAGACTGGTGACTTTAAAGTCAGTGACAGAGTATCCTGGGCAGCTGAAATATTCTCCCACAGAAATGATGCCACAGAAGCATGTGTTGTTTCTTAATACACTAGTACCTCAGATAACGATGAGACTTGGTTCCACAAGTCTCATCGTTATCCGTTTTTTAACATTGTGTTTTACATTGATCGCACAATGTTTTAAAAAAGCCCACAGGGGGGCAATCTGCCTGCCTCTTTGGAAAGGGCAGTGGGGATTCCATGAGTGGAATCCCCGCTGCCCTTTCGAAGGGGGCAGGTGGATCGCAGCGTACAATCAGTGCTTGGGTTGGGGGTTAAACCAGGGCATGTACCCGTTCCCCCCCCCCCACAACACAAGCGCCAATCACACGCTGTGATTGCAGCACCCGGATAGGTCTTGGGACCTCAGAAACAGCACGGATCGGGTCCCCCGACCTCCCCAGAGGCGGCAGGAGTGACAGAGAGCTTCCATCCTTTTATGTAGAAACTAGGCTATTTGCCTTCCATAGAATAGATTAGGGCACTTCTGGCATACAAAGGCATATTGGTGTAGGTAGGATGATGAGGTGATACCTGTACTATTGCTCATATGATTTAATAGCCACTGTTAATTATCAAGCATATCTGATATGCTTGAAACACAGACTACTGTCTCTCTCTCACAGAGAGAGAGAGAGAGATTGAGAGAGGTTGTATTCAAGGAGCTTGGATGGAATTGATGAAAGACGTATAAACAGTGAACAGTTAAATATATATGCTTAGGTTGTGTTCAGTGGGTTTGGATGGAATTACTGTATATATATTAGTCTACAGCTGAGATGATTCTTCATGCAGAAGTACCCAAGCTTCTCTGGGAGGCTGCATGGTTGCATGAAAGAGTGAAGTCACCTTGAATTCCCTGCCCTGGTGTCATTTTGCCTGAGAGTCTAGATCTTGCAGTGTTTCATATTGCAACATCTCACAGTGGACAAAGTCTATGAAGGTTAACGTTATAATGTAGATGAAAGGCCAATTCTGGTATCTGTTTCTCAACCCATCTTCTGATAGGGAAATAAATAGCCTGGTAGGCACACACCTTTATATCTTACACTTGTTTGCCTGGAATAAATTTTAGTATTCATGCTAGGTAAACAAGAAATGGCATTAAAGTCCAGTTACAATTTTGAGAGAGAAAACCAGCACTACACTGTCCGTTTAATTCAATATTAGCACATTTCAGTCCAATTTGCTTCACAGCCTTTCTCCCCAATTACATTTGTTCTCTTCCTGAAATTGAAAAAAACACATTAAAGCCCATGTCTTTTTGAGAAGAGCTTGGAAGCCCGGTGGATGTGATAATTTGAGCCCTCTTCATGCTGCCTTTGTGCTGCAGTCAAAAGGGGGGAAAAAGAATCTCATAGTCTGACAACCCGCCTGAGTCTATGTGTTCTGCAAAAAACTAAACCTCATGGAAGCTCCCTATTTATAACTAACAGGATTTTTAAAAGGAATTTCTTGAAACTCATAATGATCTTACTTTTCTAAAAAAAATACTATTTATTCATTTCTTTATTTCTATCAGAATATCATTTTGTTCAGTAAAATGAATCATAAGCTGTTTTCTTGCTTCTTTCATTTCATTCTGTACTTCTGTGGCATGACTTGTACATGTACTATAAGAAGATGGGGCTCACTGTTGTACCCTAGAGACGGGGCTCCTGTCTCCCATCTAAATTGCCCTCTCACAGGTAGATGGGATGCCTCATTACCACTTATGCTGGGTTGGCGCTATTACTAGAATTAATGTACCTAGACATACTGTTCTGTAAATAATGTAGCAAAAATTACCAGTCTGGAGAGGAAAATAGAGGGTTTTTTAAAGCCAGTTTTCTTTTTAGGGCTGGTCCTATCATTAGTCAGAATGAGTCAAACACTCCAGATGGCAGGTGTGGGAAGAAAGTAGTAGGAGCCTGAGCCCTCCCACTCCATTTGCCCTGTATGCACACACCAAGGTGTTTACCCCATTGCATATTCTTTACTTTGGTACTGCACTGTTGCTCTTAGATATCCTTGGAGATGCTGTTCAGTTGCTAGTGTTAAAATAGTAATAAGCTAAAGGACTAGTTGGCTTCTATATGTGCAATAGAAGGGAAAACAGTTCTGTTCTTTGCTTCAAGCAGCAACATGTCCTTTGGAGGTTTATGTGAGTACAGTAAAACACCGGATAATGATTGGATTGGGGAATTGGATTGGATCGCATAACATTGGGGAATTTGAGGCAAACATTTGGATCGGATAACATTATGTTAACCATTATGTTAACCATTATGTTAATGTTATCCGATCCATCAGATAACCTAACTATTTCTGAGGCTAATGTTTGCCTCAAATTCCCTGAGGTGTGGCTGTGACTCACAAGTTTCTCTTGGGAGAAAGGGAAGGGGCTGCCTGCTCTCAAGCTTGCAACATTTGAATAACAAAAGCTTGCAAAACCAGTCTGACTAGTTTAGCAAAGCAAAGCGAAGCAAAAGCAGACGTGGGGGTGGGGGTGGGGTGGGGTGGGGACTCTTTCAATATGTCCTGACTCCAATTTAAACCATGCAAAGTTTCCCTATGGAGCCATGAGCACAGGAATCAGTTTTAAAAGCTAACAGCAAGGGTGCCCATACTTTTCAGGCCATGGGCCAGTCACATGACTGGCCCATGGCCTGAAATGTTTAGGCACCCCTGCTGTTAGCAAGGCTTCTGGGCCAGATCTGGTCCATGACACCAAGAGAGTGGCAACGGTGGAACTGGCCAGATGAATTGGTGTCAGGGCCAGATCTGGCACACAGGCTGTAGTTTGGGCACCCGTGAACCATGTGACTGGCCCCTGGCCTGAAAAGTATGGGCACCCTTGCTGTTAGCTTTTAAAACTGATTCCTGTGCTCATGGCTCCATAGGGAAACTCTGCATGGTTTAAATTAGAGTCAGGACATATTGAAAGAGTCCCCACCCCACCCCCACCCCCATGTCTGCTTTTGCTTCGCTTTGCTTTGCTTTGCTAAACTAGTCAGACTGGTTTTGCAAGCTTTTGTAATGTATTTACCCTTTAGACAAAGGTTCCAGCAGGTTTCCTAGGCTTTCCCTTGAAGCCTCTGTTGCTTATCTCTATGGAGTTAATGTTATCTGATCCATCTGAATAGGATTTTAACGTTATCTGGTGCATGAATCAGATAAGGCTAAAAATTGGATAACGTTAAGACTTGTGGAACCAAGTCTTAACATTATCCGAGGTATTACTGTATTTAAACATAAGTAGGTAGACAAGAAATGGAGCATGCCTCCCCTCTGTAGATCATTTTTCCATACTGGAGATTCTGTCCCATTGGTATAAAAGAAGTTAGGATATTGGTGATCAATTGTTCATGCAAATGCCATTTCTTGTATTCCAATCAGTCCAGTGATCAGGTGAAAAGCTGAGCTGGATGCAATTATTAGTTTCAGCTAGAGTAGACCCGCTGAATAAATAGCCAGTTCAAGCAAACAGTTTACTTGGTTGGATTGATAACTGGATTTAACCCATTGCTTATGGCTGTAAAGTAACCCAAATAAGAAATTGATTAAAGTGATCATGGTAACTTGCAGCCATCAAAACCTGTTCTTTAATGCAAGGAAGGAATCAGAATGTCAAACTGTAGTGTCATGTTGACATTACAGTTGGAGGCTTAACTACACTTTCACTGTAGTGGAAAAACTGGTTTAACAAATCATGGAACAAACAACCCTATTGGGACATTAAATTTAAAACATTTCATTAATTATGGAAACTAGGAGTGATGCTGTGTTGATCTATTGCCAGTACTGTGCACATACTTTAATCCATCCCCTTGATGTCTATGCATAACCACATGAATGCCCACAGAGAAGGGGAAAGAACATAGAACCTTGTGCTACTAGGCTTCTGGCTCATGTTAAAGTGTTTGCATATACAGTTTTTATCATCCTGGGGTGGGGTGAAATTGCACGTATCTTTCAATGGCTGGAGCTGTGCAATGTAGCTTCACTACCAGATCAATTGTTTATTCAGCTTGTAAAATGAAGATTTGAACTGGATTATTGTGTAGAAGAAAGGAACAAGAAAATAGTTACAGTGGTACCTCAGTTAACGTAATTAATGCATTCTCTGGGATGTTTCTTACAGTGAAAATTACTTTAACCAAATTTCCCGTAAGAATGCATTGAATGCAGTTTCCCATAGAAATGCATTGAAAACCAAAATACCTTAACTGCAATGTGGTTTCCCGTAGGAATGCATTGAAAACCAATTAATCCATTCTGGAAAAAAATCTGTAAACTGAGCCACTATTTTCTATGGATTTCCTATTGTTATGCAATTTTATGTTAATCAAGCCATTTGTTAACCAAGGTTCCACTGTATAATAGTTATAGTTGTTATACCTTCAAGTCAGTTCTTCATTATGATCCTAGACTTTTCTTGGTATAAAGTGCATAGAAGCGGCATCTTGCAAAAGCTTGCATAGATGATGGGACATGCAACCCCATGCAACCCCACATGCTGTGGTTGATCAAGTTGGGTTTCTCCCTAGTTGTTATAATGGAGATTCCCTGGACCATGCCTGGTTGTTGTTTTTCACTGCTACATTTTTTAAAATGCTACACACTGAGGAGACTAGGAAGTTTTCCTTATTTGTTGTTGTTGATGATGATTAATTGATTTGGAATAACAACAAGGAAAAATATATAAGTGATCTCCTTGGAATGGACAATGAGTTAAATAACCACTAACAAACATGTTGAAAACATATCTCCCATTAAAAACAGGTTTTCCATCTTTGGGAAGTAAATAATACAGTGGGTTAAAAATATAATTTGTGACTGATGTTGCCATAGGTTAGATATTAAGTTTGATTCAGCATAGATACATAGATTTTAAGAACTGGAGGGACCCCTCCCTACTGAAGTAGGAAATCCATCACTAAAGCATGACAAATTGCCATCCAACCTCTGTTTAAAAGCCTCTAGTGAGGAAGAGTTTACCACCTTTTAAAACAATCCATCCTACTATTGATCAGCATTTACAGAAAGTTCTTAATGTTTAGTCAAAATCTCCTTCTTGCCGTTTGAATCTGTTAGTTTGGCCCTATGCTCTAGGGACAATGAAATTTTTTTTTACTAAAAATGTTTTCACTAATTTGCATGTGTCATCCTTTCAAATACACGTACTGTACTGTATTTGAAGATGACTATCATATCATGTTTCATTCCTGTCTTCCTCGCTTTCTCAACTTTTCCTTATAGATCTTGGTTTCCTGGCCCTTTACCATCTTGCTGCCCCATCAAGGATTTTTTAAATATATTTCTTAATTTATGGATCACATAACTTGAAACAGTATTCTGGAAGAGATTTGCCAAGGCAAAGCAGGGGTAATAAATTGCTTCTTTTGACTTGGACAGTGTACATCTGTTGATCCAAACTAGAGCTTCATTAGGTTATTTGATGCAACATTATACTGTTGATTATGTTTAACTTGTAATCTAATAAGATCTCTAGATACTTTTTTCATGCACTGTTGGCAAGCTAAATGATACCCATACTTTATTTTTTTAATCTGGTTTTTCTTATGTAAATGTTGAACTTTAACCATGAGAGAATTCCAAGCAGCCTTGGCACAACTATGTCCAAGCCACTCTTGGCCAAGGTTATCATTTTCTTATTCATCACAGTGCATTACACATTGCTGGAATCTCATGAGACAGTATATAGTCATTCATAGTCTTATATTTAATGCATTTAGGTGGCAGAAGGGCAGCACTGGGGCAGAGCCTAGGAGAAGCAAGTGCACAGATATGCATCACAGCTTATTTCTTTCTAATGAGACAAGTTACATTGCATAAGTAATGTAACTGCTGGGATTGAACTCACTCCCTTGGCATCATGAACAATGTTTTCCAGTTCCTTTTCAGAGTTAACTTTAAAGGGCATTTTTAGAAGTATTTCAACATGATTTTTCCAAGTGTTTGCTGGCATATTTGCTGGCATATAAGATGCATCGGAGTATAAAACACACACTGTTACTACCAAAATAGCACACTATAGGCCACTATATACAGTACAAGATGCACTCAATTTTTCCAGTATATTTTAAGAGGAAAAAATGGGTCTTATACATCAGTAAATAGGGTAGTTGATTTAAACTATTAATGGATAAAAATTAGTTCTTGTTCTTTTCTATTGCTGAAAGCTTTTTATGGGGTACAGAGAATAATTTTCTGTTGTAACAGTGAGAGAAAGCTCTGATTAAGAGATGGCATATGAACCTTGAATTCACAGTGACTGATTTTTAATTTGTTTTTACCCAGTAGCTAATACCTGTTCATTCTAAATGAGTTGTCTAAACAAACAGCTTCTTTTTATGTCTTTGGTTTTACTGGCAAGTGTAGGATGTCATATATAGGCTGAAATCTAGTATAAATCAAAGCTGGAGTAGGGCCATTTATTGCCCCCTCATGCCCGTACAAAAGAGACAGACCATATCAATGTTGGTATAAACATTGGGCCACTTTATTTAAAAATAACTTCCTTAACTTTTAAATTTTTAACAAAATAACTTTTTCTGCAGCAGGCCGCAGTAGCACTGGTAAGGTACAAAGATATCCAATCAACCAACTTAAACTTGGATATCTTTAAATCCTTTGTTTACCTTCATTTAACGGCTGGTCAGAAGTATCCTGTTGTTCCTCTCACTTCTGACCCAGAACCGGGGGAACTGTCAATTGGGGCTGCCAGCTGTCAAGCTTGGCAGTTCCCAAGTTTATGGTCCGCATTTTGATCAGGCCCACTATTCTATCTTTCTGTATTGGCAGCCAAAGTGAGCGATCAAAATGCGTGCCAGCCAGGTTCTCTTGGGATCAAATTTGTGTCCCTACCAGTGCTACCAGTGCGTTCATGACCACCTCAGGAACATCACAGAACTCTCCCTGCCTGCTGGAGAGGGGGAATGAGGGCCAGCTGTGTGGACCAGCTAGCTCAGCCATAAAGACCTTGCTGCTACTGCTGTTGCTGCGTTCATGACCACCTCAGGAACATCACAGAACTCTCCCTGCCTGCTGGAGAGGGGGAATGAGGGCCAGCTGTGTGGACCAGCTAGCTCAGCCATAAAGACCTTGCTGTCTCTCTTGACTGTATTGTATTTTTACACTGTATTTTATTGTATTTTTTAATGTAAAATTTATTGATTGTGTTATCTGTGCTGCATCTGTTGTTATATTTTTATATTATGCTGTATTTATATTTGAGATTGTGATACTCTATATGTTTATGTTATGTGAGCCCCTCTGAGTCGCCTCAGTGAGGAGAGGAGAGGGGCATATAAATCTAATTTAATAATAATAATAATAATAATAATAATAATAATAATAATAATAATAATAATAATAATAATAATAATAATAATAATAATACCTGTCACATGGGGGAGTGAAACTACACACTGCCCCACCCCCCACCCCGAGACCGACAGCTCGGTCACAAGGCCCTGCTGCAGAGCCTCAAGGAACACAGCCATGCCATCGACGGACAGGTGAACCCCATCCCCCTGGTACAGATGGGCCAAGTCAAGCCAGATCCCCGGATGGTCCACCATTGTACCCCAGGCGCGGGCCCCAAAGAAGCGCGCCACGGCACGATTTACACCTCGCCGTGCATGATCAATGGCCCTGATATCCACAGCACCCCGAAACCTGGTGGTGGGGTCATACTTGACTAGATAAACCTGGTCGCCGGCCAGCACTGATGCAGGAGATCGAAATCCCTACAGACCGTCCTGGCCAGATCCATGCCGGTGCGGCGACCAAGATCATTCCCACCAAGGTGCACCATCAATATGTCAGGTGGCACCACCTGCCAATTCTCCAGCACATATTGGAGAAGTTGGCACCACACCATCCCGCGGATACCCCTCCACATCAGGAAGGCGCACCTTCCCAAGCCGAGGTGAATCCCGCAGGGGGCAGCTCTGGCATGTCGAGCAGCCCAGTAAATATAACTGTGGCCCACAACCCAAACTCGGGCCACGTCCGGTCTCCGGGAATGATCTGAAAAAGAACAAACAGAAAACAAGCGGCAGAAAGGCAGTTTACGAAACCAGCAGGCGCACATATGTACGAAAACAAGCAAAACCCCAATGCCCCATCCTCATGATATCCGCCTCTGAATACCCAAAAGAGGCTGCGGTGGAAGCGCCCCCGATGCAAAATGAATGGGTTCCATAGTGGGCCCCCGGAAGCCCCACCTCGTCCAGGGCTGCCCCCGTCACCCTCCAGAACTGAAAACGGGTCAAAGAAGACCCATCCCTATGAACAAAGAGGAGAACAGGACCAACAGGGTGCAAGGACAGGTAACGTTCCAAAGCTAGTACTGGGCAAATGTCTGCAATGCTACAGTGAAGCAGCAGCAAAGAAACCCCATGGCCTCGCTTGTCAGTCTTAGACATTCGTATCGTCAGACGGACAGATGACGCGGACATCACCACATCCGTCAGCCGCAACGCGTGGCCGGATACGTTCGATCTGGACTCGGCCACCAATTCACCTACTCTCAGAGCGGTGAAAAAGGCCACAGAAGCAGCAGCATGAAAAAGTGTTGCCTCAAGCATGGCCAGGGCTACGCCGGACTAGGCACCTGCCAGGAGGAAGCTGTACCAGGCACCTGCTGATATGGCCAAGGGCATTGAACAGGCTGAGGTTGTGTCACTGGGTATGTGTGTAGTGCACTAGCTTTAACCACATACTCACCACCGGCCTGAGAGGCCACAATGGGCGGAGCCACCGGCAAGGGCTCAACGACGCCGGACATAGCCTCAGGGGCCACCTCAGCTGAGGGGGCCGGATCCACCACCTGAACCTCCTCCTCCACCGCGGCCAGAAAATCAGAGGGCCTGGTCCGAGGCATGTTGGCCTCCAGTTGGTCAATGCGCTGATGCAGCGCTGCCACCAAGCCACTCCAGTCCACATTATGTAGATCAGCCACAGTTTGGGCAGCCCTGCGGGCTGACTGGCATGTCTCCGGCACAAGGTCCAGGCCAGTGGCCCGTTCCAAGGCCGCCACGCGGTCAAGAAGGGCCACAGGGCTAATGGGCGGGGCCTCCACCCCCTGGACACGACGGCTGGTACCCCCTGTGATAGTAACCCTACGGGGGAGGTGGCGAGGGAGAGGCACAGCAGGCTTCTTGGGGGCCATGTCACCCACAAGCAATCAGCTATTTAAGGCAAATGAATGCAGAGTCACCCTGAGCCCTCTGGATCAAGGTCACCCCAATAAGTTCTAAAGGCTGTAATACCGAGTCAACCTTGAGCCCCCCGGATCAAGTTAACCCAGGCAAGACCCAAAACTGCGAAGCAGAGTCGACCTTAAACTATAGTGAGGTCACCCTGCCTGGCTGCAGTCACGAGAGCACCCCAGAACAAGAGTGGGGCAGCAACAGTTAAGGCACGAATAGCCACGGGTGGGGCACGAATAGCCCCAACGCAGCACCAGAAGGCAAGCTAAGGCAAGCTAATAACCCCAATTAAGGCCCCCAAGAGCAAGGAAGCAAGGCTGGAATCGGGCCCAAAATGGCGGGTGCAACTTCGGGACCTCGCAAAATGGCTGCTGCAACAGAAGGCCCAAGGCCTAGCAAGCCTGTCATCCTAAAAAAAATGGCCACCGCAGCCGGAGAAGCAGAAAAGAGCAACCACACGCTTCGCCGGTCAGACAGGGACTGGCGACGAGCACAGGGAGCGTGCTGCCCTGCTCAACCACACCCCTTGCGCTCATCCCCAGGCCTGTCCCTTTCCAAGGCACAGGGGCAAAGCGCGTGGCCGCAGCACTTGCCGCGGCCACTCGTCCAATCTATGCAATTTGTGGAGGAATTGGTTCACATTATCCCCACTCATTCAGTGGTTCTCCTTTTTGAAGTAGTGTTAAGCTTAACAAAATTGGTGATGATTAATTACAGTTTAGACATTTGAACTCTTCTGAGGTGAAGCAACTGTGGTATGCTGACCCATAGCTGGATTTCTTTAACCACTAACTTTTTCTAAATGCTGCACACTGCTACACACTGAGGGTACTAGAAAGTTCTTCAGCTCTCTGTTATACCACATATTGGCTTTGGAAAGTGAAGTGAGCCATTTTAATGGCACAAAGTCTGATGAGCTTTTGCTGATTGCAAGAGACCAATGTAATATTTTCATGAGAAGCAGACATATCCCAACCCTACCCACTCACCCTTTTGCTTTTATTTTACATTTCCTCATGTTTTACTCAGGCTGTGAGGTTTGCAAGAACAATGTTGAATCAACCTTGGCTGTTTGAGGTGCGCATGGACATGAGATAAATTTGGTATTCCAAGTCTTAGTTCAGCATAAATTATTACTTTTAGTCTGCTATGTTGTTTTGATTTCAAAGCGGTGGTCTATGGATTTGATTAAAGATGAAGCACAACTCTTTGCTATAATTACACAGGATCATTTGCAGGCTTAAAATTGCAAAAAAAAAAATCTAAAATTGCCTCATCTTCTAACAGTAAGGCAATTACATTTTTCAATTAGAGTGGAAAACTGAGTACAGTGGGACACTTAAAATGTGTGGCAGGATTTTAGAAAGCAAATGAGTTTGTATTAGATTGAAATTTAAATGTAAAAGGAATTTTCTTTTGAATTTTCTGTGGAATCATCTTTTCCATTTAAAAGAATCCTTGTTACTGTTCATCAGAGATTGTCAGTGTATGACTCTTGATATTGTTGTACTGCACCTCCTATGATTATGGGTATTGTATTCCACTAAACTTCTAGAGGACCTCAGATCCCACTATCAATGAGAATAGTTGATGGATATTCAACTACCGTAGGGCCTTAGATCCCACCACTGGCCTACACTTATACATGAAAATATTACTTTCCAGAGGACATTATGATGTCTAATATCACCAAAAGTCAAGATCTTTACATCAAGTAAGACATTGCAGTTATTTATCTAAATTCCCCTCTCTTTTGGCAATGGGCACACTTAGAGACAAACATGTTAATTGGTTTCCTCATAACTCTTAGAATTCTCTCTTTCAGAGATGTGATAAACACGTACCATGAATAATATGGTTGGAATCCTGTTCATATGGCTCTGCTTGTGGAAGACAATTGACATCACAAGCTACCAAGTTTAATATTTAATTAAAAGGTTCCTACTCCCACTGCTTGCCTGGTTCTGAGGTTCCCCAGGGATGTGTTTTGGTCTAGGGAAGCCTCAGGGATTCTTGGGATTGTGGAAATACAGTACATGAACAGGACACCAGCCTGTAAGTATTAGATATAACAAGCTACAATGTGTATGCGTTTTACTGAAAATATACTCAGTGTAGTGTAGTAGATAGAGTGATGGACTAGGACTCGGGAGAGCATAGAACTGGTGAAATCATCCCTCAAATATCTCACTTGCCTTAAAAGCCCTGTTAGGTACCTGTAAGTCAGTTCCAACTTAATGGTATATACCAATAACCTAAAATATAAAATATAGCTTAAGGTAATTCAGTTCTACTATATACTGTATAAATATTCATCAGAAAGACTGTGAGACAGCTACTTCAGGTAATTCATTTGCCTCAAGCAACTAATTTTGTGTTATGAAAAAGCTGCCCTTAGTTATTCAATATTAAATTATTCCTTTTTCTTCCAGGAATGGGGAGCTCTTGCAGGTTTTCTGCTTCAAGAGGCAAAATAATTCTGCTGGCCCTGATGGCTGTGTAATGTTATGGGAGTACACATCTTGACTCAAAAGAAAGACACTATTTTTGCTCTATCTCAAACAACAAAGTAGTTTGGGGTTGACTCTGGATAATACTCATAATACAGGTGGCATGTAGCTTTCTCAGGAGTACACTGCCTTGAAATGTTTGGATGTGGCATCTTGTGAGTCATTTTTGCTCATTTCATGAGTCATTTTTGGTTGAGATTAGATTTGGAAGCTATAAAGTAAGGCAAATGAATTAAGCAAAGAAAGAAGCTTCTGGGACTGATTTCGAGCTACTGATTGATGAATTGAAATACAGAACATGTTAGAATTTAAGGGACAGCTTTCAATACACAGTTTACCATACATACCTCATGATTGGACCAGGGGAACACTCTGGAAATTTAAGATGTGGTGTTCCTCCTCTTTGGTCTATGAGACATCCATGATCTTCACTACTCCCATGTAGTATTCCATTTCCAATGTATGTCTCAATCTAAGACTTGTGGAATGCTACTATAGGAGGTCAGATTCTTTTGCAAGTTATGTTACAGCTAAAGTGAACACCCTGGATAGATCTACTCAGTCACACTGTATGAACAGTGAATGTATTGTTTTCCTAACTTTAGTTCATTGCCTTGTTTTATGTTTTCTTTGTCTTTTGGCAGTTGCATTTTCAGGCCTTGGCTTTACCACCTTCTACTTGGCTGGAAAGTTGCATTGCTTCACTGAAAAAGGTCGTGGAAAAAGTTGGCGGCTCTGTGCAGCAATTCTACCTCTGTATTGCGCCATGATGATTGCTCTGTCACGCATGTGCGATTACAAACATCACTGGCAAGGTGAGCCCTGGCAAACTTTATACCACTTGTCCTTGCTGTTCATCTTCTACAGTGAATCTGATTTGCATAATCTATTATGGGATTAACAAGACAAAGGTATGGTTAAGAACAGGGAAGTGATGATAAACCTTGGCACTTCAGGTGTTCTTGGACTTCAATTCCCAGAAGCCCTGATCAACAGGAGTGTTGACTTCTCGGAATTGATGATTGGCAAACCTTGGAGTGCCAACATTTGCCACTATGGATATAGGGTAACACTAGTAATTTCTAATACTGAAATGAGGTAGAAGGTGGAGGGGAATTTTTTTGTGGGGGACACAGGGTCCTAGCTCCATTTTGGCATCATAGAATGTCATAGTACAGTCCTATCCTTTCTACTTGGAAGTAAGTTACACTGAGTTCAGGTAGGCTTGCTCATAAGTACATTAGATTGTAGCTTTAGAATATACATCTTCAAAGAAAATTACTATAACTATAGTGGTACCTCGGATAACGTTTGTCTCTGATAATGCTAGAATCAGATAACGTTGGAGAAATTGAGGCAAACTTTTGCATCTTTTTAAGGTAACATTGTGCGATGCAAATGTTTGCCTCAAATTCCCCAACATTGATCTCTGCCCCAAAGCCCACGGGGCTGGAGACCAGCCCTGTGGGCTTTGGGGCAGAGATCTCCATTGTGATCGCAGCTTGGGTTGGGGGGAGAATGGGTGCACACACCCATTCTTCCCCCAACCCAAGCAGCGATCGCACGCTGCGATCGCTGCTTGGGTTGGGGGGGGGGGGACCGGCACACCTTCCTTTCCCCAAAGGAATGTGAGTATGGGAGGCTCAGATCAGCACCTTCCTTTGAGGCAAGTTGGGTGAGCACACTTGCCCGACTTCCTTTAAAGGAAGGTGCAAATAGGTCGGTTGGCTCCACGCCTTCCTTTCTCAGAAGGCAAGCAAGGGGGTCTCCTTGCCTTCTGCAAAAGGAAGGCTGGTCTTGGATGTCTGATTCCCACCTTCCTTTCGCACACTGCAATTGCCACTTGGGTTGGGAGGAAGTTCTCTCCCCCCAACCCAAGCGGCAATATGTTTCTGGGACCACCAGTTTGCTTGAGGAGGGAGAGTACTTTCTCTCCCCAAGCAAACCGGATCAACCCCCTGTTCCCTTTCCTCTTCAGATAACAAGGGTTATTTTTAACATTGTGCAATCAATGCATCACACAACATTAAAAACCAGATAACGTTAAGACTTGTGGAAGCAAGTCTTAACTTTATCCGAGGTACTAATGTATAAATAATACTATATATATATATTATGAAGGAATTAAACAAATGATCATCTGAATCTTTCTATTACTGAATTTGTAAAATTAAATCAAGTCAGAATGAGACATAACAAAATCCTTTTAAGGTCCTTAGAAGAAATCCAAGGAAGTCAGTTTCAAGATGTTAATTACTTAAATTTACATCCATCTGATAAGGATTTGAGAGTGTCATTAGACTCATAAATCTTCTGCTGTGGAATTGTCTTTTTTTCCTGAGCAGGTAAGTGATGTACAATGTGTTTACTCCTTTTCAGTTTTACTATGAGTTTCCCATATAGGTAAGAAATCTGTTCTTCCAAAACCTTCCGTTTCACTTCATTTATGGAGTGAAATGTATGCTGCAAGGTAGATAATTACAGTAATGTTTTCAGTATAGTGGAAATAGATGACACTCAAAGGGATTACTGTTGCGTGCAATACTGCTGCCTGAGCTCAGCTTTTAAGTTTGAGGAGAAAAACTCTGCTAGCTGTTTTTTTAATGGAGCTGTTGTTTGTTTGCAAGGAAAGTGAGCTACAGACTGTTAGCAACATGTTTTGTTCCCTGTAGGTGACCTTAGCACCACCTGAACTGACTTCATTTGTGAGGGGACCAGTAAATCATGCAGTAAAACACAGCCAGAGGCTTTGCTGCTCAGCCACTGTCTATTAGGTTGAAAGAAGACAGGCGTTTTGTTGAATAAGCTGTGGTGGCTTTTGTGATAACAGTTTTAACTGCCATTGGGGAGGGGGACAAGAACTCTCACTTTAACATGTATGGGCTGTCACGGAACCAGCTGCCCCCCTCTGCTCTGACCCTCCTTAACCAAAGCCCCCAGAGGGCAAGCTGGCCGGGAATGCAGCTAAACAGCCCTTAGCTGCTTCTCTTCCACAAGGAGGTTTTAATCAGGTAGCGTATTCAGAGGTTTGTATGTGAATGCATTGCTTCTCTTACCCTTTAGTCCAATGAAGAGATGTTGTTGAAGCAAACGTAGGTTTATTGATCAGGTTCTTAAAGCATAAGAGTCAGTCCAGAGACAGTCCAAAACAAAACATAGTCCTATAGCATAATGATCAGTCCAGAAAGGCCAATCACTCTAGGTAATCATGATGAAAAACAGAAAGGGAAAAATCCCCTGGCTTGCTAATACAAAGCCATCCCAAAATGAACTGCTTCAGTTCTCTCCACAAAATGGAGATTTTTAACCATGTGTCGTGTTTAAGCCAATCAGAGACAGTTAGAAACTTTCCCACAACATAGGATTGTTGACACACGTGCAACAACAGTGCTCAAACATGTAGTCATAACACCAGAGAACTTAGCTAGCTACAGATAAGAAATAGGAACACTGAACTGAAAACAAGCTGTCTCATGACATGCAGTCTTGTAAGACAAAGAAGGGAAATGATTTTTGAGGCCTAGTGAAACTAGGTCCCCTCCATGCTTTGGGAACGTTAGGAAAAAGATGTCTTATGACATTGGCCATAAGAAACTGTAAATGAAAAGCAATTAGAATGGCCTTGCATTGAGAAGCCATAGATATATATGACTAAACTGAAACCCTGAGCTTTTTTGTCTAATAGAAAACTGAAGTATTCTCAGTTTTTGCATGGATGGTGCTAAGCAAAAACTAAAGAACTTACTGTACTTCATTATCAATTTCAGGCATGTAGGTAATTATTTTTTAACAAGAGAGAGATTTTTTCATTTTCGAGAAGAGTGCTGTTTGTTTTACCATCAAGGTACACAGATATAATTGTAATGGATGGAAGGGCCATTGACTTTTAGCATTATATCTGGGACAGCAACCTCTCATTTGTATTTTTATACTTTAAAAGATGAGCAGGTAGGATGCCTGAAAAGAAAACACTTTGGTATGATTCCAAAACACTTCAAAGTTATTAGTTTTTCTCTTTCAGAGAAGTAATGGCTTTAAAGTTTGCCAGCTGCTTAATGTGAGCTTCAAAAAACAGACATCTGAATATCCAGCAGGGTCTCAATTATTGGTGACCAAAGGGGAAAGTGGCTCAGTATATGTGTGTCTGAAGTACAGTCTCATTCTAGAGATCAAGGGCAATGCCAAAACATCAGTCAGGGAAAAGGAAGCCAATATACCTGGAAGGTTTTTCTTGATTTCTAAAAATTTGCTATGAGTCTAATTTCTACAATTGGGAATTTACTGTGCAGAAATTAGGAATGAAGACCTATTAGTTTGGCTTTCCCCTGCAGTTTAATTTTGTAAACCTTAAATTGTATTTGTCCTTTTAATGAATGGTATATGAATGTTGGTGAATTCTTCAAACAGAAAAAAGAAGAAACAAATATATCCTCTCTTACATCCGGTTCAATTATCCTCAACATAGAAAGGACCATGTTTTATTTATCTGTCATATTGGTGTAAATAGCTCTTTATTAGCATGGGGTGTGGAGAGTTTTGCCAAAATGTGGTTGTCATGCATCCCCTCTACCTTGGTCCATGAGCCAGCCTTGCACACAAGGGTGCTTGCATACAACCCTTGTGGTTCAGTGGTCAAAATTGCTGTACTGTAACCAAAACTGTGCTCATGATGTGAGTTTGATCCTGATGGGGATCAAAGTAAATTCAGCCCTCCATCCTTCCAAGCTCTGTAAAATGAGTACCCAGTTTGTTGGGAGCAAACTGCTAATTACCTTGTGTATTGAAAGCTGTGCCTTAAATTCTAACAGGTTCTGTATTTCAATTCATCATTCAGTACCTCGAAATCAGTGCACTAAGCACTATGGGGCATTCTATAAGTGTAATCACCATTGCTATTAAAGATAAGGAGCTTCTCATGAAAAAGAAAGGTGATGAGCAAGTTCCCGACTAACACAATTGAATATTAGAATAAATGAGGGGATTTAAACCCAGATTTATTTTATTTTATTTTATTTACAGCTGAGTAATCAAAGCCCTACATGGACAAATATTTCAGTTTTGGTTTCTTTGAAATTCATTTTTTAAAAAAAGATAACTTCTCTTTATTCGGTCTGTAGGAAAAATGTGAATGTTGCTAAATTCTCATCAAAGATTAACTGAAGCAAACTGAATTTCTTCACTCATCTGTGGCAGAAATTAACAGAAGGATGGCCATTGGTTTGTTGCGTAACAGGCAGTAATTCTGTTCAGTTTTCAGCTCATATAAGTGCAAATGGAGAACAGGCTGTGGTGATGAAGAACAGTCTGATCAACTGCACACTCAAGGCTGCTTCTGTGTGCAACCACTTGACCAGGCAGATGACCAGACATTTCTACAGCACTCTATAGTTACTTTCATATTTGCTCTTATTGGAAAATTGAACAGCATACTAGTCATGTAGCACCTCAAGACTAATGTATTTATTCTACTACAAATAATTTTGGACGTCAGAAGCTTATTGCATTGTATTTTTCTTAAACTATAAAATGCCAAAATATTCTGCTGTTTTTCTTAAGCAAAACCCACCCTGTCTACATTACACAAATGTGTTAATAAAATGTAACAACTTTCACCATTGTAGATGTGGAAGGAAATCGCCAATGTACACACAGAAAGAAACAAGTAGAGTTTTGCCATTTGTATGGCAAAAATTATAGGTCTCCATCGTCTCCATCAGTCACAAAGACCTGTAGGAATATATTATATTACATGTTTTAAATTCTTCAAGGCAGTTGGAACAGTATTATAATAATAAGCAAC